>CM022297.1:326202753-326804095 GCA_011799875.1 Thinopyrum elongatum | reverse complement strand
GTGTTGTTAATGTGAGATTACACGAATATCATTTTGTTGATTTTTAATCTCACATCTATGAACACAACAAATGAACGACGAGAATGAGCTCATTGGGATCGCCAAGTGCGACTACGAAAAGAGGACAACGAATATTATACGGTAATTTCTACACATATTTCCTTCTGAACTAGCATTTTCAGATGGTGAGTGTTCTTCTCCGAGTAGAGTTGAAAGAATAACGACATTTGGTGAGGACTAAGTGTCGTTCTAATAAAATGAGTTAAAAAACTTAAAAAACTAGCTAGATGTATCAGACAGACGGGATATTGAACGCCCATGGGATCCATTATTTGCGGCAAGGCAACTGACTCTATCTTGCGTACACATCGAACAAAGATTTTGCGGGCACACAAACCTTGTTTCCATGTTACAATGACAAGTTTGTATAGTGCCCTTGCTTCTAATTTGTAGGGTGTTTCTTGTATTTTCCCTCAAAGTGTTTTAAATCAGTAGTACACAAGGCACTTGGGCAGGAGAAATACAAGTTGATCCCTACAATGAGAAGGCAAAGACACAATATGAACTTGCGGCTGTCGCATGGGAACAATGTTTGTGTGGGAGGAAAATCTTTGCTTGGTGTTTGCGAAAGACAGGGCTAGTTGTTTCGTCACAAATAGTGAATCAGGTGAGTTTTTACTACCTCGTCTATCTGATTTATCATGTTAGTTTTTTGAGTCCTTTGGCTCATTTTGTTAAAATGATACACAACCTTCATCTGATGTTCTTATTCTATGAGCAACACTATAGATGTTACCGTCAAAGTACATCCTTTGAACGGTAATGTATATAATGCTGAAATCTTCCATGCATCCTAGCAAAAGCCAGATGCTAATCGAGTACTAGTGAATTACTGGGCCTTCTAGGTTAAGGTTGAGGATCGTGTGTCATCTCTCTGAAGATGATTCGAGTTCATATCTGTATCTTCGGAGGGTTAGTTACTCTTCTTCTAAAATAATAGTACAATGAGGCAAAAGACTTAACAAGCTAGCTAGATGAATCACGCCAATCCCCGGTACTGCCTGTTCCCTAATGTGAATCCGTAGCTATCCTATATAGATCAGCCAAGATCGGGAGACTACTAATCATTGAACCCAAAATCCTTTACAAATTTGAGGAAATATTAAAGAGCTGTGTTGTGGGTGGCCTTTTTCCTAACATACATGCTGGAGTCATTTGTGCATGGTACTGTTCTATGCACGCTGATGACAAGGGCTAGCCAACTACCTAGCTAGATAAACGCAACAGAAATAGATGACAAGGGCTAGTCAGCTACCTAGCTAGATAAACACAACAGAAATAGAGTTTGTGCCGCCAAAAGCAATGGCTAGCTAGTAAATTTTACAGCATTCTGTGGCCTAACCAAACTTTGTTATATCAAAACCATGGTATTTTGTACCTAGAGGCAAAAATACTGTAGTTTTTGATACTTTGTTATAAAATGCCTGCTGTTTACATTGAATTTCTTCAATTGGTTTTATGCAAAACGCAGCCATGTCAGCACAATTGTTGTTGTGGCTGCATATTTTTTATTTAGCATGCCTAAGCTTTCGGTGGTGGGTGCTCCAGTAAGCATGCCACTGAAGCAAGAGTAAGTAGTGGCGGGCACGAACACACTGCTCGCCACTGCCTATATTCTACTACTGACGAGCAAACTCCACCACTCGCCACTGATGAGGCTCTACCAGTGGCGGGCGCCCGCCCGCCACTGATGTGGTTATAGCAGTGGCGGGAGGTCTATGGCGGGCGCCCCTGGGAGCCTTGCCCGCTACTGCTGGGGTTTTCCTACCCGCCACTATTAGGCATTCCTGCAGTAGTGTAGAGGTTGTTTCCATGTGGGCAAGTGTTGGTAGCCAGTGGTCACGGATGGATTGGTAGTATGCTTAGATGTGTGGTATGCTAGTGTACAAGTGTTGAACAAGATCATCCATGTGTCCATGATTAGTGCTCTGTTATGCTGTGTTGAGTTGTGGTATACTTTGATGGATTTGGTAGTGTTGTCTTCAACTAGATCATCCATGTGTGCATGTGTTTCTGCTAGTTCGATCTGTCCATGTTGTACTGCTAGTTTCTACTGTCGATGTGTAGTGTCTTGTGGTGTTCATGATGCTCACGTTTGTAGGACATGACCACACAAGAGTTTAGTCAGGCCCTCGTGATGTCCGAGAGCCAGTTCCCACCGTCGTACGTCGAGGACTCCCAGCCTCCTATGGACCAGATGCCTCCTAATCCAAATGTTTTTGAGGTGCCGCCTACGGTTCCTCCATTTGTGCTGGCTCAGCCCAATGCTGTTGCTCATGCTGCTGCTCAAAAGGCAGCCGCAAAGGAGAAGAAGGATGGCAGGGGGAATAACATGAAATGGCAGCCATTCCTCTCCAGTTTTGTGCTTAACAAGATGTGTGAGATCATAGCTAGTGGGGTGAGGACTGGCAAGGGCTTCAAGGGGTGCACTTGAACCTTGTTGCAAAGCAGGTGTTCGAATTCTATGGACAAGAGGTCACCTCGACCCAAGTGTACAACCACCTGAGGAAGTGCAAAGCGAGGTGGATCACCGCATCCAAGCTCAGAGACCTCAGCGGTGCTTCATGGGATGAGGAGACCTGCTCGATCCTTTTGGAGGCAGAGCACTACCAAGGCCACATCGCGGTTAGCTCACAAACCATGCCATTCTAACAAACCAGCAGTTTAAGTCTATGAACCATTGCCATAGCTGTACTAACTAACCTCTCTGTCCTGTTTCTTCTTAGGCTCACCCCAAGGACGCAGAGTTCCTCAACACACCTATCCAGAACTACCACCAGATGCAACAGATCTTCTCCTTTTGGCCGGCAACCGGCAAGCATGCCATAGGCTCTGGTCAGCCACTGGGCTCGCGGATGCCCGAGTATCCAGACACCCAGGAGTCAGAAACCATCAACGTTGATGCTCCTGAGAAGGATGGTGAGCATGTTCTCGTGCTTGATAGGAAGAGGAAGCGGACATGCTTCATGGAGGAGGAACTCAGTGTCTTCAGCAGCATGACTGAGGCAGTGAATGAGGTGGCCACCGCCATCAGGGAGAGCAAGAGTGTCGACGTCCACCCTGAGCTCTACGGCACCGTCATGGAGCAGATTCGTTTCAGCCTAGAGGCTCTCATGGTGGCTCTCAGCCACCTACTGGACAACAAAGCCCAGGGTGTTGGGTTTGTTGCCATGGGAGCCGCCCACAGGGTGCTCTAGCTGAGGACCTGGCTGGGCAAGCACTACTACTAGTGCTGCTTCTGCTGGTGGCGACGGCGTGATCCTTATGCAGGAAATGGAACCGAACATCCTGATATGCACTTGATATATGTGGATGAAATTTATGGATTATTTAAGCTTGCAGGTTTACCCGGAGATGAAGCTAAGAAGAAGGTTTTCCCTTTATCTTTGAAGGGAAAAGCATTGGCATGGTATAGGCTATGAGATGATATTGGATCCTGGAATTGCAATCGATTGAAATTGGAATTTCATCAAAAAAATTATCCTATGCATCTAGTTCATCGTGATCGGAATTATATATGTAATTTTTGGCCTCGTGAAGGAGAAAGTATCGCTCTAGCTTGGGGGAGGCTTAAGTCAATGTTATATTCATGCCCCAATCATGAGCTCTCAAGAGAAATTATTATTCAGAATTTTTATGCTCGGCTTTCTCGTGATGATCAAGCCATGCTTGATACTTCTTGTACTGGTTCCTTTATGAAGAAGACTATTGAATTCAGCTGGGATCTTTTAGAAAGAATTAAACGCAACTCTGAAGATTGGGAACTCGACGAAGGTAAAGAGTCAGGTATTAAGCTTAAGTATGATTGTGCTAAATCTTTTATGAATACTGATGCTTTTCAAAAGTTTAGCCCTAAATATGGACTTGACTCTGAGATAGTAGCCTCCTTTTGTGAATCATTTGCTACTCATGTTGATCTCCCTAAGGAGAAGTGGTTTAAATATCACCCACCTATTAAAGAAGAAATTAAAGAACCGGTAATAGCTAAAGATGAAACTATTATTTATAATGTTGATCCAGTTGTTCCTACTACTTATATTGAAAAACCACCTTTCCCTGTTAGGATAAAGGAACATGCTAAAGTTTCAACTGAGGTCAACAAAAGTTATATTAGAACTTCCAAACCTGCTGAACAAATCAAAGTAAAACCTAGTGTTGCTATGGTTAAAGATCTCCTGGTTGAAAATATAGATGGGCATGTTATTTACTTCTGTGATGAAGCTGCTAGAATTGCCAAACCCGATGAAAAAGATAAACATAGACCTGTTCTTGGCATGCCTGTTGTCTCAATTAAAATAGGAGGTTACTGTTATCATGGTTTATGTGACATAGGTGCTAGCGTGAGTGCTATTCCTTTTACCTTATATCAAGAAATTATGAATGATATAGCACCTGCTGAAATAGAAGACATAGATGTTACTATTAAACTTGTCAATAGAGACACCATCACACCACTTGGGATTGTTAGAGATGTCGAAGTCTTGTGTGGGAAAATAAAATACCCTACTGATTTTCTTATTCTTGGTTCCCCACAAGACGACTTTTGTCCCATTATCTTTGGTAGACCTTTCTTGAACATCGTTAATGCTAAAATAGATTGTGAGAAACAAACTGTCGGTGTTAGTTTTGGTGATGAGTCTCATGAGTTTAATTTTTCTAAGTTTAGTAGAAAGCATCATAAGAAATAATTGTCTAGTAAGGATGAAATAATTGGTCTTGCTTCTATTGCCATGCCCCCAACTGATCCACTAGAACAATATTTGCTAGATCATGAAAATGATATGCATATGCATGAAAGAAATGAAATAGATAGATTTTTCTTTGAACAACGACCTCTGCTTAAACACAATTTGCCTATTGAAACTCTAGGAGGTCCTCCTCCATCTAAAGGTGATCCTGTGTTTGAATTAAAACAATTACCAGACACTTTGAAATATGCTTATCTTGATGAGAAAAAGATATATCCTGTTATTATTAGTGCTAACCTTTCAGAACATGAAGAAGAAAGATTATTGAAGGTTCTGAAGAAGCACCGAGCTTCTATTGGATATACTCTTGATGATTTAAAGGGCATTAGTCCCACTCTCTATCAGCATAAAATTAATATGGAACCTGATGCTAAACCCGTTCTTGATCACCAACGACGATTAAATCCTAAAATGAAAAAAGTGGTAAGAACTGAAATATTGAAGCTTCTGGAAGCAGGTATAATCTATCCCATAACTGATAGTAGATGGGTAAGTCCTGTTCATTGTGTCCCTAAGAAGGGAGGTATTACTGTTGTTCCTAATGATAAAAATGAACTTATCCCGCAAAGAATTGTTACTGGCTACACAATGGTAATTGATTTTAGAAAATTAAATAAAGCTACTAGAAAAGATCAATACCCTTTGCCTTTTATTGGTCAAATGCTAGAAAGATTGTCGAAGCACACACACTTTTGTTTCCTTAATGGATATTCTGGTTTTTCTCAAATACCTGTTTCACAACCTGATCAAGAGAAAACCACCTTTACTTGTCCTTTTGGAACTTATGCTTATAGACGTATGCCTTTTGGTTTATGTAATGCACCTGCTACTTTTCAAAGATGTATGACTGCTATATTCTCTGATTTTTGTGAAAAGATTGTCGAGGTCACTACAACAAGAACCCCCATACACCAACGTATCCATACCAACGATTTGACAATATGTGTTGTTTGGGTCAACCTCCCACGAATAGCTAACCTCCCCGCATCTATCTCCACGTTATCTGTACTTCCCCGTGCAAATATCACGCAGCCAATCACCCCCCGATTCCTCTCTCACACGAACTATGTGACAACAGCGCAGCCGCCGCCACCTTCGATTTCAGATAGCTCTGGCGTTCTGTCGCGCGGCCGCTCACCGGTCAGGCTTCGAATCAGTGCTCTTGCCGCAGTGACGTCCTCCACTCACCGCCCCCTGCTCTTCTCCGATTCTCCATGACTCCACCGCGGACGCCCTTCGCGCCCCAGCTCACCGGCCCGGCTCCCATCACTGCTCTCCTCGAATCCTCCGCCTCGGCAACGTCGTCACGCGTCGCCAGCGCGGCTCCGGACGTGCGGCTGCCGTCTCAGGATCGACCGTGCTTCATCGCCTTGGCTACCTCGACTCCAATGGTGACGGTTCAGTAAGGCACTCGTCATCTCTTCTCTTAACCTCTTAGTTCTATGTGTGGTAGGCCATCGTGCCATGGCAGAATATTTGCCGGCCATCAGGGCGTCGATCTACGCGACCTTGATTTATTTGGATGTGTGATTGGGTGATTCACCACTTGTCTGCATGTGTTAATCCAGAATAATGTTTGCCCCCTTTTTCTCAATAGTTCTTTCTTGTGATATATTTGGTTTTAGATTTCTTGTTACTATGTGTGTGGATAATTAATCAATATCTTTGTGAGGATGATCACATCTCATTATGCATTAATTTTGCTTCCACAAGGTTTGATGTGACGAAACATATGCACATACTGATTCACACAGTGCATGCACTGAGATTAAATTGGACAAATCAGCCGATGCTTTGTTTGCTATATACTTGAGTTTTGGTACTCAAGCTTATTCATAGCTTTTGGAAAACATTCTTCCAGTTCTGCAAAAAACAAAAAACCAATTAACCGAATCTGCGACTTTTTAAGTGGTACAGTAACTATTTAGCCATGTAGACTGATTAGTGGCATTCATAGAATCAATGCTACCCAACTACATGCTAGTTTGGTTTGATATATGCAGATACTGATTCACACGGTGCATGCACTGAGATTAAATTGGAAAGTCAAATGGTGCTTTGTTTCCTCCATATACTTCATTTTTTGGCTCTGAAGCTTATTCCCGGCTGGCTTTCATAAAACACTCTTCTAGTTTAAAAGAAAAACTGATTGACTGAATCTGCAAATTTTCTGAGCGGCGACGGTTAGCCGTATAGAGTGCTCGGTGACATAAATAGAAATCAACACTAGGGCAACTACAGGCTAGTTTGATTTAATTAATTTTTAATTATTTTGGTTTTCGTCCTGCTGTAGATATGAGTGAAATAGGTAAATTGCTTGTTGAATAATGCAGTGATGTATACGTGAGTGAGGATATTTAATAAAGAAACACTGAAAAAAAGAGTATGCATCGTTAAGTGTAACAGTAAATCAATCCTATTTAATAAAGATGATCGGCGGAGAGTATATGGTGATCGTCATAGTCCACAACTTGGTACCATTGGACAACAAAATAAAGTGCTAATATATTCATGCATGAATATATTCTTGTTTGTATATATTGAAAATACTTACATCTTCCCTTCCACTACAGAGCAAGCAAATTATTTTGAATGATAAGGAGTTGCAACCATCAAACACAAGCCCTGCTACTGATAAGGTATGATCACTTATATTTTGTTTGGGACCCAACAAAGTTAAGATGCAATGTTGTTGATCATACTTTTTGAAATATCAATGTTAGTTACCATTCTTGCCAATCTGACTATATATCTTTCGTCATTGAACAAAGAAACTTTGCTCCACAATGAAACTATGCAACAAGGGAAGTAAATGCTAGTGCAGATAAGGTTTGTTCACTTTTTTGGAACTCAGAAACAATGTCAAAGACCACGAGAAGATTTCCAAAAGAATTTTAATGTTGATCCACAATTGAATGAACTCTGGAAATGCTGACAGTACCTTTTTTGCACAACCTACTTCTGTTTCTGAAATAAGGCTCATTCTTTTGTGAGTTCACTGTTCTATATCTAGTCTTCTTAGCCCCGTGGCTAAGTTCTAATTAATGGCGAGAGGACAATGCAATGGCTCTTGGATCTCAAGTGATCTCTGTTTGCCTCGCTCCCATGTAATTTAAAATCAAGTCTAATGATAGGTTAGCGCCATTCATCAGTAGATGGGATGGAGTAATGGAGTCCCATGTGTAGCTACAGTTACTCGCATCCAATCCGTAGGCCTCTTTGCGTGCATTTGTTTATTCCCAGTCACGGTCTCTTGGTAGCGCTGAATCCATTTCAATAATAACACCATCAATACGTTTCTGAATTCTGTAATGAATTGTTGTTTACACATTAGGACCAGGAAATTTAGGGCCAGTTCTTTTGAGTGCCTCTGTGGAAATAAGCTACTCTAGAAATAAGTCACAGATAAGCTGTTGTGGAAATAAGCCCATGAAAATAAGCAATCCAGTTCTTTTCACTTCCTGTCATTTAGCTTATTTCCTCATCTGTCAGGTGAATAGTCCGTAATACCCTTGAACTATAATTTAGGACTCAATCATGAACTCCATCGTCTTGCATACGAATATCACATGTTTATATCACGATCATCAACTGAACAATGTTTCTTTTTCTCACATTCCACATACCAGTGACACAAATGCTCAATGTCCAATTGATAAGAAAAAAACTTACTGTCTAGTGTCTACTTAATCACAAAATACTTAGCAGTAGGATACAGAAAATGGATTAATTGATTTGACATCTCAAATTTGATATACATAAAATGGATCAATCAAGACATCTCAATGTCAATTTAATCATAAGTAAAAGAAAAAAGGCTTGTTGGCAATAGCGCGAACACCTTGCGGGCGCCAAATCGCCCGGGGGGCAAGACGGAGATGCAGGGGGGAAGAGGCGAGCTCGCCGGAGGTCCTTCCACCACGGAGGCCACCTGCGCCACCGCCTCGGAGCTCGTCGGTGTCCTCGCGCAGGCGAATGGAAGGGGAACAGCGGGGGCGCACGACCAGGGCCTTGGCGATGGCTGCTCTGGCTCGGGCTCCCAGCCAGCTGCGACGCGCCTCGGTGCTCCGGAGTGGGGCGCCGTCCGCCGGAGTGGTGCTCTGGCCGGACCGACCAGGAGCTGTTGCGAGGGAGGAGCCGCGCCCTAGGAGTCGAGCCAGCGGATGGAGAAGCGGCGGAAGATGGGTTCCTACCCGCCGTCCATGTGGCCGGAGCTAGCCGCGACGAGGAGCCAGGGACCGGCGGCGGTGGCGAGGAACCCTATCCTTTGCGGCGTGCGAGAGCGAGAGCGAGAGGGGAGAGCGAGGCGACGGGTTTCCTTTCTGCGCGGCGGGGGGGGGGGGGGGGGGGGGGGGGGGGGGGGGTCGGGTCGGGTGACGTGGGCTGGGACCTGGGAGGGGTATTTTCTTTGTAATTTGAGCGAACAACGGTGTCATTTTGGTATACCCCTTCGGTTTTAAGTCATAAGTTGCGGGAAGCTACTTTACCCCCAGTTTTTTTTCATTGTGAAGAAATTAAAGGTGGAAATAAGTTAAGCTAGCTTCTCAAAACAAGTTCTTTTGGGCTTCTGGCTTATTTCTACCATAAGCTGCTAGGAGCCACAAAAGAACTGGCCTTTAGCACCAACATAACAAAACCCACGGTTACAGGTTTCCTTTACACACATCGTTCATTCTCATTCATCATGTATACATTTATATTCAGCTTTCTTCTTCAACTATTCTTGGTTATTTTGCTACTTATTATTAGCATGGTGGCCAGAACAATAGAATCTCAGAAGGTGCTAGTGCAAGAAAGCTGGCTAATGCGTAACATACACCTTCTCAATATTTTTCTTCTTTATCTCAGTTTGCTAGAGCCTTAATTATACTTTATACTAATGTTGCAGAAAATATCTTCTGCACAAACAACAATTTGATGCAACAAATTTGTCTATGCCAACTCTATAGATGTATGACCACCAGGATTTGAATTGCTTGCGTTGGAAATTGTTGTCATCTACTTTTGTTTGTGAAATAGGTTGGCAGTATAGTATTTTCGAAGAGCTTGGGAGATCCAAACAAGAATGGTGCTCTTGCTGCACTCCTATGTATGTTGACCCTCTTAGATTTTACTACATTATTAACATGTTTTTTAATTTCTGTAATGGTACGTTGCTGATCACCGGTTTTTGTTGATGTAGATTGATAGGACAAATGGTTGATGCATGGCCAAGATGTTGATTTCAAGGTGCAGACTGGTGCTACTACCATATAGCTCTACATTATATTTTACAATGTCATTCAATGGTCAATGTTAGAGCAGATCATATATAATATATTATGTATTCTATATCATGTATTCCTCGGATGATGTCTTGTAATGTAACATTTTCTATTTAATATATGAGGTCTTCCTTACTATATTGCTGCTCTTGTACACTATTTACATTGGCCTAATAATCCTTGCTTGCTATATATAAAATCTGGAATATACGAAATACCATTATTTGGTTGGTCGTGCTATGCCACAACGCTTTTAAGCGTTGCAATGATCTGTTGTGTCCATGTCTAACATCCGTTCTTACAGGGTAATCACCAACGCATGTGAAGCGTTGTTCCGCTCTAACTATATATGTTGCTATCTTACAACGCTTTTTCATGTTGGTTACCAACGGATGGATATGTGTTGTTGTAGACCCTTCCAACGTCACCTACGGCAACGCATATTAATCTGTTGTTGTAGACCTTACCAACGCTTATATGGACATTCGACAACACATTGGTGCGTTGCTGAAGGGGGGATCTTATTGTAGTGGGTTTTCATGGATGATTTTTCCGTTTACGGAACTTCTTTTGATGATTGCTTAAGCAACCTTGATCGAGTTTTGCAGAGATGCGAACAAACTAATCTTGTCTTGAATTGGGAGAAGTGCCACTTTATGGTTAATGAAGTTATTGTCTTGGGACATAAAATTTCTGAATGGGGTATTGAGGTGGATAAAGCTAAAGTTGATGCAATTGAAAAAATGCCATGTCCTAAAGATATCAAAGGTATTCGTAGTTTCCTCGATCATGCTGGTTTCTATAGGAGATTTATTAAAGACTTCTCTAAAATTTCTAGGCCTCTTACAAATCTTTTATAAAAGGATGTTCCATTTATTTTTGATGATGATTGTGTAGAAGCCTTTGAAACACTTAAGAAAGCCTTAATTTCTGCACCTATTGTTCAACCACCTGATTGAAACTTGCCTTTTGAAATTATGTGTGATGCTAGTGATTATGTTGTTGGTGCTGTTCTAGGACAAAGAGTTGATAAGAAATTAAATGTTATTCATTATGCTAGTAAAACTCTAGACAGTGCCCAACGCAATTATGCTACTACTGAGAAAGAATTTTTAGCAGTGGTGTTTGCTTGTGATAAATTTAGATCTTACATTGTTGATTCTAAAGTGATCGTTCACACCGATCATGCTGCTATAAAATTGTTGGGGAACGTAGCAGAATTTTAAAATTTTCTACGCATCACCAAGATCAATCTATGGAGTCATCTAGCAACGAG
The DNA here is from genome assembly GCA_011799875.1 of Thinopyrum elongatum. Lineage (NCBI taxonomy): Eukaryota > Viridiplantae > Streptophyta > Magnoliopsida > Poales > Poaceae > Thinopyrum > Thinopyrum elongatum. Next base: position 326,792,747 of record CM022297.1, on the reverse strand, counting down.
TGAGAGGGGAGTGTATCTACATACCCTTGTAGATCGCGAGCGGAAGCGTTCAAGAGAACGGGGTTGATGGAGTCGTACTCGTCGTGATCCAAATCACCGATGACCGAGCGCCGAACGGACGGCACCTCCGCGTTCAACACACGTACGGAGCAGAGACGTCTCCTCCTTCTTGATCCAGCAAGGGGGGAGGAGAGGTTGATGGAGATCCAGCAGCACGACGGTGTGGTGGTGGAAGCAGCGGGATTTCAGCAGGGCTTCGCCAAGCGCTACTGGAGGAGGAAGAGGTGTCACGGGAGGGAGAGGGAGGCGCCAGGGGCTGTGCTCTTTCTCCCATGCACCTCCCCACTATATATAGGGGTGGAGGGGGCTGGTTTCTTGCCCTCCAAGTCCATTGGGGCGTTGGCAAAGGTGGAAGGAAAGAAATCCCATCCTTTCCCTTCCCTACCGATTGTTATCCCCCTTTTTTAGGGATCTTGATCTTATCCCTTCGGGATATTATCTTATTCCTTCTAAGGGGGAATCTTGGTGCGCCTTGACTAGGGGTGTGGGGCCTTGCCCCCACTACCCACGTTCATGTGGGTCCCCCCATGCAGGTGGGCCCCACTCCGGAACCTTCTAGAACCTTCTCGGTACAATACCGAAAAATCCCGAACATTTTCCGGTGGCCAAAATAGGACTTCCCATATATAAATCTTTACCTCCGGACCATTCCGGAACTCCTCGTGACGTCCAGGATCTCATCCGAGACTCCGAACAACCTTCGGGTTACCGCATACTAATATCTCTATAACCCTAGCGTCACCGAACCTTAAGTGTGTAGACCCTACGGGTTCGGGAGACACGCAGACATGACCGAGACGACTCTCCGGTCAATAACCAACAGCGGGATCTGGATACCCATGTTGGCTCCCACATGCTCCTCGATTATCTCATCGGATGAACCACGATGTCGAGGATTCAATCAATCCCGTACGCAATTCCCTTTGTCTATCGGTACGATACTTGCCCGAGATTCGATCGTCGGTATCTCGATACCTTGTTCAATCTCGTTACCGGCAAGTCTCTTTACTCGTTTCCGTAACACATCATCCCGTGAACAACTCCTTGATCACATTGAGCTCATTATGATGATGTCCTACCGAGTGGGCCCAGAGGTACCTCTCCGTTACATGGAGTGACAAATCCCAGTCTCGATTCGTGCCAACCCAACAGATACTTTCGGAGATACCCGTAGTGCACCTTTATAGCCACCCAGTTACGTTGTGACGTTTGGTGCACCCAAAGCACTCCTACGGTATCCGGGAGTTGCACAATCTCATGGTCTAAGGAAAAGTTACTTGACATTGGAAAAGCTTTAGCAAACGAACTACACGATCTAGTGCTAGGCTTAGGATTGGGTCTTGTCCATCACATCATTCTCCTAATAATGTGATCCCGTTATCAATGACATCCAATGTCCATGGTCAGGAAACCGTAACCATCTATTGATCAACGAGCTAGTCAACTAGAGGCTTACTAGGGACATGTTGTGGTCTATGTATTCACACATGTATTACGATTTCCGGATAACACAATTATAGCATGAATAACAGACAATTATCATGAACAAGGAAATATAATAATAACCATTTTATTATTGCCTCTAGGGCATATTTCCAACAGTACTGTTGGGGATCGTAGCAGAATTTTAAAATTTTCTACGCATCACCAAGATCAATCTATGGAGTCATCTAGCAACGAGAGAGAGGGGAGTGCATCTACATACCCTTGTAGATCGCGAGCGGAAGCGTTCAAGAGAACGGGGTTGATGGAGTCGTACTCGTCGTGATCCAAATCACCGATGACCGAGCGCCGAACGGACGGCACCTCCGTGTTCAACACACGTACGGTTGGGAGAGACGTCTCCTCCTTCTTGATCCAGCAAGGGGGAAGGAGAGGTTGATGAGGATCCAGCAGCACGACGGCGTGGTGGTGGAATCAGCGGGATCTCAGAAGGGCTTCACCAAGCACCAACGAGAGGGAGAGGTGTCACGGGAGGAGAGGGAGGCGCCAGGGGCTGGGGTGTGTCCTCCCTCCCACCCCTCCACTATTTATAGGGGGAAGGGGAGAGGGGGCCGGCCCCCTCAGATCCAATCTGAGGGGAGGGGCGGCGGCCAAGGGGTGGCTTGCCCCCCAAGCCATGTGGAGGCGCCCCCCACCCCTAGGGTTCCCAACCCTAGGCGCAGGGGAGGCCCATAGGGGGGCGCACCAGCCCACCAGGGGCTGGTTCCCTTCCCACTTCAGCCCATGGGGCCCTCCGGGATAGGTGGCCCCACCCGGTGGACCCCCGGGACCCTTCCGGTGGTCCCGGTACAATACCGATTACCCCCGAAACCTTCCCGGTGGCCGAAACTGGACTTCCTATATACAATTCTTTACCTCCGGACCATTCCGGAACTCCTCGTGACGTCCGGGATCTCATCCGGGACTCCGAACAACTTTCGGGTTACCGCATACTAATATCTCTACAACCCTAGCATCACCGAACCTTAAGTGTGTAGACCCTACGGGTTCGGGAGACACGCAGACATGACCGAGACGACTCTCCGGTCAATAACCAACAGCGGGATCTGGATACCCATGTTGGCTCCCACATGCTCCTCGATGATCTCATCGGATGAACCACGATGTCGAGGATTCAATCAATCCCGTACGCAATTCCCTTTGTCTATCGGTACGATACTTGCCCGAGATTCGATCGTCGGTATCTCGATACCTTGTTCAATCTCGTTACCGGCAAGTCTCTTTACTCGTTTCCGTAACACATCATCCCGTGAACAACTCCTTGATCACATTGAGCTCATTATGATGATGTCCTACCGAGTGGGCCCAGAGGTACCTCTCCGTTACATGGAGTGGCAAATCCCAGTCTCGATTCGTGCCAACCCAACAGATACTTTCGGAGATACCCGTAGTGCACCTTTATAGCCACCCAGTTACGTTGTGACGTTTGGTGCACCCAAAGCACTCCTACGGTATCCGGGAGTTGCACAATCTCATGGTCTAAGGAAAAGTTACTTGACATTGGAAAAGCTTTAGCAAACGAACTACACGATCTAGTGCTAGGCTTAGGATTGGGTCTTGTCCATCACATCATTCTCCTAATGATGTGATCCCGTTATCAATGACATCCAATGTCCATGGTCAGGAAACCGTAACCATCTATTGATCAACGAGCTAGTCAACTAGAGGCTTACTAGGGACATGTTGTGGTCTATGTATTCACACATGTATTACGATTTCCGGATAACACAATTATAGCATGAATAACAGACAATTATCATGAACAAGGAAATATAATAATAACCATTTTATTATTGCCTCTAGGGCATATTTCCAACAAAAATATCTTATGGAAAAGAAAGATGCTAAGCCTAGACTCATTAGGTGGGTTCTTTTGCTACAAGAATTTGACTTACATATCACTGATAGAAAGGGAGCTGAGAACCCCGTGGTTGATAACTTGTCTAGGTTAGAAAATATTCTTGATGACCCACAACCTATTAATGATAGTTTTCCTGATGAACAATTAGCTGCAATAAATGTCTCTCATAACACTCCTTGGTATGCTGACTATGCTAATTACATTGTTGCTAAATACATACCACCTAGTTTCACATACCAACAAAAGAAAAAATTCTTCTATGATTTAAGACATTACTTTTGGGATGACCCACTTCTGTATAAAGAAGGAGTAGATGGTATTATTAGACGTTGTGTACTTGAGCACGAACAGCGACAAATCCTACGGAAATGTCACTCCGAAGCTTATGGAGGGCATCATGCGGGAGATTGAACTGCTCACAAGGTATTGCAATCTGGTTTTTATTGGCCTACTCTCTTCAAGGATGCCCGTAAGTTTGTTTTATCTTGTGATGAATGTCAAAGGATTGGAAATATTGGTTAGCATCAAGAAATGCCTATGAATTATTCACTTGCTGTTGAACCATTTGATGTTTGGGGATTTGATTACATGGGACATTTTCCTTCCTCTAATGGGTATACTCATATTTTGGTTGCTGTTTATTATGTTACTAAGTGGGTAGAAGCTATTTCAACTAGTAGTGCTGATCACAACACCTCTATTAAAATGCTTAAGGAAGTCATTTTCCCATGGTTTGGAGTCCCTAGATATTTAATGACTGATGGTGGTTCACATTTTATTCATGGTGCTTTCCGTAAAATGCTTGCTAAGTATGACGTTAACCATAGAATTGCTTCACCTTATCACCCTCAGTCTAGTGGTAAAGTTGAACTTAGCAATAGAGAAATAAAGTTAATATTACAAAAAACTGTCAATAGGTCCCGAAAAAATTGGTATAAGAAATTAGATGATGCACTTTGGGCTTACAGAACAGCATACAAAAATCCTATGGGTATATCTCCTTATAAAATGGTTTATGGAAAAGCTTGTCATTTGCCTCTTGAGTTAGAACATAAAGCATATTGGGCAATTAAAGAACTCAACTATGATTTCAAACTTGCCGGTGAAAAGAGGTTATTTGATATTAGCTCACTAGATGAATGGATAACCCAAGCTTATGAAAATGCCAAATTATTTAAAGAAAAAGCTAAAAGATGGCATGACAAAAGAATCCAAAGGCGTGAGTTTAAAGTTGGAGAATATGTTTTTTTGTACAACTATCATTTCAGATTCTTTGCAGGAAAACTCCTCTCCAAATGGGAAGGACCCTATGTTATCGAGGAGGTTTATCGATGTGGAGCCATCAAAATAAATAATACCGAAGGTACCAACCCGAAGGTTGTCAATGGGCAAAGAATAAAACATTATATCTCAGGTACGCCCATTAATGTCGAAAGTTATATTATCCAAACTATGACACCGGAAGAACACATAAAAGAAACCTTCCGGAACACTCCAGAATCGTGAAAAAAGAGGAGGTACGTGATACAGTAAGTAAACGGACTCCGAAAAATCCACAAAAATATTTTCTGTCAGTTTTGGAATATATCAAAAATTAGGAAAATAAGAAACAACCAGGAAGGCACCCCTGCTGGGCACAAGACACCAGGGCGCGCCTGGCTTGCCAGGCGCGCAGCCAGGCGCGCCCAGGTGGGTTGTGCCCACCTCGGGTACCTTCTGGACTCCGTTTTTCTTCCGTTTGCTTGTTTCCCAAGATAAAAAAATCTTTATATACCCCCTGAACCTATTGACCACCGTATCGCGGGGAAATCTTCTGTTTTCTTTTCCTTGCTGTTTTCTGACATATCTAATTCACCATGGCCGCTTCGAGCTCCTCCAAGGACAAGTTCTTCGAGAACGTCATCAACCCATATCTGCGGGAGGTGATGCAGCACCCTCAAGCTATCGAGATGCGTGAGGGGCTGCTCCACATCCGCGATGTGCAAGGCCCCAAAGGAACGGGATCCATGGAGGCTAGGCTTGAAGCTATGGAGCAGGAGATCTTTCGGTGCAAGGGCATGGTGGAACGTGGACTCAATGCCAATCACCTCATGATCGCGGATTATACCCGTGATCTCAAGGTGGATGGCAAGTCCATGAAGGACATCGTCTTCACCTTCAACGAGCAAATCAACTTTCTCCAAAGCCAGATCTATGATCTCCAAAACCAAGTCTTTGAATATGAGGCAAGGTTTAAAGGTATGAGTTTGGCTGCCAGTTGCAGGACCCGCGAGACTCACTCCTCCTCTTATGATGGTGAGCCCTTGCCATGGAAACCTGAGGATAAAATAGCTACTACTTCATCACCACCACCTCCTTCTTCTTCACCAAAGGAAAATTGAGTATCGGGTATGGGCACTCCCCTTGGCTTGTGCCAAGCTTGGGGGAGGTGCCCCGGTATGGTATCACCTCCACTATCTTTTGCGTTTACTTATCTTAGTTCGATCCATAGTTATCTTTTGCTTTAGATGAATAAAAGTTTAGTTCGATCCTTTCTTTTTGAGTGTTTGCTTAGTGATCTATCCTTGTAATCGTGTGCGAGATATATAATAAAGAGTAGTTTGAGTTTTGTTTCTTTACTTTTCATGTTCAATAAAAAGAAAGGAAATAAATGAAAAAGATCATATGCTAATCTTATGGTAAGTAATGACATCACATAAGGAAGAGTATAAGTAGAAAATTTTATTGGAGATTTACAAACATAGCATTGGTCAGTGATGCAATTCATGAAAGAATTAATAAGGGAAGAGAAGATTCACATGCAAATACACTATCTTGGACATCTTTTGTGATTGTGAGCCCCCATCAAAATATTATATGCCAAAATTGTTGACGTTGGACAAGGAAGACAACATAATGATTTATGTTTGTTCATATTCACATAGAAGTTATATTGTCATAGATCCTTCAACATGTGGTGCTTGTCCCCCATCTTTGCTAGCCAAAAATTCCGCACTAAGTAGAGATACTACTTGTGCATCCAAAACCCTTAAACCCAAATCTTGTTTTGAGAGTCCACCATACCTACCTATGGATTGAGTAAGATCCTTCAAGTAAGTTGTCATCGGTGCAATAAGGCAATAAACATTGCTTCTAAAAGTGTTAGATCATTTAGTGTAAGAGAAAATTGAGCGTTGTACGAACTTGTGATGGCAAAGAATAAAAGCGACAGACTGCATAATAAAGGTTGCTATCACAAGGGGCAATATAACGTGACATTCTTTTGCACTAAGAGATTGAGCATACAAACAAAATGCGCATGGCAACCTCTGCTTTCCTCTGCGAAGGGCCTATCTTTTACTTTTATGTATTTACTTTTATGCAAGAGTCAAAGTTCTTCTCTTTATTCCTTTTTATTTTCTCTTTTGGCAAGCATCATGTGGTGAGGAAAGATCTAGGCACATATATCCAGTTGGATATGGGTAGCATGAGTTATTATTGTTGACATCACCCTTGAGGTGAGTATGTTGGGTGGCGAAAACTATAAGCCCATATCTTTCTATGTGTCCGGTTGAAACTTTTTCCTCATGTGTATGAGGTGAGTGTTAGCAATCATAGAAGACTATATGATGGTTGAGTATGTGGACTTGCCAAAAAGGCTCCGATACATGACCCTTCCTGAAAAGATGATGAATTGTAGTTGCAAAGTTGACTGAGAACACAGTTTGTTGGTTTTCAATAGAGTTTATGCTTTATACTTCGATGTTGTGATGAATTGTTACTTGTTCATGAGAAGTCTATGATAGAAGTTATATGATAAAAGTTCTATGATAAAGTTTTATGTTAAAGTTTGTTGTTGTTATAATAATATACATGATGCTTCTATGTCCGTATTTTGATTTTACCGACACCTCTCTCTCTAAGCATGTGGACATGTTTTTCGATTTCGGTTTTCGCTTGAGGACAAGCGAGGTCTAAGCTTGGGGGAGTTGATACGTCCATTTTGCATCATGTTTTCCTACTGTTATTTATGCTGTTTTTATGTATAATAATGCTTTTTGGAGTAATTCTAATGCCTTTTCTCTCATAATATGCAAGGTTCACACAAAGAGGGAGAATACCGACAGCTGGAATTCTGGACCTGAGAAAGCTACGTCAGGCCACCTATTCTACACAACTCCAAATGAGCTGAAACTTCACGTAGAATTTGTATGGAATATATAAGAATTATTGGAGCAAATAAGTACCAGAGGGGGCCCACCAGGTGGGCACAACCCACCTGGGCGTGCCAGGGAGCCCAGGCGCGCCCTGGTGGGTTGTGCCCTCCTCGGCCCACCTCCGGTGCCCCTCTTCTGGTATATAAGTCATTTTGACCTAGAAAAAATGAGGAGAGGACTTTCGGGACGAAGCGCTGCTGTCTCGAAGCGGAACTTGGGCAGGAGCACTTTTGGCCTCCGGCGGAGCGATTCCGCCGGGGGAACTTCCCTCCCGGAGGGGGAAATCATCGTCATCATCATCACCAAAAACTCTCCCATCTTGGGGAGGGCAATCTCCATCAACATCTTCAACAGCACCAACTCCTCTCAAACTCTAGTTCATCTCTTGTGTTCAATCTTTGTACCGGAACTATAGATTGGTGCTTGTGGGTGACTAGTAGTGTTGATTACATCTTGTAGTTGATTACTATATGTTTTATTCGATGGAAGATTATATGTTCAGATCCATTATGCTATTTAATACCACTCTGATCTTGAGCATGATTATCATTTGTGAGTAGTTACTTTTGTTCTTGAGGTCACGGGAGAAATCTTGTTGCAAGTAATCATGTGAACTTGATATGTGTTCGATATTTTGATGGTATGTATGTTGTGATTCCCTTAGTGGTGTCATGTGAACGTCGACTACATGGCACTTCACCATATTTGGGCCTAAGGGAATGCATTGTGGAGTAGTTATTAGATGATGGGTTGCGAGAGCGACAGAAGCTTAAACCCTAGTTTATGCGCTATTCCGTAAGGGACCGATTTGGATCCAAAAGTTTAATGCTATGGTTAGATTTATTCTTAATACTTTTCTCGTAGTTGCGAATGCTTGCGAGGGGGTTAATCATAAGTAGGAGGCTTGTTCAAGTAAGAACATCACCTAAGCACCGGTCCACCCACATATCAAATTATCAAAGTAGCGAACACAAATCAAACCAACATGATGAAAGTGACGAGATGAAATTCCCGTGTACCCTCAAGAACGCTTTGCTTATCATAAGAGACCGTTTTGGCCTGTCCTTTGCCTCAAAAGGATTGGGCTACCTTGCTGCACTTTTGTTACCGTTACCATTACTTGCTCGTTACAAATTATCTTGCTATCAAACTACTCGTTACTTATAATTTCAGTGCTTGCAGAGAATATCATGCTGAAAACTACTTGTCATTTCCTTCTGCTACTTGTTGGGTTTGACACTCTTACTTATCGAAAGGACTACAATTGATCCCCTATACTTGTGGGTCATTAGCGTGGAGTTAATGAGGAGAGAGATGTTTGTGGTAACATAAGCTATTACTGTAACATAACACACCCCGATGTAAAATGAGTCTATATCTCAATTAATGAAGGGTTGCATGTTACCATCCATATGTTACTACCCATTTTGAATGTAGTAACATAGACTAGTAACATATGCATGTCTAAGTTACTCCCCACTATGACCAGCCTTAGACTAGTCATAGTGGGAGTAACATACATGCCACAAAAGCAAAAAAGATGATGTGTCATGTAATTAAAGAGGAGAGAGACAAATAGAGTAACATAATATGTTACCATCACATAGCGCTTTCCAATGCAAAATGAGTCTATAAAGCTATACATGAAGATATGTATGTTACTACACCTATGAGACTTCCCACTATGGAGGTAGTAACATAGACTAGTAACATACTCCCTCCATCCTTAAAAGAGTGTACTTCCAATTTTGTTGAAAAGTAAAAAAAATTATGTTTGACCATATTTATACAATAATAGACCAACATTTATGCCATCAAATTAGTAGCATTAGATTCATGATAAAATATATTTTCATCATATACCTATTTGGTTTCACAAGCATTGACATATTTTTGCACAAACTCAGTCAAACTTTGAGATAGTTTGGCCCTCCAACAAAGTTGGAAGTACACTCTTTCAAGGATGGAGGGAGTATGTATGTTACTAGTGTAAGTTACTCCCCACTATGACTAGTCTTATGTAATTTCTCTGTGTTGGGTTGGCTTTTAATTATGTGGGTGTTGTTTCTGTTCATTCACTTCGCCTTCGTTCGCATTTCTCACCGCTTGATGCTTTCACAGAGGTTATCAAGCAGGTTGGTGCTTCTCCTACGTTGTATCATATGCAGCCGCTTGATGATTTCGAAGAGGTTATCTAGTTGGTTAGTGCTTCTCCTGTGTTGTATCAGACGTAACCGCTTGATGCTTTCGAGGAGGTTATCAAGCAGGCTGGTGCTTCTTGTATCAGACAAAATTACTGAGTACAGAATACTTGTCCACATTAGAGACCACCATGCCTCTATTGTGCCACTTGTTTTACATTGAAAGAGATTGAATCCTCATCTTCTATATCTAAATAGCTAGTCCTCACTAACTATTTCTCTCAACATGCAAGCATGCCATATCATTGCACAACATGCATGAGAATAGACCCACCCTCACTACCATATGTCTCCCAACATGGAAGCATGCCACTTCATCATGACATGCATGAAAAAAATACCCATAGATGCAAACATACATGAGAATTTTCATTCTATTATACTATATATATTTAATAAACATATTATACAACTATATAGTAACCAAACATAATAAATTATATGCATTTTAGTTTCTATTTTTTATATTATTACTTCGAATATTTATGTTTCATACAGTGAATCACATTGAAGTATGTTGCAAAATATTCCCGCAACAACAAGCGGGGAATCATCTAGTTTATATAGATGAAACCCTCTTTTGGCAGTCGTTTTAATAATTAGTTGCAATGTAAGAATAGTTGTATTCTGCGTTCACCAATGTGACGCATCTTTTAGCTTATCCATGCCTACACCGGTGCATCCATGATGTCCTGGTGGTTTCTTGGTCTCCAATTTCTCTTCGTCGGTGCTCCACCCGGCTGTCCCATGCCACAGGTATGCCCTCCAAGTGTTAAATTGGGAGGACCTGCGTCAGGAGATGGGCATCTTGGAGCTGCGCTCGGCTAGGATGCCGTCTTTGTTTGATTGTCGGTCCATCTTCATGTGGCGGTTGATTGGCCTTTGGTTGTTTGATTTATCGAGGTAATGAGTGGTATAAAGCAAGTACAATAGGATGACATGGGCGGGCTGTAAGCCTTTAAATATTATATTTTGGATGAGTTGGAGGAGAGAGAAGGGAAGCGGGCTACTGATTAACAGCCGGCTGCAGCACGTGCTCCTAGGCATGTTGTGAGAGAGGAAGGTGGGCCATGTATCAAAAAGTAGTACATATTTATATACAACTATTGTACTTGCCGGCTATAGATGGTGTGGCAAGACTATATAGCCAGCAGCTGGCTATACTATTAACCATGCTCTAAGGAATCTAAGTCAGACTCGCCCGGTGCTGCGAAATCTAACTGAAGCACTTACCTCGCACGTAGGGGCCTAGAGAGCAGAAAGTCAGCAAAGGAGATGTCGGCCAAACTTTAGTGTTGGAATTTACATGTCAACTACCTTCTTTCTCCACTTCAACTAGATTAGTAAATTAAACTTGACATGAGTGCAGAACAGGATGCTTGAGTTCCATTTTGAGTATAGTCACATGGTCAAGTTCTTTTTTTTTAAATCCCCTACCATGTATTAATTAATTAAAATGTTCATACAATCGTCTATTACAACTTCAGCCACGCAGGGCGGAACACTATTAAGACTCACACCATCAAACCTATTAACAAAAGTGAGCTTAGCAATCTCATGCGCCACCCTATTGGCCCTTCTGTTAATCTTGGATATCTTGAACCTTGTCATCAACCTGGAAATGCTCAATGCTTCCATCTTTAGATCAACTAGGGGAGACCTGTCCAAATAATCGTTTCCTAGAAAGGAAGCCACAAAAGAACAATCAGTTTCTAAGATGATGGGCTTGTGTAGAGTAATACAGATGTAAAGCCCTGCGAGGGTCACTCTAAGTTCTGCTTCATTCACGCTATTGCAAACCCCAATATAATCCCACGAAGAAATGATCACTTCTCCCAAATGGTTCCTGGCAACCACACCCACACTCGCAGCGCTAATGGCCTCCACAAAACGTGCATCATCACACGGTCAAGTTCTTGATGTGTTCAGTTATGAAATTTCAAAATAGGCTAACATTATTTTAACATTTTCAACTGTAATGTTTGTTAGGCTACAAACAATTAAGAGATGGAGTATAGTTTTCAGCAAATCTGGGATGTGCAGGGCTAAGTCTTCCATTATCCATTACCACCATGTTATAGTTGAACAAAATGATTTTTGTCAGAACATACAGAGTTATAGAGCAGCCAAAAATTAGACCAATGAACAAGCCCTTCTCCTATCAGTATAGTAGAATGCCCATGCGTTGCAACGGGCTTTTTAAAATTTGTATTGGAAATGCAATAATTTTAAAGAACTATAATGATATTGGTATGCACAGAGATAGAAAAATAAATAGAAATAATTAGAGGCCTGGAGATCTACATAAGATAGCCCCGTGTAAATTGCATACAATAATCCTTGTAAATATTTTGCTTCTAATAAATTTGGAGTACACTTTGACCCACTTTTACATCTCCAATAAGGAAACACTAAATGTCAACAACAAAGATCAAATGAATGCTTCCCTGCCAGAGGTATAAAAATGTGTATTTTTAATTGATGCGCTTTTGAAATCTTCTAGCTCATAACACCATAATTCAAATGATTGTGTCACATATTTTTGTAACTTATACATAAGCACTTATTCACCCAACAAATATTTTGTAGGGGGTCAAACTAAAAAGAGAAAACATACGTCTTATGATAGAAATTGTAAGGTGAATGAGACTAAATGATCAACCTTTTGCAAGGAGCCTTCTACTTTTTTTTGAAAAGGAGGATGTACCCCCGGCCTCTGCATCTGGACGATGCATACGGCCACTTTATTAATTATTCACAAAGACTTTACAAAGTAGTACATCAGTAAGCCTGGAGCCACCATCGTAGCAACACCTGTCGCTACTCCTATCCCCTTGATGTAGGGGTGCCTAATTTCCGAGCCTAATACCAAACAGACATCACACCAAAACCTAACATCTAAAGCCGGATGCCCAATCCTAGCCACATACCGGGACTGGGTCACACACCGGTCCAGCGCACCCACCGAGCCCGCCACCGCCGTCTTCCACCGATCCATCTCCATAGCAGGGACTGACGCAAACCTTGCCAGCCTGCCGTCGACGCCACCATGGTGTCAGACAGCGCCACCGCCCTGCGCTCGACCATCCAGCCGCATCCGTCGACGATATCCAGCTGCACCATGCCGCCAAAACTCGTCGTCATCGACGCCGTAGATACAACGCCGCACCACCTGGCAACCACCACACCGTCACCATTGCTGGAGCTATGCGGAGCCCCACCACCCACAGCATCTCTCCCTGAATACGAGGTCCTCCCCAGACGGCGCCTCCATGGAGAGAACGACGCGCAGGACACCGCCGCCGCCCAATCCAGACTGGATTTTGGACTTCCGTCTGGGAGGGATTCGGGGGTGGATAGGACAGACCTCGGCTTCGCCTCCAGGGAGGATAACGGCATGGAGTGACGTCGCCGATGCCGGGCCGAACAAGCCGACCAAAGTTTCCTCCGGTCCCATCCTATACCACCCAACCTCCGTCTGCTCCGGATCCGGCAATAGCCATGAACCGAAACCTGCAGAGATGAAAGAGCCATGGGGCTCAGCCCACCAGGAAGGAGGACCGAGAAGAACCCAATGTAGAACTCTAGACGCCGAATCCAGCGATCTGACGTGGCCAACGACGACCACCACCACCCCACGGCGGCCGACGGATTCCAAAGACAGGATCCAGATGGATCTGATTTGGATCCAGCGGCAACCGCGACCACCGGTCAAATCCAACGCAGCCAGCACTTTGCCACAAGTAGGCCGCCGCCACCGCGCCGCGCAGGACGCCGCCAGGCGACCCGCCCGCCGCATCGCGGGACCCCGCACTCGCCCGGCGCACCTCCTGATCTCGTGGTCCCGCTCCAGCCATGACGGAAGAGGTGAGGAGAAGCCCCGCCGCCGCCCTGCCGGCCAGACTTCGCCCGGCGGCGTTGCGGACGGCAGCGAGGAGGGGGAGAAGCGAAGGAGGCCAAGAGGCGGGGCTGCTAGGGTTTCCCCTCGGGTCGCCCACGGGGGCGACACGAGGGGACGAGAGAATGAGCTGGTTTTAACTGTGTATGTAACCCAGATCGACTCCAAGGAGCCTTCTACTGATATACAACTTCAAAAGTTACGGTTTCAGCAACATAAAAATATATGATAAACTTGTAGGTACTCATGAATTTTGCTTGATATGATATAACAAGTAACATGGGGCAAATTTTCTTACCTCGACATGGATCAACTACTGACAATGTAAAATTTAGCTCAAGGAAGTAAGTATTTTGTGCATAAAGAAGAAAAGAAAGCAGGTGACATGATCTGAAATAAGAGATTAAGAGAAACTACATCAAGAAAAAAAGGAACAAAGCAATAGGAGAAGGCAAACTGGATCAACATTGGGCATCTGTGGCAATATCACTAATGTGGTTGTTGCAACCTCCGAGACTAAGGGGTGAGGAGGTGGCAGCATCAACTCCAAAGAATTGATGTCACCTAAATGGTTATGGTCATTGCCCTCGATCGACGACAACATCAACTCAGTGGTGTGTCTTCTTCCCCTTGGTTGGGCGTTCTCGAACACCTTGATCTTCTTCCTCCAAGCCAACAGTGGTGTTTGCTAGCACGCTGCAAGCTGACTGAACCAATATGCAACCCATATCAGACATACATGGGACCCCGAACGATGTCCATGCCACCCATGTCAATGAATAAGACGAGGTTATGCTTGGCATAGTGGTCATTGGGATTGAACTGATCGATGCGCTCGAACCACCGTGGTAACAAAGCATACATAGCAGAGGCGGTCGCCACCACAGTCGAGCATATAACACATTCCTCCCTTGAGAGTCGCCTAGTTGTGCACGTAGTGATCGGTGGAACCTAAACCATGCCAGCAATACCACATTACCGTTCATCGCCGCAAACACTGCAACCACAAGGCTGAAGCGTAGGGCCGCCACCCATATCACCAGTAGGAGCACACCCAGCCGATTCACCTCCTTCCTTCCCCACACGCAGTACCCACTGTTGGAAATATGCCCTAGAGGCAATAATAAAATGGTTATTATTATATTTCCTTGTTCATGATAATTGTCTATTGTTCATGCTTTAATTGTATTAACCGGAAACCGTAATACATGTGTGAATACATAGACCACAACATGTCCCTAGTGAGCCTCTAGTTGACTAGCTCGTTGATCAATAGATGGTTGTGGTTTCCTGACCATGGACATTGGATGTCGTTGATAACGGGATCACATCATTAGGAGAATGATGTGATGGATAAGACCCAATCCTAAGCATAGCACAAGATCGTGTAGTTCGTTTGCTAGAGCTTTTCTAATGTCAAGTATCATTTCCTTAGACCATGAGATTGTGCAACTCCCGGATACCGTAGGAATGCTTTGGGTGTATCAAATATCACAACGTAACTGGGTGACCATAAAGGTGCACTACAGGTATCTCCGAAAGTGTATGTTGGGTTGGCACAAATCGAGACTGGGATTTGTCACTCCGTATGACGAAGAGGTATCTCTGGGCCCACTCGGTAATGCATCATCATAATGAGCTCAATGTGACTAAGGAGTTAGCCACGGGATCATGCGTTACGGAACAAGTAAAGAGACTTGCCGATAACGAGATTGAACAAGGTATAGGGATACCGACGATCGAATCTCGGGCAAGTAACATACCGATGGGCAAAGGGAATTGTATACGGGATTAATTGGATCCCCGACATCGTGGTTCATCCGATGAGATCATCATGGAACATGTGGGAGCCAATATGGGTATCCAGATCCCGCTATTGGTTATTGGTCGGAGAGGTGTCTCGGTCATGTCTGCATGGTTCCCGAACCCGTAGGGTCTACACGCTTAAGGTTCGGTGACGCTAGAGTTGTTATGGGAAATTGTATGTGGTTACCGAAAGTTGTTCGGAGTCTCGGATGAGATCCCGGATGTCACGAGGAGTTCCGGAATGGTCCGGAGGTAAAGATTTATATATGGGAAGTCCTATTTTGGCCACCGGAAAATGTTCGGGATTTTTCGGTATTGTACCGGGAAGGTTCTAGAAGGTTCCGGAGTGGGGCCCACCTGCATGGGGGGACCCACATGAACATGGGTAGTGGGGGCAAGGCCCCACACCCCTGGTCAAGGCGCACCAAGATCCCCCCTTAGAAGGAATAAGATCATATCCCGAAGGGATAAGATCAAGATCCCTAAAAAAGGGGGGATAACAATCGGTGGGGAAGGGAAAGGATGGATTTCTTTCCTCCCACCTTTGCCAATGCCTCAATGGACTTGGAGGGCAAGAAACCAGCCCCCTCCACCCCTATATATAGTGGGGAGGTGCATGGGAGCTGCAACCCTTCCCCTGGCGCAGCCCTTCCCCCTCCAACACCTCCTCCTCCTCCGTAGTGCTTGGCGAAGCCCTGCCAGAGAACCGCAAGCTCCACCACCACGCCGTCGTGCTGCCGAAGCTCTCCCTCAACTTCTCCTCTCCCCTTGCTGGATCAAGAAGGAGGAGACGTCCCCGGGCTGTACGTGTGTTGAACGCGGAGGCGCCGTCCGTTCGGCGCTTGAATCGGATCTTCCGCAATTTGAATCGCCGCGAGTACGACTCCATCAACCACGTTCTTGTAACGCTTCCGCTTAGCGATCTTCAAGGGTATGAAGATGCACTCCCTCTCACTTGTTGCTAGCATCTCCTAGATTGATCTTGGTGACACGTAGGAAAATTTTGAATTATTACTACGTTCCCCAACAGTGGCATCAGAAGCTAGGTCTATGCGTAGATCCTATGCACGAGTAGAACACAAGTAGTTGTGGGCGATGATTTGTTCAATTTGCTTACCGTTACTAGTCCTATCTTGATTCGGTGGCATTGTGGGATGAAGCGGCCCGGACCGACCTTACACGTACGCTTACGTGAGACAGGTTCCACCGACTGACATGCACTTGTTGCATAAGGTGGCCAGCGGGTGTCTGTCTCTCCCACTTTAGTCGGATCGGATTCGATGAAGAGGGTCCTTATGAAGGGTAAATAGCAATTGGCATATCACCGTTGTGGCTTTTGCGTAAGTAAGAAACGTTCTTGCTAGAAACCCATAGCAACCACGTAAAACATGCAACAACAATTAGAGGACGTCTAACTTGTTTTTGCAGGGTATGCTATGTGATGTGATATGGCCAAAAGGATGTGATGAATTATATATGTGATGTATGAGATTGATCATGTTCTTGTAATAGGAATCACGACTTGCATGTCGATGAGTATTGTGACGACCCCGGCTTAATCGTGCACTAATCATACACGCAAATGCGCACGATCAAGCCTAAGGACTCACTTGAAGATATCACAACACAATTCTAAAACATAAAATAAAGTCATACAAGCTTAATATTACAAGCCAGGGCCTCGAGGGCTCGAATACATAGCTCGATGGCATACAAGCGTCAGCGGAAGCATTAGATATCTGGGTACAGATATATTACATAGAGAGAATTAGGCCTTCACAGAGGCGGGGTAAAATAAAATACTACGATCGAAAGGCGTAGGCCTCCTGCCCTGGACCCTCCGATCCTACTCCTGGTCGTCGAACGGCTCCTCGTAGTAGTAGTACTCGCCAGGCGGATAGTAGTACTGGTCGTCGGCTGGGGCTTCTGGCTCAGGGGCTCCGTCGTCTGGTGGCATCAAATGGAAAATGGGGGAAAAAGAAAATAAAGCAAACGTGAGTACTCATCCGAAGTACTCAGCAAGCAAGGATCTACACTACATATGCATCATTTTCAAAGGGGGCTGTATATGTGGACTGGGCTGCAGAAATGCCAGAATAGAGGGGGAAAGCCTAGTCCTATCGAAGACTAGCATCTTCAACATTCTTCGACAGTCTTGCAGCATCAGGGAAGAGCCGATGAACATAATGTAAAGTAGTAGTAGTAGAACATCAACCTCGACCTGAGATCCTTTCTCGACTCCCTGCGAGAAAGCAATCCCAGAGCCGTACTATCCAGTTCTCACCACATGTTCTAGTTGTACCGATCGGGATACAACTCTGAGTGTCCGTTACCGTAGGACAGGCTATCGATAGAAGTTTCTTCCCTGCAGGGGTGCACCAACTTACCCACCACGCTCACTTAACTCTGGCCGGACACACTTTTCTGGGTCATGCCCGGCCTCGGCTAAGCAACACGCCGCAACCCGACCTAGACTTATAAGAGAGGTCAGCACGCCGGACTAAACCTATGCCCCCAGGGGTCTTGGGCCATCGCCCCGGGAACTCCTACATGTTACGGGGCCACCGAGAGCAGACCTAGCAACCCCTTATACAAGCGCGGTTGTGTTACCAGTCCAACTCGGCGTGCGCCGCTCCTTACTGACGTCAAACAAGCTTCGGCTGATGTGTACAACGCAGAACGCCCATACTATGCCCACGTGATGGTTAGTGCTATCGGGCCAGAGGCCCCTCGGATCAAATATCCAAAACCGTAGTGGATTAGGAGCGCGCGGAAACGAGCAGAGACTCACGATCGATGTGACCCCGTCGCCCCGTCTCGAGGACTTGCGGCAAGGGCTAAGAATGCCCGGCCACGCCTCGTAGTTATCTCGCGGGCACCATCCAGGTCAACCCGACTCCACATCACTTCGCGTTAAGCTCGCGCGGGTACCCCTCAGGGCCGACCCGTC
This sequence comes from Thinopyrum elongatum, assembly GCA_011799875.1. Lineage (NCBI taxonomy): Eukaryota > Viridiplantae > Streptophyta > Magnoliopsida > Poales > Poaceae > Thinopyrum > Thinopyrum elongatum. Next base: position 326,774,272 of record CM022297.1, on the reverse strand, counting down.
TTTAGTATCATAGTTTAGTGCAAGTCATAATATCCAAGGTAACTGTGTGTCTGACACCGAAGGGAACCCTGAGGAATCACCCTCGATGGAATTCCCGCTCGATGTTATCATCAAGGTGAACGAAGGAGGAATCACCCTCGAGGTCCACCTTGAGGAGTTGCGCGACGACGTCATTATCGGGGGTGGTGTAGAAGGAATCACCCTCGCTTACCACGACCGAGTAACTAACCTACAAGGTTAACATCAGAAGTGCTGACGAGGTATCACCCTCGGCACTCGATGGTAACCCAGCAGTGTCGGCAACTAAGGGGAAGTGATGAGCGGTGCCATGGTCTAGTCTTCAATCCGATGATCGGGTCTTCTGATGTCCAGCAGGGCAGTCGGGATCAAGTGGGGGTCTCGGTCGTGTCTCTACCCACCTTATACTAAGCAGTCTAGGATAACCGGTAAGGTAACAAAGCAGGGTACAATAATCAGGCTATGCAGCAGATATAGGAAAACAGTAGCAGTAGCAGTTCTAATGCAAGCATAAGAGAGAAGAGAATAGGCGATATAGGCATGCTCAAAATGGGGGTGCTTGCCTGTTTGCTCGGGGGCAAGGGCAAGGTCTTCAGTGGTATCGTCGGGGACGTAGTCGTACTCCTGTGCGGCGTCTGCCTCGGGAGCTACGTCAACGTCGGGGTCTACCGAGAGAGAAGAGGGGGAAGAAACAGGTAAACATAATGCAAACAAATGCAACACGGTGCGTGTGATGCTATGATGCAGTGCAGGGTTGCCTATTTATGCATCTAAGTCATTTTAGTTATTTTTTTAATTATTCTGGGATTTAATATCCGACGTATGTGCACTATTCATCTGCCGGATTCGGGTCCGGAGTTACGAGTTCTTCTACGTAGGAGGTTCCGATGGAGAAACAGATGGCACGATCAGACTCGTCTCGTCGTTCTGAGCAACTTTCATGTTTTAACTTTTTCGATCCGAGCTACGGTTTAAAAGCTATTAATTTTTAAAGATTATGTGAATTTCTGGAATTAATTTTTTATTTACAGAAAATTAATTATGACGTCAGCATGACGTGCTGCTGACGTCAGCAAGTCAACAGTCGGCTGACTAAGTCAAATATGACATGTGGGTCCAGTGGGACCCACATGTCAGCCTCTGTCTAGGCTAATCAGTGGATTAATTTAATTACCAGGGTTAATTAGGGGGTGGACCCCACATGTCAGTGAGACATTAGGTTAATCTAATTAGTTTCTATTTAATTAAATTTTTAATTAGGTTAATTAGTCGCGGGGCCCACCTGTCAGTGGCATTGCGCCGCCACGTCAGCGCGTTGACCACGGTCAGCGTGGTCAGCGGGGCCTGTGGGACCCACTGGCAGTGACCCAGGGGTGTCCCACGTGGCGGCCACGTCGGCGGCCGGCGCCGGAGTTGCGCCGGCGACCAAAATCGCGGCGGCGCGGCTCGGACGCCCGTCGGGTTTCGCCCACAGGCCACCAAAACGGCCGGGGCTGGTCGCGTTCGAACGAGGGAAAGGCGCCGCGTCGATCTAAAGCATGAGCGCGAGCTAAAACGGCCGGAAACGAGCGCTAGGTCGTCGCCGGCGGACGCCGGAATCGGGCATCGGTGGATTTAGGGCTACAACGCTCGGGGAGGCGCGCTAGTGATCGCGTTGGACTCGCACGAGCTCCAGGAGCTCGATGCTGGGTCCGGACGAGCACAACGGCGTCTGTGACCGCGGCGGCGAAGTGCACAGCGGCGAGCAGAGCTCGGCAACGACGGCAGCTGGCTATAAGGCGCTAGGGGAACAACGAGGAGCAGCAGGGAGAGGAGAGGCTCACCGTGCGGCACCCACGTAGGCCCTCGATAGTTTTGTAGCAGCAGAAGGCCGGCGTCGGAGGCGAAGAAGACGACGGCGACCGTAGTTGAGGACGAAGGGGATCCGGTGGTTCCGTGCTCCCCAGCTCCAGCTGAGGCCTCCAGTAGACGAGGAAGACGACGGCGGAGCTGGCCGGCACGGTGGACAAGCACGAGGTCGCCGGTGGCCACGGCAAATGGCGAAGTGCGGCGACGACGGCGCTCGGTGGCCGGATCTGGGAGGGAGCGAGGGGCGGAACGAGCGAGGGAGGAGAGGGGAAAGTGGCGAGGAGAGCCAGGGGATACGCCGGGCCTCGACCTTATCCTCTCGGGTGGCTGCGGCGTCGGTGGCCGTCGGCGTGTCGCCGCCCGGCTGGCGCTGGCGCGCGCGGCCAGGGGCGCGCCGACACGCACGAGGAGGGAGGTGAGGTGGGCCGCTGTTGGACTGGGCCGCACACTGTGCACTTAGGCCCAGCCAACAGTAGCGTTTTATTTTTTTCTTATTTCTCTTCTCCCTTTTCTTTTATCCCTTTTTCTGTTTCAAAATGATTAGGCCACTTGTGCTCTTTTGAAAAATGTGAATGTTGGCCCAAATATTGCAATGCAATATCATCTCTCATCAAAAAGTGGTTTGGGCAGATTTGGAGTTCATTTGAATCTGTAATGATTTTAAATGAATTAATATTGCTGTTTTGGGTGCTGTTTCATCTTGTTTGAGTCACTTGCCCAACTCCAAATATTTTGATTTTGATTTTAGAAATGTTCCTGAATTATTTGCCATTTAATGAACATTTTCCCAACTGTGTTTGATCAACTTTATATAATTCACCTTTGAATTTGAGTTGATTTTCAGATGTGAATTTGAATTGGATTCATTAACCCTTATGACTTGGCACTGCAAATGATCATGACTTGGCAGTTTTAACAGAGTGTCACAGAGTTTATTACAAGGGGGTGTTACAAGTTCTCCTCCTCTAAAAGAAATTCTCGTCCCGAGAATTTAGGAGGTAGAAGGAAAAAGTCCAGGATATTCTTCCCGAAGATGATCCTCGCGTTCCCAAGTGGCTTCGTCTTCAGTGTGATTCGACCATTGCACTTTTAGGAACTTGGTCGTCTTCTGACGAGTACGACGTTCAGCTTCGTCGAGGATGCGGATCGGATGCTCCTTATAGGAAAGATCATCTTGTAGCTCGAGCATCTCATGATCCACTGCACGGTGCGGGGATTCTTTGAAGCACTTACGGAGTTGCGACACGTGGAAGACATCATGAATATGGGAGAATTGCGGTGGAAACTCCAATTGATATGCCACCTGTCCACGTCTAGCCACGATGCGGAAAGGACCAATATAGCGAAGAGCTAGCTTGCCCTTGATTCCGAAACGACGGGTGCCCTTCATTGGAGTGACACGAAGATAAGCTTGTTCATCAGGTTGATAGATCACACCCCATCGCTTGCGATCATAATTACTCTTCTGACGGTCTTGAGCTGCTTTGAGATTCTCCCGGACAATTCGGACTTGTTCTTCGGCATGCTGAATAATGTCCGGTCCAACAAGAGGTCGTTCCCCAGTTTCTGACCAATTCAGAGGGGTTCGACATTTACGTCCATAAAGAACCTCAAAGGGGGCCATTTTTAAGCTGGCTTGATAGCTGTTGTTATAGGAGAACTCGGCATACGGAAGAGATTCCTCCCATTTCTTACCGAAGGATATAACACAGGCTCGAAGCATGTCTTCAAGCACTTGATTAACGCGCTCAACTTGGCCTTGGGATTGGGGATGATAAGCTGAACTCCAGGTAATATGAGTTCCCATTGCTTTCTGGAAACTTTCCCAGAAATGGCCAGTGAAAATACTGCCACGGTCTGAACTGATTTCCTTGGGAATACCATGGAGTGAAACAATTCTGGCAATGTACAGTTCTGCTAGCTGGCTAGCGGTGATAGTCTCCTTAACAGGTAGGAAATGAGCAACCTTGGAGAGTTGGTCGATGATGACAAGAATGGCATCGTGACCCTTCTGAGACTTGGGAAGACCAGTGATGAAGTCCATTTGCACTTTATCCCACTTCCATAGAGGAATAGGGAGCGGTTGCAGAATTCCAGCAGGTTTCTGATGTTCTGCCTTCACGCGACGACAAACGTCACACTCGGCAACATAACGAGCAATATCCTGCTTCATCCTAGACCACCAGTACCTTTGACGAAGATCTCGATACATTTTGGTACTACTCGGATGGATAGACAGCGGTGTATCATGGGCCTCCTTCATGACTTTGTCAGTCATCAGCTCGAAGCGAGGTACTACGATGCGGTCTCTGAAATATAATGTACCATCTTCAGCAACTGAGAAATCCCGATACTTAGCAAGGTGAAGCTCCTTCTTCATCAAGTCAATTTCAGCATCTTTGGCTTGCGCTTCTTTAACAGCCTTCAGAAGGTCTGGCTGTACCACAAGGTTATTAAGAGAACCCTGGGGAAGAATTCGCAGATTCAGCTGAGTCAGTTCTGCGTGAAGACGAGGTTGAGCTTGCCTAACCATGAGGTTGTTGCAATATGACTTGCGACTCAGGGCATCGGCCATTACATTAGCTTTGCCCGGGGTATAAGAAATACCGCAGTCATAATCCGCAATAGCTTCTAACCATCGTTGTTGTCGGAGATTAAGATCCGGTTGAGTGAATAAGTATTTCAGACTTTGGTGATCGGTATAAATTTCACACCAATTACCCAGAAGGTAGTGTCGCCATAACTTCAATGCATACATCACTGCTGCAAGTTCAAGATCATGCACTGGATAATTCTCTTCATGTGGACGCAATTGACGTGAAGCATATGCAATTACTCTCCGCTCTTGCATTAGGACGCAGCCTAATCCCTGACGAGAGGCGTCGCAATATATGACAAAGTCCTTGCGAGAATCAGGAGGAGCAAGCACTGGAGCAGAAGTGAGCTTGTCCTTGAGGGTTTGGAAACTTTCCTGACACTTGTCTGTCCACTCAAACTTAACGCCTTTGTGAAGCAGATTAGTCAGGGGCTTGGCAATCTTGGAGAAATTTTCGATGAATCGGCGGCAATAACTTGCAAGCCCGAGGAAACTTCTGACTTGCTTGACATTCTTCGGAGGGGTCCAGTCAAGAATAGCCTGAACTCGCTCCGGGTTAACTGCAATTCCATCCTTGGAGATGACATGTCCAAGGTAGGTTACCTCGGAAAGCCAGAATTCGCACTTAGAGTACTTGGCATATAATTGGTGCTCTCGAAGTCTCTCCAGAACTAGTCGAAGGTGCTCAGCATGTTCTTCTTTGCTCTTCGAATAAACCAGAATATCATCCAGATATACCACGACGAATTTGTCGAGGTAATCCATGAATATGTAATTCATTAAGCGGGAGAATGTAGCTGGAGCGTTTGTTAAACCAAACGACATGACTGTGTACTCGTAAGAGCCATAACGAGTAACAAATGCAGTCTTCGGAATATCCTCTTCGCGGACACGGATCTGGTGATAACCCAACCTCAAGTCGAGTTTAGAAAACACCGAAGATCCAGCGAGTTGATCATATAAATCGTTGATCCGGGGAAGTGGATATTTATTCTGAATGGTAGCCTGGTTGATAGGACGATAATCTTGGACCAACCTATTCGTCCCATCTTTCTTCTTGACGAAAAGAGATGGTGCTCCCCATGCACAGGAACTGGGGCGAATGAAACCCTTCCTTAAGGATTTATCAATTTCCTCCTTAAGCTCGATGAGGTGGTGCGGAGGCATCTTGTAAGGACGCTTCGCAATAGGAGTGGTGCCAGGCTTCAAGTCGATGACGAACTCGACAGCTCTAGCAGGGGGTATTCCTGGAAGTTCTTCTGGAAAAACATCTAGGAAGTCACAGACAACTGGGATATTCTCGATCCCATCAAGCGGAGAAGCATTCAACGCGTTCAAGGCATAAATTTGAGCCTCGGCGTTCTGAGTGATATGAGCATGGTAATTCACCATCTCATTCGAGGGGTGCAAGAGGTGAACAACTTTGGTGGCACAATTGATTGAGGCATAATGGGCCTTCAACCAATCCATTCCCAGAATAAGGTCAATCTTGGACGATTTCAGAATAATGGGAGACGCACTGAACTCCAACCCTTCGATTTCAACGGGAACATTATAGCTAACTGCAGAGGTTCGGCAACCACCCGCGGGAGTGTGTACCAATAAGGGTGTGTTCATGTATTCGCATTTAATGTCATGCATGTGTGCAAAATGTTCTGACATGAAGGAATGCGATGCTCCTGAATCAAATAAAACGGATGCAGGTACTGAATTAACGAGAAGTGTACCCATCACAGTATCTGGTTGATCTGGAGCTTCAGACATGTTGACGTGGTAGTACTGCCCACGACCATAAGAAGGTCTGGCATTATTGTTGCGCTGCTGAGGAATACCACGGCCAATTCCACGTCCAGCAGAAGGGAGAGCTAGTTGATTCTGATTCTGAGAACAATCTCTAGCACGGTGACCTGGCTTGCCACACTTGAAGCATAGTCTGCTGTCAGGACGAGGTGCTGGAGCTCGAGGTGCTGGAGCTGGCAGGGGCTGTCTCGGTGGTTGAGGTGGCAGACGTGGTGCAGCATAAGAAGGTCTGTTCGCAGGAGCTGCTGAACGGAACATGCCTTGGGGAAACCAGATGCGTCGCTTCTGGGAAGACGAGCCCGAAGATGAGCCCGACTCACGGGTGCGTCTGGACGCTTCCTTGTGCTTCTTAAGTCCAGTTTCAACCATGATGGCCTTATTCACCAAGGTGGCGAAATCAGGGTAATCTTGAACAAGAAGGGCTAACTGAATGTCATGGTGCAGTCCTTCACGAAACTTCTCCTGTCTGCGTTCATCAGTAGGAATGTCCTCTTCAGCGTAACGAGATAAGTCTAGAAACTCGCGCTGATAGACTTCCACAGTCTTGTTTCCTTGGACAAGGCTACGGAACTCAGCCTTCTTCCTAGCTATGACAGCTACAGGAATGTAGCGGGCACAGAAAGCAATCTTAAACTCTGCCCAAGTGACGACAGTATCAGGCGGCAAAGTCTGTCGGTGAGTGGCCCACCATTGGGCTGCGGGACCCTTAAGAAGATATGTCGCAAAAGTGACATAGTTAATTTCGGCGACACTAGCAGACTCCATCTCATGAGAGATATCACGCAGCCAGTCATCTGCATCCAGTGGGTTGACTGTGTTGCGGAAAAACGATGGACTGAGCCTCATGAACTCTGGTAAGGTAATGGATGGTTGCTGCTGATTAGCTTCAGGACGAGGGAATTGCTGCATAATCCCCGTCATAAACTGGCGGTTGAGTTCAAACTGTTGCATCATCGCTGCCATGTAATCAGGTGGTGGCGGCGGTGGCGGGTTGTTGTCAGCCATCCTGCTATTCCAACAGGGGTATTTCAGCGATAGCTTATGCAAGTGTTTAACAATAATTATGAGGTAACTCGACATTATTGAAAGAGTGCAATAGATGCTTAAAGTAGTCATTAAGACATACAGATCCGTACACAGTCGGTTAAAATCGGGCAGCATAACGGCACACATTGAAAAACTAGAGACACACTAGGCGGCACGCAGGCACGCGGTAAGGAAGTACACAACGTGACATAGCAAAGGCTACATCAGCGTCGGAGAAAACCACGGAAACGGGGTAACTGCAAGTGCGGACGACGAGTGTTCATCGCGGCAGGATCCTGTGCTCCATGTGCACTCTGATGCAGAACCCGGTCTCGAACTGTAAGAAGAGGTCCACGTGCAGGCGTGTGACCTCCCACTGCAGGCCAATCAATACCTGGCGGCATCTCGGTCCTGCGTGGGTATAGAATATCCTCCGGATGTATCCCTGCACGAACAGCTGGTAGCAACTGTGTCATTGCCTCGTAGTAGCGTGCTCGAGTGGCGAACAACTCGACGGCAAGAGCCCGAACAGTGCGATCCAAAGCCTGAGTGCACTGAATCAGAACCTGCGGGTCGTAGCGTCGAGACTCGTACGGGGCACAGATAGCTGTGTAAAATCCAGTAGCATCTCCAACAGGTGCATACGGAATGTACCGAAACACAGTATCATCCAAGTTAGCATTGTGCTCTCCTCGGAGACGTGCGACAGCAGAGTAGGCGGCATCATGTACTGCCATCTCAATCGTCACGCCTAATCCATGAAAAAGGTGTAGCTCGGTGTCTGAGTTGTTCTGCTGATCATAAATCCGAACTTCAGCATAGTACTGTTCCTGGTTGAACTCGCGATAAACCTCATAGACCATGTACTCGGGATACCAGCGGTAACCCAGTCTACTCAGGAGGGCGATCAGAACAGCTGGGAATCCAGGGGCATCACGAGCCCAAGTGCGAAGCACAAGCTGGGTCGTAGGCCGCGGTGGAAATAGCCGATCCATCTGAAACAGAAAGGTTCAGGGTTGTCATAAGACAATGAGAAATATAACCAATCTCGGAAGGAAAGGTTAAACAAAACAATGGAAAGGAAAATGATTATCAGACTAATCAGATCAAAGACAGGGAAATCGCACTGAATCCAGCTCTCCGGGTGGATAGAATTAACGAGAACCTAAATGTCAGTGTTAGTAAATTTTATTAAACCCGAATAGATGAGAGATTAGAATCCCAGAGTAAAGACGAGGAATAAAAGATCCTAATACCACCCAGTTGGCGACGTGGGCCCGTAAGCCACACAGCCAAGTTAGTAAAACAATTTTTGACCACTAGACTCAACTTCGGCCAAGGAATTGGAAAGGGGGGACTCCTAGAGGCAGTCGGCTCTGATACCAACCTGTGACGACCCTGGCTTAATCGTGCACTAATCATACACGCAAATGCGCACGATCAAGCCTAAGGACTCACTTGAAGATATCACAACACAACTCTAAAACATAAAATAAGTCATACAAGCTTAATATTACAAGCCAGGGCCTCGAGGGCTCGAATACAAGCTCGATGGCATACAAGCGTCAGCGGAAGCATTAGATATCTGAGTATAGATATATTACAGAGAGAGAGATAAGCCTTCACAGAGGCGGGGTAAAAATAAAAACTACGATCGAAAGGCGTAGGCCTCCTGCCCTGGACCCTCCGATCCTACTCCTGGTCGTCGAACGGCTCCTCGTAGTAGTAGTACTCGCCAGGCGGATAGTAGTACTGGTCGTCGGCTGGGGCTTCTGGCTCAGGGGCTCCGTCGTCTGGTGGCATCAAATGGAAAATGGGGGAAAAAGAAAATAAAGCAAACGTGAGTACTCATCCGAAGTACTCAGCAAGCAAGGATCTACACTACATATGCATCATTGTCAAAGGAATGGCTGTATATGTGGACTGGGCTGCAGAAATGCCAGAGTAGAGGGGGAAAGCCTAGTCCTATCGAAGACTAGCATCTTCAACAATCTTCGACAGTCTTGCAGCATCAGGAGAGAGCAGATGAACATAATGTAAAGTAGTAGTAGTAATATCATCAACCTCGACCTGAGATCCTTTCTCGACTCCCTGCGAGAAAGCAATCCCATAGCCGTACTATCCAGTTCTCACCACATGTTCTAGTTGTACCGATCGGGATACAACTCCGAGTGTCCGTTACCGTAGGACAGGCTATCGATAGAAGTTTCTTCCCTGCAGGGGTGCACCAACTTACCCACCACGCTCACTTAACTCTGGCCGGACACACTTTTCTGGGTCATGCCCGGCCTCGGCTAAGCAACACGCCGCAACCCGACCTAGGCTTATAAGAGAGGTCAGCACGCCGGACTAAACCTATGCCCCCAGGGGTCTTGGGCCATCGCCCCGGGAACTCCTGCACGTTACGGGGCCACCGAGAGCAGACCTAGCAACCCCTTATACAAGCGCGGTTGCGTTACCAGTCCAACTCGGCGTGCGCCGCTCCTTACTGACGTCAAACAAGCTTCGGCTGATGTGTACGACGCAGAACGCCCATACTATGCCCACGTGATGGTTAGTGCTATCGGGCCAGAGGCCCCTCGGATAAAATATCCAAAACCGTAGTGGATTAGGAGCGCGCGGAAACGAGCAGAGACTCACGATCGATGTGACCCCGTCGCCCCGTCTCGAGGACTTGCGGCAAGGGCTAAGAATGCCCGGCCACGCCTCGTAGTTATCTCGCGGGCACCATCCAGGTCAACCCGACTCCACATCACTTCGCGTTAAGCTCGCGCGGGTACCCCTCAGGGCCGACCCGTCTTTAGTATCATAGTTTAGTGCAAGTCATAATATCCAAGGTAACTGTGTGTCTGACACCGAAGGGAACCCTGAGGAATCACCCTCGATGGAATTCCCGCTCGATGTTATCATCAAGGTGAACGAAGGAGGAATCACCCTCGAGGTCCACCTTGAGGAGTTGCGCGACGACGTCGTTATCGGGGGTGGTGTAGAAGGAATCACCCTCGCTTACCACGACCGAGTAACTAACCTACAAGGTTAACATCAGAAGTGCTGACGAGGTATCACCCTCGGCACTCGATGGTAACCCAGCAGTGTCGGCAACTAAGGGGAAGTGATGTGCGGTGCCATGGTCTAGTCTTCAATCCCGATGATCGGGTCTTCTGATATCCAGCAGGGCAGTCGGGATCAAGGGGGGTCTCTGTCGTGTCTCTACCCACCTTATACTAAGCAGTCTAGGATAACCGGTAAGGTAACAAAGCAGGGTACAATAATCAGGCTATGCAGCAGATATAGGAAAACAGTAGCAGTAGCAGTTCTAATGCAAGCATAAGAGAGAAGAGAATAGGCGATATAGGCATGCTCAAAATGGGGGTGCTTGCCTGTTTGCTCGGGGGCAAGGGCAAGGTCTTCAGTGGTATCGTCGGGGACGTAGTCGTACTCCTGTGCGGCGTCTGCCTCGGGAGCTACGTCAACGTCGGGGTCTACCGAGAGAGAAGAGGGGGAAGAAACAGGTAAACATAATGCAAACAAATGCAACACGGTGCGTGTGATGCTATGATGCAGTGCAGGGTTGCCTATTTATGCATCTAAGTCATTTTAGTTATTTTTTTAATTATTCTGGGATTTAATATCCGACGTATGTGCACTATTCATCTGCCGGATTCGGGTCCGGAGTTACGAGTTCTTCTACGTAGGAGGTTCCGATGGAGAAACAGACGGCACGATCAGACTCGTCTCGTCGTTCTGAGCAACTTTCATGTTTTAACTTTTTCGATCCGAGCTACGGTTTAAAAGCTATTAATTTTTAAAGATTATGTGAATTTCTGGAATTAATTTTTTATTTACAGAAAATGAATTATGACGTCAGCATGACGTGCTGCTGACGTCAGCAAGTCAACAGTCGGCTGACTAAGTCAAATATGACATGTGGGTCCAGTGGGACCCACATGTCAGCCTCTATCTAGGCTAATCAGTGGATTAATTTAATTACCAGGGTTAATTAGGGGGTGGACCCCACATGTCAGTGAGACATTAGGTTAATCTAATTAGTTTCTATTTAATTAAATTTTTAATTAGGTTAATTAGTCGCGGGGCCCACCTGTCAGTGGCATTGCGCCGCCACGTCAGCGCGTTGACCACGGTCAGCATGGTCAGCGGGGCCCGTGGGACCCACTGGCAGTGACCCAGGGGTGTCCCACGTGGCGGCCACGTCGGCGGCCGGCGCCGGAGTTGCGCCGGCGACCAAAATCGCGGCGGCGCGGCTCGGACGCCCGTCGGGTTTCGCCCACAGGCCACCAAAACGGCCGGGGCTGGTCGCGTTCGAACGAGGGAAAGGCGCCGCGTCGATCTAAAGCATGAGCGCGAGCTAAAACGGCCGGAAACGAGCGCTAGGTCGTCGCCGGCGGACGCCGGAATCGGGCATCGGTGGATTTAGGGCTACAACGCTCGGGGAGGCGCGCTAGTGATCGCGTTGGACTCGCACGAGCTCCAGGAGCTCGATGCTGGGTCCGGACGAGCACGACGGCGTCTGTGACCGCGGCGGCGAAGTGCACAGCGGCGAGCAGAGCTCGGCAATGACGGCAGCTGGCTATAAGGCGCTAGGGGAACAACGAGGAGCAGCAAGGAGAGGAGAGGCTCACCGTGCGGCACCCACGTAGGCCCTCGATAGTTTTGTAGCAGCAGAAGGCCGGCGTCGGAGGCGAAGAAGACGACGGCGACCGTAGTTGAGGACGAAGGGGATCCGGTGGTTCCGTGCTCCCCAGCTCCAGCTGAGGCCTCCAGTAGACGAGGAAGACGACGGCGGAGCTGGCCGGCACGGTGGACGAGCACGGGGTCGCCTGTGGCCATGGCAAATGGTGAAGTGCGGCGACGACGGCGCTCGGTGGCCGGATCTGGGAGGGAGCGAGGGGCGGAACGAGCGAGGGAGGAGAGGGGAAAGTGGCGAGGAGAGCCAGGGGATACGCCGGGCCTCGACCTTATCCTCTCGGGTGGCTGCGGCGTCGGTGGCCGTCGGCGTGTCGCCGCCCGGCTGGCGCTGGCGCGCGCGGCCAGGGGCGCGCCGACACGCACGAGGAGGGAGGTGAGGTGGCCCGCTGTTGGACTGGGCCGCACACTGTGCACTTAGGCCCAGCCAACAGTAGCGTTTTATTTTTTTCTTATTTCTCTTCTCCCTTTTCTTTTATCCCTTTTTCTGTTTCAAAATGATTAGGCCACTTGTGCTCTTTTGAAAAATGTGAATGTTGGCCCAAATATTGCAATGCAATATCATCTCTCATCAAAAAGTGGTTTGGGCAGATTTGGAGTTCATTTGAATCTGTAATGATTTTAAATGAATTAATATTGCTGTTTTGGGTGCTGTTTCATCTTGTTTGAGTCACTTGCCCAACTCCAAATATTTTGATTTTGATTTTAGAAATGTTCCTGAATTATTTGCCATTTAATGAACATTTTCCCAACTGTGTTTGATCAACTTTATATAATTCACCTTTGAATTTGAGTTGATTTTCAGATGTGAATTTGAATTGGATTCATTAACCCTTATGACTTGGCACTGCAAATGATCATGACTTGGCAGTTTTAACAGAGTGTCACAGAGTTTATTACAAGGGGGTGTTACAAGTATGACAACCGGCAGGAGCCATTGGAGTTGTCTTAATTTATTGTATGACCTGCGTGTCAATGAAAACGCCATGTAATTACTTTACTTTATTGCTAACCGTTAGCCATAGTAGTAGAAGTAATAGTTGGCGAGACAACTTCATGAAGACACGATGATGGAGATCATGGTGTCATGCCGGTGACGATGGTGATCATGCCGCGCCTCAAAGATGGAGATCAAAAGCACAAGATGATATTGGCCATATCATGTCACTTTATGATTTGCATGCGATGTTTATCATGTTTACATCTTATTTGCTTAGAACGACGGTAGCATAAATAAGATGATCCCTCACTAAAAATTTCAAGAAATGTGTTCCCCCTAAGTGTGCACCGTTGCGAAGGTTTGTTGTTTCGAAGCACCACGTGATGATCGGGTGTGATAGATTCTAACATTCGCATACAACGGGTGTAAGCCAGATTTACACATGCGAAACACTTAGGTTGACTTGACGAGCCTAGCATGTACAGACATGGCCTCGGAACACGAGAGACCGAAAGGTCGAACATGAGTCGTATAGTAGATGCGATCAACATGGAGATGTTCACCGTTGATGACTAGTCCGTCTCACGTGATGATCGGACACGGCCTAGTCGATTCGGATCATGTATCACTTAGATGACTAGAGGGATGTCTATCTGAGTGGGAATTCATTAGATAATTTGATCATATGAACTTAATTATCATGAACTTAGTCTAAAATTGTCTTTACAACCTATCTTGTTGATCCAATGGCCCACGCTAATGTTGCCCTCAACTTCAACGCGTTCCTAGAGAAAACCAAGCTGAAAGACGATGGTAGCAACTATACGGACTGGGTCCGTAACTTGAGGATCATCCTCATAGCTGCCAAGAAAGCATATGTCCTTGAAGCACCGCTAGGTGACGCACCCATTTTCCCAGCAACTCAAGACGTTATGAATGCCTGGCAGTCGCGTAGTGATGATTACTCCCTGGTTCAGTGCGGCATGCTTTACAGCTTAGAACCGGGGCTCCAAAAGCGTTTTGAGCAACACGGAGCATATGAGATGTTCCAAGAGCTGAAAATGGTTTTCCAAGCTCATGCCCGGGTTGAGAGATATGAAGTCTCCGACAAGTTCTACAGTTGTAAGATGGAGGAAAACAGCTCTGTCAGCGAGCATATACTCAAAATGTCTGGGTTGCACAACCGCTTGTCTCAGCTGGGAGTTAATCTTCCAGATGACTTGGTCATTGACAGGATCCTCCAGTCGCTTCCACCTAGCTACAAGAGCTTTGTGATGAACTACAATATGCAAGGGATGGAGAAGTCCATTCCTGAGTTATATTCAATGCTGAAATCAGTGGAGGTGGAGATCAAAAAGGAACATCAAGTGTTGATGGTGAATAAGACCACTAGTTTCAAGAAAGGCAAGGGTAAGAAGAACTTCAAGAAGGACTGCAAGGGAGTTGCCGTGCCTGGTAAGTCAGTTGCCGGGAAGAAGCCAAAGAATGGACCCAAGCCTGGGACTGAGTGCTTTTATTGCAAGGGAAATGGTCACTGAAAGCGGAAGTGCCCCAAGTACTTAGCGGATAAGAAGGCCGGCAACGCCAAAGGTATATATGATAAACATGTTATTGATGTGTACCTTACCAGCGCTCGTAGTAGCTCCTGGGTATTTGATACCGGTGCGGTTGCTCACATTTGTAACTCAAAATAGGAGCTGTGGAATAAGCGGAGACTGGCGAAGGACGAGGTGACGATGCGCGTCGGGAATGGTTCCAAGGTCGATGTGATCGCCGTCGGCACGCTACCTCTACATTTACCTTTGGGATTAGTTTTAAACCTCAATAATTGTTATTTAGTGCCAGCTTTGAGCATGAACATTGTATCTGGATCTCGTTTAATGCGAGATGGCTACTCATTTAAATCCGAGAATAATGGTTGTTCTATTTATATGAGAGATATGTTTTATGGTCATGCCCCGCTGGTCAATGGTTTATTTTTATTGAATCTCGAACATGATGTTACACATATTCATAGTGTGAATGCCAAAAGATGTAAGGTTGATAATGATAGTCCCACATACTTGTGGCACTGCCGCCTTGGTCACATTGGTGTCAAACGCATGAAGAAACTCCATGCAGATGGACTTTTGGAGTCTCTTGATTATGAATAATTTGACACGTGCAAACCATGCCTCATGGGCAAAATGACCAAGACTCCATTCTCCGAAACAATGGAGCAAGCAACCAACTTGTTGGAAATAATACATACTGATGTATGCGGTCTAATGAGCGTTGAGGCTCGCGGTG
Organism: Thinopyrum elongatum; assembly: GCA_011799875.1. Taxonomy (NCBI): domain Eukaryota; kingdom Viridiplantae; phylum Streptophyta; class Magnoliopsida; order Poales; family Poaceae; genus Thinopyrum; species Thinopyrum elongatum. The sequence continues at coordinate 326,759,051 of CM022297.1, read as the reverse complement.
GCTATCGTTATGTTCTCACCCTCACTGATGACTTAAGTAGATATGGGTATGTCTACTTAATGAAACACAAGTCTGAGACCTTTGAAAAGTTCAAGGAATTTCAGAGCGAGGTAGAGAATCAACGTGACAGGAAAATAAAGTTCTTACGATCAGATTGTGGAGGAGAATACTTGAGTCACGAGTTTGGCACGCACTTAAGGAAATGTGGAATTGTTTCACAACTCACGCCGCCTGGAACACCTCAGCGTAATGGTGTGTCCGAACATCGTAATAGCACTCTATTGGATATGGTGCGATCTATGATGTCTCTTACCGATCTACCGCTATCATTTTGGGGTTATGCTCTAGAGACTGCCGCATTCACTTTAAATATGGCACCGTCTAAATCCGTTGAGAAGACACCGTATGAATTATGGTTTGGGAAGAAACCTAAGTTGTTGTTTCTGAAAGTTTGGGGATGCGATGCTTATGTCAAGAAACTTCAACCTAAAAAGCTCAAACCCAAATCGGAAAAATGCGTCTTCATAGGATACCCTAAGGAAACTATTGGGTATACCTTCTACCTCAGATCCGAAGGCAAAATCTTTGTTGCCAAGAATGGATCCTTTTTGGAGAAAGAGTTTCTCTCGAAAGAAGTAAGTGGGAGGAAAGTAGAACTTGACGAGGTACCCCCTCTTGAACCGGAGAGTAGCGCAGCTCAGGAAGATGTTTCTGTGGTGCCTGCACCGACTAGAGAGGAAGTTAATGATGATGATCATGAAACTTCGGGTCAAGTTGCTACTGAACTTCGTAGGTCTACGAGGACATGTTCTGCACCAGAGTGGTACGGCAACCCTGTCCTGGAAATCATGTTGTTAGACAACGGTGAACCTTCGAACTATGAAGAAGCGATGGCGGGCCCAGATTCCAACAAATGGCTTGAAGCCATGAAATCCGAGATAGGATCCATGTATGAAAACTAAGTATGGACTTTGACGGACTTGCCCGATGATCGGCAAGCCATAGAGAAAGCATCTCGGAGTTGGAACATTCGCTTTAATGAAATGATCAAAGCGTTTGGGTTTATACAAACTTATGGAGAAGCCTGTATTTACAAGAAAGTGAGTGGGAGCTCTGTAGCATTTCTCATATTATATGTGGATGACATACTGTTGATGGGAAATGATATAGAACTTTTGGAAAGCATAAAGGCCTACTTGAATAAGTGTTTTTCAATGAAGGACCTTGGAGAAGCTGCTTACATATTAGGCATCAAGATCTATAGAGATAGATCGAGACGTCTCATTGGTCTTTCACAAAGCACATACCTTGACAAGATATTGAAGAAGTTCAATATGGATCAGTCCAAGAAGGGGTTCTTGCCTGTATTGCAAGGTGTGAGATTGAGCGCAGCTCAACGCCCGACCTCGGCAGAAGAAAGAGAAAAGATGAGCGTCATCCCCTATGCCTCAGCCATAGGCTCTATTATGTATGTCATGCTGTGTACCAGACCTGATGTGAACCTTGCCATAAGTTTGGTAGGGAGGTACCAAAGTGATCCCGGAATGGAACACTGGACAGCTTTCAAGAATATCCTGAAGTACCTGAAAAGGACTAAGGATATGTTTCTCGTTTATGGAGGTTCCGAAGAGCTCGTCATAAAGGGTTACGTTGATGCTAGCTTTGACACAGATCTGGATGACTCCAAGTCACAAACCAGATACGTGTACATTTTGAATGGTGGGGCAGTCAGCTGGTGCAGTTGCAAGCAAAGCGTCGTGGCGGGATCTACATGTGAAGCGGAGTACATAGCTACTTCGGAAGCAGCTCAGGAAGGAGTCTGGATGAAGGAGTTTATCACCGACCTAGGAGTGATTCCCAATGCGTCGGGCCCGATGACTCTCTTCTGTGACAACACTGGAGCTATTGCCATTGCCAAGGAGCCCAGGTTTCACAGGAAGACTAAGCACATCAAGCGCCGCTTCAACTCCATTCGTGAATATATTCAAGATGGAGACATAGATATTTGTAAAGTACATACGGATCTAAATGTCGCAGATCCGTTGACTAAACATCTTCCACGAGCAAAACATGTTCAGCTCCAGAACTCTATGGGTGTTCGATTCATCACAATGTAACTAGATTATTGACTCTAGTGCAAGTGGGAGACTGTTGGGAATATGCCCTAGAGGCAATAATAAAATGGTTATTATTATATTTCCTTGTTCATGATAATTGTCTATTGTTCATGCTATAATTGTATTAACCGGAAACCGTAATACATGTGTGAATACATAGACCACAGCATGTCCCTAGTGAGCCTCTAGTTGACTAGCTCGTTGATCAATAGATGGTTGTGGTTTCCTGATCATGGACATTGGATGTCGTTGATAACGGGATCACATCATTAGGAGAATGATGTGATGGACAAGACCCAATCCTAAGCATAGCACAAGATCGTGTAGTTCGTTTGCTAGAGCTTTTCTAATGTCAAGTATCATTTCCTTAGACCATGAGATTGTGCAACTCCCGGATACCGTAGGAATGCTTTGGGTGTATCAAACGTCACAACGTAACTGGGTGACCATAAAGGTGCACTACAGGTATCTCCGAAAGTGTCTGTTGGGTTGGCACGAATCGAGACTGGGATTTGTCACTCCGTATGACGGAGAGGTATCTCTGGGCCCACTCGGTAATGCATCATCATAATGAGCTCAATGTGAATAAGGAGTTAGCCGCGGGATCATGCGTTACGGAACGAGTAAAGAGACTTGCCGGTAACGAGATTGAACAAGGTATAGGGATACTGACGATCGAATCTCGAGCAAGTAACATACCGATGGACAAAGAGAATTGTATACGGGATTAATTGGATCCCCGACATCGTGGAACATGTGGGAGCCAATATGGGTATCCAGATCCCACTATTGGTTATTGGTCGGAGAGGTGTCTCGGTCATGTCTGCATGGTTCCCGAACCCGTAGGGTCTACACACTTAAGATTCGGTGACGCTAGAGTTGTTATGGGAAATTATATGTGGTTATCGAAAGTTGTTCGGAGTCTCGGATGAGATCCCGGACGTCACGAGGAGTTCCGGAATGGTCCGGAGGTAAAGAATTATATATGGTAAGTCCTATTTTGGCCACCGAAAAATGTTTGGGATTTTTCGGTATTGTACCGGGAAGGTTCTAGAAGGTTCTGGAGTGGGGCCCACCTGCATGGGGGGACCCACATGAACGTGGGTAGTGGGGTCAAGGCCCCACACCCCTGGTCAAGGTGCACCAAGATCCCCCCTTAGAAGAATAAGATCATATCCCGAAGGGATAAGATCAAGATCCCTAAAAAAGGGGGGATAACAATCGGTGGGGAAGGGAAAGGATGGGATTTCTTTCCTCCCACCTTTGCCAATGCCCCAATGGACTTGGAGGGCAAGAAACCAGCCCCTCCACCCCTATATATAGTGGGGAGGTGCATGGGAGCTGCAACCCTTCCCCTGGCGCAGCCCTTCCCCCTCCAACACCTCCTCCTCCGTAGTGCTTGGCGAAGCCCTGCCGGAGAACCGCAAGGTCCACCACCACGCCGTCGTGCTGCCGGAGCTCTCCCTCAACTTCTCCTCTCCCCTTGCTGGATCAAGAAGGAGGAGACGTCCCCGGGCTGTACGTGTGTTGAACGCGGAGGCGCCGTCCGTTTGGCGCTTGAATCGGATCTTCCGCGATTTGAATCGCCGCGAGTACGACTCCATCAACCGCGTTCTTGTAACGCTTTCGCTTCGCGATCTTCAAGGGTATGAAGATGCACTCCCTCTCACTTGTTGCTAGCATCTCCTAGATTGATCTTGGTGACACGTAGAATTTTTTTGAATTATTACTACGTTCCCCAACACCCACCACCATAATGCTCTCAGTTACGCAGCGAAGATGCGAGCGTCGTCCCCGTCGTCCCATCCTCCTCCAATTCCGCCAATGCCTTCGGTTCTTCTGCCCTCGTCCCCAATGCAGGATGGCGCGGAGTAAAGCTCCAAAGAGGTTGCTTTTGCCTTCTTCGTCGGCTCTTTGCCTTCACTCTAGCTAGCTAGCATCGTAAGGTGGGAGGGTCGGCGCCCATGAGCTCATGTTTCTCTAGGGCCTTGTGAGTGCGTCCCCTTCCTCCTCTTCGACCGCAACACCTGCCTGCCGCACCATGCTCTTCATTCCCAGCCATGCTCAATCTTGTACCCTCTAATCTCGTCGTCGTCCCTGCCCCACAACAGCGGCACCGACATCCCTAATCTACTACACCGGTGGGACTGAGTACCCGCCACATCGAGGGCACCATCCGAATCGGCCGCAAAGCAAGGCGAGCCATAGGGGAGCGGGTGGGAGTGCATGTGCACGTCTCAAATTTAAAATATGAATATGCAAAACTTACATATCTCTTATCCTGCATGTGCAATGATTTGGGATGTAGCTAACTAATAATTTTTGGATCCAGGTTGAAGCAATCATAGTCATATATAAGATGTTAATTCATTTTGATAACTTGCATGAAGTGGTACTACTGCAGCCATTTTTTCACATAGACCATGGGTACCACTCAGGTTTGACACAATATAAAAAGCAGCACTCACTTTTAACACAATCAATTTTCTCCATCCATAGTAACCAGATCTAGTTGCAAAGGATTATGTTAGATTAGACACAAACGGTCTTAGCTACTGTATTATACTATTATGCCTAGTTACTCCCTTAACCCCGCCGCACTATACCCTGCCACATCTCATTGTCGTCTTATGAGCACATCATACCAGGAACCTTGCTACGTCTCCGCTCTACCTTTTGGCTCGACAAAGCTCATCTCTGTGATCCGAACTACTGCAACGTGCAACCCTTTGAATAAGTTTCTCAACAACTAACCCTGATGCAAAAGTTATGCATCAAGGTTCATGTAGGACAGTAGAAAACAAGAATCATGCTATCTGATTTGATAAAATCAACATCTACACACCATTGGTAATCTAGATTAAAAACTGGTATCACTACCATTTGAGAGGCATGAAGTTAGGCAAGGTATATGCAACACCAGCGCAATCATGAATGCATAGCTTTTTGGGAATGACTAAACTGTCTGTAAGCCATTTCTTTAGGATTCGTAGACAATAGCATGTGCCGTTTTTTTAGAATTCATAGACAATAGCATGACATACAATGTATATAGGAGCTTCAAATCACTTTCAGAATGTGACGCCCCCGACTCAATCGTGCACTAACCATACATGCAAATGCACACGATCAAGCCTAAGGATTCACTTGAAGATATCACAACACAACTCTAAAACATAAATAAAGTCATACAAGCTTTATATTACAAGCCAGGGGCCTCGAGGGCTCGAATACATAAGCTCGCACACAATCGTCAGCGGAACCATCAGATATCTGAGTACAGATATAAAAGAAAACACAGAATAAGCCTTTAAGAAGGCAGGGCAAAAGAAAACACTACGATCGAAGGCGTAGGCCTCCTGCCTAGGACCCTCCGAATCCTACTCTTGGTCGTCAGACGGCTCCTCGTAGTAGTACTCGCCAGGAGGGTAGGAGTAGTAGCCGTCGGGGGGGGCAGCTGTCTCAGGGGCTCCGTCATCTGGTTGCATCAAACGGATATGGGAAGAAAAAGAAAGCAAAGCAACCGTGAGTACTCATCCGAAGTACTCAGCAAGTAAGGATCTACACTACATATGCAACATTTTCAAAGGAAGGCTATATATGTGGACTGGGCTGCAAAAATGCCAGAATAGAGGGGAAAGCCTAATCCTATCGACGACTAGCATCTTCAGCATCTTCAGCGGTCTTGCAGCATTAGAAGAGTGCAGATTAGCATAAAGTAAAGTAGTAGTAGTGTCATCAACCTCGCCCAGAGATCCTTCCTCGACTCCCTGCGAGAAAGCAATCCCAGAGCCATACTATCCAGTTATCATCTCAAGTATCCAGTTCTAGTTGTACCGATCGGGATACAACTCCGAGTGTCCATTACCGTAGGACAGGCTATCGATAGATGTTTTCTTCCCTGCAGGGGTGCACCAACTTACCCACCACGCTCGATTAACTCCGGCTGAACACACTTTACTGGGTCATGCCCGGCCTCGGCCAAACGATACGCCACAACCCAACCAAAAACTTAACAGAGAGGTCAGCACGCCGGACTAACCTATGCCCCCAGGGGTCTTGGGCCATCGCCCCGGGAACTCCTGCACATTGCGTCAGGCGGCCGAAAGCATACCTAGCCCCCTTAATACAAGCGCGGGCTTAACCAGTCCAATTCGGCGTGCGCCGCTCAGTCGCTGACGTCCATTAAGCTTCGGCTGATGCATACGACGCAGAATGCCCATACTATGCCCACGTGATGGTTAGTGCTATCAGGCCAGAGGCCCCTCGGATCAAATATCCAAATCGTTAGTGAATTGGGGTTGCGGTAACGAGCAGAGACTCACGATCGATGTGACCCCGTCGCCCCGTCTCGAAGACTTGCGGCAAGGGCTAAGAATGCCTGGCCACGCCTCGTAGGTATCTCGCGGGCACCTTCCAGGTCAACCCGACTCCACATCATTCTCATCATATACTCGTGCGGGTACCCCTCAGGGCCGACCCATCTTTAGTAACATGGTTCAGTGCAAAGTCATAGTATCCACAGTAACCGTGTGTCCAACACCAAAGGGGAAACCTGAGGAATCACCCTCGATGGTTTCCCGCTCGATGTATCCGTCAAGGTGAACTAAGGAGGATTCACCCTCGAGGTCCACTCTTGAGGAGTTGCACGACAGCGTCGTTACCGGGAGTGGTGAAGAAGGAATCACCCTCGATGATCACAACCGATGAACTAAGCTACAAGGTTAACATCAGAAGTGTTGACGAGGTATCACCCTCGGCACTCGATAGTAACCCAGTAGTGTCGAGCAACTAGGGGGAAGTGATGTGCGGTGTCGGGGCCTGGTCTTCGATCCCGTTGATCGGGTCTTCTGGTAATCCAGCGGGGCAGTCGGGACAAAGTGGGGGTCCTCTGATGGGTCTCTACCCAGCCTATACTAAACAATTTAGGATGAGCAGGTAGGTAACAACAGCAGGTTACAATAAACAGGCTATGCAACAGAAATAGGATAACAGTAACAACAACAACTTCTAATGCAAGCATAAGAGAGAGAAGAATAGGCGATATCGGTATGCTCAAAAGGGGGGTGTTTGCCTGGAAGCTCGGCGGCAAGTGTCTGGTCGTCAGGGGCGTAGTCGACCTCCGGAGCTGCGTCGGCCTCCGGGGCTACGTCGGTGTCGGGGTCTACCGAGAGAGAAGAGGGGGAGGAAACAGATAAATACACAGCAAACATATGCAACACAGAGTATGCCATGCCTAGGATGCAGTGTAGGGTTGCCTAAAGATGCATCTAAGTCATTTTAGGATTAAAGTGGGATTTATTAACCGGTGCATATGCACTATTCATCTACCGGAAATGGAAGGAAAGTTGCGGGTTCACCTACGTAGAGGGTTCCGACATGGTAACAAACGACACGATCAGATTCATCTCGTCGTTCTGAGCAACTTTCATGTAGAAAGTTTTTCGATCCGACCTACGGTTTATTTTCTATGATTTTCTAAAGTTTTAATCAATTTCTGGAATTTATTCTATTTATTTAAATCAACATTATCCAGAACAGTGTCTGGTGACATCAGCTTGAGGTCATGATGACGTCAGTGGTCAACTGCGGCTGACCAGAGTCAAACCTGACCTGTGGGTCCAGTGGGACCCACATGTCAGCCTCTGCTAGCTTAACAGTGGATTAAATTAACTAACAGGGTTAATTAGGGGTGTGGGCCCCATATGTCAGTGGGTAATTAGGCTAAACTAATTAGTTTTATTTATTAAATCGTTTATTTGACTAATTAACCGAAGGGGCCCACATGTCAGCCTCACTGGGCAGCCCAGTCAGCAGTTGACTGGGTCAACCCAGTCAACTGGGGCCCACTAGCAGTGGCTCTGGGGTGGCCCCAGGCCACCACGTCGGCGGCGGGCATCGGAGTGGCTCCGGCGACCAAAACAACGGCAGAGGCGCTCGGGACCTCGTCGGAATCCATGTACAAGGGGCCATTTGGCCCGCGCGTTGGCGCGTTCGAACGAGCAAGCAACGCCGCATCCAACGCGGGTGGTCACGCGAGCGGGGATGGCCGGAGTCGCCACCGGCGACAGGAACGGCGGAGACCCGAAGCACGACGAACTCGCGCGCGCTGAAACGGAGGCCAAAACGGGCGGCGCACTACTCCTACGGCGTCTTCTCGAGGTCGTGAACGCGGTAAGGGACTCGGCGAGCCATGTTAGTGACTCATGTGGCGGCGTCGAGCTCATCGACGGAGCTGGGCTCAGCCATGGCGGAACCGGCCGCTCCGAGCTCGTAGAAGAGCAGAAAAGGAGGGGAGGAGGTATGGAGCTCACCGCAGCGGCTCAAGGTGGCCCGTGGAAGCTTTGTAGCGCAGAGGAGACGACGGATCGACGGCGGCGGCGTCTGGCGATCCGAGGGGGAAGAAGAGGCCGGGGCAGCGTTCGGGGGCGCCCGGCGTCCTGCGGCTTGTCTGGGAGGCGTAGTCGAGGGAGACGGAGCGGGTGGACGCGGCGCGGCGACGGGGAAAGCTCGCTGGCCGCATAGACGTCGCGGCGACGGCGACGGATGCGCTAGGGCGTCGATGGGGAATGAAGGGTAGAGGCGAGGAGGAAGGGGAAAAATGGACGGGGAGGCCAGGTGGGAGGCATTGGCTCGGCCTTATCCGCTCGACGGGCTGTGGGCGTCGGTGGCCGTCGCCGTGTCGCCGTTCGACCGGCGCGCGCGACCTCTGGCGAGCTGACACGGCGAGGGAGAGAGAAGGAGGGATGGGCCTGGTGGGCTGGGTTTCTGGCGCTGTGCACTTAAGCCAGTGCACAGTGGCCTTTTTCTTTTTCTCTTTTATTCTTCTGCTTTTTCTTTTTACAGCAGGGCTTTTGCACTATTTTGAGCTACCAAAAGAGTTTGCAAAAATGTGAAACTAGGTCACATAAGTGCATTGCAATATCCAGCACTGCCACAAAAAGTTTAGGCATTTTTGGAAACCTTTTGAATTTATACAAAAATGAATAGGGCATTTTAGGTGCTGTTTTGGCTCTGTTAAAATGCATAGACCCATTTAGAGTTGACGATGATGTTGTGTTCCTTAACAGCAAATGGTTTTGGAATATTTGCTATAAAGTAAACATTTTTCCAACAGGTTTTGAGCAACTTCATTTTGCACTTTTGAATTTGAGTTGATTTTCAGAGAAGTATTTGAATTGATTTGAATAACCACTATGATCTAGCTTTGCAAATGAGGATGACTTGGCTTTATTAGCAGATGATCACAGTGCTTATTACATAGGGTGTTACACAGAAGACCAAGATGATGTGAAATGGCTTTGTTCTTCTGCATCTTTGACATCTAACAAGTAAAAGAGAAAGAACATAAGTGCATGATTTGGATATGGATAAATCAGCATTTGATGAACTATTTGAAACGTTCATTTTAATTTTTCAAGTCCTCCAAGAGCAGCAAGAGCATCTTGACACGATGCCTATAGAACTAACACTCAAATTCCCACTACTTCACAATATTTAATTATTGTCAAACGTTAATCTTAAATCAAGACACAGTCCATTGGCTTGTGAGTGTGTTACTTATCGATGAGTGGAAGACCTCGAGGCCTTGCCGGCCATTTGTGGTTCTCAGTTTCTTATATCACCAAAGTTCCCTCACCAATGGAGCAGTCTACTTGGCAGCATGGGTGGCTCTGTTTATACAACTAAAATAAATAGTAATCACTTAATGTAACTGAGTATGTTAATGTCATCTTGCTAACACATACATGGTAAAGTTTGACATCAAACAAAACTACATATATTCTGTAATTGAAAAGTTATTGAACCAAGCTCTGTGCATTATTTTGCATCATTACAGAAATGTATTAGTCCATCAACGCACATTTCATGCATTTCATGAGGCAGGTCCATATTTATAAATTACGTCCAACAAATTAAACTAAACATAACAGAGTATGAATCTGTGAATCTACATTTCATAAGGAAGTGGTCCATACTTCTCTCCCATGCTTGAACAAAATAAATAAATCTGGTCTGTATGTTGTAGAAGAAGTCCCCACAAAATATTTCGAACTGAAGTACATAGATTTCTAGAATTGAACTTATTAAATGTGGTACTGAAAATTCATATGAGATAATGTAATTTCCTCTTCCCTCGCGGAACTTGGCATTTTGACATATCCATGAAGACTTTTGACAACTTAACCACTAATTTACACTACAACAATGGGATATCATTACTGAACTTCGTACAGTAGGCCTTTAGTCTAGGTAATCTAAAATTTTGTAGTGCTTCAGAATGAAATGATGTGCTCTCATAAAAGTATAATTCAGATCTTCACGATACAGTTAGACCATCGGTCTAGGTAAGGGGTCCATTTTTAAGCACTGTACTGCAAATTAAAAGCCGGCCCATTTCAGGGACCTATAATCTGACCATCCAACAAATTGCTAGTCTGTGATTTGATCTATTCCCATTAATTTTCTGGCAGAGTCGCAAATGCATTAGAATCATTTAATATATTTATACAAACAAGAATTTCTGTTTGCCACAAAGTTTATGAATGTTTAAGCAGCTAAAGTAACACAACACAAATACAACAGACGGACCTTTAAAAAAACTTTCTCCCATAAAAGTCTTCATAAGTTTGCAGTCACAACATATGAGCTCATATCTTGAGAAAGAGTAAGATTGGTAAGAGACAGTGCAAATGAAGTAAATCATGTCACCAAAGTATGAACTCATAAAAACACAGCATGCCAATTCAGGAGAAAGTACATACACTATCCTTGATATGCTCAAATACAGTTAGCGCCTCCAAATGCTTTACAGCCGCACTAAAAGCATTGGATTCAACATATAATGTGATTCAGATCAATTCCTTCTGCCTCCACGTATTGAAAAAAACTTGTAGCTTGCTCACACAAACCCTGAAAAAGGGAATGCCAAAGGAATAATTCATATGAAGTTTCAGTTAAAAAATATTACTCATGTACGGTAGCAAGCTATGCAAACTACTCACTCTCAGACTCTCAGTTAGATCTGGTAGAGCCGAGTGACACAGTAGGCAGTGCACAGACTGCGAGCCACGGTTGTGCATCCAGTACCCTTCATGACGTCCTCCATCTCATCGAGTTGTCGATCTCTCAATGCCCTTCCCCCAGGCTAGATTACCCTCATATAAGTACGAGATCACACTAACGAGTTGCGACCATGGTGGCGGCATCAAGCGGCTCACCTGGTACGGCGAGGGCGCCAACGAGAAGCCATGGTGCACCTTCGACGTGTCTCGCTGGAACGTCCCCTTGTACTCGCCCATAGGTATCGATGCACAGAACATCGCCGAGCTGTTTAACCGCTTCGGCATCACGTAGTTCTTTGAGCGGTTGCTGCATGAACACGTACAATAGTTATGCATGCTGGTGGAGGCGGCGATGGGTGTAGTTGGCTGTAGTGTGGGAGGCATCGCGTCTTGCGGCACGTCGACGGCGTCAGCTTAGGTGAGGGAGGCGCAAGCTTTGCTCGGCGCTGTGGGCCGAGGTGATGATTAGGGCATGTGGTGTCATCAGAGTGAGGGAAGCGAGGCAGCGCCAGGTTTTGGTGGGTGATACAGGTGAAATCGCATCTGATGAGGTGCCAAAAGAATAAGTACTACAAACAACGGCGGGGTTTTAAGATGGAATGATATCCGTGGCAATCGGTGGGGGTTGGATTACCTACGGAAAAAATCGATAGGAATCGGTGGAGATTGTTCCTCTGATCGTTTGTTGGGGAGGTACAAACGATGTACAGATTCCCTCTTTAGAAGTAGAGGTTAGAGATGTGATTGGACAACGTATGGCAATTTTAGTTAATATGATTGAGCGACTTATGATATAGTTAATTAATGTAGATTTTATCTTTAGAGATTGATCATGATTGATTCTTTCACATAAAGACATTACTAAACAACTTGCACCCGCATGGAAAGTTATGGTCCATTAGATTTTTTTCGTTGTGTGAGAGGTGAGACAAAAATAAACCAGTAGGAGAGGGTGGTGGGAGGTGGGACGAAGAAAAACCAGACAAAAATGAACCGTACCAGGCTACCAAGTGCTCCATTAGGAGTAGAGATTTGAATAAGTGAACAATTATTACTTGCTCAACATTGGATTTACCACGCTAATTGTTTTAGGTTTAGTAGAAAAAACATCAGAGTTAGAAATGTAGGCTTCACATCAGAAAAACTGGCTAGCATGGATTGTAGGTTGAAACTGATTGGTAAACATCCTCTTCATCTGTTTATTGCTCTCAACCAGGGAACCTACAAATCAAAGCCTCATAGATAGTGTTGGCCTCGCATTCATATTTTACTGTTCCATAGATATAAACATCAGCCGCCAAGAATTAGTTGAACAGATTGGGTCGAAGAGACATTTTTATGGTGGATATTGCATATCGGTTCTCTTTTCAATCTGAATATATAATTAAATATACAGTCATATTTGTAGTCTCCACTACCGGTTTATAGTCTTTCTGACTATTTGTATACAGACATTTCATATATTTTTATCTTTTCGACAAGGGGATGTGATGAGTCTTATGATTAAAAAATAACCATAGAAACCATTGACAGTTAAGTTATCTAAATTAATTTGGTTGGAGCAAATCAACCAAGTTGTTCCTTTCATTTACGATTTTTGAACAAAAAAAATGCATGCTGCTGTTTTCCAAGATGTGAGTATATGAGAGATGTCTACATCTCAGTTAAAATGCTACACAAACTGAGAGACAGGTTCCCTATTCTGGACAGTGGATTGATTTTTTTTTAATAGCTTAGTGTCGTCTATTTGAGGTTTGAGTGGAGTTCCCTTCATCCGTTGTTTACTCTGAAATTTGCTACTACTACTTTTGTCATGGTTTCTTGGCAATTTTCATGACCCTATTTATAAAGTGACATAGATCATGGTAGATCTTAGCGAATACAAACAATGGTCGGTCAAGATGGAGGAAGACAACAAACGAGTTGGCATACCCGCTAGGGAGGGATAGACGACCGCCATGAGGTTAGTTCCTTGCTAGCTATGTTTATGATTAACAGCACGTGTGGGATCTTTTGATGGATCTTTTGAGACATCATGGCTTTCCGAGCCGCTTTCGAGGCTGGGTGTCGGCCCTTCTGTCCTCAGCATCGTCGAGAGTGCTGATCAATGGCATCATCGGGGATCCTATCAAGCATGGCCGGGGCCCGAGGCAAGGAGACCCCCTCTCACCGCTTCTCTTCATCCTTGCCATCGACCCACTTCACCACATCCTTGCTAAAGCGACGAGTCAAGGCCAGCTACACCCTATTCTAGCCAGGACCGAAACCCTTCGTGTGTCTCTCTATGCGGATGATGTTGCCATCTTCGTGAAGCCAATAAAAGAAAACATTCAGTTGTTAGCATCCACCCTTGCTAATTTTGGTGAGGTCACCGGTCTAGTCACTAACTGTGCCAAGAGCCATGTGGCACCCATTCGCTGCGATGATGTTGCCCTCAATGATATCCTCATGTCCTTCCCCGCCATCTAAACTACCTTCCCTATGAGATACCTTGGGATGCCCCTATCAGTCAGGAGACTTCGGAAAATCCACTTTCAACATTTGGAAGACAAGGTGGCTGGAAAACTCACCCCTTGGCTTGGCAGACATGTTGCGTCGCCGGGTTGCATTGTTCTTGTCAAGGCGGTCCTCACTGCTATAGCAATCTACCACCTCACTCCTCTGGATCTGCCAGTCGAGGTCATCAAGGCAATTGACAGTATTAGATGCGCTTATCTTTGGGCGGGATGTGAAAACGTCACCGGCGGGAAATGCAAAATTAATTGGGAGACGGTGTGCAAGCCCAAGTTATATGGTGGATTGGGCGTCCTCAACCTGCAAAAGTTTGCTACCGCTCTCCGCTTGCGATGGCTTTGGTTTGAGTGGGCTGACCCCACTAAACCTTGGATTGGCATGGGCACGCCGTGCACTGACGATGATAGAAATCTTTTTGCGGCTGCCACTCATGTTACCATTGGCGATGGTCATCGGGCCACTTTCTGGGAATCACCTTGGGTGGACGGTATTCGCCCCAAGGATATTGCTCAAAAGATCTTTGATCTCTCCAGGAAGAAAAGAAGCTCCATTCGCTTGGGTCTCACAGACAACGCTTGGGTCCGCAACATTGATACCTCTCAGGGCCTCACTTTTGAGCATATTGAGCAATTCGCCACCCTTTGGGAGAAGCTCTCCATTGTCATTCTAACCCTTGGAGTCGACGATGCAATTTTTTCGAAGTTCACTAAAGATGGGGTATACTCCGCGTCTTCTGCATACAATGCTCAGTTTGAGGGTCACACCGCCTCTGCCATGATCACTACCGTTTGGAAAGCCTGCCCCCCCCCCCCCCCCCCAAAGTGCAAAATTTTCGCTTGGTTGATTATTCAGAATAGAGTGTGGACCGCCGATAGATTGCGGCGTCGGGGATGGCCGGACTGCAACCTTTGCCCTCTTTGCAAGCAGGTTCAGGAGACCGCGGTTCACCTCCTCTTCCAGTGTCGGTTCACAGTGAGAGTGTGGACGGAGATCAAGACTTGGCTTGGCCTCCACGACATTGATCCGTCAGATTGGAGACTCGTGCCCTCGGTGAAAGTTTGTTGGGACATGGTTGCTCACAAAAGGGGCCACTCACGCATGGTTCGTAGCACTTTTGATGATGCTTGTTGCGTGGGAAATTTGGAACGAACGCAACACGAGGATTTTCCGCAACACCGCCGCCCCTACTACCGTTGTCATTGCCAAGATTAAAGATGAGGCCTCTATTTGGGCTCGTGCGGGTGCGAAGCATTTGTGTAATATTATGCCGCGAGAGTGATATGTACTATCCCGCTTGGCGGAACTATGTCTAATCTTCTTCTTAATTAATGAAAATGGCAAATCTTTTGTCTTGTTTCAAAAAAAAAAAAATTGTTGAGCATTTTATAAGTTTCTTCGGTGCATGAGTACTTGCCTTGTGTCCCGTGGGCCGTGACACAAATTCAGACGATACATCCGTTGGGCAAAATTATACTAGAAGAAGTGGTAAAACACTTAGGAGGCCGACCTCCCACCTATACAATGCATGCCAAAGATGCGGAGAATGGCAAGTGTATCTGCTAGCACGTATACGCAATAGCACTGAACCTATCAGATTCGATGAAGCCTCACGTACAGATACAGCTAGCGACCTTCTACCACTCTTGAAGCCGCTAGAGAGAAAGCAGCAGAGAACCTCATCGCTTATTTATGCAGGAAGTGCAAGCCTGACATCAACCATGTACTACCTCTGTACCAAAATATAAATACGGAGGGAGTATTAGGTAGCATGCTAAATTATATGTGGTCAGAAACACAGGCTTGGGTGCCTGGTACACACCGTGTCGCTTAGGTGGGTAGTCAGCACCCTGGAGCTTTCCCGGTTATGAAGCAGCTGTAAGCCAAATCTACCCCTAATCTATAGGCGAGTGATCTGCGCCGGCGCGCCGGCCCAAAGTTTGGGCCGGTCGCGCCCTAGCCGCAGGATGCCACTACTCCTGGCCGTTCGATCTAGCAAAAAAAAATAATTCACCCCAGATCTTCTTCCTTCTCACGCATCTTACGCTCGTGCAGCTCCCTGCATCTAGCCGTCTCACGCTGCTCCCCTCCGGTGGACGTCCTCGTCGCCGGTCCCCACCCTCGCCGGCCGTCCTCGTCGTCGCTCCCCACCCTCGCCGGCCGTCCTCGTCGCCGGTCCCTACCCTCGCCGGTCGTCCTCGTCGCTGCCTCGACCCATGCAACAGCTCCACCTGCGGTTGCAGCTCTCAGCGGCGACGGTTGTAGCTTCGCCGCTGCCCCTCGCTGTTGATGCTCGCTGAACGGAATTGCGTCGACGACGCCCACCAGTCAATCAACGCTGTTGAATGGATGTAGCAAAAAACTTCGCCGGTCGTAGCAAAACACGACTATGGTTGCAGCAAATCACCATCGTCGCCGTCGCGAGGTCACAGCTCCGCCTTGATGGATGTAGCAAAAAACTTCGTCGGTAGTAGCAAAAACCGATTACGGTTGCAGCAAATCGCCGCGCCGCCGTCGCGAGGTTCAGCTCCGCCTTGATGGATGTAGCAAAAACTTCGTCGGTAGTAGCAAAAACCAACTATGGTTGAAACTTTAATATCTACTGTTGAAACATTTATGTCAATAGTTGCAATTCTTTTCCACTTGCGCGGTGTCGGTCGCAGCTCCGGCCGTCGCTCGTCGCACCGGTTGGCTTGCAGGTCGCAGCATCCGGTCCTGGCCCCCATCACGCGCGGCCATGGCGACAGGCGCGGGGCGCGAGGGCGCTGCCTTGGCGACGAGGTTGCAGCAAAAAGGGCATGGAATTGGGTTTCTGTGCTGGTTTGCAGCGGCCGCGAGGGAGCGCACGGCTGCACACGAGGCTGTTGGTGCTCGCCGGGGAAAGAGGATAGGAGGTGGTCGGTTGAGGTGGAAGGAAGAAGATAAGACAAAGAAAAAAAACACAGGAGGCATGGGATAGACGCACGATCCCTATAGGTTGATCGAGCGCACGCGACGCGACCGGCCGAACGATGCCGGTGCGCCGTTCTGAAACGTTTCCCTAATCTATATCTATATCTATACCTACTAATAAAAAAATAGGTATTCTTAGTCCGTTTTGCTATTTGCTATTTTATAGAAAACCCCCTAATATTTCTGACATTAAAACCACAGTACATATCAAATGTTTTTTTAAATACTCATATCCAAGGTTGTCAGAATCGTGATCCTGAATCGGATCGGATCGGAGCTCCGATGGTAGGATCGCAAATCATAGAATCTTCACTATCAAGATCGTAGAAACGTAGATTTTAGAGACCAAAATCGTAGAATCAGAGGGTTTAGTTTGGATCATAAAGTCGTAGAATCGTACGATAGAATCGCGATTCTGACAACCTTGCTCATATCTTCTAAACTGTAACTCGAAATTTAACATGTTATATATGGAATTTGATTAGAAAAATATGTAGAATCTGAATACGATGTTATTTTACCTGTTAACAATTTTAAAATACTATCTAAGCTGCAATGTTAATCAACAATGCATTATCCGTGTTTTTTTCATATTGTTACTGATTCAGATTGGGGATAAACACCTCAGCAAAATCAGAATTGGACATAAAATTGAAGATAAATTTGCTAGAAACACCCAATAAATAAGGACATGCATGACAAAAAAGAAGAAGGACCCAATAAAGATGGGATGTCCGCTATAAAAGAAAGAAAAGAAAAAATGCAGAGGAGATCCGATAAAGATGAGATGGTGCGTTATTCTCCTGTATATAAGAAGAAGAAAGAGAGGACATGCATGAAAAAAGATAAAAAAGAAGCATGCATGACAAAAAAATAAAATAAAATAAAAGTTTGAGAAGATATAAATAGTGATGAAATACGGACCGATACCTATGACATGTATGCCAAATAGTGATGAAATAGGGACGCAAGTACCTGTGTCCACAGGAGACCATACAAAAATATTTTTTTTCAGACAAAAAAAAACTCTTTTTATGATTAAAAAATCATGTATCTTTTTAACAACCTTTTTAACAACTCTTCATGTATTTAAGAAATATGCATGTGAAAAAAGTGTTCGGGAGTTACCCTAAGTTGGTGATTCTTAAACTGAAAACTGCCATTGATGCACATATGTATCCGTTGTGTGCTAAGAGCATCTCTAGCAGACCCCTTAAAACGCACGAAACTGTAAAATAACCGTCAGTTTACAGTTTTAGACGGAAAAAGCGACCGGAATAGAACCCGTAAACAACTCCGATCCGTAAATTTTTTAAGGGGCGCGGAAAACATCCTGGCCAAACCCGTGAAAATAAGGATTTTGGAGATGACCCGAGGGTGCCCTGTATACGCGAAAGACCGTTGGCGGGAATCCAACTGCCATCGGAACCTTCATGAATCGCTCCCGTCCGCCCTTCCCCGGCCGTCGCGCTCGCCCCGACCACCGCGCCCGTCCCGCCCGTCTCCGGACGCCGGCCGTTCGCCTGCCCCAACGGTCGCCCCCTCCCCCCCCCCCTCCCGGCCGCCGACCGCCATGCCCAACCGTCCGTCTGCTCGAATTGCTAGCTAGCTAGCTATCTCTCCGTCCTCGATTTAGCTAGCTAGCTCTTCATCTGCTCGAATTGCTAGCTAGCTATCTCTCCGTCCTCGATTTAGCTAGCTAGCTCTTCATCTGCTCGAATTGCTAGCTAGCTAGCTAGCTCTCCGTCCCCGGCCGCGAACGCCTCGGCGGCGGCTGCTGCTGCTGGTCCCGGCCCGGTCACGCTCGGTGGCGAGGATGAGGAGGCGGTCGCGGAGGCAGGACACGCACACGCCGAGGGGACAGGGGTCGAGATGGGAAGGGTGTGAGGAAGAAGATGGTATATTCAGAGAATATTCCTTTTTACGGGTTGATTATACGGGCTTTGTTCGGCTGCAGCTAAAATCGGCCCTTATAATGCGTTTTTCTCGGCCTGTAAAACACTTATACGGGTCACAGTTTTAAGGGGTCTGCTAGAGATGCTCTAATGTGTCATCGTTTGTTTTTGTCTTTTTTCTTTACTCACCCGTAACAACACCCCATTCTGAACATGACATGAATAAATGTATGATCACTTGCCCGTTTCTTTGTACATATTAAATCTACATGCAAGCCGTGTTGAAATAGAACACTTGTAAAATCTTAAACTGCGCTTTTATAGGTTAAGACCATCTTTGTTTGGGCCGTAGCTACAAATTCTCATATTATAGACCATTTTTTTAAAGTTAAGAGCGTGTGGTATTTTTTTCTCCCGTTGCAACCCACGGGCATTTTTGCTAGTAAAAATAAAAGGGTTATTGCTTCTGGTGGTCCGTCACCGAAATTACCCTTAAAGTTGTCATAAATTACCCTGAATGCCACCCATAAGTAAAAAACGATTCGGTATCTTTTTATAAGTCGGTCGTCTCTCTTTTGGTTCATAAGGTTGAATGGTTGATCCACCTTATCCATCACAAACAGACAGTGGCCGAGTGGCTTGAGCCTAACTCTTCCATGGAGACTTTTGGTTCATAAGGTTGAATGGTTGATCTACCTTATCCATCACAAACAGACAGTGGCCGAGTGGCTTGAGCCTAACTCTTCCATGGAGAAGACCCGGGTTCGAGCCACCGTTCTCCCTCTCCTTTTTTTCTCTCTGAGTTCTAGGCGAGCGTTGGATATAGCTGTCTCTCCCAAGCGTTCCTTAGTATCCTCTTTTTCTTTTTTCTTTTTTGTCAAATACAAATGCCTTTTAAGTTTTCATATCTTTCAAACGCTAAGTCCAAATCCAACATGTTATATATGAAAAAAATTCAGAAAAATGTGTAATTATAAAAATGCTATTATCTTTCTTGTTAATCATTTTTAAAATTACGTTTAGAATGCAACCATAACTAATACCTTCTCATATACTCCCTCTGTACCATAATATTTTATAAATGCCTATTATATATGTTTCCCATCCCATTTAAGTTGAGTATATATGATAGTTTGATGCTCTCATAAATCATTGGGAATATTTGTTCCCACTAGCTACCATATGTTAAAGATTACAACATGTACATAACATCATGCTCTTTATTTCGCACAGTGCATAATAATCAACCCTTATACGATGATGTACACTATGCCAATACGAGGCAGTTAACCATTGATTTCCAAATTGTGCCCATAAATATTTTCTCAATGAATATCATGCAAGCTTGAACATTTCGCATGTTCTTACAGATTGATTGTTTCCGGTGGAGCTGTATAACATGTTTGCTACCAAATTAATTCTTGACCTGAATTACATATGTGAACACATAATATTAGCAAGAAAAAAAATGGTCTTATGAACATGCTATTATCGAATACTAAAATATACTTTACTATTTTCAACCTAATACAACTTTTTTTGGGCATCACTGATGAGATCGACAGCAAAGGCGTAAATATCTACCTACAACTAAGTAGATATTTTTGTTTGTATAATAAACTAGAAACACCTTGAGTACACTTTAATAATCATCTCACCTTTATGTTTTTGCACAACATCACTTATCATGTTGTTTGTCATGTGTCATCGTGAAAGATTCCAAAGGATCTGCTGATGTCGTCGAGTGTGTGTATGAGGGGTGTTTTTTCTCTCCCGTTGCAACGCACAGTCATATTTGCTAGTACCGTATAAATAAAGTATCTATGTTAGGCTTCCTATTTGAAATGTTGTTTATATTGCACCCCATGCTCACGTTCAGGGTTCCTATGCGCAAACGCCGTAAAAAATATCATGTTACTACCTTGAAAAATAAACTTCAAACATGTTCATGAACCATGTCTCTGAACGAACACTGGACAAAGAAAAATACAATACAAACGAAACAGCATCCTTTTTCTCCTAAAATATAAACATCTTTATTCATAACAACATCTAACTTTCTACTTACATCGGAGAAGGCTATCATGGGTAATTATTTTTATGGCCTCTACTGCCTACCCCACAACAAACAGAGAACTAGGGAGCGTTTAGTGTCCCTGACCATCTGCTAATGTGCTTTAGTGCAACTAATTACTACGGCGTATTGATAGAAGCATGACTGTTTTTCAGGATACGTCCAGACGGACGCATAAGTATCATAGAAGAAAGGCCAAAGCGGCCAACACAACACGGTTTCTGGCTACAATGCCTGCTATGTCATCGCACTGAAGGTCCATCAACGTCTCTGCACATATTATACTCACTAACATTCCACCTGTCTACCATGAATTCCATTTGGTGAGGAGAACAGAGGAGCCTAGCGATCCGCCAGCTCCTTGCCTCCTTCTGAATCATGCCAAGAACCAGGTCTATCGCTGGGCTTCGCATTGTTGAAAACAATGTCATTCGGGTGCTTCCAAAGCATCCAGAAGATGAAAAAGGATCACAGTTCAAGCATCCTTCGAGGAAGCATGACTATTATAAGAAATTCATAATTCAGCAGTCCTAGCAACATAAGCTGGAACGCTCAACAACCAGCCGACCGTAATAACACGCGTACAAGAAAAAGAGAGGAGACTTGTTCTTCTGCTCTCGAACCCTCCCGTTCCCCTCCCTGCTAGTGTGTGGAGGCCATCAGGAGGCGATTTCGAGCTCGTTTCCCTCCGTCGGCGTGCCCGGCGGTCCGCTCCGGCTCAGGTGGCCTTTATGGCTGCCGGAGCCGCGGCGGACCACGGCTCCTCGCCGATGGGAGGGATGTAGGTCTTCCTAGGTTGTGGAGTTTGGTTCCTGGCGAGGCCGGTGTGGCGGAGACGGCGGCTTCGTGTTGGAATAAGTCCTCCCCGCTCCTCTCCGTTCCGGCGACGGTGGCTCCGTCGTTGCCGGTGAGTTCGTGGAGGTCCCTTCCAGCGCTTGTCTGGTGGGTTGTACAGGAGCAGTGCGGTCGTCCGCGGCTTCGGCGTTCGGCGGTGACGGCGGCGGGCGTCTTTTTGTTGCTGTCCCTTTCTTGGCTTCTCTTCCGAGCTGCTTCGCCGGCGTTGGACGGCGACTTCAGCTCGAGCACCTGCTCAGGTCGGGGCGTGCCCCCCGCCGATATGCCATCCTCGGCGCCAATATCTCGCCGGCTGTGGCGAGTGGCTCATGCGGCGACTCCAACGGGATTGACCTCGGTCCCCTATCGGCCTGCACGGGTGGTTCAGCGGTCTTCCTCTTGCTCACCGGCCTCCTCTGGTTGCGGCGGTGCGACGGCGGGGAGATGGATGACGGCGGATTTGGTGCGGCAGGAACTTCCTAGGGACTTGTTTGTAATATCTGCTTTGCCTAGGGTGGTTTCTGTAATTTGGGACAGCTGTCCTGTGTCTGGATGTTTTCTTAGTGTTGTACTGTTTTCCTTGCTAATATAATCCAGATATGGCCTCTCAGAAAAAAAAGAAAAAAAAAGAAGAAGAATGGCGCGGCAAGGCGCGCGTCAAACTCTAGTCCTGCCTATGCGGTCCGTGCCCATCTACTCCTACTACATAAACTGTAGGAACAGTACCGGTATATGTACTACTCAAGCCTATCGTTGTCAGGTGCGTAAGTGGCGATGGAGACGGACTATCTGGAATACTCGCCGCAATGGTCGCTCCGTTGTGGCACATGTTTTATTTGAAATTGAAGAGCTAGCTCAAAATTTTACATCTTTTGTAATCCAGCACGCAATAAGGTCAGCAAACGGTCCAACTCACTTGTGTGCTAAGTGTGCTTGCACCGTGACCGTCGCCGAGAGCTGGCTTACCGACACTAGTCCAAGTTTTCTGGTCAGCAGCATGTGGCTGATTGCCCAACGAACGCTTTTTACGGATAAAGCTCTAAGTTCCACTAAAAAAAGTACCGTCAAGTAGTGCTATATTACCAACTAGATTGGGGGCGCGGCTTGCCACGCGTTGCCTGATGAACGGCGGGCCATCACCCATCAGATATGACAATGAGCTGGGAATACCGTTGATTTTGACATGTTGGAACCTTCCGTGAACATATAATTATAAACCATGCTAATAGCCGCTAAGCGAAAAATAAAATTTATACATAAAATGTATTTTGAGATACATATAGAAACTGATTTCTTCGTCATACATGCATAGATAGGATGCATGGTCATAACATATACATGAGTTAAATAACATGTCTTGGCTTCCTCCATTCATTCGTAACAACATGTGGAGGCCCTCGTGGTCAAAAGGTCCGTTCGTGTTGACACCAGATTTTGGCACGGTCAAGAACTTATTTAAAATGATCTCAAATCGAAAAACCTTCAACACGAGAAAGCTTCGTCTCGTCGAGCCGATCGATTTTCATATATAAATCGTCTCAATCCAAGGTCGTATGCGACTTGTAGATGCAAATCAAGATTAGACTATATTTTCAGTCGAGAAATCCGAGTAAAAAGCTTGCCAGCAAAAGGAAAAGCTTGCCGGCGTGGAAAGCTTGCCGGCGTGGAATCTTGCTGGTGTGAAAGCTTGCCGGGATGGAAATCTTGCCGGTGTGAAAGCTTGCCGGGGTGATCTTGCCGGTGTGAAGTGTGACGACCCCGGCTTAATCGTGCACTAACCATACACGCAAATGCACACGATCAAGCTTAAGGACTCACTTGAAGATATCACAACACAACTCTAAAACATAAATAAAGTCATACAAGCTTTATATTACAAGCCAGGGCCTCGAGGGCTCGAATACATAGCTCGATGGCATACAAGTGTCAGCGGAAGCATCAGATATCTAGGTACAGATATTACAGAAGAACAGATAGGCCTTTAGAAAGGCGGGGCAAAATAAAATACTACGATCAAAAGGCGTAGGCCTCCTGCCTAGGATCCTCCGAACCTACTCCTGGTCGTCGGTCAGCTCCTCATAGTAGTACTCGCCGGGAGGGTAGTAGTAGTAGCCGTAGTCGTCGACAGGGGTAGCTATCTCAGGGGCTCCGTCATCTGGCGGCGACATATGGATATGGGGAGAAAAAGAAAGTAAAGCAAACATGAGTACTCATCCGAAGTACTCAGCAAGTAAGGATCTACACTACATATGCAACATTTTCAAAGGGGTGGCTGTATATGTGGACTGGGCTGCAGAAATGCCAGAATAGAGAGGAAAGCTTAGTCCTATCGTAGACTAGCATTTTCAATCATCTTCATCGGTCTTGCAGCATTAGAAGAGTGCAGATTAACATAATGTAAAGTAGCAGTAGTGTTATCAACCTCGCCCAGAGATTCTTCCTCGACTCCCTGCGAGAAAGCAATCCCAGAGCCATACTATCCATTTCATCTCAAGTCACCAGTTCTAGTTGTACCGATCGGAATACAACTCCGAGTGTCCGTTACCGTAGGACAGGCTATCGATAGTTTAGTTCTTCCCTGCAGGGGTGCACCAACTTACCCACCACGCTTGCTTAACTCCGGTCGGACACACTTTTCTGGGTCATGCCTGGCCTCGGCCAAACGATACGCCGCAACCCGACCGAATACTTAACAGAGAGGTCAGCATGCCAGACTAAACCTAGGCATCCAGGGGTCTTGGGCCATCGCCCCGGACGCTCTTGCACGTTGCGAACACGGCCGGTGAGCAGACCTAGCCCCCCTTATACAAGCGCAGGGCGTTACCAGTCCAACCCAGCGCGCGCCGCTCAGTCGCTGACGTCTATTAAGCTCCGGCTGAAGTATACGACGCAGAACGCCCATACTATACCCACGTGATGGTTAGTGCTATCAGGCCAGAGGCCCCTCGGATCAAATATCCAAACCGTTAGTGTGTTGGTAGTGCGAAAACGAGTAGAGACTCACAAAAGATATGACCCCGTCGCCCCGTCTCGAGCACTTGCGACAAGGGCTAGGAATGCCCGGCCACGCCTCGTGTTCAACTCTCGGGCACCATCCAGGTCCACCCGATTCCACATCACTCGCAATTAAGCTCGCGCGGGTACCCCTCAGGGCCGACCCGTCTTTAGTAACATGTTTCAGTGTAAAGTCATAGTAACAAAGGTAACCGTGTGTCTAACACCAAGGGGAACCCTGAGGAATCACCCTCGATGGAATTCCCTCTGATGTTACCGTCAAGGTGAACGAAGGAGGAATCACCCTCGAGGTCCACACTTGAGAGGTTACATGACGACGTCGTTAACAGGGGTGGTGTAGGAAGAATCACCCTCGCTGACCACGACCGATTAACTAACATACAAGGTTAACATCAGAAGTGCTGACGAGGTATCACCCTCGGCACTCGATAGTAACCCAGTAGTGTCGAGCAACTAAGGGGAAGTGACGTGCGGTGTCGGGGCCTGGTCTGCGATCCCGTTGATCGGGTCTTCTGATGATCCAGCGGGGTAGTCGGGATAAGTGGGGTCACTGATGGGGCTCTACCCAGTCTATACTAAACAGTTTAGGATAAGCAGGTAGGTAACAAAAACAGGTTACAATAAACAGGCTATGCAGCAGAAATAGGATAACAGCAGCAGCAGTAACTTCTAATGCAAGCATAAGAGAGAAGAGAATGGGCGATATCGGGATGCTCAAAAGGGAGGTGCTTGCCTGTTTGCTCGGCGGCAAGGGCAAGATCGTCAACTGCGTCGTCGGGCTCCTGAGCGGCGTCGGCCTCGGGAGCTACGTCGACGTCGGGGTCTACCGAGAGAGAAGAGGGGGAAGAAACAGGTAAATAGACAGCAATCGATGCAACACAAGCATGCCATGCCTAGGATGCAGTGTAGGGTTGCCTAAGGATGCATCTAGGTCATTTTAGTTATTATAGGATTAGAGTTGGATTTATTAACCGGTGTATAAGTACTATTCATCTACCGGATACGGCCTCGAAGTTGCGGGTTCACCTACGTAGGGGGTTTCGGCATCGAAACAGACGACATGGTCAGATTCGTCTCGTCGTTCTGAGCAACTTTCATGTTTTAAGTTTTTCGATCCGAGCTACGGTTTAAAAGTTATTAATTTTCAAAGATTTAAATATTTTCTGAAATTATCTAATTTAACAGAAAAAGGAATTATGACATCAGCATGATGCAATGCTGATGTCAGCAGTTCAACAGGTCGGCTGACCAGGTCAAACCTGACATGTGGGTCCAGTAATGTGGATTAAACTAACTAAATGGGTTAATTAGTGGAGTGGGCCCAGCCTGTCAGTGAGTAATTAGGTTAATCTAATTATTTTTATTTTTAAAACGTTTTATTTAACCTAATAAGCGGTGGGGCCCGCATGTCATAGACACAGAGTGCCAAGTCAGCAAAGTTGACTGAGTCAACTCAGTCAACTGGGCCCCCGGGCCCGCAGTCAGTGACCCAGGGGGTGGGTCCCACCTTGCCACGTCAGCTGTCGGCGCCGGAGTTGCGCCGGCGACCAAAAACGCGGCGGCGCGTCGCCGGAACGCGTAGGAATTCGTCTACGTCGCGCCAAAACGCACGCGACCACTTGCGTTCGATCGGCCTCACGCTCGCGCATCGTTCTGTGGCGGTGGCTCGACCGGAAACGGCCGGAGACGATGATGGCGAGCGGCGGAGCGGACGCCGGAGTTCGGCCTCTAGCGGAAACGGAGCTAGGAGGCAAGGGGAGGCATGTACGCGTGTTCGCTGGACCCGCACGAGCTCTAGGAGCTCGATGCTGGGCTTGGTCGAGCACGACGGCGACTGTGGCCACGGCGGCGAGGCGATCTGCGGCGACCAGAGCTCGGGTTCGACGACGAGCTGGCTACGGCGCAAATTAGAGGTCCTAGAGGGCAGGGGAGGAAGGCATGCTCACCTAGCGGCACGCACGCAGGCCCTCGACGGATTAGTAGCAGCAGAGGCTCGCCGGAGACGACGTCGGCGTTCGGTGGCCGGAGATGCAGTCGAGGTCGATTCGGCAGCTGCGGCGGTCCCTGGCTCCGTCAGAGGGCTCCAGGCGAACGAGTGGACGCCGGCGTAGCTTGTGGATACGTCGGAGGGACGAACGGACGCCGGTGGCCGCGTCGATGGCAGCACGCGGCGGCAATGGCGCTCGGCCAGAGAGGGAGAGGAACAACGCGAGCGATGGAGGAGAGGAGAGAATGACGAGGAGGCCAGGGGGAGTGCATTGGCTCGTCCTTATCCCCCCTCGCGCGTCGGTGGCTGTCGGTGGCCGTTGCCGTGTCGGCGGGAGACTGGAGCGCGCGCGCTCGGCCAGGGAGGGGATGACACGCGAGGGAGAGAGAAGAAGCTGGGCCAGCTGGGCCGGTTTCGGGGCACTGTGCACTTAGGCCCAGTGCACAGTGCCTCGTTTTATTTTTCTTGTTTTTGTTTTGCCTTTTCTTTATTTCTTTTCTGTTAGGTAATTATTTAGGCCACTTTTGCACTTATGTCAAATATGAAACTTAGCCCAAAAATTACAGTGCATTATTACCTTTCACCAAAAACTTGTTTGGCCAAAGTAGGAATTTATTTGAATTTGATATTATTATATATGGATTAAATAATTCTGTTCTGGTGCTGTTTCATGTTGTTGGAGTCATTCAACTAATTCCATTATCATTGTTTATATTTTTATAAGTGCTTCTGGAATATTTTCTATTTAGTGAACATTTTTCCCATAGTGTTTGAGCAAATTTATTTTGCACTTTTGAATTTTGAGTTGATTTTCAGAATAGAATTTGAATTGAATTCTTAACCAAAGTGATTAGGCACTGCAAATTGAGATGACTTGGCATACTTAGCAGAGTGTCATAGTGGCTATTACACAGGGGTGTTACAAATTCTCCTCCTCTAAAAGAAATTCTCGTCCCGAGAATTTAGGAGGTAGAGGGAAAGAGGTCGGGATATTCTTCCCGAAGATGATCCTCGCGTTCCCAAGTGGCTTCATCTTCAGTGTGATTCGACCACTGCACTTTCGGGAACTTGGTCGTCTTCTGACGAGTTCGACGTTCAGCTTCATCGAGAATGCGGATGGGATGCTCCTTATAAGAAAGATCATCTTGCAACTCGAGCATCTCGTGATCCACTACGCGGTGTGGAGATTCCTTGAAGCATTTACGAAGTTGTGACACATGAAAGACGTCATGGATATGAGAGAATTGCGGCGGCAACTCCAATTTATATGCCACCTATCCACGTCTAGCCACAATGCGGAAAGGACCAATATAGCGAGGAGCTAGCTTGCCCTTTATTCCGAAACGACAAGTGCCCTTCATAGGTGTAACACGAAGATAAGCTTGATCACCTGGTTGATAAGTCAGACCCCAATGTTTGCGATCATAGTTGCTCTTCTGGCGGTCCTGAGCCGCCTTGAGATTACCTCGGACAATTCTGACTTGTTCTTCGGCATGTTGAATAATGTCCGATCCCTCGAGAGGTCGTTCCCCAGTTTCTGACCAATTCAGAGGGGTTCGACACTTTCGTCCGTAAAGCACTTCGAAGTGGGCCATTTTCAAGCTGGCTTGATAACTGTTATTATAAGAGAATTCGGCAAACGGGAGAGATTCTTCCCACTTCTTACTGAATGATATAACACAAGCCCGAAGCATATCTTCAAGCACTTGATTAACTCGCTCAACTTGGCCTTGGGATTGTGGATGATATGTTGAACTCCAGGTAATATGAGTTCCCATAGCTTCTTGGAAACTTTCCCAGAACTTGGACGTGAAAAGATCGCCACGGTCCGAACTGATCTCCTTCGGAATATCGTGGAGTGAAACAATTCTGGAGATGTAAAGTTCTGCTAACTGACTAGCAGTGATAGTCTCCTTGACAGGCAGAAAATGTGCAACTTTGGAAAGTTGGTCGACGACGACAAGAATAGCATCGTGACCTTTCTGAGACTTGGGAAGACCAGTAATGAAATCCATCTGCACTTTATCCCATTTCCATAGAGGAATAGGGAGTGGTTGAAGAATTCCAGCAGGCTTCTGATGTTCTGCTTCCACGCGACGACATACATCACATTCAGCAACATATCGAGCAATGTCCTGCTTCATTTTGGACCACCAATACCTTTGACGAAGATCACGATACATCTTGGTGCTTCCCGGATGGATGGACAGCGGGGTATCATGAGCCTCCTTCATGACTTTGTCGGTCATGAGTTCGAAGCGAGGAACGACAATTCTATCTCTGAAATACAAGGTTCCATCTTCAGCAATCGAGAAATCCCTGTACTTATCAAGGTGAAGTTCTTTCTTCATCCGATCTACTTCGGCATCTTTGTCTTGCGCAATCTTTACAACTTTCTCAAGATCTGGCTGTACCACAAGGTTATTAAGAGAACCCTACGGAACGATACAGACGTTCAACTTGCGCAATTCTTCATATAGCCGGGGTTCAGCTTGCTTAACCATGAGGTTATTGCAATAGGACTTGCGGCTCAAGGCATCAGCCATCACATTAGCCTTGCCAGGAGTATAATAAATGCCACAGTCATAGTCCGTAATTGTTTCCAACCATCGCTGTTGACAAAGATTAAGATCCGGTTGGGTGAACAAGTACTTCAGACTCTGATGATCGGTATAAATCTCACACCGGCTTCCAAGAAGGTAATGTCGCCACTACTTCAAAGCATAGATCACAACAGCGAGTTCAAGATCATGCACTGGATAGTTTTCTTCATGCGGACGCAATTGTCGCGAGGCATATGCAATTACCTTTCGCTCTTGCATTAGGACACAGCCTAATCCTTGACGAGAGGCGTCACAATATATCACAAAGTCCTTGCGTGAATCGGGAGGAGCAAGCACTGGAGCAGAAGTAAGCTTGTCCTTGAGGGTCTGGAAACTCTCCTGACATTTTTCTGTCCATTCAAACTTAACGCCTTTGTGGAGTAGATTTGTCAGGGGCTTGGCAATCTTGGAAAAATTCTCGACGAATCAGCGGCAATAACTTGCTAGACCGAGAAAACTTCGGACTTGCTTGGCATTCTTCGGAGGAGTCCAGTCAAGAATAGCCTGAACACGCTCCGGGTTAACGGCGATACCGTCCTAGGAAATCACATGTCCAAGGTAGGTCACTTCAGAAAGCCAGAATTCGCATTTGGAGTACTTGGCATACAACTTGTGTTCTCGAAGCCTCTCTAGAACAAGGCGAAGATGTTCGACATGTTCTTCCTTATTCTTCGAATATACCAGAAAATCATCCAGATATACCACGACGAACTTGTCGAGGTAATCCATGAATATATAATTCATCAGGCGGGAGAACGTAGCTGGAGCATTTGTTAGGCCAAATGACATGACGGTGTACTCGTAGGAACCATAACGAGTAACAAAGGTGGTCTTCGGAATATCCTCTTCACGGACACGGATCTGGTGATAACCCAACCTCAAGTCGAGTTTAGAGAACACCGAAGATCCAGCAAGTTGATCATATAAGTCATTGATCCGGGGACGCGGATATTTATTCTGAATGGTTGCTTGGTTGATAGGAAGGTAATCTTGGACCAACTTATTCGTACCATCTTTCTTCTTGACAAAGAGAGACGATGCTCCCTAGGCAGAGGAACTGGGACGGATGAAGCCCTTCTTAAGTGATTTATTGATTTCTTCCTTAAGCTCAAGAAGGTGGTGCGGAGGCATCTTGTAAGGACGCTTCGCAATAGGAGTAGTGCCAGGCTTCAAGTCAATGACAAACTCGACAGCTCTAGCAGGGGGTATTCCTGGAAGTTCTTCTGGGAAAACATCCTGGAATTCGCAGACAACTGGAACGTTTTCGATCCCCTCAAGCGGAGAAGCGTTCAACGCATTCAAGGCATAAATCTGAGCCTCGGCGTTCTGAGTGAGGTGAGCATGATAATTCGCTATCTCATTCGATGGATGTAGGAGATAAACAACCTTAGTGGCACAATTGCTCGAAGCAATGTGAGCTTTCAACCAATCCATTCCGAGTTCGAGGTCTATGGTGGAAGACTTCAAGACGATGGGTGAGGCAAGGAATTCCAACCCTTTAATTTTGACGGTAACATCAGGTGCTATCACGTCAACATGTCAATGAGAAGTATAATACAACTCAGAGAGAAAGGTTAAACAAAACAATGGAAAGGAAAATGATTATCAGACTAATCAGATCAATGACAGCGAAATCGCACAGATATCCAACTCTCCGGGTGGACGGAATTTACGAGAGCCTAAGTGTCGGTGTTAGTAAATTTATTTAACCCGAATAGAAGAGAGATCAGAGTCCCTGAGTAAAGACGAGGAATAAAAGATCCTAATACCACCCAATTGGCGACGTGGGCCCATAAGCCACACAGCCAAGTTAGAAAAACAGTTTTTGGACCACTAGACTCAACTTTGGCCAAGGAGTTGGAAAGGGGGGGTTCCTAGAGGCAGTCGGCTCTGGTACCAACCTATGACGACCCCGGCTTAATCGTGCACTAACCATACACGCAAATGCACACGATCAAGCCTAAGGACTCACTTGAAGATATCACAACACAACTCTAAAACATAAATAAAGGCATACAAGCTTTATATTACAAGCCAGGGCCTCGAGGGCTCGAATACATAGCTCGATGGCATACAAGTGTCAGTGGAAGCATCAGATATCTGGGTACAGATATTACAGAAGAACAGATAGGCCTTTAGAAAGGCGGGGCAAAATAAAATACTACGATCGAAAGGCGTAGGCCTCCTGCCTAGGATCCTCCGAACCTACTCCTGGTCGTCGGTCGGCTCCTCGTAGTAGTACTCGCCGGGAGGGTAGTAGTAGTAGCCGTAGTCGTCGACAGGGGCAGCTATCTCAGGGGCTCCGTCATCTGGCGGCGACATATGGATATGGGGAGAAAAAGAAAGTAAAGCAAACATGAGTACTCATCCGAAGTACTCAGCAAGCAAGGATCTACACTACATATGCAACATTTTCAAACGGGTGGCTGTATATATGGACTGGGCTGCAGAAATGCCAGAATAGAGAGGAAAGCTTAGTCCTATCATAGACTAGCATCTTCAATCATCTTCATCGGTCTTGCAGCATTAGAAGAGTGCAGATTAACATAATGTAAAGTAGCAGTAGTGTTATCAACCTCGCCCAGAGATTCTTCCTCGACTCCCTGCGAGAAAGCAATCCCAGAGCCATACTATCCATTTTATCTCAAGTCACCAGTTCTAGTTGTACCGATCGGGATACAACTCCGAGTGTCCGTTACCGTAGGACAGGCTATCGATAGTTTAGTTCTTCCCTGCAGGGGTGCACCAACTTACCCACCACGCTCGCTTAACTCCGGTCGGACACACTTTTTTGGGTCATGCCCGGCCTCGGCTAAACAATATGCCGCAACCCGACCGAATACTTAACAGAGAGGTCAGCACGCCGGACTAAACCTAGGCATCCAGGGGTCTTGGGCCATCGCCCCGGACGCTCCTGCACGTTGCGAACGCGGCCGGTGAGCAGACCTAGCCCCTCTTATACAAGCGCAGGGCGTTACCAGTCCAACCCAACGTGCGCCGCTCAGTCGCTGACGTCTATTAAGCTCCGGCTGAAGTATACGACGCAGAACGCCCATACTATACCCACGTGATGGTTAGTGCTATCAGGCCAGAGGCCCCTCGGATCAAATATCCAAACCGTTAGTGTGTTGGTAGTGCGGAAACAAGCAGAGACTCACGAAAGATGTGACCCCGTCGCCCCGTCTCGAGGACTTGCGGCAAGGGCTAGGAATGCCCGGCCACGCCTCGTGTTCAACTCTCGAGCACCATCCAGGTCCACCCGATTCCACATCACTCGCAATTAAGCTCGCGCGGGTACCCCTCAGGGCCGACCCGTCTTTAGTAACATGTTTCAGTGTAAAGTCATAGTAACAAAGGTAACCGTGTGTCTAACACCAAGGGGAACCCTGAGGAATCACCCTCGATGGAATTCCCTCTGATGTTACCGTCAAGGTGAACGAAGGAGGAATCACCCTCGAGGTCCACACTTGAGAGGTTGCACGACGACATCGTTAACCGGGGTGGTGTAGGAGGAATCACTCTCGCTGACCACGACCGATTAACTAACCTACAAGGCTAACATCAGAAGTGCTGACGAGGCATCACCCTCGGCACTCGATAGTAACCCAATAGTGTCGAGCAACTAAGGGGAAGTGACGTGCGGTGTCGGGGCCTGGTCTGCGATCCCGTTGATCGGGTCTTCTGATGATCCAGCGGGGAAGTCGGGATAAGTGGGGTCACTGATGGGGCTCTACCCAGTCTATACTAAACAGTTTAGGATAAGCAGGTAGGTAACAAAAACAGGTTACAATAAACAGGCTATGCAGCATAAATAGGATAACAGCAGCAGCAGTAACTTCTAATGCAAGCATAAGAGAGAAGAGAATGGGCGATATCGGAATGCTCAAAAGGGGGGTGCTTGCCTGTTTGCTCGGCGGCAAGGGCAAGATCGTCAACTGCGTCGTCGGGCTCCTGAGCGGCGTCGGCCTCGGGAGCTACGTCGACGTCGGGGTCTACCGAGAAAGAAGAGGGGGAAGAAATAGGTAAATAGACAGCAATCGATGCAACACAAGCATGCCATGCCTAGGATGCAGTGTAGGGTTGCCTAAGGATGCATCTAGGTCATTTTAGTTATTATAGGATTAGAGTTGGATTTATTAACCGGTGTATAAGTACTATTCATCTACCGGATACGGCCTCGAAGTTGCGGGTTCACCTACGTAGGGGGTTCCGGCATCGAAACAGACGACACGATCAGATTCGTCTCGTCGTTCTGAGCAACTTTCATGTTTAAAGTTTTTCGATCCGAGCTACAGTTTAAAAGTTATTAATTTGCAAAGATTTAAATATTTTCTAAAATTATCTAATTTAACAGAAAAAGGAATTATGACATCAGCATGATGCAATGCTGACATCAGCAGGTCAACAGGTCGGCTGACCAGGTCAAACCTGACATGTGGGTCCAGTGGCCCGCAGTCAGTGACCCAGGGGGTGGGTCCCACCTTGCCACGTCAGCTGCCGGCGCCGGAGTTGCGCCGGCGACCAAAAACGCGGCGGCGCATCGCCGGAATGCGTCAGAATTCGTCTACGTCGCGCCAAAATGCACGCGGCCACTTGCGTTCGATCGGCCTCACGCTCGCGCATCGTTCTGTGGCGGCGGCTCGACCGGAAACGGCCGGAGACGGTGATGGCGAGCGGCGGAGCGGACGCCGGAGTTTGGCCTCTAGCGGAAACGGAGCTAGGAGGCAAGGGGAGGCATGTACGTGTGTTCGCTGGACCCGCACGAGCTCCAGGAGCTCGATGCTGGGCTTGGTCGAGCACGACGGCGACTGTGGCCACGGCGGCGAGGCGATCTGCGGCGACCGGAGCTCGGGTTGGACGACGAGCTGGCTACGTCGCAAATTAGAGGTCCTAGAGGGAAGGGGAGGAAGGCATGCTCACCTAGCGGCACGGACGCAGGCCCTCGACGGATTAGTAGCAGCAGAGGCTCGCCGGAGACGACGGCGGTGTTCGGTGGCCGGAGATGCAGTCGAGGTCGATTCGGCAGCTGCGGTGGTCCCTGGCTCCGTCAGAGGGCTCCAGGCGAACGAGTGGACGCCGGCGTAGCTTGTGGATAAGTCAGAGGGTCGAACGGACGCCGGTGGCCGCGTCGATGGCAGCACGCGGTGGCAATGGCGCTCGGCCAGAGAGGGAGAGGAACGGCGCGAGCGATGGAGGAGAGGAGAGAATGACGAGGAGGCCAGGGGGAGTGCATCAGCTCGTCCTTATCCCCCCTCGCGCGTCAGTGGCTGTCGGTGGCCGTTGCCGTGTCGGCGGGAGACCGGAGCGCCCGCGCTCGGCCAGGGAGGGGATGACACGCGAGGGAGAGAGAAGAAGCTGGGCCAGCTGGGCCGGTTTCGGGGCACTGTGCACTTCGTTTTATTTTTCTTGTTTTTGTTTTGCCTTTTCTTTATTTCTTTTCTGTTAGGTAATTATTTAGGCCACTTTTGCACTTATGTCAAATATGAAACTTGGCCCAAAAATTACAGTGAATTATTACCTTTCACCAAAAACTTGTTTGGCCAAAGTAGGAATTTATTTGAATTTGATATTATTATATATGGATTAAATAATTCTGTTTTGGTGTTGTTTCATGTTGTTGGAGTCATTTAGCTAATTCCATTATCATTGTTTATATTTTTATAAGTGCTTCTGGAATATTTTCTATTTAGTGAACATTTTTCCCATAGTGTTTGAGCAAATTTATTTTGCACTTTTGAATTTTGAGTTGATTTTCAGAATGGAATTTGAATTGAATTCTTAACCAAAGTGATTAGGCACTGCAAATTAAGATGACTTGGCATACTTAGCAGAGTGTCACAGTGGCTATTACACAGGGGTGTTACATGAAGGCTTGCCGGCGTGGAAGCTTGCCGATGTAAAAGCTTGCCGGGGTAGAAACCTTGCCGGGGTGGAAACCTTGCCGGTGTGAAAGCTTGCCGGGGTAGAAACCTTGCCGGTGTGAAAGCTTGCCGGGGTGAAAACTTTGCCGGTGTGGAAAGCTTGCCGGGGTGGAAACCTTGCCGGCGTGGAAAGCTTACCGGGAAAAAGCTTGCCGGAAAAGTGGAAGCTGTCAAAGTCAATCCGACCACAGTTAAAGATGGGCCCTAAAAGTCATAGAGATGGCCTTAAAAGGAGAAGTGACACACGTTGTATTATGCAGATCATCGAGGCGGACAAGTTTGATGTTGAACTCGACTCCATCTGAGTTAATATGCGATTTTTACGGCCCGCGCAAGAAGCAGGACAGAAGTATAGGACAGATTCGGGCTGAATCCGAGTTGGACTGAAACTAGAACTGTAGGACGTGAATTGATGTAATTTTCTTGTAAGGAAAGCCTAGATGAATCCTTTACTTGTACGGGAAGTCCAGCCGCCTCTTATATATGTTAGGGGTGATGGCCGATTGAAACAACACACAATCGAACAAATCAATATACTACTTTTTCAGTCTACGTTTTATCCCTCCATCGTTTTTCTCTCTCGTTCTTCACCGTTCCTCGAGTTTGAGAGCTACAAATCCCGAGGCTCTAGGGGCGAGCGAATCGACCTAGGGCAGTCCATAGCCACCGCACTCCTTGACGGGGTCCCTCCCGGGCGTGTGGGGTTTCGGGTCTCAAAATCGCCCGCCGACTGTCTTGCGTATCGCGCTGTTGGTCGGGTCTCCTTTGACGTGAGCTGCGGTGCATCACCCCCGGCGTCGAGGGTACACATGACGTGTTCGTGTGTCAACACACTTTTTGGCGACTCCGCTGGGGACTTGAAGATCAATCATCATCATCCACCATGTCCGATCTTCCCAAGCCATCTGAGGTAGACACCGATAACATCATTAAGCCCAGTCTTGATGAGATATCAGCTGATCATCGCCAAGTCTATGAGGAGTACAAGAAGGTGCGCGAGGAGAAGGACTTGCAGGAGTTCCTTGCAAAGTTCAAGAAGGATCGCCAAGGCAACATCGCTCCGATTGAAGAAATCAAGTTTCCTCCTCTTCAAGCCGAGCAGGTTAAACCCTCTGTAAGTACTACCTTTTCTCCTGAGCAGTGGGCTGAGATTGAGATGCGTATTACTGATGGTAACAATCTGGTCTATCAAACTTTCATAGAAAATACTAATGCTCAGAAGAATATATCTCAATCATCTAGTGGTAATGGTGGTGTAGCTGCTAGTGTGCAAAACCCTAATCTGGCTTTACCTATTTCATCGGCGTCTCCCATGCCGATGACTTATTATCCTACCCAAACAAATCAGATTGTGGCTGCACCAATTAATCCTATTATGAGCATGCCAGGTTCGGTGGCAACGCCGAACCAAACCCTACCTACAGGTACAACCACTCGGCCACTACCGAACTATGGTTCGGCATATATGCCACAGTTTCTACCTACAGCTAGTAGTCCTACTCCTCCTATGCCACAGCAGCAAGCTTCATCGTCTACTACAGACGATGCCCTAGCTAATTTTAGAGAGGAGATGGCTAAGATGCTTCGAGAGAATTTTGGAGTTGAGTTGCCTCGGAATCGGATTTACCAAAAGCCGTACCCCGAGTACTTTGATGCCATCCAGTGCCCTCCAGGATATAAGATTCCAGATTTCGTTAAATTTAATGGAGAAGGCACAAAAACCACATGGGAGCATGTTAGTCAATATTTAGCACAATTGGGTGAGGCAGGCTCGCTAAATGAATTGAAAGTGCGTTTATTTCCTTTGTCATTAACTCGTACTGCTTTTTCATGGTTTTCTTCTTTACCACATGGTTCCATTCGGGTTTGGTCGCAGCTAGAGCAGAAATTTCATGATCACTTTTATAGCGGTGACAATGAACTCAAGTTATCACATCTAACATCGGTTAAACAGAAGCATGATGAATCGGTCTCCAATTACGTCAAGAGATTTAGAGAAACAAAAAACCGGTGTTATAGTTTGGCGATAACCGAGAGAGACTTGGCAGAGCTAGTGCTGAGTGGTTTAAGAACTCCCATTAGAGAAAAGCTAGAAGGCTATGAGTTCTTAAATGTCAACCAAGTCTTACAAAGGGCTTTGGCTCAAGAAAGCCGAAGCAAAGAACTCAAAGAAGTGCATAGATATAAAGCTGATCGTCCTAAGATGAACATGGTTGAATATGATAGTGATCACTCGGACGATGAGGGTGATATTTATGCTACTGAATTTGTTTGGCCATATAAGGCCAAACCCTTCACTTGCAATGATCTGAAACCGATTCATAAGAATCGTGATGAAGAGATGAAGTTTACTTTTAACATTGCCAAGTGTGATAAAATATTTGATGCTTTGTTGCAAGCCAAAATTATTAGAATATCTCATACTTTACCGCCGTTTGAAGAACTGAAATGGCGCGCTTATTGCAAGTATCATAATTCTTTTTCTCATGCTACTAATGATTGCAATGTTTTTCGACGACAGATACAATCGGCCATTAATGATGGATGATTGAACTTTTCTGAGATGCAAGT
This sequence comes from Thinopyrum elongatum, assembly GCA_011799875.1. Taxonomy (NCBI): domain Eukaryota; kingdom Viridiplantae; phylum Streptophyta; class Magnoliopsida; order Poales; family Poaceae; genus Thinopyrum; species Thinopyrum elongatum. The sequence goes on along the minus strand of CM022297.1, from coordinate 326,721,506 downwards.
TGATAAATAGCCCTTTCCAATGAATACCATGGAGTTGGAGGGGAAGAAGCTACTCATTCGGCCGGAGGTAGCCGAATCTGCTAATAAAGCTAATGTCATTGTTGGTGAGCCCAGGAAAGACAAGGAGGGCGGCAAGGTCTTGGGGAGACAGGTTGTGCTTGATAAGCAACCCGATGGCAAGGAGGTGATCAAAATCACCATCAAGAATCTTGCACTCGGGGGGCAACCGCAAGTGCAAGAAAATACTCGTGTTAAATTTGTTAAGCCCAAGAGTCCAGAGGTTGGCAAGTGGAAAACGAATGAAGCTAAAGTGCAGCGCAAGAAAATCAAGCCAACTTTTGATATGTTGTTGTACAAGTATGCTAGTCAAGCGGCCGATTCTAGCTCTAACTGGTCATCAAATTTGAAGCGCTCAAGGTCACCTCCTCGGGAAGAATTTCAGCATCATGCAAGGCCATATGGGTCGTGGGCACCGGGACCATGGATGCCGCCACCCCCCTATGCGCGATACTACATGGGAGACTTCAATGGAGGATGGTGGCAGCCCCCAATGGCCCCTTATGCTTTTCATCCGGGTTGGGCAGAACCAAGGAGGCCCGTTCATGAGAGACTTTCTTATCCCACACGAGGCCGTTTGAACAATGGTGTCAATCGACCAATGCAAGATAATCAAAAAAGGGTTGGCAAGCAAGTGTGGCGTGCTAGATCACCAAGTGCAGAAATTTCGGAGCCTAGCAAGCAAAAGGAGAAGAATACTAGTGCTGAAACTATTATGATAGGCACTAAAGAATTGACAATCAAAGAGCCGATTATTGTTGAAAAACCGGCTGATTCCAATAAAGATGTGGCTGTTGTCCAGCAAGGTCCCATGGCTAATGATCATGAAGCTAGCACAAGCAAGGCCAAGTCGAGGGATCCAAAATATACTCAGCCTAAGTGGTGTCCTTCCAGTTTGACCAAGGCACAAAAAAGGAGAGTGCGGCACATGAGGAGTCAAGAGATGGCAGAATAGGAGGCCGAGAAGCAAAGAGATAAATTGTTCAATGACTTTCGGCCCATGGTACCTACAAAACAAATATGGATGCCTAAACAAATATAAGGTGCAGTGGTTTCTACATCTGTCACAGCAGCACCTACACCACCAAAGGAGGACGTTGCCACCACTATTACATCGTCCGCAACACCTATTGATTCCACTTCGCTCGGACAGATTTCAGAATCGATGAACACACCCGAGGAGGAAGATGATATGTTGGATTATGAGCCTACACCGATCCGCGACGGTATGGATATCAATATGGTGTATTACTTACCCGCTGAATTTCGTGCTATAGATGAAGAAGGGGAAGTGGCTCAGCTAGATTTTGGTCCTAAAAATGCTATATTCGAGAAGCCAAAAGAACCGGTGACACACTTGAAGCCATTGTTCCTTAAAGGTCATATTAATGGATTGCCAGTTGCTAGAATGCTTGTCGATGGTGGTGCTGTGGTGAATCTTATGCCATATTCGGTCTTCAAAAAATTGGGGCTGCGTGACGAAGAGTTAATAAAGACCAACATGGTGCTTAATGGATTTGAAGGCAAAGAGAAAACTGAAGCCAAAGGTGTAATGTATGTGGAGCTTACGGTGGGAAGCAAAACTTTGGCTACCGCATTCTTTGTCGCCGACGTGCAAGGTAACTACAATGTGATATTAGGCCGTGATTGGGTTCATGCAAACCAATGTGTGCCGTCTACTATGCACCAGTTTTTGATTCAATGGGTGGATGATGAAGTGGAGGTCATTCATGCGGATAATTCGGCTTGTGTTGCTTTGGACGATGCATCGGTGGATTGGCAACATCCCAATGCTACTCGCTTGACGGGACGCGACTTATCAGAATTTGATTTTCTTAGCGCAACAAAAAGTGGTTTCGTGCCCGTTTCTTTAAAGCCGGTTGGTGGTAATCGGCTCCAAGGTATGATGTATTTAAATGGATTCTAACTCAGATTGGTTGCAAAAGCGTCTTGTTGAATATCGGTCCAATGAGAACGATATGTATGAATCTATAGAGGAGTTAGATGATATGGATAAATTAGGACAAGGTTTTACGTCGGCCGATCCATTAGAAGAGATAGACATAGGAGATGGTTCAATTCCTAGGCCGACATTTGTAAACGAAAATTTAAGAGCCGATCATAAAGCTAAGTTGATCGAGCTTTTGAAAGAATATGTTTGTTGCTTTGCATGGGAATATCATGAGATGCCAGGTTTAAGCCGAGAGCTAGTGGAGCATCGGTTACCTATAAAGGCTGGTTTTAGACCATACAAGCAATCGGCCAGAAAGTTTAATCCAAAAACATATGACTGGATCAAGGAAGAGATCGGTCGTTTGCTTAAAGCTAATTTTATTAGACCTTGCAGGTATGCCGAGTGGATTTCTAACATTGTGCCAGTAGAGAAGAAAGGCTCCGGCAAGTTGAGGGTGTGCATTGATTTCAGAGTTTTGAATAGAGCTACACCTAAAGATGAGTATCCCATGCCAATAGCCGATATGCTTATTAATGATGCTTCTGGACATAAGGTCATTAGCTTTCTTGATGGTAATGTGGGGTATAACCAGACTTTTATGGCCGAAGAGGACATGTCCAAAACGGCTTTTCGATGTTCTGGGTTCCTTGGTTTATTTGAGTGGACAGTGATGACCTTTGGATTAAAAAATGCCGGTGCCACGTATCAAAGGGCTATGAATTTAATTTTTCATGATTTACTTGGTGTTATACTTGAAGTTTATATTGATGATATTGTTGTCAAATCGGATGCTTTCGAATCTCATCTAGCCGATTTGCGTTTAGCTTTTGAAAGAATGAAAAAATATGGACTGAAGATGAATCCTTTGAAGTGTGCATTCGGCGTGTCGGCTAGAAAGTTTTTGGGTTTCATTATTCATGAAGATGGCATAGAGATTGATCCCAAAAATATAGAGGCCATACAGAAAGTGGAGGCTCCAACATGCAAGAGAGATATGCAAAAGTTCCTTGGCAAGGTCAATTATTTGAGAAGGTTCATAGCTAATCTGCCAGGGAAAGTTGATGCATTTACTCCTATCCTTCGGTTAAATAGCGATGTTGATTTCACTTGGGGGGCAAAACAGCAAGAAGCATTTGATATGATCAAGAACTATTTGTGCACTCCTCCGGTGATGAAAGCGCCCAAGCATAGGGAACCCTTTAAGCTTTACATTGCAGCAGAAGAAGGTGTTATTGGTGCTGTTTTGACTCAAGAAACCGAAGGAAAAGAGCATGCTATTACATATTTGAGCAGGCGTTTATTGGACGCCGAGACAAGGTATACATTTATTGAAAAACTATGCCTATGCTTATATTATGCTTGCACAAAATTGAGACATTATTTAGTACCGAGTGCTTGCATAGTAGCTTGTCAAACCGATGTCATTAAATACATGTCGCATAGGCCAATTCTTAGTGGTAGAATTGGCAAGTGGGCTTATGCTTTGATTGAATATGACTTGGCTTATGAATCTTTAAAATTCATGAAAGGCCAAATCGTTGCTAATTTTACTGTTGAGCATCGGATTAATGACAAGCATGATGTTGATATAAACCTTGTTTCATTAGTACCTTGGAGATTATATTTTGATGGTTCAGTTTGTAGCAATGGCCAAGGTGTTGGTATTGTTTATATATCTCCTCATGGTGCTGTTTTTGAGGCCTCATGCCGTTTAGAATACTTTTGCACAAATAATCCAGCCGAATATGAAGCATTGTTATTCGGCTTAGAGATGTTGCTTGCCATAGGTGCTACACATATTGAGGCTTTTGGTGATTCGTTATTAGTAGTGCATCAAATATCCAAAGTCTTTCAATGTTTTGACGAATCACTTAATGTTTATCTTGATAAATGTCTGGATATAATTTCTACTTTGGATTATTTTAGCATTGCTCATATATCTAGACATGACAATTGGAGAGCAAATGAGTTGGCACAACAAGCATCCGGCTATCATGTTGATCATGTCATGTTTCATATTTCTCAAAGGCCGATGTCTAGTCTTGCCAACATAGGGGAGGCCGAACCGGAGCCCACCGTTTCGGCCACTAATGAAATATTCAATGCAGGAGAAAATCAAGACTGGAGGAAACCCATCATTGATTATTTGTGTGATCCTAGTAGAAGGGTGGACAGGGCTGTTTGGTGTATGGCTTTTAAATATACGATAAGGGATGATGACCTTTATCGCCGAACAGTTGACGATGTTCTTTTAAAATGCTTGGACGAGGACCAAGCAAGAGTTGCTATGGGAGAGGTACATGAAGGCATTTGTGGCACTCATCAGTCGGCTCCCAAGATGAAGTGGTTATTGCGACGTGCTAGGTTTTATTGACCGACTATGATTAATGATTGCTTCAGATATTACAAGGGGTGTGAAGCTTGTAAATTTTTTGGTGATATTCAGTTGGCTCCTGCTGCTATGTTACATCCTATTATCAAGCCGTGGCCTTTCAGAGGATGGGGTTTAGACTTTATTGGAGAAATTCATCCATCTTCCTCAAAGGGGCATCGGTTCGTATTGGTGGCAACCGATTATTTCACTAAATGGTCTGAGGCAGTACCTCTCAAGAACATGACACATACAGAGGTAATCCAATTCATAACTGAGCACATTATTCATAGATTCGGCATTCCTCAAACATTAACTAAAGATCAAGGTTCATCTTTCATGTCACATCAAGTCAGAGAATTTGCCGAATCTTATAACATAAAGTTGCTCAATTCCTCTCCGTATTATGCCCAAGCTAATGGACAAGCTGAGTCCAGCAATAAAATTTTAATCAAGCTTATCAAGAAGAAGATTGAGGATAATCCGAGGAGATGGCATGAGTTGTTGTCTGAAACTTTGTGGGCACATAGGATCTCAAGGCATGGTGCTACGAAGGTGACTCCATATGAGCTAGTATATGGTCAAGAGGCTGTTTTACCGGTGGAAGTAAATTTGAATGCTTTGAGAATAGCCAAACAAAATGATTTATCGGCAATAGACTTTTATAACTTGATGATGGACAATATTGATGAGGTTGCCGATAAACGTTTGGCTGCTTTGAAGGCCATAAAGAGAGACAAGTTGAGGGTAGCAAGAGCTTACAATAAGAATGTTAAGTTGAAGAATTTTAAAGTTGGCGATCTCATCTGGAAAGTGATTCTACCGATTGGTTCAAGAGATAGAAAATTCGGGAAGTGGTCTCCGAGTTGGGAAGGTCCTTTTAGGGTTACAAGAGTAGTTCCCGGAAACTCTTATTTGGTGGAATTCGTACAAGGGGCACTGTTACCTCGAGCTCTCAATGGCAAGTACTTGAAGAAATACCACCCGAGTGTGTGGCAAGAAGCCTAAGTAGGCAATGGCCGATATATGATTATCGCCCTTAGCACAAACATGGCCGATACATAATTATCGTCCTGAGAAAATAAATGACCGATGGACTGTTGACATCGTCCTTAGAACAAACAAGGTACAAATTATTTTTCGGCACACAAGCTTTGCCGAAAAATAGGGGGGCATGTGTTGACACCAGATTTTGGCAGGGTCAAGAACTTATTGAAGATGACCTCAAATCGAAAAACCTTCAACACGAGAAAGCTTCGTCTCGTCGAGCCGATTGATTTTCATATATAAATCGTCTCAATCCAAGGTCGTATGTGATCTGGAGAGGCAAATCAAGATCAGGCTATATTTTCAGTCGAGAAATCCGAGTAAAAAGCTTGCCAGCAAAAGGAAAAGCTTGCCGGCGTGGAAGCTTGCCGGGATGGAAATCTTGCCGGTGTGAAAGCTTGCCGGGTGATCTTGCCGGTGTGAAGGCTTGCCGGCGTGGAAGCTTGCCGATGTAAAAGCTTGCCGGGGTAGAAACCTTGCCGATGTGGAAACCTTGCCGGGGTGAAAGCTTGCCGGGGTAGAAAGCTTGCCGGGGTGGAAACCTTGCCGGTGTGAAAGCTTGCCGGGGTAAAAACTTTGCCAGTGTGGAAAGCTTGCCGGGGTGGAAACCTTGCCGGCGTGGAAAGCTTACCGGGAGAAAGCTTGCCAGAAAAGTGGAAGCTGTCAAAATCAATCCGACCACAGTTAAAGATGGGCCCTAAAAGTCATAGAGACGGCCTTAAAAGGAGAAGTGACCCGCGTTATATTATGCAGATCATCGAGGCGGACAATTTTGATGTTGAACTCGACTCCATCCGAATTAATAAGCGATTTTTACGGCCCGCGCAAGAAGCAGGACAGAAGTATGGGACAGATTCGGGCTGAATCCGAGTTGGACTGAAACTAGAACTGTAGTACGTGAATTGATGTAATTTTCTTGTAAGGAAAGTCTAGATGAATCCTTTACTTGTACGGGAAGTCCAGCCGCCTCTTATATATGTTAGGGGTGACGGCCGATTAAAACAACACACAATCGAACAAATCAATATACTACTTTTTCAGTCTACGTTTTATCCCTCCATCGTTTTTCTCTCTCGTTCTTCGCCATTCCTTGAGTTTGAGAGCTGCGAATTCCGAGGCTCTAGGGGCGAGCGAATCGACCTAGGGCAGTCCATAGCCGCCGCACTCCCTGACGGGGTCCCTCCCGGGTCCCTCCCGGTCGTGTGGGGTTTCGGGTCTCAAAAGCGCCCGCCGACTGTCTTGCGTATCACGCTGTCGGTCGGGTCTCCTTCGACGTGAGCTGCGGTGCATCACGCCCGGCGTCGAGGGTACACGTGACGTGTTCGTGTGTCAACAGTTTGGATCTGCAAGAACGCACGAGATGCAACGGAACCAGAGCAGGCCCTAGAATTACGGAGGCACTAGCGAAGGAGGTATTAGAGGGTAATGTAACTACTTCCATCGGTATAACCATCGAATAAATACAACGTGGACAAGTGCGGCGGCGGCGGCGGGGGGGGGGGGGGGGGGGGGGCAATGCCCCCTCTCCACCCCATAACAGTTTTGAATATATGTTCTACAAATCATATTTTTAAAATTTATTTAGGTATGTATATAGTGGGCCCTTATTTGAGATGGGCCCCAGGCCACCGCACCTTTTGTCATCGTGGATCAACGAGTTCACACACCATTGAACCAATTCCTTGGGGCTTGTCGGTGAGCTCGGCCTCGGACTGATGCCTCCGTGGCGAGCCACAAGGAGGAGGAGGACAGCACCGCGAGCAGCAAGAAACATACTCGGCCAGCGATTCTTCCTCTCGTCTAGATCGCCATGCTCGGTTCCACTTGTGTCATGTCCTCACCAAAATTGGGGTCATCAAGAAACATAGGCTTGGCACACTTGATAGATAACCACCAACTTTACACACGAAATTCAAGTACAAGAAAAAAGAAAAGTAAAATAGCTCTTCTAGGGCAATAACACCAACATGCCTTAATAAAAAATAAAAAAAGGTCAACAAGTGGCCGGAGACAAGTGGCTAGGTGGTGGAGCAAGGCGGAGTCCTTGCCGCACTCAACGCGTCCATTTTATGCTGACTAATCGATCCCGGTCCCGCTGTGTTGAGAGTGGATACCAGTGGTGTAAAAAAGCGTGTTGTTATCAGATGCGTATGTACCGTCAAGTAGAGTTATACTACCAATGCTTAGCGTATTGCATTGAAGGCCGTAACAGTACGCGGCGGCAGCAACACGTCCAATGTATCCGATCAGCATATCACAGGTATCACGTATTTGCATGCATGCATCAAACTGGCGCCGTTCTTTAGTTGTGAGTTGACCCTCCCGTTTTTTACGCAGGCTATCACACTCGGTTGCTTCGTTATGTAATTTCTGTTGGGTTGGCTTTTAATTATGTGGGTGTTGGTTGTGTTCGTTCACTTCGTGTTTCTCACCGTTTGATGCTTTCACACAGGTTATCAAGAAGGTTGGTGCTTCTCCTTGCAACGCTTGATGCTTTTGAAGAGGTTATCAAGTGGGTTGGTGCTTCTCCTATGTTGTATCACATGTAAGCCCAACTCTAACGCACGACCCTAAATGACCGTCCCTTTCGTCCGGACTTCATCCGTTTGGGATGACAATGGGACCGCATCCGCACGTTTTCTGATGTGTCGGTCGTGTGTCCAATGCGCGGGTGCATCTCGACCGCATCTCGTCCGACTGGAGGCCCTATGTGACTATGCAAATAACTAGTAATGCAAATAAATTAAACATTGCAAATAGTTTCACGTCCAAATAAAAACACAATCAAATAGTTTTATAACCTAATCGAAATTGTCTTGAATAGAAATGAAGTGATACATCTACTAATTGCCAATGTGAACCCATATGTGCTCAACCAACTCATCCTGGAGCTCCATATGAGTATGCCAATCACGCATTTCACGATGAAAATGGGCAAATTGTTCAAAGGTTGTGGGTTGTTGGTGCTCAGGCTCAATATTTTTACCCTGAAAATCAAACCCTTGGTCGTAGATGCTATCACCATGTTCATCCTCCACGATCATGTTGTGCATGATCAAACAAACAGTCATCACTTCCCAAATATTCTGAGTGCTTCATGTCAATGCAGGATTTCAGACGATACCCCATCGAGATTGAAGCACACCAAAAGCATGCTCCACATCCTTCCTAGCACTCTCTTGCATTTGGGAAAATCTATGTCTTGCAGATTGGGTATGGTCTTCACAAGAGTTGACAACTGAGGACATATATCATAAGCTAGGTAATTTCCCTTGTTGTAATGGTGGCCATTGATCTCAAAGTTGACCTTTGGGGAGTGGCCTTCTGCAAGCCTTGCAAACACTGGAGAACATTGAAGCACGTTGATATCATTGTGAGAACCAGCCATGCTGAAGAAAGAATGTCATATCCACATATCTTGTGAAGCCACAGCTTCTAGTATGACAGTGGCGCCTTTCACATGCCCCTTGTACTGCCCCTGCTAAGCTAATGGACTTTCACTTCCAGTGCATACAATCTATACTATCAAGCATTCCCGGAAAGCCCCTCTCGGCATTGATTGACAACCTCTCTGTATCAGCAGCAGTTGGCTCTCTCAGGTACTCAGGCCCAAACACTGGAACCACTGCCTTGCAGAAATTGTTTATTAATAGGAGGCATGTGGACTCACTCATACGCACGTACTCATCGACAAGATAGGCTGGAATTTCATACGCAAGCATGCGAATAGCCACAGTGCATTTCTGATAAGAGGAGAAGCCAAGCTTGCCAAGGGCATCCTCTTTGCACTCAAAGTATGGGTCATATGCTATCACTCCTTCCCGAATATGATTGGACACTTGTCTCGCCATACGGAAGCAGCGGCGGAATTGATGTGATTTGTAGAGCGGGCCATTCTCAAAGTAATCGGCAAAGAGCAGAGTGTGGCCGCTCTCCCTATTGCGGTTCAAGGCCAGAGCACCTGGGATTGATCTCCTGAACCGAGGCTTTCGAGGACAAAATGACTGAGTACAGGATACTTGTCCACATTAGAGTCCACCATGCCTCTATTGTGCCACTTGTTTTGCATTGAAAGAGATTGAATCCTCATTACTATTAGATGGAACCCTCTTTCGGCCGTTGTTTTAATAATTAGTTGCAATGTAAGAATAATTGTTTTTTTTATTGTACGTGTTATGTAAAGAGGAACTGCGTACTTATAAGTCCTATATGACTACTTCAACCAACACTTTGTAGGACTTGCATGTATGTCGTGAGTGATTTTCTTCGTCGCTATTTTAGAGAATTGGCATCCAGTTGTGTAACTGAACGGTAGGCCACACACCTACTTCCTAAAGCACATTTTTTGAATGTAAAATATATTTAGATAAGCCAAGGTTCAAGGTTTGACCAAATACTGATTCAATAATATATCCATTACATCTCAAAACATTCAATATAAATATGGGTGCATTGGGGAAATCCTACAGTTGTGGCTTTGCAATTATTAACATTTCTCGAAAAATTATACACTATTTTTGGCAATGAGCCGAGGACTAAAAAGTTGGACTCAATACTTAAAATACATCTTATATAGTTAAAGCGAAAATATTCTTGTAGTTTGGATCTAGTTCTTTCCATGGTAAACAAAATGAAATGATCATGTTAACTTTTCAACGTAGTGTGCACTCGGAAAACTCGTTGTCATGCTTGTGCTCGCTTGCTCACTGTATTGGTGATGTATAATTCATTGAAATAGCATTCCAGAATACAAGCTGGTACAAGTGGCATGGCTGACTTCTTTCCAAAATCACAGGCCACAACACCACCATCGTCTTCCATGAACTCTTCTGCAAAATTGCATTCTAAGAAGGTCCAACTCGGTCCCACCATATTCATGGTTCATCGACGCTTTGGAAACATGGTGGACAATCTAACAACTCAGCGCCCAACATATTGTTTTCGATTTTTTTCTAAACATTAGGATTTAAACATAAAATTATAATGAGCGACTAAAATTATGATTATCGGTGGTAATTTTTATCGGTTGGCTGATGAGATATTCTTTTTGCCATGTGTGCATTTACAAGCGGGGTCCACTAATTAGGAATTATGTCAATATAGTCAAACAGTGACTTAGAACTAGACGCAACATGTTACACCAATAGATGATGTTTTGTGCAATAAATCTGAAGAATAGGTATTATGTACACAATATGAAAAAGGTTAAATGTGTATCAAATTTGAAAAAAGTTCATCGATTTTGAAACAAGTTCACCGAATTTGAAAAAACTTTCATGAAATTCGATGAACTTTTTTCCTTGAATTAGAAAAAGGAAAAATAATAGGAAAAAAGATAAAGAAAAAGAAAAAGAAAGAATAACAAAGGAATAGAAAGGTTGTTGATAATCATATCGGTGTGATTGGTCGAGTGCGCCCGTTTGTGTACAGTGAAGGCACGGGCGTAGAGGGCGCCGTTTAGGATTTGCCCGTCGTCAATTACGAGGGCACCCCTATATATCGCGTATAGCGAAATGTAGAGAACCCTCGCGTCAAGGCCAGCACCAGATAGGCCGGCCCAGTTCGTGGGAGGCCACATCCTCGTTTTCTCTGTTTTTTTACATGTTTTTTTGCTTTCGTCTGTGGCTTTACTTTTAACTTCCAAATATTATACTATATATATAGATAGATAGATAGATATTCAAAAATACATTACATATAAATATTTTAAAAAAATGTTAACCAAGTATTTGAAAAATGTTTATCAAGCATTTACTCAAAAATACATTACACAGAAAATGTTTCTCATATATACAAAAAAAATGTGTATGAAAATATTTGATCACGTAAAAAATGCTAGTGAAGCATCTGAAAAAATGTTAAACAAGTATTTGAAAAATATTTATCAAGCATTTAAAAAATGTTAAATGCGTATGAAATTTTTTTGACCATGTACTCAAAAAATGTTCATCTTGCATTTGAATATTTTTAATCAAGCATTTGAAAATTGTTAAAAATATGTATAGAGAAATATTGACCATGTATTAAAATGTTAATCTTATATTTGAAATTGATAATCAAGCATTTGAAAGATGTCAAATTTGTATAGAAGCTTTCTTCGCCAGGTATTAAAAAAACCATCTTGCATTTGAAAAGCTGTTAATTAAACATTTGAAAAATGTTCAATATGTGTACAAAAAATGTTGACCAGGTATTTAAAAATGTTAATCTTGTAGTTGATTTTTTAATAAAGCATTTAAAAATGATATATGTTGTATAGTTTTTTTTACATGTATTAAAAAACTGTTAATCTATATTTGATTTTTTAAATATGAATAGAAAAAATGTCGACCATGATTCAGAAAATCAAACCTGTATTTGAAAAATGTTAATATATTTATTTTTTTTGACATATAAGAAATGTAGAATGAAAACGAAAAGAAGCAATTAAAAAGAAAAACCCAATGAAAACCTAAAAAAGAAAGGAAACCAAAGAAAAAAAGAAAACAAAAAAAAACAAGTGCAAAGGAATGAAAAAGAGTTAATGCCGATAAAGAAACAAAAAAACAGAAGAATACCGTTGAAAACCAAGAATTAATAAAACAAAGAATAAAAGAAGAAATAAAAGAAAAAACAAAGAAAATCATGAAAGAAATAAAAAATCAAAGAAAAACGAAAGAAACACAAAAAAACCAAAGTGTAACTAGGACACAAACAAACCAGAACAACATAGAAGAAATATGAAAACTAAACAAAAAGGCAAAAAGAATAAAAAAACACATCAACAAACAGACCGGCGATCGAACGAACAAGTAACACGCTATTAGGCCGGCCCATACACGCTGCAGGAAAGCTTTACGCGAGACAGATGCTAGTCTTGCTGAGCGAGACATAGCGTTCGCGCAATTAGGAGGGGAGCTTTTCCAAAATTTTCTGAAGGAAGAAATCTTAATAAAGATCGCAGCGACTATTTATCGCCTTAAGTGATCGCAGGATGTCTCGCTGAAGAGATTCGTGTAATCGGGCCGGCCCATGTTGGCGCAACAGAAAAATAACAAAAACAGGAGAAGCGGTATTCGATGGAAACGATCCCTGCTGTCCTGAGAGAGAGAGAGAGAGAGAGAGAGAGAGAGCTATAATAGCCACTCCGCCCAAGTCACGCGCATGATGAGAATGACATGCGGTTTTAGTTGAGGCGAGTGAAGCCGGTCTTTCATTTGTTTTCACGTTTTTTCTTTGGTTTTTTCGTTTTTTTCTTCTCCACTTTTTGTTAAGTTTTCCTTTTTTACTTTCTTTTGTTTTATTTCTTCTCTAGATTTTTGTTTTTTTATGTTTTTCCTTCAAATGCTTGTTCAACATTTTTCAAATCCTTGTTCAACGTGTTATCAAATACTTGTCTAAATTTTCTTAAATACTTGTTCAAAAATTTTATATGCATGATCAATATTTTTTTAAATACTTGTACAACATTTTTTCAAATACGTGTTCAACATTTTTCAAATGCTTCTTAACATTTTTAAATAATTGTTCAACACTTTTAAAATACTTATTCAACATTTCTTTATACATGATCAACATTTTTCCAAATACTTGTCAATATTTGTTTTTCAAATACCTGTTCAACATTTTTCAAATGCTTGTTCAACATTTTTCTAATACTTGATCAATATTTTTATATACATGATTAACATATTTTCAAATACTTGTACAATATTTTTTCAAATATGTGTTCAACATTTTTCAAATACTCGTTCAACATTTTTTAAATACTCGTTCAACATTTTTCAAATACTCGTTCAACAATTTTCAAATGTTTTTGAAAGAGTGTTTTTTGTAATATATATATATAGTAAATATTTTAAAGTATAATCAAAACTACAAAAATAAAAGCAAAACAAAAAATAGAAAACGTAAAAAAAAAACCCTAAGAATGTGCCCTCCGGCGAACCTGGGCCGGCCCATGTGCTGCTACCTCTCGACGCGAGCGTGCCCCTAGGTCTCGCTGAACGCGACAAATAGAAGCGCCCAATAAAGATATCCCTGCTGCCACCGGGCCATGATTCTGATAGGAATCATACATACTTAACACGACGGCCCGTTAAACCTTGGCGGAACCATTGAGAAGAACACAACCCATCCGTTGCCGTCTTCCTCCAGCAAAAGGAAAGCAGATAAGAAAGGAACCTCCCCCATCTCCCCGCTGAGCGAATCAGCCGTGCAAAACCCTCCTCCTCCCCTAGAACCTTCCGGGCGCATCCACCAGCCTCCTCCTCCCAATGGGCCCCTCCCTCCTCGCCGCCGCCGCCTCGCCCTTCCTCCTCCACGGCGCTGCCGCGCCGCATCCTCCGTGCGCGTGCTCGCCGCCATCAAGTGCGACCCTTTCAAGGTGACCGACGCCGCGCCACCGTGGAGTCGCGTCTGCTCAACCATGATCTTGTTGGAGTGGGAGATGTTGACGATCATGCGTGCGCCGCTCGCCTAGTAGGTGAGATCGTCGGCCTTGCCGGTGCCGAGGCCGCGGCTCTTGGTGGGGGGGAGGGGGGTGTTGATGGAGACAGAGACGAAGTCCGCCTCGCCGACGTCGGTGTTGAAGAAGAGGTTGCGGCCGCGTCACTGCTTGATGATGTCGTCCAGTCTGGTCCGCCTCGCTGACGTTGTGCTGCACGTCGGTGATGAAGAAGAGGTTGCGGCCGCGGCACTGCTTGTCGATGTCGTCAAGGCCGGGGGCGTAGATGGGGAGCCTGTCGCTATTGCAGCTGGCGATCCGTGCCTTGGAGATGTGTATTAAATCGATGTTTATGAGAGAAATTAGAGGAGGCGTGGGATGAAGAGTTGGACTACAATTATTTTTTTGACGGGAAGAGTTGGACTACACTAAGAGTCCACGTCGAGAGGGGAGTTCCACGTACCGGGAAAGACCAAGATGAACAGAAGGAACAAAAAACAAAGTGGATACAACACGCAAACGTTATTTATTCAAGTGTAGGTTGATTTTTTTGCGGGAGAAGTGTAGGTTGATTACTAATATACATCTGGACTTTTCTGCAAAAATTACGCGGCGGTGAAAGATTAGGGCAGGCACCCAAGGAGCGAACCCATCGCTGAAGGCAACCGCCAATTGGGCCGGCTCACGAGCGCGGAAAACACCAGCCTGTTTCCTGTTTTGTTTTTTTTACCTTTTTTGCTTTCTTTTTTTACTTGTGTTTATACTTTATACTTTAAAATATTTTAAATATATATATATCACAAAAAACACTCTTCAAAAAACATTTGAAAAATGTTGAACAAGTACTTGAAAAATATTGAACAAGTATCTGAAAAAATGTTATTTCAAAGAAATGTTGATCATGTATAATTTTTTTTAAAAATGTTGACAAGTATTTAAAAAATGTTGATTATGTATATAAAAATGTTGAACAAGTATTTGAAAACATGTTGAACAAGTATTTGAAAAATGTTAAACAAGTATATACGAATGTAGAATGAAAAACAAAAAACAATCAAAGAAAAACAAAAGGACAAAAATAAACGAAATAACCCAAAGGAAAAATGTTGACCATGTATTTAAAAATGTTAATCTTGTATTTGGAAAATGTTAATTAATCATTTGAAAAACGTGTATAGGAAAAATGTTGATCACATATTAAAAAAATGTTAAATTTCTATTGAAAAAGTGTTAAACTTGTATTAGAAAATTGTTGTTGACATATACAAAAAATGTATAATGAAACCAAAAGCCCAAGAAAACCAAAGAAATGAAAAATAAAAAATGAAAAAGAAATAAAAAAACTGAAGAAACAAGTGAAAAAAAAGGTGAAAAAAAAAGAAACAAAAAAAGTGGAGAAAACTGAATAAAACAGAAAAAATGGAGAAGAGAAAAGAAAAAAAACAAAAGGAAAAAGAAACCGAAGAAAACATAAGAAATGGAGAAAATAAAAGAAAGAACAAATCAGTAAAAATGTAGAATGAAACGAAGAATAACCAATGAAAAAAAGAAAAAAACTGGAAAAAAAATTAAAAAACTGACTTGTTTCCCCTATAATTAGACTGCGCCCTGGTACTAAAAGTGAACGCCTCAATACACACCATCGGGGAGGGGAGCTCTGCAGGCGCCCGTTGGCGCTACCGGCGCTCGCTAGAGACGCCTAGTGGGCCGGCCCACCAACTGACTCAATAAGGAAACGAGAAGAAAAAAAAGGAAACTAATCAAAATATGGCATCGCTGGGATTCAAACCCAGCACCTCAACATCCGTGGCTTAACGCAATAACGACTAGACCATCCTAACTCTTCTGTATACTACAAGAAAACTGCCCTAGTTAATGTTTCCCTTTGGGAAACGTTAATGTATAACCAATATAAATTATTTTGAAAAAGGTAAATTTGAAAACAAGATCATTGATTTTTAGAAAAGTTCATCGAATTATAAAAATATTTCTTCTATTTTGGGAAAAACTTAATTGTTTTTGAAAAAAAGTTCATCGATTTTGAAAAAAGTTCATCGAATTTCAAAAGAGTTCATGAATTATGAAAAGAGTTCATCGATTGTGAAAAAGTTCATCAATTTTGAAAAAGGTTCATCAATTTTTAAAAATTCATTCAAATTAGCAATTGAAAAAAAATAAAAAGAATAAAAAAACCAAACAAAACCGTTCTAAAGAAAAAACAAAAAAGGAAAAAGAATAAAAAAGAACAAAACTGTTCAGAATAAAAAAAGAAAGACGAAAAAAGAAAAGGACGTAAGTAGAAAAGGTAAAGAAGCTGTAGCTGAGCAACTTAGGCTAGACGGTGCGGTGGTTAGGGCATCTCCAATGCACAGCCGCTTAACAAGGCGCTTAGAGGTGGAAAACGGTAGGATTTCATTAAGCACCGATTGCAAAAATCTAGGTTCCCAACGCACATCGGCTTAAACAGGCGCTTGGATTATATTAAAAAAAGGCAACAATCCACAGCAATTAGGCTAAGCGTCCGGCTCCTTCTCTTGCGCCTACGCGTGACCAGGTGCCAGGATTCGATGGCCCAACCACCTATCGAGCAGGGAATTATTCCCGGCGCCTCGCTCTTAGCGTCTGCGTTGGACGTGCCCTTAGTGCATCACCCTAATCACCGTGAGGACGCCGATTTACAGAAACAGTGATAACCGGCGCCTGCAGCCTTGCCACCGGGGAGACCCAGTTCGAATCCTGGTGCTACAACCGGGCCATGAATTTGATCTTTTTCAGCACAAGGGCCATGAATCTGATAGGAACCATACTTAACACGACGGCCCGTTAAACCTTGGCGGAGCCATCGAGAAGAAACAACCCATCCGTTGCCGTCTTCCTCCTGTGAACGGAAAGCAGATAAGAGGAACCTCCCCCATCTCCCCGCTGAGCGAAGCCACCGAGCAAAACCCTCCTCTTCCCCTAGAACCTTCCGGGCACATCCACCAGCATCCTCCTCCCAATGGCCCCCTCCCTCCTCGCCGCCGCCGCCGCCGCCTCGCCCTTCCTCCTCCACGGCGCCGCCGGAAGCGCCAGCCGCAGGCCGGTCGCTGCTGCCGCCGCCCCCGGCCGCCGCGCCGCATCCTCCGTGCGCGTGCGCGCCGCCATCAAGTGCGACCCTTCCAAGGTGACCGCCGCCGCGCCTGCTCAACTAATTCTTACCTTGTTGATAGGATCTGTGGTTCAGAGGTCTGACGCTCTGCCGATTCTCCTGGTCTTCGTTTTGTCAGGTGGAACCGCAGTCCGACCGGGTGCTCGTCCGTCTCGAGACTATCCCAGAGGTCTCTCCGCTGCGAACAAGTGTCTTTTGGTTTGCCGAATTTACTTTGTTTATTTGTTCCCATTGGTCGCTTGCTGGTTGGTGGTGTGTATTTCCCACCTGCAGTGCTTCTAGATTTCTAGTCGAATGAATCCTTCCAACTATAGCGCTGCACACTGGTGAACAAATGACGCCGCAATTGTAAGAAAGCTGTCATAAGTGGTCACGTTTTGAGATACTGAAACGCTAAATTTGGCCTCCAGCTATATTCTTCACAATTTGTAGTGTTTCCCCACTTCTGAACTTGTTTCAATTCAGTTAAGCTGGAACTTGGATCGTATATGCACGGAGCTTATATAGAAAAAAAAATACATAATCTTGTGGTGCTATGAAGGTAGTACAACTTAAACTCAGGCAAAGCACGTTTTGGAGTGAGAATTTAAAATATGCCAGGAAATAGTTTGCTGCATTTAATTCCACATGTGATAAAGTTAGTGGATAAAGGTGATACAAGCTCTGAGCCCTACTCCTTTGGGATAGTAAGAAATAATAATTGGGTGTTTCGTAATGCTTATACATACGTGTAAATAGCTGGACATGCTGTGGATCTAGTAGGCTGGAAAATTCCATTTATTAGAGAATAGCACTAAATCAGTATCGCCCTTGTCTACTTGTCTAGAAGCAATATTTTCTTTCCCTAGGCTATATCACTGCATATTCTGGTGATTTAATGTGCTTTATTTTTTATGTTACGAGTAAAGTTTATAGATTTTTTTTTGTATTTTCTGGCTGATTGTTCTAAGGGAACTGTTTGAACTGCAGAAATCTGCTGGGGGAGTACTGCTACCAAAATCTGCTGTTAAATTCGAGAGATATTTGATGGGCGAGGTAGCATTTTAGGTCACTATAAGCTTCTGATGTGGTAACTTTATCAGGCTACACTCTCACAATCTTTCTCTGTTGAGGCAGATTTTATCGGTCGGTGTTGATGTTAGTGAAGTTGAAGCTGGAAAGAAGGTGAGCAGATTTTTTTTTCTTTTCTCAAGGCTCTCCTTTTAATGCCTGTCCAAGCTATTCACAAACAAAGGAGCACCGAATGCTTGCACACGAAGCAAGTGTATGCTTTGCACGTTGGTCCTTGTGCTGTTAATATAGCATCTATATAATCTTCCTGCAGTGCTGCTTCTTTTGGATTCTGAAATTATGTTAATGAAAATTGGGAGTTGGGATGTTAGTGTTGCATCAAAAGAATGGTGCCAGTTTTGGTTGCTTCCTTTTGCCTTATTTACCAACACAAGTTATAGATGTGACGACACACTTCATCTATAAGAAAATGGGCTCCATGTCTAGATACTGCCCTTTAGCGGCTAAAAGTGAGCTAGTGGCCATTGCTGGGCTAGCATAACCATGTTGAAACTTAAACAAAAGGCTTGTTGTCTGAAAAAAGTGCTCATGCTAACCTGCAAGGCGCAGCCACCACTCAATCACACAATATATTTTTATGTTCAACACCATATACCGCGAAGAATAGTCGCCTCAAAATTATCTGAAAATGACCTCCATGATCATTGAGGGCTTCTCAAAGCTTCCTGCATGAGCAATTAGCTTTCCCTTTATTGACTTGGTGGTGTATGCATACCTTTCTCTTTAAGTTACACAACTAGCACGTCCAAGGTTTTTTCCTCAAAAAAAAAAAAGCACATCCAAGGTTTTGCTATGTTATAGGGCAAGGTGTGTTTAGTCTTCTTGGAAAGAAACTGACATGCATTTTTCTTCTTGCTGTATTGAACATGGATGCTTTGAATGCCAAATATGTGTATGTTTTTTGATCAATATCATGTTAAATTAACTCCGGTTTTGGAGAAATACCGCAGTACATGTTTTTTTTGCTGCTTTTATCCTCCTCTAAGTTGATATGAACACATTATGCTGCATATATCTGATAGAAACGTCTGCTTGGTTGTTCAATTTTCTGCCTGTTAGTTTATTACTCCCTCCGTCCCGAAATATCTGTCGCAGGGGACAGAATTTTGAACTAAGCACAATTTTACAGTTACACCCTTTACATTTGAAAAAGCTAGCAATCCAGTGCAGCTCCACCATGATCCCAGCGATCACCAGCGATCTCCGCTCCTGCCCAGCCCGCGATCTCAGCTCCTGCCCGCGATCTCGATCTCCTGCCCAAGATCTTGACCCCCCGCGAGCTCCTCTTCTCCAGCCACCTCCCCGCCGGCCATAGAGCTCCTGCTCCAGGCCCTCTGCTGCCGCCAGCCCCAGAGCTCCTTCCACCACTGGCCGCCGGAGCTCCTGCTCAGGCCCTCCGCCGCCGCCGCCGGAGCTCCTGCTCAGGCCCTCCGCCGCCGCCGGCTGGAGCTCCTGCTCCAGGCCCCTTACCCCTGGCCGCCGGCCCACCTCTGTCCTTCCGCTCCAGCCGCGCCGTCTCGCCAAGCTCCTCGACCAGCGCCTGACCCTGACCGAGCTCCAGTGCCTCGCGGAGCTCCTCGACTAGCTCATCCGGCGCCTGGCCAAGCTCCAGCGCCTCACCGAGCTCCTCGTCCAGCAGAACCTGAAGACCAAAAACCTCATGAACAAGACAAGAGAATCTGAAGAATTTTGCTGAAAGGACTTTCTGGAAGTCACAATTCAGGTGACTTTCAGAGGTTGAGCCTGAAGAAAGTCACAATTCAGGTGATACTGCTGAAAGTGCATTTTTATGTGCTTTTGACATGGTTGCATTTGACATGAAGGCAAATTGCATTCAGTTGGGACAAATTGTAGACTGAGACAAATTTCATTTGAAACAAAACCATAAGCAGTACAAGATGGGTTGTTCTTAGAACAATGTATGGTCACATTAATACACTTGATGCATTTGAGAAGAGAGGAAACTTTGGCTAGATAAGATATTGTCCATATCAATAGAAAGAAATAAGCCATCTATACAATTTTGGCTACAATATCTAGAGCCCTACAAATACTCCTAAGCAATACTGGAGTAGTATCTGTATGCAGTAAAAATGTCCACACATTAGTACAAGAGCATTAGCAATTCAGCACATTTCAGTACAGGAGCACATTTAGGTACAGCAAGAGTATTTAAGTCTAGTATCCACATAATTTCATGTTAGCTACCACATATCCACACGACGGCATCAGGATGATTGATAAAGAAAATGCATAACACTACATTAGCACTACAATAACACCATTTGTCAAACTTTAGACTTCTTAAGAAACCATTTTACCCCAGCAAACACAGGAGTTTACACCTGCAGGTTTAACTGAAAATTCAGTTAAACAATTAACTGAAGAGTGTACACCTGCAGGTTTCACCTCAGCAACATCAAGTTTCATACTGCATCCACCAAATCCAAAGGGGCCCCTAAAATTTTACTGTCAGGTTTCATCCTGCATCAGGTTTCACATCCACCAATTCTACTGTCAATTTTACTATAGTAGCATGGAAATGGAAATTGCTTTCAAAAGCTTACGGCCATCTGATACTCGAATACAGTAGCTAGCACGAATCAAGCATGCCGCTGGGGGTATAGAAAAAGGGTATTTTTGCTCTGGATCCAGGGGGGTTATGGAAAGAGAGATCTTACACTGCTCCGGCCGGCCGGTACTGGACTCGCTTTCACTCCCTCTCACTGCCTGAAGCCTCCTATGGTCGCGCTGCTTCTCATCTGGAATCGGAACACCAGAACACGAGAGGATTCGTGTGAGCGTGAAGTTCGCCGAGGCAAGAAATGCTCCAGACACAGGAAAGTGGATAAGCAGATGAACAACCTCCGACACGGACCCCATCTTGTGTTGGTGGTGGTCCATCCGGCGGGTTCGGCCTCGCAGCCACCGGATCCATCTCGCCGACGACGAATCCGGCGATACATCGTCGTCTTCGACCGAAAGGTCGAATCTTTTCTGCAAGCTGGAGAGGAGTGCGGCGAGCCGAGGGAAGGGCGAGGGGAGCGCGGCGGCGAGGCGGGGGAGCGCAGCGGTGAGGCGACCGCGCCCGCGAGGCGGAGAGAGTGAGAGGAGAGAGTGCGGGGGATGCAGAGTGAGAGGAGAGTGCGGGTTGAATACGGTGATTCTCAAGGACGTTTTTGCAAAATTACCATTGCGACAGATTTTTCGGGACGGAGGGAGTATGTATCTGCAATGCTTCTTGCTCTCACACTTGCCACGCGTTACTTACAATTTTCTTCTATCAGCTTTGATGGCTAACATAGGTGTTTCATGTATATATTCTTTTATACTAATATAAGTAATGTAGCACCTGGGATTTTCTGACCGTGTTCTGCTTGTGATTGTTGCAGGTCCTCTTCTCGGACATAAACGCTTATGAGGTAAGCTAGTGTCCCCCGTGTAACTGAACGTTTTCGTGGGTTTGTCATGGTGGCAATGCCTCCTGGTTAATTGTTATGCAATTGTTCATTGTGTTGATGCATACCTACAGGTGGACCTGGGAACAGAAGAGAAGCACTGCTTCTGCCGAGAGTCTGATCTCCTGGCTGTCGTCGCATGAGCGTACTCTTAAAGTTTAGTGTGGTGCGCTTATTCTCCAAATGCCTTATCTCAGTTGCGCAAGCTTTTGCTAGCTCCAAGTCTTTTCTTTTGACGATCATGGGTTGAGTGATTTGATGAGTTTTAGATACAGGTGTTCCTTTTGTTGCCAAAAGACACGGGGGGCTTGTTGATTTAATTTTATTCATACCCTGGTGCATTTTCCCTGTAGTAATGGCACACCCTCTAAACACTCTGACCTTAGGGCGTGTTTGGTTCATGACTACGCATGCCACAGCTCCCTACGCCTAAACTTAGCCGCTGTTTGCTTTACACCGGTGTTGTGGCGTGCCGCACCGCTCGCCACAGCTTGCTAGTTCATTTTTCACGCCACAACTCGCCAAAAGTGTGGCGCTCGTTTCGTTCGCCGCACCTGCGGCGCGGCCGCATCTTCGGCGTGGCGTGTTCTGGTGATAAACCAAACACGCCCTTAATGCCGAAGATATTTGAAACGTGAACGGTTGGTGAGACGAGACGCGTTGCTGGCAATACCTTGACATGTGAGTATGAGACCCCGTGCCATGGCTGCACATGAAGCCTTTTTCCTAGCTAAGCTAGCTCGCCATGCGAATTGGCTCATGGATTGACTTATGACTTGCTAGCCAGATCCGAAGTTCAGCGGGCTGAGGCATCATCATCGGCACATGACCGTGTGCAGTACAGATGTACTCACCATCTCGTCTGACCCAAGGACTGGAATGTTTGGTTAGCTTCATGCATGGTACAAGTCAAATCACGCAGCTAGCCGTATAGAGGACTAGCGAGCCGAGCAAGTTGCAGAAAGAGTGCACCCGGCCGAAAACACGGCAGGCATAAACCGGCAGGAAACTAGTCACCCCAGCAACCAGCGAAAATCAAATTACAGCAAGCGGCAAAAAATTGAAATCACAGTGTTCCAAACGTGGTCTCACATACTCCCTCCGTTCCTAAATATAAGTTTTTTTTAGAGATTTTAACAAGGACTACATACGGATGTATATAGACATATTTTTAAAGTGTAAATTTACTCATTTTGCTTCGTATGTAGACCGCATTGGAATCCCTAAAAAGACTTATATTTAGGAATGGAGGGAGTACATCATAGTTTTTTACAGCTACCTCAGCATCCTATGGAGTATGGATGTGGCTGCGGGCCTTGGCACGTTGAACAGCCGAGTCGCACAGGACGAACTGATCAAGCCTTAACTCACCGCAACAAATCGCAGTGACAAATACAGAGAGGCAGGCCTGCCCTAGGCTCTTTGGGATGCACATACTGTAAGGGTTTGTTGCATGGGAAAGGCCAGTTCGTGTTGGTGTTCGAATCCGGGCACATGGCCAGCCACCGTTTCACCACATGTTGTACCCGGGGCGCGGAATCCATCGGCGCGCGCATGTAACCATTTGACTCCGCGGAATAGTTTAGCCAAGTACTCCCTCCACGCCGTTCCGTTTAAATCTATTGAGCCATGTACTACTCCCATCACCAAAGCCTGGAGATTTCAGAGGCGGTGCACATGTTTCTGCTTGATTTTGATGAACTGGCTGTCGATCTAGCTGGGGGAATTATGCCGAGAGCGCATGCTGTTATCATCAATTTGGCATTCCTTCATTTGCGGATCTTACGCGTACATGGGTCAAATGATTAGCTCATTTCAGCTAGTTGAGTTGGTTTCAACCAATGAGGCCGGTGATTGAAAAGTGAATATAATCTTGCTTGATTAAGAAGCATAAGCAACTCCCAGCAAAAAAAGAAAGAAAGAAGCATGAGTAACATACTGTGGGGAAAGTGGTCAATGGTGGCCACGGCGTATGCATATCCGGCAACAGGAGATCAAGCTCATTGAAACGGTGTGCGTGTGGTTCATCTGATTAACCTGCAGCCTGTTTACTCAGTTTGCTAGTTTTTCCAGTGTGCTTGCTGACACTGGGTTCACTTGCTGCGGATTTACATAACAAAACTCAAGCCTTTGAATGAACTGACGCTGGTCAATTTGTTTTGTACTGCAATGATAACTGGCTGATGTGAAATACCTCGATCGAGGACATCAAATCATAGAGGTATGTACATAGAGGTGTGAGTAACAGGCAACAAGTGGTTAACAACATTACAAAAACGATAAAAGTACTATTACTACAGAGCATAGTAGTAGAGCTAGCGAACGGAGGCTTGACTCAATGGTAAGGCATGCGGTTGTGAGCCTGCCTACCAGGGTTCAATTGCCATAATTGACCCATGCGCGGGGTTCTTTCCATCTCTTTTCCCGAGAATCAAGTTTGGTGCATGATTGGAGTAGTGCCCACATTCTAAGCCAGGAGGCACTGACCATAAGCCCGACGGCGGTGGGACTAGACCCTCATGGGACCTCATTGTAGTGCGCGCCCCCGTGGTGGTTGGTGTGCAGTGGAACCTCATTGTAGTGCGCGCCCCCGTGATGGTTGGTGTGCAGTGGACTATGATAGCGTTAGTTTCTAGCAGGGCGCAGACGTAGAAAGGCGCTTTTTGCGGCGAGGAGACTAGATAGTGTTCCGCCTAGTTGGCTGCGACCTTCCAGGCGGCTCTTGTTGTGTGCTACTCCAGCTTCTAGCCGTTGCCGGCGCTAGTGACGATGACTCTCTCGAGTATCGTTCCCTTCTTGATGGTATCATCGAGGTGATGCTCTCCTTTGCAGCTTCGAGGGTAACCTTAGATCCATGCGATCTGACGATGGAGACTCTATCTCCTTGGGGGCATCAGTAAGACAACTTGTGAAGATGGCGGTGATGGTGTCGGGGCTTATGGTTGCACGTTGGTTGTGAGGCTGAAGTTGCCCTGTCTCGATGTTGCCTTGCTTTGGGTGGTCGAGGCATGGGGGTGGTGGGTAGCGGCGATCCATCATGGTGGTGTGGCGTTGACTAGGTGGTGTAGATGGTCGGGCCATGGACGCCCGGATATCGTTTGTGATGGTAGATCATGGACCTAGCAGTGCAGTGATGGCTCGTGGTGTATTGGCTGGGACTGGTGGACAATGCTAGATTTATCACCGACATACACTTGAGTCAGAGGAGTGGGATCGCCGAAGCGTCTCTAATATGAGATTTTGGCGGTACCTCTTTTCTTGCCAGTTTGATCCTTGACAAATGTTCTTGGCTCAGACGACTCTTGGTGGCAGGCTGCTTGACTAGAGTGTGCACGGTTTTTGTTATGTCCACTTCTAGATCGTGTTTGCTGGTCCAGGAAAAGACCCACGCCCCCGCATCGCCCCGATCTGGCGACACGGGGGAAACACCACCGCCGGTGACTCCCGAGGCCGCCTCTCCTTTCCCTCGTCTTGCCGCTGCCTGAGGGGACCATCGGCAAAGCTCACGTGGGATCCTATGACGGCGGCGGCAGGGCATCTCATCTCGCGGCGGCGGCTCAGATCTGGGCAGCTCCGTGGGATCCTCACGTCATCTTCCTCACCCGCCGGTGGGGCTGCTCCTGGTCGGCAGCGAGTTGGTCGCTCGTGACCGCGTGGTGTTGCGGCACGGTCGGCGCACGTCCTGCAGCCGTGCTGGTTCGGATCTTGGTCCGTACGGGTCTGCGGGCAAGTGTGCTGCGTGCTGCTAGACAACATGGTGGTGCCGGCGACTGGCTAGGCGGCGGCCGGCTGGATCAGGGCGGCGTGGGGGCCTGCTACTGTGATGCTTATGGTGGTGGTCCTCGTGCTCTTTTCGCTTCACGACAACGTCCTGCAAGATCGGTCCTCCTTGATCTAGTCATCGACGTATTTCGGAACTGTTGCTGGAGATCTTGCCCAGGATATCTGGATCGGACAGAATCCGGTCGTGCATGTCCATATCAGCCTACGAGGTTCTGAGGGCGTGGCGCGAAGCTCTATTGGTTGATGACACCTTGAGACATGTCGGCTTCTCGATTTCCATGGTGGAGACAATGATGGAGAAGGTCATGGTGGCCGAGATCGGAGGATCAGCTAGACGAACGGAGCCTTGGTGGCGATGAAGTCACCAGGTGTCAGATAAGTCTCAGGAGCAGCAGTTATAAGTGGGGGCGGCAACACTGACGGATTTCATTTTTGGTGGTACTCCTCGAGTACCAAGTGAAGGAAATATGCCCTAGAGGCAATAATAAAGTTGTTATTTTATATTTCCTTATTCATGATAAAGGTTTATTATTCATGCTAGAATTGTATTGATCGGAAACCTAAATACATGTGTGAATACATAAACAAACACCGTGTCCCTAGTGAGCCTCTACTTGACTAGCTCGTTGATCAAAGATGGTTATGGTTTCCTAACCATGGACATGAGTTATCATTTGATAATGGGATCACATCATTAGGAGAATGATGTGATGGACAAGACCCATCCGTTAGCTTAGCATAATGATCGTTCAGTTTTATTGCTATTGCTTTCTTCATGTCAAATACATATTCCTTCGACTATGAGATTATGCAACTCCCAGATACCGGAGGAATGCCTTGTGTGCTATCAAACGTCACAACGTAACTGGGTGATTATAAAGATGCTCTATAGGTATCTCCGAAGGTGTTTGTTGAGTTGGCATAGATCGAGATTAGGATTTGTCACTCCGAGTATCGGAGAGGTATCTCTGGGCCCTCTCGGTAATACACATCATAAGCTTGCAAGCAAACGACTAAGGAGTTGGTCACGAGGTGATGTATTACGGAACGAGTAAAGAGACTTGCCGGTAACAAGATTGAACTAGGTATGAAGATACCGACGATCGAATCTCGGGCAAGTAACATACCGATGGACAAAGGGAATTACGTATGTTGTCATAACGGTTCGACCGATAAAGATCTTCGTAGAATATGTAGGAGCCAATATGGGCATCCAGGTTCCGCTATTGGTTATTGACCGGAGAGGTGTCTCGGTCATGTCTACATAGTTCTCGAACCCGTAGGGTCCGCACGCTTAACGTTCGTTGACGATATAGTATTATATGACTTATGTGATTTGGTGACCGAATGTTGTTCGGAGTCCCGGATGAGATCACGGACATGACGAGGAGTCTCGAAATGGTCGAGAGATAAAGATTGATATATAGGACGATGGTATTCGGACACCGGAAGTGTTTCGGGGGGTACCGGGTACTTATCGGGTCACCGGAAAGGGTTCCGGGCACCCCCGGCAAAAGATATGGGCCTTATGGGCCAAGAGGGGAAAAACACCAGCCACAAGGGGCTGGTGCGCCCCCCATATGGGCCGGCCTAAGGAGGAGAAGGAAAGGGGAGAAGGGAAAGGAAAGTGCGGATTAGGATTCCCACTTCCTTCTCCCCCCCTCTCTTTTCCTCCCCCCTTGGGAAAACATGGCAGGGGGGCGCAGGGCAAGGCAGGGCCCCTAGGGGGCCGGCGGCCAGCCCTAGGGCGCGCCCTGGCCTCTCCCCTCCCCCTCCCCCTCCCACCTATATATATGTTGGAGGGGGGGTGCCTAGCACACCCTAGACAATTGCCTAGCCGTGTGCGGCGCCCCCCTCCACCGTTTACACCCCCGGTCATATTTTCGTAGTGCTTAGGCGAAGCCCTGCGGAGATCACTTCACCATCACCGTCACCACGCCGTCGTGCTGACGGAACTCATCTACTACCTCGACGTCTTGCTGGATCAAGAAGGCGAGGGACGTCACCGAGCTGAACGTGTGCAGAACGCGGAGGTGTCGTGCGTTCGGTACTTGATCGGTTGAAGCGCGAAGAAGTTCGACTACATCAACCGCGTTGTGAAACGCTTCCGCTTATGGTCTACGAGGGTACGTAGACACACTCTCCCCCTCGTTGCTATGCATCTCCATGAATAGATCATTGCGTGTGCGTAGAATTTTTTTGTTTTCCATGCAACAATTCCCAACACCAAGTCGTGACTTTGAGGGTGAAAACCTAAGGTCTGACCTTCATTGGTTGTGTCTGGCGATTGCCTTGCTGAAGGAATTGTTTTGAGAGCGCGGACTTTCTCCAGGGTGAAAACCTAAGATTTTGGATCGGGCAACGACGGCGCTTGTGCACTGTTCCCTTCTTGGAGGCATTGCTTTTGGAGACCTTTTATGTTTTTCGGGTGTTGTATTAGGTGGTGGTATGTGTGCTACTGTTGAGAGGAGTCGGTCGCTGTGGCGGGATCTTTCTTTTTCCTTTCTTTTAATTTTCTCCTTTGGTTGTGTGCATCC
This sequence comes from Thinopyrum elongatum, assembly GCA_011799875.1. Lineage (NCBI taxonomy): Eukaryota > Viridiplantae > Streptophyta > Magnoliopsida > Poales > Poaceae > Thinopyrum > Thinopyrum elongatum. Next base: position 326,693,655 of record CM022297.1, on the reverse strand, counting down.
TAGATGTTTTTGTGACATCTTGTTGGTGCAGAGGCTGGGTGTAACTGGTATCTCCGTGATATTAATATATTCCCGTTAAAAAAAGATCGTATTTGCTTGCATCATCGCCGTTGGGGCTGCAACCACTCGGCGTGGATCATTGTAATTTTTTTCTTTTCCCTTTCCCTTTTTCCCGTCTAAACATAATTTTGGTCTCATATGACTTTACTCGTTACAACGTGATCATTGACTACATGCATCTTAGTGATCATATTGTATTTGTATCTCTTTTGTGCTACATTAAGGGCGACTAAAAACGGAACAAAATGCTAACGAAGCTGTTGCTAGCTAGTTAAGGGCAACTTATGTTGGGGAATGTTGAATGGAAAAAAATAATTTACGCACACGTAAGATCTATCCATGGAGATGCATAGCTACGAGAGGGGGAGAGCATCTACATACCCTTGTAGATCGCTAAGATGAAGTGTTTATCAACGCGGTTGATGTAGTCGTACACCTTCACGATCCGTTTCGATCAAGCACCGAACGCACGGCACCTCCGCGTTCAGCACACATTCAGCTCGATGACGTCCTCGCCTTCTCGATCCAGCAAGAGAGACAAAGTAGTAGATGAGTTCCGGCAGCACGACGGCATGGTGACGGTGGTGGTGAAACTGTTCCGCAGGGCTTCGCCAAGCTCAACGGTTTAGGACGGAGGACAAACTAGAGGGAGAGGGGTGCCGCACACGGCTTGGGAATCGTGGTGTGTGTTGCCCCCTCCTCTCCTCAAATATATATAGGTGGAGGGGGGAGGGGAGGCTGCCTAGGGCGTGCCCCAAGGGGGCCGGCGGCCGCCCTGGGCTCTTGCCCTAGGCGCCTCCCCCTTTCCTTCTTTAGGGGGTGGAGGAGATGGCAGGGGGGCCGGCGGCTGCCCTGCCTTGTGCGACCCCCTTTCCTTCCTATAGGGCCGGCAGCTAGGAGGTGGGCGCGCCAACCCCCTTGTGGGATGGCGTGCTCCCTCCCTTGGCCCGTTTGGCCCAATAACTCCCCGAGGCTTCCCAGAACCCCTTCCGGTGATCCGATAAATATCCGGTGCATTCCGAAACTCTTCCGGAGACCAAATACTATCATCCTATATATCAATCTTTACCTCCGGACCATTCCGGAGCTCCTCGTCATGTCCGTGATATCATCCGGGACTCCGAACAACATTCGGTCACCAAGATACATAACTCATATTATACTATATCGTCTACGAACGTTAAGCGTTCGGACCCTATGGGTTCGAGAATGATGTAGACACGACCGAGATGCTTCTCCGGTCAATAACCAATAGCAGGACCTAGATGCCCATATTGGTTCCCACATATTCTACGAAGATCTTTATCGGTTGAACCTTTATGACAACATACGTAGTTCCCTTTGTCTGTCGGTATGTTACTTTCCCGAGATTCGATCGCCGGTATCTCCATACCTAGTTCAATCTCGTCACTGACAAGTCTGTTTACTTGTTCTGTAATACATCATCTTGTAACTAACTCCTTAGTCACTTTGCTTGCAAGCTTCTTGTGATGTTGTATTACCGAGAGGGCCCAGAGATACCTCTCCGTCGTACAGAGTGACAAAACCCAATCTCGATTCACGCCAACTCAACAGACACCTTCGGAGATACCTGTAGAGCACCTTTATGATCACCCAGTTATGAAGTGACGTTTGGTAGCACACAAGGTATTCCTCTGGTATCCAGGAGTTGCATGATCTCATGGTCGAAGGAATATGTACTTGACATTAAGAAAGCAGTAGCAATGGACTGAGTGATCATATGCTAAGCTAACGGATGGGTCTTATACATCCCGTCATTCTCCTAATGATGTGATCCCGTCATCAAGTGACAACACATGTCTATGGTTAGGAAACATTAACCATCTTTTGATCAACGAGCTAGTCTAGTAGAGGCTCACTAGGGACACGGTATTTGTTTATGTATCCACACATGTATTTAAGTTTTCGGTCAATACAATTTATAGCATGAATAATAAACCTTTATCATGATTAAGGAAATATAATAATAACCACTTTATTATTGCCTCTAGGGCATATTTCCAATAGTCTCTCACTTGCACTAGAGTCAATAATCTAGATTACATAGTAATGAATCTAACACCCATGGAGTCTTGGTGCTGATCATGTTTTGCCCGCGGAAGAGGTTTAGTCAACGGGTCTGCCACTTTCAGATCCGTATGTATTTTGCAATTTTCTATGTCTCCATCCTTGACCTTTTCACGAATGGAGTTGAAGCGTCGCTTGATGTGTTTGGTTCTCTTGTGAAACCTGGACTCCTTAGCTAAGGCTATTGCTCCAGTGTTGTCACAAAAGATTGTCATTGGACCTGATGCACTGGGTATTACACCCAGATCGAATATGAACTCCTTCATCCAGACTTCTTCATGCGCTGCTTCCGAAGCAGCTATGTACTCCGCTTCACATGTAGATCCCGCCACGATGCTCTTCTTAGAACTGCACCAACTGACAGCTCCACCATTCAATATAAATATGTATCCGGTTTGAGACTTAGAGTCATCCGGATCTGTGTCAAAGCTAGCATCGACGTAACCTTTTACGACGAGCTCTTCGTCACCTCCATAAACAAGAAACACATCCTTGGTCCATTTCAGGCACTTCAGGATATTGTTGACCGCTGTCCAGTGATCCACTCCTGGATTACTTTGGTACCTCCCTGCGAAACTTATGGCAAGGCACACATCAGGTCTGGTACACAATATGGCATACATTATAGAACCTATGGCTCAGGCATAGGGAATGACTTTCATTCTCTCTCTATCTTCTGCCGTGGTCAGACTTTGAGTCTGACTCAATTTCACACCTTGCAACACAGGCAAGAACCCTTTATTTGACTGGTCCATTTTGAACTTTTTCAGAACTTTGTCAAGGTATGTGCTTTGTGAAAGTCCTATTAAGCGTCTCGATCTATCTCTATAGATCTTGATGCCCAATATGTAAGCAGCTTCACTGAGGTCTTTCATTGAAAAATTCTTATTCAAATATCCTTTTATGCTATCCAGAAATTCTATATCATTTCCAATTAGCAATATGTCATCCACATATAATATCAGAAATGCTACAGAGCTCCCACTCACTTTCTTGTAAATACAGGCTTCACCGTAAGTCTGTATAAAACCAAATGCTTTGATCACTTCATCAAAGCGTATATTCCAACTCCGAGATGCTTGCACCAGTCCATAGATGGATCGCTGGAGCTTGCACACTTTGTTATCACCCTTAGGATCGACAAAACCTTCTGGTTGCATCATATACAACTCTTCTTTAAGAAACCCGTTAAGGAATGCAGTTTTGACGTCCATTTGCCAGATTTCATAATCATGAAATGCGGAAATTGCTAACATGATTCTGACAGACTTAAGCATCGCTACGAGTGAGAAAGTCTCGTCATAGTCAACCCCTTGAACTTGTCGAAAACCTTTTACGACAAGTCGAGCTTTGTAGACAGTGATATTACCATCAACGTCCGTCTTCCTCTTGAAGATCTATTTATTCTCAATGGCTTGACAATCATCGGGCAAGTCCACCAAAGTCCATACTTTGTTCTCATACATGGATCCTATCTCAGATTTCATGGCCGCAAGCCATTTGTCGGAATCTGGGCTCATCATAGCTTCTTCATAGTTCGTAGGTTCTCCGTTATCTAACAACATGACTTCCAGGACAGGATTACCGTACCACTCTGGTGCGGTACGTGTTCTGGTCGACCTACGAGGTTCAGTAGTAACTTGATTTGAAGTTTCATGATCATCATCATTAGCTTCTTCTCTAGTTGGTGTAGGCATCACGAGAACGGTTTTCTCTGATGTGCTACTTTCCAATTCGAGAGAAGGTACAACTACCTCATCAAGTTCTACTTTCCTCCCACTCACTTCTTTCGAGAGAAACTCCTTCTCTAGAAATGACCCATTCTTAGCAACAAAGATCTTGCCATCGGATCTGTGGTAGAAGGTATACCCAATAGTTTCGTTAGGGTATCCTTTGAAGACGCACTTCTCCGCTTTGGGTTCGAGCTTATCAGGCTGAAGCCGTTTAACATTGGCGTCGCATCCCCAAACTTTAAGAAACGACAGCTTAGGTTTCTTGCCAAACCATAGTTCATATGGTGTCATCTCAACGGATTTAGACGGTGCCCTATTTAACGTGAATGCGGCTGTCTCTAATGCATAACCCCAAAATGATAAAGGCAAATCGGTAAGAGACATCATAGAACGTACCATATCTAATAAAGTACGGTTACGACGTTCGGACACGCCATTACGCTGTGGTGTTCCAGGTGGCGTGAGTTGTGAAACAACTCCACATTGTTTTAAATGAAGGCCAAACTCGTAACTCAAATATTCACCTCCGCGATCAGATCGTAGAAATTTTATTTTCTTGTTACGATGATTCTCCACCTCATTCTGAAATTCTTTGAACTTTTCAAATGTTTCAGACTTGTGTTTCATTAAGTAGATATACCCATACCTACTCAAATCATCTGTGAAGGTTAGAAAATAACGATACCCGCTGCGTGCTTTGCTACTTCTTGAGCTTGCGTTGGTTTTTCCCTTGAAGAGGAAAGGGTGATGTAGCAAAGTAGAGATAAGTATTTCCCTCAGTTTGAGAAACCAAGGTATCAATCCAGTAGGAGGTACAAGCAAGTCTCCCATCTATGCACCTGCACAAACAATCAAACACTTGCACCCAACACGATAAAGGGGTTGTCAATCCCTTCACGGTCACTTGCAAGGATGAGATCTGATAGAGATAGATATAAAAGATTACTAAAACGTAAAACAAAACAAAAGTAAATAAATTGCAGTAAGGTATTTTTGGGTTCTTTGGTTTATAGATCTGAAAATATATGATGGAAAATAGACCCGGGGGCCATAGGTTTCACTAGAGGCTTCTCTCTTGAAAGAAAGCATAAGGTGGGTGAACAAATTACTGTCGAGCAATTGATAGAAAAGCGCAAAGTTATGACAATATCCAAGGCAATATGAATATAGGCATCACGTTCGTGTCAATTAGACCGACTCCTGCCTGCATCTACTACTATTACTGTCGGGTAACGCTGTATGGGAAACAAAAAAAATTCCTACGCTCACCAAGATCAATCTAGGAGATGACCATCTATGAGAGGAGATATTGCATCTACATACCCTTGTAGATCGCTAAGCGGAAGCGTTAAGAAACGCGGTTGATGTAGTCGAACGTCTTCGCGATCCAATCACGATCCATCCCGCGAACTCCGATCTAGCGCCGAACGGACGGCACCTCCGTGTTCAACACACGTATGGCTTGATGACGCCTTCAGCTCCTCGATCCAGCGAGTGATGGTGAAGTAGTAGCTCGAGTCCTCTGGCAGCACGACGGTGTGGTGGCGGTGGTGGTGGAGAAATCTCGGCAGAGCTTCGCTAAGCACTACGGAGAAGAAGATGGCTACGAGGGAGAGGGAGGGCAGCGCCGTGGCATAGATGGGTGCGGCTGCCCTCCCTCTACCCCTCTATATATAGGGGGAAGGGACGAGAAGCGGCGCCCTAGGGTTCCGTAGGGGGGGCCGGCGGCCACCAGGGGGAAACCCTAGATGGGTTTTGGTGAGCCTTCCCCCGGGAGCCTTGGCCCCCAAGGCAAAGGGGGTGGCTGCCCTAGGGGAGCGCCCCCACCCCTTCTGGTTACATGGGAAAGGGTGAGGGGGGCGCACAGCCCCTTAGTGGGCTTGTTTGCCCCCTCCCCTTGGTCCATGGGCCCCCCCAACACTTGCTGGGGCCCCCCAAAACCCCTTTCAACGATGCTGGTCATCACCCGGTACCCCCGGAACAATTCCGGATTCCAATACCCTTCGTCCAATATATCAATCTTCACCTCCGGACCATTCCGGAGTTCCTCGTCATGTCCGGTATCTCATCCGGGACTCCGAACAACCTTCGGTAACCACCATAATGACTAAACTATACTTATATCGTCACCAAACGTTAAGTGTGTAGACCCTGCGGGTTCGAGAACTATGCAGACATGGCCGAGACACCTCTACGGTCAATAAACAATAGCGGGACCTAAATGCCCATATTGGTTCCTACATATTCTACGAAGATCTTATCGGTCAAACCTCAATGTCAAGGATTCTGCTAATCCCGTATGTAGTTCCCTTTGTCTATCGGTATGTTACTTGCCCGAGATTCGATCGTCGGTATCCCCATACCTAGTCAATCTCGTTACCGGCAAGTCTCTTTACTCATTTCGTAATACAAGATCCCGTGGCTAACTCATTAGCCACATTGCTTGCAAGCTTACTGTGATGTTGTATTACCGAGTGGGCCCTAAGATACCTCTCCGTCATACGGAGTGACAAATACCAGTCTTGATCCATGCCTACTCAACACACACCCTCGGAGATACCTGTAGAGCACCTTTATAGTCACCTAGTTACGTTGCGACGTTTGGTACACACAAGGTATTCCTCCGGTGTCAGTGAGTTGCATGATCTCATGGTCATAGGAACGTATACTTGACATGCAGAAAACGATAGCAATAAACTTGACATGATCATATGCTACGTTTATAGTTTGGGTCTTGTCCATCACATCATTCTCCTAATGATGTGATCCCATTATCAAATGACAACTCATGTCTATGGCTAGGAAACCATAGCCATCTTTGATCAACGAGCTAGTCCGGTAGAGGCTTACTAGGGACACGTTGTTGTCTATGTATCCACACATGTATTTGAGTTTCCGGTCAATACAATTATAGCATGGATAATAAACGATTATCATGAACAAGGAAATACAATAATAACCACTTTATTATTACCTCTAGGGCATATTTCCAATAGTCTCCCACTTGCACTAGAGTCAATAATCTAGCATTACATGGTAATGAATCTAACACCCATAGAGTTCTGGTGTTGATCATGCTTTGCCCGTGGAAGAGGTTTAGTCAACGGATCTGCAACATTCAGATCCGTATGTATCTTGCAAATGTTTATGTCTTCCTCCTTGACGTAATCGCGGATGGAATTGAAGCGTCGCTTTATGTGTCTGGTCCTCTTGTGAAACCTTGGTTCCTTGGCTAGAGCAATGGCACCAGTGTTATCACAGAACAGAGTCATTGGGTCCAGTGCACTGGGCACAACTCCAAGATCTGTCATGGACTGCTTCATCCAGACACTTTCCTTTGCTGCCTCCGAGGCAGCTATGTACTCCGCTTCACATGTAGAATCAGCTACCGCCCTCTGCTTGGAACTGCACCAGCTTACCGCTCCACAGTTCAGAACATATACGTATCCGGTTTGAGACTTAGAGTCATCCAGATCAGTGTCAAAGCTTGCATCGACGTAACCCTTTACGACGAGCTCTTGATCACCTCCATAAACGAGAAACATTTCCTTAGTCCTTTTCAGGCACTTAAGGATATTCTTCACCGCTGTCCAGTGATCCACTCTTGGATTACTTTGAAACCTTCCGACCATACTTATGGCAAGGCTGACATCCGTTCTTGTGCACAACATCACATACATGATAGGGCCTATGGCAAAAGCATAGGGGATGACACTCATCTTTTCTCTATCCTTTGTAGTCGATGGGCATTGAGTCTGACTCAACTTCACACCTTGCAAAATAGGCAAGAACCCCTTCTTGGACTGATCCATTTTGAACTTCTTCAAAATCTTATCAAGGTATGTGCTTTGTGAAAGTCCTATTAAGCGTCTCGATCTATCTCTATAGATCTTGATGCCTAATATGAAAGCAGCTTCTCCTAGGTCCTTCATTGAAAAACTCTTGTTCAAATATTCCTTCACGTTTTCCAAAAGTTCTATATTGTTTCCAATCAGCAATATGTCATCCACATATAATATTAGAAACGCTATAGAGCTCCCACTCACTTTCTTGTAAATACAAGATTCTCCAAAAACTTGTATAAACCCAAACGCCTTGATCACCTCATCAAAGCGAAGATTCCAACTCCGAGATGCTTGCACCAGTCCATAAATGGATCGCTGGAGTTTGCACACTTTGTCAGCATTCTCTGGATCGACAAAACCTTCCGGTTGCATCATATACAACTCTTCCTTAAGGAAACCGTTAAGGAACGCTATTTTGACATCCATCTGCCAGATTTCATAATCGAAAAATGCAGCTATTGCTAACATGATTCTGACGGACTTAAGCATTGCTACGGGTGAGAAAGTCTCATCGTAGTCAACTCCTTGAACTTGTGAAAACCCCTTTGCCACAAGTCGAGCTTTATAGACGGTGACATTACTGTCCGCGTCTGTCTTCTTCTTGAAGATCCATTTATTCTGAATGGCCTTTCGCCCTTCAGGTAATACTTCCAAAGTCCATACTTGGTTTTCATACATGGATCCCATCTTGGATTTCATGGCCTCTAACCATTTGTCGGAATCCGGGCCCACCATCACTTCTCCATAGCTCGTAGGTTCACCATTGTCCAACAACATGACCTCTAAGATAGGGTTACCATACCACTCAGGAGCTGTACGTACCCTTGTCGACCTACGAGGTTCGATAGTAACTTGATCCGAAGCTTCATGATCATCATCATTAGCTTCTTCTTCAACTGACGTAGGTGCCACAGAAACATCTTTCTGTGCTGCGCTACTCTCTGGTTGAAACAAAGGTTCAACAACCTCATCAAGTTCTATCTTCCTCCCACTCAATTCTTTCGAGAGAAAATCTTTCTCGAGAAAGGACCCATTCTTAGCGACAAACACTTTGCCTTCGAATCTGAGATAGAAGGTATACCCAACCGTCTCTTTTGGGTATCCTATGAAGACACATTTGTCCGCTTTGGGTTCGAGCTTTTCTGGCTGAAGCCTTTTGACATAAGCATCGCAACCCCAAACCTTAAGAAACGACAACTTAGGTTTCTTGCCAAACCACAGTTCGTCGGTGTCGTCTCCATGGACTTAGATGGTGCCCTATTTAAAGTGAATGCAGCTGTCTCTAACGCATAACCCCAAAATGATAGTGGCAGATCGATAAGAGACATCATAGAACACACCATATCCAATAAGGTACGATTACGACGTTCGGACACACCATTACGCTGTGGTGTTCCAGGTGGCGTCAACTGTGAAACAATTCCACATTGTCTTAAGTGATTGCCAAACTCATAACTCAGATATTCTCCCCCTCGATCGGATCGTAGGAATTTGATCTTCTTGTTACGATGATTCTCAACTTCACTCTGAAATTGCTTGAACTTTTCAAACGTTTCAGACTTATGCTTCATTAAGTAAATATACCCATATCTACTCAAGTCATCGGTGAAGGTGAGAAAGTAATGATATCCACACCGCGCATCAACGCTCATCGGACCGCACACATCAGTATGTATGATTTCCAACAAGTCAATTGCCCGTTCCATTGTTCCGGAAAACGGGGTTTTAGTCATCTTGCCCATGAGGCATGGTTCGCATGTGTCAAGTGATTCAAAATCAAGTGACTCCAAAAGTCCATCAGCATGGAGTTTCTTCATGCGCTTTACACCAATATGACCTAAGCGGTAGTGCCACAAGAAAGTGGTACTATCATTATTAACTCTACATCTTTTGGCATCAATCTTATGAACATGTGTATCATCACTATCGAGATTCAATAAGAATAAACCCCTCACAATGAATGCATGACCATAAAAGATATTACCCATATAAATAGAACAACCATTATTCTCTGATTTAAATGAGTAACCGTCTCGCATTAAACAAGATCCAGATATAATGTTCATGATCAACGCAGGCACTAAATAACAATTATTCAGGTTCATCACTAATCCTGATGGTAATCGAAGAGCGAGCGTGCCGACGACGATCACATCAACCTTGGAACCATTTCCCACGCGCATCGTCACTTCGTCCTTCGCTAGCCTCCGCCTATTCCGTAGTTCCTGCTTTGAGTTGCAAATGTGAGCAACCGAACCGGTATCAAATACCCAGGCACTACAACGAGAGTTGGTAAGGTACACATCAATAACATGTATATCATATATACCTTTGTTGATGTTGGCCCCCTTCTTGTCGGCCAGATACTTGGGGCAGTCCCGCTTCCACTGGCCAGTTCCCTTACAATAGAAGCACTCAGTCTCCGGCTTGGGTCCAGCCTTGGGTTTCTTCACGGGAGGAGCAACTGCTTTGCCACCTTTCTTGAAGTTTCCCTTCTTTCCCTTGCCTTTCTTGAAACTAGTGGTTTTATTCACCATCAACACTTGATGCTCCTTCTGGATGTCTGACTCAGTGACTTTTAGCATCACGAACAGCTCAGCGACTGACTTGTTCATCCCTTGCATGTTATAGTTCAACACAAAGCTCTTGTAGCTAGGTGGTAGCGATTGAAGAACTCTGTCAGTGACAGCCTCTGGCGGGAGCTCAACTCCCAACTCAGCCAGACGGTTGTAGTACCCAGACATTCTGAGTATGTGTTCACTGACAGACCCGTTCTCCTCCATCTTGCAGGCATAGAACTTATCGGAGGTCTCATACCTCTCGATCCGGGCATTCTTCTCAAAGATAAACTTCAACTCCTGGAACATCTCATATGCTCCATGACGTTCAAAACGCCTTTGAAGTCCTGGCTCTAAGCCATACAGCATGGCGCACTGAACTATTGAGTAGTCATCAACACGCAACTGCCAGGCGTTCACAACGTCCATAGTCCCTGGAGGGGGTGGCGCACCAAGCAGTGCATCAAGGACATAAGACTTATGGGAAGCCGTGAGGATAATCCTCAGATTACGGGTCCAGTCTACAAAGTTACTTCCATCATCTTTCAGCTTAGCTTTCTCTAGGAACGCATTGAAATTCAGGGGAGCTACTGCGCGAGCCATTGATCTACAACATAAATTTGCAAAGGCAACTTTAGACTATTGTTCATGATAATGAGTTCAATTAATCATATTACTTAAGAACTCCCACTCAAATCGACATCCCTCCGGTCGTCCGAGTGTAACATGATCCAAATTCACCAACCCAAGTCCGATCATCACGTGAGATGAAGTGGTTTCAATGGTGAACATCTCCATGTTGATCATATCTACTATATGACTCATGTTCGACCTTTCGGTCTTTTGTGTTCCGAGGCCATGTCTGTACATGCTAGGATCGTCAAGTTTAACCAAGTGTTCCGCATGTGCAAAACTGGCTTGCACCCGTTGTATGCGAACGTAGAGTCTATCACACTCGATCATCACGTGGTGCTTCGAAACGACAAACTTTCGCAACGGTTGGGGAGAACACAATTTTATCTTGAAATTTTAGTGAGGGATCACCTTATAATGCTACCGTCGTCCTAAGCAAAATAAGATGCATAAAAGGATTAACATCACATGCAAATCATAAGTGACATGATATGGCCATCAACTTGTGCTTTTGATCTCCATCTCCAAAGCACCGACATGATCTCCATCGTCACCGGCACGACACCATGACCTCCATCATCATGATCTCCATCATCGTGTCGCCATCGGGGTTGTCACGCCAACCATGCTTCTACTACTATTACTACCGCTTAGCGATAAAGTAAAGCATTACATAGCGCTTAATGATTGACACACAGGTCATACAATAATTAAAGACAACCCTATGGCTCCTGCCGGTTGCTGTATGCATCGACATGCAAGTCGATATAAACTATTACAAACATGATCATCTCATACATCAAATATATCTCATCATGTCTTTGGCCATATCATATCACAACATACCCTGCAAAAACAAGTTAGACGTCCTCTAATTGTTGTTGTATGTTTTACGTGGCTGCTATGGGTATCTAGCAAGAACGATTCTTACCTACGCAAAGCCACAACGGTGATATGCAAGTTGCTATTTAACCTTCTACAAGGACCGCCTTTGTCGAATCCGATTCAACTAAGGTGGGAGAGACAGACACCCACCAGCCATCTTTATGCAACAAAGTCACATGTCTGTCGATGGAATCGGTCTCATGTACATGGACATGTAAAGTTGGTCCGGGCCGCTTCATCCCACAATACCTCCGAATCAAGAAAAGACCAAGGAAGGAAGCAATCTGAATATCAACGCCCACAAACTTCTTTGTGTTCTACTCGTGATGTCATCTACGCATAGACCTAGCTCTGATACCACTGTCGGGTAATGTTGTATGGGAAACAAGAAATTTTGCTATGCTCACCAAGATCAATCTAGGAGATGACCATCTACGAGAGGAGAGATTGCATCTACATACCCTTGTAGATCGCTAAGCGGAAGCATTAAGAAACGCGGTTGATGTAGTCGAACGTCTTCGCGATCCAATCATGATCCGTCCCGCGAACTCCGATCTAGCGCCGAACGGACGACACCTCCGCGTTCAACACACGTATGGCTTGATGACGCCTTCACCTCCTCGATACAGCGATTGATGGTGAAGTAGTAGCTCGAGTCCTCCGGCAGCACGACGGCGTGGTGGCGGTGGTGGTGGAGAAATCTCGGCAGAGCTTCGCTAAGCACTACGGAGAAGAAGATGGCTACGAGGGAGAGGGAGGGCAGCGCCGTGGCATAGATGGGTGCGGCTGCCCTCCCTCTACCCCTCTATATATAGGGGGAAGGGAGGAGGAGGGGTGCCCTAGGGTTCCCTAGGGGGGCCGGCAGCCACCAGGGGGAAACCCTAGATGGGTTTTGGTGAGCCTCCCCCCGGGAGCCTTGGCCCCCAAGGCAAAGGGGGTGGCTGCCCTAGGGGAGAGCCCCACCCCTTCTGGTTACGTGGGAAAGGGTGAGGGGGGTGCACAACCCCTTAGTGGGCTGGTTTTCCCCCTCCCCTTGGCCCATGGAGCCCCCCAACACTTGCCGGGGCCCCCCGAAACCCCTTTCGGCGATGCTGGTCATCACCCGGTACCCCCGGAACAATTCCGAACTCCAATACCCTTCATCCAATATATCAATCTTCACCTCCGGACCATTCCCGGAGTTCCTCGTCACGTCTGGGATCTCATCCGGGACTCCGAACAACCTTCGGTAACCACCATAATGACTAAACTATACTTATATCGTCACCAAACGTTAAGTGTGTAGACCCTACGGGTTCGAGAACTATGCAGACATAGCCGAGACACCTCTACAGTCAATAACCAATAGCGGGACCTGGATGCCCATATTGGTTCCTACATATTCTACGAAGATCTTATCGGTCGAACCTCAATGTCAAGGATTCTGCTAATCCCGTATGTAGTTCCCTTTGTTTATCGGTATGTTACTTGCCCGAGATTCGATCGTGGGTATCCCCATACCTAGTTCAATCTCATTACTGGCAAGTCTCTTTACCCGTTCCATAATACAAGATCCCGTGGCTAACTCATTAGTCACATTGCTTGCAAACTTACTGTGATGTTGTATTACCAAGTGGGCCCTAAGATAACTCTCCGTCATACGGAGTGACAAATCCCACTCTTGATCCATGCCAACTCAACAGACACCCTCGGAGATACTTGCAGAGCACCTTTATAGTCACCCAGTTACGTTGCGACGTTTGGTACACACAAGGTATTCCTCCGGAGTCAGTGAGTTGCATGATCTCATGGTCATAGGAACATATACTTGACATGCAGAAAACGATAGCAATAAACTTGACACGATTATATGATACATTTATAGTTTGGGTCTTGTCCATCATATCATTCTCCTAATGATGTGATCCCGTTATCAAATGACAACTCATGTCTATGGCTAGGAAACCACAACCATCTTTGATCAACGAGCTAGTCCGGTAGAAGCTTACTAGGGACACGTTGTTGTCTATGTATCCACACATGTATTTGAGTTTCCGGTCAATACAATTATAGCATGGATAATAAACGATTATCATGAACAAGGAAATATAATAATAACCACTTTATTATTGCCTCTAGGGCATATTTCTAACAATTACTCCACACATCGACCGCTATCCAGCATGCATCTAGAGTATTAAGTTCATAAGAACGGAGTAACGCCTTAAGTAAGATGACATGATGTAGAGGGATAAACTCAAGCAATATGATGAAAACCCCATCTTTTTACCCTTGATGGCAACAATACAATACGTGCCTCGCTACCCCTACTTTGTCACTGGGTGAGGACACCGCAAGATTGAACCCAAAACTAAGCACCTCTCCCATTGCAAGAAGAACCAATCTAGTTGGCCAAACCAAACCGATAATTCGAAGAGAAATACAAAGATATCAAATCATGCATATAAGAATTCAGAGAAGATTCAAATAATATTCAAAGATAATCTGATCACAAATCCACAATTCATCGGATCTCAACAAACATGCCGCAAAAGAATATTACATCGGATAGATCTCCAAGAACATCGAGGAGAACATTGTATTGAAGATCAAAGAGAGAGAAGAAGCCATCTAGCTACTAGCTATGGACCCGTAGGTCTGTGGTAAACTACTCACGCTTCATTGGAAGGGCAATAGAGTTGATGTAGAAGCCCTCCGTGATTGAATCCCCCTCTGGCAGGGTGCCGGAAAAGGCCCGAAGATGGGATCTCATGGGAACAGAAGGTTACGGCGGCGGAAAAGTATTTTGGTGGACGCTTCTGGTCGTTTGGGAATATTTGGGAATTTATAGAGTTGAAATTAAGGTTGGAGGACTCCCGGGTGGCCCACAAGCCAGGCCCCCCCTAGAGCGTGCCCTGAGGGCTTGTGGAGCCATCGGGACTCTTCTGCCTTCCTCTCCAAGCTCCGTGGATGTCTTCTGGTCCAAGAAAAATCATCGCGAAAGTTTTATTCCGTTTGGACTCCGTTTGATATTCCTTTTCTGTAAAACTCAAATACAAGAAAAAAACAGAAACTGGCACTGGGCTCTAGGTTAATAGGTTAGTCCCAAAAATAATATAAAATAGCATATTAATGCATATAAAACATCCAAAACAGATAATATAATAGCATGGAACAATTAAAAATTATAGATACATTGGAGACGTATCAAGCATCCCCAAGCCTAATTTCTACTCGTCCTCGAGTAGGTAAATGGTAAAAACAAAATTTTTGATGTGGAATGCTATCTAACATATTTATCCATGTAATTTTCTTTATAGTGGCATGAATATTTAGATCCATAAGATTCAAAACAAAAGTTTAATATTGACATAAAAACAATAATACTTCAAGCATACTAATAGAGCAATCATGTCTTCTCAAAATAACATGGCCAAAGAAAGTTATCCCTACAAAATCATATAGTCTGGCTATGCTCCATCTTCATCACACAAAGTATTAAATCATGCACAACCCCGATGACAAGCTAAGCAATTGTTTCATACTTTTGATGTTCTCAAACTTTTTCAACTTTCACGCAATACATGAGCGTGAGCCATGGATATAGCACAATAGGTGGAATAGAATATTGTGGTTGTGGAGAAGACAAAAAGAAGGAGAAAGTCTCACATCAACTAGGCGTATTAACAGGCTATGGAGATGCCCATCAATAGATATCAATGCGAGTGAGTAGGGATTTCCATGCAACGGATGCACTAGAGCTATAAGTGTATGAAAGCTCAAAAAGGAACTAAGTGGGTGTGCATCCAACTCGCTTGCTCATGAAGACCTAGGGCAATTTGAAGAAGCCCATCATTGGAATATACAAGCCAAGTTCTATAATGAAAAATTCCCACTAGTATATGAAAGTGACAACATAGGATACTCTCTATCATGAAGATCATGGTGCTACTTTGAAGCACAAGTGTGGTAAAAGGATAGTAGCACTGCCCCTTCTCTCTTTTTTCTTGTTTTTTTGTTTGGGCTTCTTTTGGCCTCTTTTATTTTTTGTAAAGTCCGGAGGCTCATCCCAACTTGTGAGGGAATCATAGCTTCCATCATCCTTTCCTCACATGGGACAATGCTCTAATAATGATGATCATCACACTTTTATTTACTTACAACTCAAGAATTACAACTCGATTCTAGAACAAAATATGACTCTATATGAATGCCTCCGGCGGTGTATCGGGATGTGCAATGACCAAGAGTGACATGTATAAAAAAATATGAACGGTGGCCTTCCCACAAATACTATGCCAACTACATGATCATGCAAAGCAATATGACAATGATGAAGCGTGTCATAATAAACAGAACGGTGGAAGTTGCATGGAAATATATCGTGGAATGGCTATGGAAATGCCATAATAGGTGGTATGGTGGCTGTTTTGAGGAAGGTATATGGTGGGTTTAATGCACCGGCGAGAATTGCGCGGTACTAGAGAGGCTAGCAATGGTGGAAGGGTGAGAGTGCGTATAATCCATGGACTCAACATTAATCATAAATAACTCACATACTTATTGCAAAATTTTATTAGCTATCGAATAAAAGTACTACACGCATGCTCCTAGGGGGATAGATTGGTAGGAAAAGACCATCGCTCGTCCCCGACCGCCACTCATAAGGAAGACAATCAATAAATAAAGGGTCATTTGCATTTCTGTCCCTAACTCGAACCACCTACTCATATATGCCCTAATTTCGAAGCCTGCTCAAATTTGCCCCTCTGCCGTTATGTGCACATATAGAAATGCCCTTCTGTGCCATTACCGTTCGGTCCAAGAGCTTTGACCGTCCTGAAAAAAATAGCAAAAAAAATCTAAAAAATATTAAATTTTGTGGGATCGAAGATAGTCATGTGCGCAAGGTGCGTGCAAATTTTCGTGCTATTTGGACATTCCAGGAGCTCGTGGCAAGGAAAAATAGTTAATTTGTATGCTTGTGAATAGTAAATTTGAAATAAAATAGCAAGAAAATTCAAAAAAATATGAAACTTTTTGGCATCAAAGAGGCTTGGGTGCACAAGGTGCTTGCAAGTTTTTGTGATCAAATGACATGCGAGGAGCTCTGAAAAAAAACAAAATAGTCATTTTTTCCAAAGTTTTTTCCCGAGCGAATTTTTTTTCTGCACGAGCTCCTACAGTGTCCAAACACAACAAAAATTTGCACGCACCTTGCGGACCTGAGCCTCTTTGATGCCAAATTTTTTCATATTTTTAAAATTTTCTTGCTATTTTTTGGAATTTACTGTTTTTTCTTTGCCATGAGCTCCTGGAACGTCCAAACAGCACGAAAAATTGCACGCATCTTGCGAACCTAAGTATCTTTGATCCCACAAAATTTCAGATTTTTCAGTCTTTTTTTGCTATTTTTTTCAGGACGGTCAAAGCCCTTTGACCGGCTTTGACCGGACGGTAACGGCACAGAAGGGCATTTCTATAAGTGCACGTAACGGCAGAGGGGCAAATTTGAGCAGACTTCAAAACTAGGGGCAAATATGAGTAGTGGGTTCTAGTTAGGGACACAGATGTAAAAGACCCATAAATAAATCATGCTCCGACTTCATCACATAACGGTTCACCATACGTGCATGCTACGGGAATCACAAACTTTAACACAAGTATTTCTACCAATCCACAATTACTCACTAGCATGACTCTAATATCACCATCTTTATATCTCAAAACAAATGCAAGGAATCAAACTTCTCATAGTATTCAACGCTCTTTATATGAAAGTTTTTATTATATCCCTCTTGGTTGCCCATCATATTAGGACTAAATTCATAACCTAAGCAAATTACCATGCTGTTTAGAGACTCTCAAAATAATATAAGTGAAGCATGAGAGTTCAACAATTTCTATAAAATAAAGCCACCGCCGTGCTCTAAAAAGATAAAAGTGAAGCACTAGAGCAAATTGCCTAGCTCAGAAGATATAAGTGAAGCACATAGAGTATTCTAATAAATCACGATTCATGCGTGTCCCTCTCAAAAGGTGTGTACAGCAAGGATGATTGTGGCAAACTAAAAAGCAAATACTCATATCATACAAGACGCTTCAAGCAAAACACATATCATGTGGTGAATAAAAATATAGCCTCAAGTAAATTTACCGATTGATTGAAGACGAAAGAGGGGATGCCATCCGGGGCATCCCCAAGCTTAGGATCTTTCCACTCCTTATTCCATAGTCCATCAAATCTCTACCCAAAACTTGAAAACTTCACAACACAAAACTCAACAGAAAACTCATGAGATCCGTTAATATAAGAAAATAAATCACCACTTTTTGGTACTGTTATGAACTCATTATTTATTTATATTGGTGTAATACCTAATGTATTCCAACTTCTCCATGGTTCATACCCCCCGATACTACCCATAGATTCATCAAAATAAGCAAACAACACATAGCAAACAGAATCTGTCAAAAATAGAACAGTCTATGAAGATCCGAATATTACCCATACTTATGTAACTCTAAACTTCCTGAAAAACAAGGAAAACCTGCGCAATTTGTATATCAATCTTCTGTAAAAAATTCAGAGTTTTTCGTCGCTTCTGTGAATTATTAAAATTCTGCAACTGGACGCAAAAGTTTCTATTTTTCAGCAAAATCAAATCAACTATCACCGTAGACCATCCCAAAGGTCTTACTTGGCTCAAACACTAACTAAAACACCAAAACACAATTACTACAGAGGTAATAATGTGTATTTATTCAAGAACAGAACCAAAAACCAAAAACATAAAAATAAAATTGGGTTGCCTCCCAACAAGCGCTATTGTTTAACGCCCCTAGCTAGGCATAAAACATAGATCTAGGTATTGTCATCCAACTCCTTTTTAATCAAATCTTCCAAAACTTTTCTTAGCAAATCCTTCTTTTCTTTTATTTTCTTTCCCTTCTAGTAGGTGAACTTAATTCATGAAAAGGACTTTGATTAGTGATTTTGACATTCATAAACCCATAGTCCGGATCGTCACCATATATATCATCATATAAAATGTGTATCTCATTTTTAATTGGTTCCCTAGTCATCTCTTCCAACCAATCATCATTAAATCCTACATAAATTCCCCGAGTTACCCAACCAAATTTATCATAAGTATCAAGGTAAAGGGCTTGAGTAATTTCTGAATAAGGCACTCTCCTCCTAAGATTGTCACTGTAAGATTGATAATCTATAGATTCCAGGCTACGCAAAGTTTCTTTATCATAGAGAATTTCTTCAATTGGAGGATGTTCAATATCTTTATTGTAGAAAACAAAAAGTTCCCTAGCTTCTTGTATTATAAATTCAACTTCCCGCATAAGGATAATAGTGGCAATCTTTTTAGCCTTAGGATGATGAATATTGGGGAGTTCGTAAAACATATTTTGCAAAGCGGGGTGGATGTGCACAAATTTTCGTTCTAATTTATCAATAAGCATGGCAATGGCATCCGCATAGCAATTTGTATCAAGAAGGATAGATCTATTATTAATAGCCAAGGTTCCCGTACACTCAAATAATTCTTGAATAATACTTTTCCCGATAATATTACTGTCTCCCACATGAAAAGTTTTTGCCTTATAATTAGGGGGAGTTTCAGTTTCACGATCTAAAGAACAAGAACCAAGTTTTTCCTCAAGATTTATGCTAGCAATATTCTCAAAATTTTCAACGATAACCTCCCCAGATTAGGACATGGTGGCAACAAACCGATCTAGCAAACAAGCAAACAAAAAGCAAACGAAAGAAGGGCGAACAAAAAGGCAAATCTTTTTGTGTTTTTCTAAAATTGTTTTAGAAGAAGGGGAGAGGAAAACGAGAGGCAAATGGCAAATAATTTAATGCAAGAGATGAGGGTTTATGGTGGGTACTTGGTAGGCTTGATGTGGAACCTCCCCGGCAACGGCACCAGAAATTCTTCCTGCTACTTCTTGAGCTTGCGATGGTTTTTCCCTTGAAGAGGAAAGGGTGATGCAGCAAAGTAGAGATAAGTATTTCCCTCATTTTGAGAACCAAGGTATCAATCCAGTAGGAGATACAAGCAAGTCTCCAATCTATGCACCTGCACAAACAATCAAACACTTGCACCCAACGCGATAAAGGGGTTGTCAAACCCTTCATGGTCACTTGCAAGGATGAGATCTGATAGAGATAGATATAAAAGATTACTAAAACGTAAAACAAAAGAAAAGTAAATAAATTACAGCAAGGTATTTTTGGGTTTTTTGGTTTATAGATCTGAAAATATATGATGGAAAATATACCCGGGGGTCATAGGTTTCACTAGAGGCTTCCCTCTTGAAAGAAAGCATACGGTGGGTGAATAAATTACTGTCGAGCAATTGATAGAAAAGCGCAAAGTTATGATGATATCCAAGGCAATGATTATGAATATAGGCATCACGTCTGTGTCAAGTAGACCGACTCCTGCCTGCATCTACTACTATTACTCCACACATCGACCGCTATCCAGCATGCATCTAGAGTATTAAGTTCATAAGAACGAAGTAACGCCTTAAGTAAGATGACATGATGTAGAGGGATAAACTCAAGCAATATGATGAAAACCCCATCGTTTTACCCTTGATGGCAACAATACAATACGTGCCTCGCTACCCCTACTTTGTCACTGGGTGAGGACACCGCAAGATTGAACCAAAACTAAGCACCTCTCCCATTCTAAGAAGAACCAATCTATTTGGCCAAACCAAACCGATAATTCAAAGAGAAATGCAAAGATATCAAATCATGCATATAAGAATTCAGAGAAGAATCAAATAATATTCATAGATAATCTGATCATAAATCCACAATTCATCGGATCTCGACGAACACACCGCAAAAGAATATTACATCGGATAGATCTCCAAGAACATCGAGGAGAACATTGTATTGAAGATCAAAGAGAGAGAAGAAGCCATCTAGCTACTAGCTATGGACCTGTAGGTCTGTGGTAAACTACTCACGCTTCATCGGAAGGGCAATAGAGTTGATGTAGAATCCCTCCGTGATCGAATCCCCCCCGGCAGGGTGCCAAAAAGGCCTGAAGATGGGATCTCACGAGAACAGAAGGTTACGGCGGCGGAAAAGTATTTTGGTGGACGCTTCTGGCCGTTTGGGAATATTTGGGAATTTATAGAGCTGGAATTAGGGTTGGAGGACTCCCGGGTGGCCCACAAGCCAGGGGTGCACGCCCCCCTAGGGCGCACCCTGAGGGCTTGTGGAGCCCTCGGGACTCTTATGCCTTCCTCTCCAAGCTCCGTGGATGTCTTCTGGTCCAAGTAAAATCATCGCGAAAGTTTTATTCCGTTTGGACTCCGTTTGATATTCCTTTTCTGTTAAACTCAAAAACAAGGAAAGAAACAGAAACTGGCACTGGGATCTAGGTTAATATGTTAGTCCCAAAAATAATATAAAATAGAAGATTAGTGCATATAAAACATCCAAAACAAATAATATAATAGCATGGAACAATAAAAAATTATAGATACGTTGGAGACGTATCATGCTTCAACACTCATCAGACCGCATACATCGGTATGTATTATTTCCAATAAGTCATTAGCTCGCTCCATTGTTCCAGAGAACGGAGTGTTAGTCATCTTACCCATGAGGCATGGTTCGCAAGTATCAAATGATTCATAATCAAGTGATTCCAAAAGTCCATCCGCATGGAGTTTCTTCATGCGCTTTACACCAATATGACCTACACGGCAGTGCCATGATACGTCTCCAACGTATCTATAATTTATGAAGTATTCATGCCATGTTTACAACAATTTTATATGGTTTTGGTATGATTTTATTAGAACTAACTCGGACTGACGCTGTTTTCAGCAGAACTACCATGGTGTCATTTTTTGTGCAGAAATAAAAGTTCTCGGAATGAGCTGAAAATTTACGAAGAATATTTTTGGAAAATATAAAAAATACTGGAGCGAAAAGATACCAGAGAGGAGTCCCGAGGCAACCACAAGGGTGGGGGGCGCGCCCCCTGCCTTGCCGCCGCCTCATGGACCCCCTTTGACTTGTCCCCGATGCCAAAAACTCCTATAAATAGAGAAAACTCCAGAAATAATCCTAGATCGGGAGTTCCGCCGCTGCAAGCCTCTGTAGCCACGAAAAACCAATCGGGAGCCCGTTCCGGCACCTTGCCGGAGGGGGAAACCATCACCGGTGGCCATCTTCATAATCCCGGCGGTCTCCATGATGAGGAGGGAGTAGTTCACCCTCGGGGCTGAGGGTATGTACCAGTAGCTATGTGTTTGATCTCTCTCTCTCGTGTTCTTGATTTGGCACGATCTTGATGTACCGCGAGCTTTGTTATTATAGTTGGATCATATGGTGTTTCTTCCCTCTCTATCTCTTGTTGTGATGAATTGAGTCTTGCTCTTTGAGGTTTCGTTATGCTGGATTGAGTATTGGATTTGAGAACACTTGATGTATGTCTTGCGATGGGATATCTGTGGTGACAATGGGATGTTCTATTGATTCACTTGATGTATGTTTTGTCACTCAACTCGCGGATTCCCGAGGTGACATTGGGGTAATCTATGCATAGGGATTGATGCACGTTTTTGTCCTACGTTCTCCGATAGGAACTTTGGAGCGATTCTTTGTTGCACGTTGAGGGAATGTTATATGATCTGATTATGTTATCATTGTTGAGAGAATTTGCACTAGTGAAAGTATGAACCCTAGGCCTTGTTTCTAAGCATTGCAATACCGTTTTTGCCCACTTTTGTTACTTGCTACCTTGCTGTTTTTATATTTTCAGATTACAAAAACCTATATCTACCATCCATATTACACTTGTATCACCATCTCTTCGCCGAACTAGTGCACCTATACAATTTACCATTGTATTGGGTGTGTTGGGGACACAAGAGACTCTGTGTTATTTGGTTGCAGGGTTATTTGAGAGAGACCATCTTCATCCTACACCTCCCACGGATTGATAAACCTTAGGTCATCCACTTGAGGGAAATTTGCTACTGTCCTACAAAACTCTGCGCTTGGAGGCCCAACACGAGTCTACAAGAAGAAGGTTGCGTAGTAGACATCATGCCACAAGTATGTTGCACTATCATTATCAACTTTGCATCTTTTGGCATCAATATTATGAATATGTGTATCACTACGATCAAGATTCAATAAGAATAGACCATTCACTAAGGGTGCATGACCATAAAAGATGTTACTCATAAAAATAGAACAACCATTATTCTCTGACTTAAATGAATAATCGTCTTGCAATAAACAAGATCCAGATATAATGTTCATGCTCAACGCTGGCACCAAATAACAATTATTGAGGTCTAAAACTAATCCCGAAGGTAGATGTAGAGGTAGCGTGCCGACGGCGATCACATCAACCTTGGAACCATCTCCGCATCGTCACCTCATCCTTAGCCAATCTTCGTTTATTCCGCAGCTCCTTTTTCGAGTTACAAATATGAGCAACCGAACCAGTATCAAATACCTAGGCGCTACTACGTGCATTAGTAAGGAACACATCAATAACATGTATATCAAATATACCTTTGTTCACTTTGCCATCCTTCCTATCTGCCAAGTACTTGGGGCAGTTCCGCTTCCAGTGACCATTTCCCTTGCAGTAGAAGCACTCAGTTTCAGGCTTGGGTCTAGCTTTGGGCTTCTTCACGGGAGCGGCAACTTGCTTGCCATTCTTCTTCAAATTCCCTTTCTTTCCCTTGCCCTTTTTCTTAAAACTGGTGGTCTTGTTAACCATCAACACTTGATGCTCCTTTTTGATTTCTACCTCCGCGGCCTTAAGCATCGCGAAGAGCTCGGGAATTGTTTTCTCCATCCCTTGCATATTATAGTTCATCATGAAGCCTTTGTAGCTTGGTGGCTGTGACTTAAGAACTCTATCAATAACACTCTCAACTGGAAGATCAATTCCCAACTGAGTCAAGTGTGGTTGTGGTACCCCGACATTTTGAGTATGTGTTCACTGACAAAACTGTTCTCCTCCATCTTACAGCTAAAGAACTTGTTGGAGACTTCATATCTCTTAGCCCGGGCATTTGCTTGAAATATTAACTTCAGCTCTTGGAACATCTCATATGCTTTGTGGCGTTCAAAACGCTTTTGAAGCCCCAGTTCCAAGCCGTAAAGCATGGCACACTGAACTATCGAGTAGTCATCAGATCGAGCCTGCCAGACATTCACAACGTCTGCATCAGCTCCTGCAGCAGGTCTGTCACCTAGCGGTGCATCAAGGACATAATTCTTCTATGCAGCAATGAGGATAATCCTCAAGTTACAGACCCAGTCTGTGTAGTTTCTACCATCATCTTTCAACTTAGCTTTCTCTAGGAACGCATTAAAATTCAAGGAAACGGTAGCACGGGCCATTGATCTACAACATAGATATGCAAAAACTATTAAGACTAAGTTCATGATAAATTTTAGTTCAAATAATCAAATTACTAATGAACTCCCACTTAAATCAACATCCCTCAAGTTGTCTAAGTGAAACATGATCCAAATCAACTAACCCATGTCCAATCATCACGTGAGATGGGATAATCTTCAATGGTGAACATCTCTATGTTGATCATATCTACTATATGACTCATGTTCGACCTTTCGGTCTCCAGTGTTCCGAGACCACGTCTGTACATGCTAGACTCGTCATGTTTAACCCAAGTATTCTGCATGTGCAAAACTGGCTTAGACCCGTTGTATGCGAACGTAGAATCTATCACACCCGATCATCACGAGGTGCTTCGAAACGACGAACTTTAGCAACGATGCATACTCAGGGAGAACACTTTTATCTTGAAATTAAGTGAAGGGCTTACAATGCTACTGTCGTTCTAAGCAAAATAAGATGCATAAAGGATAAACATCACATGCAATCAAAATTTGTGACATGATATGGCCATCATCATCTTGTGCTTTTGATCTCCATCTCCAAAGCAACGACATGATCTCCATCATCACCGGCGCGACACCTTTATCTCCACCGTTGCATCGAGGTCGCAATACTGCAGGATGCTGCTAACGCGACACTACGATCAGAGACCCTTTGACGAAACTGTGTGCGATGCATTAATCGCAAATGGTGATGTAAAAAAACCATCAAAAAAGATGCAAAACGTTTGCGATGGCGGAGCCATCAAACATGGTTCCGATTGTAGTTGCGTGTGTGATGCAGGACACACGGTTAATCCATTCGAACTATTTGCGATGAGGCAGAACAACAGAAACAGGCAGCCATATCAATGTGTGTGCGATATACGGCATACAGTTCACTCCGATGAACTGTTTGCTATTAGGGAGTGCAACAGAAACGGTTAGCCAGATCAAGGTGTGTGTGATATACGGCATACGGTTCACTCGAACGAACTGTTTTCGATTAGGGAACCCAACAGAAATGGTTCAACTTAACAAGATGTGTGTGATATGCGGCATACAGTTCACATGGATGAACTGTTTGCGATGAGCCAAAAGAACACAAATGAGTCGTGTAAACAAGATGTGTGTGATACGCGGCAAACAGCCGACTCGGATGAACTGTTTGCGATGAGAAATTACAACACAGACGGTTAATATAGTTAGTTCGTGTGCGATTCTGTGTGTACAAAAAACTTTGAAAAATGCAAACTAGTTGCTTGCGGTGGCTAGGAGTATCGCACACGATGCGTCTGCGAGTACTCGTGTGCGATGATTAGTAAGTTACACATACGTTTCCTTATGTTAACACGTCTGTGAATTTGCAATATGGACAGTTAATATGCAAATGCCTTCTGGACATCGGGCACACGCTTAAACTCAATGAACTGTGTACGATACTAATACTTTCCATGAAAATTTAAGAACTTGGCTAACAGCATTTGAGTAACATATATATAGTGGTTACACTATTCGACAAAAGGAGGATCTTTGTAACACGGTTTTGACAACCATATGGTCCATATCTACATACTTAACATAGTAACAACTATCACATTTTAAGAGGCTGAGGGCCAACAACCATATGGTCCATATCTACATACTTAACATAGTAACAGCTAGCACATTTTAAGAGGCTGAGGGCCAACAACCACAACTATCCGCTAGAAGCAGCTTGATCACGGCGACTCGGCATCTCATCAATGAAAAGGAAGAGCCCTCCTGTGCCTTGGTAGAGCATGAGTAGAATAGTGTCTCCAATTTTCCAATATGGATGCATTGCCACGACAAGCAAGAACTTGTTAATTTGAATGGTTCCATTTCTGCGGGAAATGCAGTACCTTGCAATCACTTTGGCGTTATTAGCAGGCACAAGTGTAATTCGACCACGCCGGGAAATCGATCCAGGAACTGCTACAGCGAGCAATTTCTGTTGAAATGTAGAATAAAAACCAATTGTAACATATCGTTGAAGATATATATAGTTTATGAGCATCAACATTAAAATAAGACTTTTTACCAGCACTTTGTGCACACAATTGGTCTTGTTCAATGTGTGCACCATAGGTATAATTAATCCCATCCAAAATCCAGCATTCATACGCTGTGCTATCTCTGTCAGATTATCAACAAAGTTTATGACATGCTTAAGTCCTTCCAGTGAAATTTGGTACTCTTAGTAACATACAGATCATTCACTATGCATCCAACATATCCTGCTTAAAAGGTGGAAAGGTATTATTTATTCAGAACATGGCAGAAGAATATATAGTGTGCATCAATTCTTAAATAGAATTTGTTACTGCCTAGGAACGGAGTGAGAAAATGAAATCACAATTGGTTGCTTAAATAGTGATCAATTAGTCAGAACAAATACCCCGATTTTGCTAAGTAATATAACATCATGGAGAAAGTTGAAATGACACTAACCTCGATCAAACTTTGATCGGCTGATGACGTTGGGGAAGTAAACATCCATGTTAATTAGACCAGGCTATGGTGCACGCACTAGAATTTTATTGCCAGCTTTCAGTTCATAACACTTAGACATTTTTCTCCAAAGGTCCACATCAAAATAGGAGTGACCATCTTTATCAAGTTTTACGCTAACCGTCATTGTAAATCCATGATGCGTTGTCAATATGACATCTAGGGAGTCATCAACAAAGTAAAGCCCAAGATTTCCTTCTACTCCTGTTCTTGCAAAGCAAGGGATGTACTGCTTGAAATGAAAATTAAGATCGTAAATTAGATATATTGAAATAACAGAGCAAGATGCAAATATGGGAGTAACTGATAGAACAGATCAATATATAGATGAAAGCAAAGTACAAAAATATATAATTAAAAATAGATAATGTAACAAAGATTTGATGCAAATATGAGAGTAACTGAATGAACAATACATCATATATTTGCCTAATATAGGGGGGGGGGGTCGGCTTCGACATCTAGGCTGCATGTGGCACCGTACCTTTTATACAAATGTAGCAACAGACGGTATATGTTCACAAATTTAGGCCATGCTGACCGTGGTAGGTTGAGATTGAACATACCGAGCGCTCCCTGAAGTCATCCAGAATGGTGAGATAGAACTTCGTTTCCGACTGGCCGCGGCCACACTTTCCCGATTTGTGCTCGCACTATGGACACATGAATGAACAGCCACGAATCAGCTAGAACAAAAATGAATCCACGGCGATTTCCGCCGGTTGATTAACAGCGACGGACGGACTGCGATAAGAGATGAGTGAATATTTTGCTAAGTTGATTACCTTCTCCATGAGAAAAATCCCCGGCCCAATCCCGCAGAAAACCCCAATCGACCAGAGTCTAGAATGTCGGTGCAGATAGGCGGCGGAAAGCGGTAGGGGCAAAATCCCATGCCGTTTGGAGCGCGACCTCCGCCCGCCGACAACAGCCGTCGAGCTTAGGGTGGCCGCCGCGATAGAAGTTGATGAGGTGCAGAGTTGCGGAGGAGTCCGCGGCGAGTGGGTGGGGACGAAGTGGGTTAGGGTTTTCTTTTTCCTTTTGCATGTGTGGGTGAACACACATGGTTCGCAGAGGCGACGGATATGAATCGTGTGCGATAGTAAATCACCGAGATTGAATGGGAATCCAAATTTCCTTTGTCCTTTGTCCATGAGTTTTTTTCTACGATGAACATAAACCCTGCAAATCACCGTGTTCAAATTTGGCACTTTTCCGGGTTCATTTACAATATTCAGGGGATTATGTGCATTTTCTAGGCATTAATGCACATAATTCAAATTCAAACAATCGGTGCTTGAAAAGGTGTACGAGAACGGTCTGGAAAACCATGATCGTGCTATTTAGTAAATTCTCATGCCTTTTACAAGGAATGGGCAGATATTTCAAGGAAATGTGTTTACTGGGTACTATACAAAAATGAAATACATGCTTGGAAAACATGACACCTGGCGTGGTGCCATGGTATGGCCTCATCATGCCTTGGTAAAAATTTGAGAATCTTGTCTTATGTCGTCATGCACGCCATTCATTAATCGAACCATCACCGAGGAAATTTCATGGTTTCGAGGGGGAAATCAACAAGATTGAAGGGGCCGGGAATCCAAATTTCTTTCCTAGCTTGTCATTCCATTTTTTCTACAATCAACATACCCCCTCGAATGCAACGTGTTCAAATTTGGCATTTTTCTGGGCTCATTTACCATATTAGGGGATTATGTGCATTTTCTAGGCATTAATCCACATAATTCAAATTCGAACAATCGGTGCGTGAAAAGGTGCACAAGAATGGTCTGGAAAAACCATACTTGTGGTATTTAGTAAATTCTCAAGCCTTTTACAAGGAATGGGCAGAGATTTCAAGGGAATGCGTGGCAATAGTCAACCACAAACGCGCCATTTACTGGGTTATCAACTATAGAAAAATGAAATATGTGCTTGAAAAATATGACGCCTGGCATGGTGCCATGGTATGGCCTCACCGTGCCCTAGTTAAAAGCTGAGAAGGTTTGATTTATGTCGTCATGCACGCCCTTCATAAATCGAACCATCACCGAGGAAGTTCCATGCTTTCGAGAGGGAAATCACCAAGATTGAAGAGGAATCCAAATTTCCGTCCTAGTTTGTCATTCAGTTTTTTTCCAACGATCAACATACTGCCTCAAATGCAACGTGTTCAAATTTGACATTTTTCCGGGCTCATTTACCATATTTAGGGGATTATTTGCATTTTCTAGGCATTAATGCACATAATTCAAATTCGAACAATCGGTGCATGAAAAGGTGCACAAGAACGGTCTGGAAAAACCATGCTCGTGCTATTTAGTACATTCTCATGCCTTTTACAAGGAATGGGCAGATATTTCAAGGAAATGTGTGGCAATAGTCAACCATAAATGCGTCGTTTACTGGGTTAACAACTATACAAAAATGAAATACATGCTTGGAAAACATGACACCTGGCGTGGTGCCATGGTATGGCCTCACCGTGCCCTGGTAAAAATTTGAGAATGTTTTCCTTATGCCGTCATGCACGCCTTTCATAAATCGAACCATCACCAAGGAAGTTTCATGGTTTCGAGGGGGAAATCACCAAGATTAAAGGGGGATCCAAATTTCCTTTGTCCTTTGTCCATGAGTTTTTTTTCTATGATGAACATACACCCTGCAAATCACCGTGTTCAAATTTGGCACTTTTCCGGGTTCATTTACCATATTTAGGGGATTATGTGCATTTTCTAGGCATTAATGCACATAATTCAAGTTCAAACAATCGGTGCATGAAAGGGTGCACAAGAACGGCCTGGAAAACCATGCTCGTGCCATTTAGTAAATTCTCATGCCTTTTACAAGGAATGGATAGATATTTCAATGAAATGTGTGGCAATAGTCAACCATAAACGTTTGTTTATTGGGTTTTCAACTATAGAAAAAATGAAATAAATGCTTGAAAAACATGACGCCTCGCATGGTGCCATGGTATGACCTCACCATGCCCTGATAAAAATTTGAGAAGGTTTGGCTTATGTCGTCATGCACGCCCTTCATAAATCAAACCATCACTGAGGAAGTTCCATGCTTTTGAGAGGGAAATCACCAAGATTGAAGGGGAATCCAAAATTTCTTCGTTCTTTGCCCTGGAGTTTTTTTTTCTACGACGAACATACACCCCGCAAATCACCGTGTTCAAATTTGGCATTTTTCCGGGCTCATTTACCATATTTAGGGGATTATGTGCATTTTCTAGGCATTTAGCGCATATAAATCCAATCCAGCTACAGCTGCACGGGTGTGATGTGAGGGACGTGGATTGCCGTTCGATTGCGGCGCATCCTACGGTGCACACGCGCGATCCGCGTGGCTGGGGTTCCGGCCAATCATAACGCAACACACAATAGGCTCAGCGCACATTGTTTTCGAAGGCGACGGAGATGAACCGTGTGCGATAATGAACGAGCAAAATTGTAAGGGAAGCCAAATTTCCTTTGTCGTTTGTCGTTGAGCTCTTAAAAACCACCACACTGTACGGCTGCCCAGCCCCTCCGTCCTAGAGCTCTCTCCAAGCGTCGTTCATGGCACCGCGGTGCACAGTAACTGGTAAGGAAGCGAGGGCATCCCGCCGCGCCGCGTTCCTCGCCGCCCGCGACCGCACACATGGTAAGGAACCGATGGCATCTCGCCGCGCCGAGTTCATCGCCGTCGGCGGCCACACAGTTACGTGGGCGGACTTTGAGGCTGCCATGGCCGAATGGGCGATGGATCTAGAGGCGGCCAAAGCCGCACAGAAGGAGTGGAAAAGGCAGAAAGCAGTCAAGAAAAGAGAGTCCCACCGCCGCAAGAAAGAAGAGGCCGCACGCCATGGTGAGGAGAGCTTGGCGAAGATCGAAGCACGGTGGGCTGCCGCCTACAAGGCCGGGAAGGAGAACGCCGACGTCTGGCCAGCATAACCCGATGGCAGCATGTGAGAAGTAGTTAGTGCGTGTGTCGCCCGTAGTCTTAGAGCAAATTACAAGTAGTACTTTAAGTTTGTAGTATTAACGTACAATGTCGGTAAGAGCATCCTTTGAGGGCTTTGAGCGTTGATTAGCATGTGTGCCCGTGTGCGTTTTTTTGCGTTAATCATTAGAAGATCACAAAACACACGATTTTTATGGCGTACCCGTGTGCGTTTTTTGCGTTAATGATCCATAAGTCAGTTACCTGTGTGATGTTTCCTAATAAACCAGGTGTACCATTGACCGAAAAAAAATCAACTACACGTGTACATTTTTTTGAGACGGGATCTGCCAATTTTCTCTTTTCTCGCACACGAGTATTTTACGCGCTTCGTCTGCGTTGTGTGTTTCCCTCGCCCAAGTTTCAAGTTTCGCAGCGAAATTTTCATTAGGCGCGCGATTTCAGAATTTATTCCTCCAACCACAACCCCACCCATCAAATTTCCTCAGTACCTCCCCCCCCCCCCCCCCGTGCCTCCCCCTACCGGCAGCTCAAACCGCCGCCGCCGCAACCATAGCTTCAACCATATCTACGTTCTGCTCGGATCCAGTCAGGTAACCCACCGATCTCTATCATGGCCCCGGCCTGATTGCTTAAATGGCACCTGCGAAACATCCTCATGCCTCCAAATCCCCACCACCCTACCTCCAGAGCATCCCCGCGCAAGCCCAACCACATATCACGTGGAGGTCGAGGAGCTGATGGCGGTCCATGGCGCGATGGCCGTTGTGCGTGTTGACCCGGAGGAACACCTCGCCTCCGCCGCCGCCGACATGGTGCACGCTCTGGCCCAGATGAAGTGCCCCAGCGACTACCCCCCAGGACTTAACAGGTATGATCTGACCAGCTAAATCTTACCAATACCAATTGCAATGGCTATGTTTTGTATGGTTGATGTATTAAGCATGTTCGCGCCTTGTTTATTTCAGTACTGCACACTGTGTGATGTTCAAGTATTAACTGTCCAGCTCAATTTCACCAATACCAGCAACAAACTTACAATACATGACTCGGATATCACTAGAGATGCTGCCCATTTGTTATTTTTGGTGGATGCTAACCCTGTTGTACTTAACATGCCTGTCCATGTACTTACGCAGGGTCATAACGGCTGATGTTGTTGTTTGCCGTCGAGGTAGCTGCATCCCAAGTCTTACAGTATTTCACATCATTTGTGCAATTGCAGTTTAACTTCTACCATTTACTGGTTGCCTGTAGGTACACATGTCAGTGGCACTGATCCACGCTTCGACCCGGAGGAACAGCTCGCCTCCGCCGCCGCTGACTTTGGGCGGGCTCTGGCCAAGATGAAGTGCCCCAGCAACTACCTCTCAGGACTTACCAAGTATGTACTCACCAGTTCAATCTTACCAATACCAGATGCAATTAATGGCTATGTTTTGTACGGTCGATGTATTAAGCATGTTGTAGTAAACATGCCTAACACATTTTAGCTGCTTTTCCTACCTTTTTATAGACAACTGGGCCATTCTCTGCTCTGGCAGCACCTGCCTTGTGATGTTTAACTCTGCCAATTGCATTTTTATCAGTACCGGTTTCAATGGCTATGAAGCCTGTTGCAATTAACAGTTGAATCCATTTTTAAACAGTTGTATTTCAATGGCTACAAACTTACAAAACATGACTTAGGATGTTGTTAAGCCTGTTGCAATTAACAGTTGTATCCATTTTTTTAATCTATCTCTTTGCTACCATGCTACTCTCCGCAATGAAGATATACTAGAGATGCTGCCCATTTGCTATTTTTGGTGGATGCTAACCCTGTTGTACTTAACATGCCTTTCCATGTACTTACGCAGGGCCATAACGGGCGATGCTGTTGTTTGCCGTCGAGGTTAGCTGCATCCCATGTCTTACAGTATTTTACATCATTTGTGCAATTGCAGTTTGACTTCTAACATTTACTTGCTTCTTGTAGGTACACATGTCGGAGGCACTGATCCACGCTTCGACCCGGAGGAAGAGCTCGTCTCTGCCGCCGCTGACTTTGGGCGGGCTCTGGCCAAGATGAAGTGCCCCAGCAACTACCTCTCAGGACTTACCAAGTATGAACTCACCAGTTCAATCTTACCAATACCAGTTGCAATTAATGGCTATGTTTTGTACGGTCGATGTTGTTGGAAATATGCCCTAGAGGCAATAATAAAATGGTTATTATTATATTTCCTTGTTCATGATAATTGTCTGTTATTCATGCTATAATTGTGTTATCCGGAAATCGTAATACATGTGTGAATACATAGACCACAACATGTCCCTAGTAAGCCTCTAGTTGACTAGCTCGTTGATCAATAGATGGTTACGGTTTCCTGACCATGGACATTGGATGTCATTGATAACGGGATCACATCATTAGGAGAATGATGTGATGGACAAGACCCAATCCTAAGCCTAGCACTAGATCGTGTAGTTCGTTTGCTAAAGCTTTTCCAATGTCAAGTAACTTTTCCTTAGACCATGAGATTGTGCAAGTCCCGGATACCGTAGGAGTGCTTTGGGTGCACCAAACGTCACAACGTAACTGGGTGGCTATAAAGGTGCACTACGGGTATCTCCGAAAGTATCTGTTGGGTTGGCACGAATCGAGACTGGGATTTGTCACTCCATGTAACGGAGAGGTACCTCTGGGCCCACTCGGTAGGACATCATCATAATGAGCTCAATGTGATCAAGGAGTTGTTCACGGGATGATGTGTTACGGAAACGAGTAAAGAGACTTGCCGGTAACGAGATTGAACAAGGTATCGAGATACCGACTATCGAATCTCGGGCAAGTATCGTACCGATAGACAAAGGGAATTGCGTACGGGATTGATTGAATCCTCGACATCGTGGTTCATCCGATGAGATCATCGAGGAGCATGTGGGAGCCAACATGGGTATCCAGATCCCGCTGTTGGTTATTGACCGGAGAGTCGTCTCGGTCATGTCTGCGTGTCTCCCGAACCCGTAGGGTCTACACACTTAAGGTTCGGTGACGCTAGGGTTGTAGAGATATTAGTATGCGGTAACCCGAAAATTGTTCGGAGTCCCGGATGAGATCCCGGACGTCACGAGGAGTTCCAGAATGGTCCGGAGGTAAAGAATTGTATATAGGAAGTCCAGTTTCGGCCACCGGGAAGGTTTCGGGGGTAATCGGTATTGTACCGGGACCACCGGAAGGGTCCCGGGGGTCCACCGGGTGGGGCCACCTATCCCGGAGGGCCCCATGGGCTGAAGTGGGAAGGGAACCAGCCCCTGGTGGGCTGGTGCGCCCCCCTATGGGCCTCCCCTGCGCCTAGGGTTGGGAACCCTAGGGGTGGGGGGCGCCTCCACATGGCTTGGGGGGCAAGCCACCCCTTGGCCGCCGCCCCTCCCCTCAGATTGGATCTGAGGGGGCCGGCCCCCTCTCCCCTTCCCCCTATAAATAGTGGAGGGGTGGGAGGGAGGACACACCCCAGCCCCTGGCGCCTCCCTCTCCTCCCGTGACACCTCTCCCTCTCGTTGGTGCTTGGTGAAGCCCTTCTGAGATCCCGCTGATTCCACCACCACGCCGTCGTGCTGCTGGATCCTCATCAACCTCTCCTTCCCCCTTGCTGGATCAAGAAGGAGGAGACGTCTCTCCCAACCGTACGTGTGTTGAACACGGAGGTGCCGTCCGTTCGGCGCTCGGTCATCGGTGATTTGGATCACGACGAGTACGACTCCATCAACCCCGTTCTCTTGAACGCTTCCGCTCGCGATCTACAAGGGTATGTAGATGCACTCCCCTCTCTCTCGTTGCTAGATGACTCCATAGATTGATCTTGGTGATGCGTAGAAAATTTTAAAATTCTGCTACGATCCCCAACAGTACTGTTGGAAATATGCCCTAGAGGCAATAATAAAATGGTTATTATTATATTTCCTTGTTCATGATAATTGTCTGTTATTCATGCTATAATTGTGTTATCCGGAAATCGTAATACATGTGTGAATACATAGACCACAACATGTCCCTAGTAAGCCTCTAGTTGACTAGCTCGTTGATCAATAGATGGTTACGGTTTCCTGACCATGGACATTGGATGTCATTGATAACGGGATCACATCATTAGGAGAATGATGTGATGGACAAGACCCAATCCTAAGCCTAGCACTAGATTGTGTAGTTCGTTTGCTAAAGCTTTTCCAATGTCAAGTAACTTTTCCTTAGACCATGAGATTGTGCAACTCCCGGATACCGTAGGAGTGCTTTGGGTGCACCAAACGTCACAACGTAACTGGGTGGCTATAAAGGTGCACTACGGGTATCTCCGAAAGTATCTGTTGGGTTGGCACGAATCGAGACTGGGATTTGTCACTCCATGTAACGGAGAGGTACCTCTGGGCCCACTCGGTAGGACATCATCATAATGAGCTCAATGTGATCAAGGAGTTGTTCACGGGATGATGTGTTACGGAAACGAGTAAAGAGACTTGCCGGTAACGAGATTGAACAAGGTATTGAGATACCGACGATCGAATCTCGGGCAAGTATCGTACCGATAGACAAAGGGAATTGCGTACGGGATTGATTGAATCCTCGACATCGTGGTTCATCCGATGAGATCATCGAGGAGCATGTAGGAGCCAACATGGGTATCCATATCCCGCTGTTGGTTATTGACCGGAGAGTCGTCTCGGTCATGTCTGCGTGTCTCCCGAACCCGTAGGGTCTACACACTTAAGGTTCGGTGACGCTAGGGTTATAGAGATATTAGTATGCGGTAACCCGAAGGTTGTTCGGAGTCTCGGATGAGATCCTGGACGTCACGAGGAGTTCCGGAATGGTCCGGAGGTAAAGATTTATATATGGGAAGTCCTATTTTGGCCACCGGAAAATGTTCGGGATTTTTCGGTATTGTACCGAGAAGGTTCTAGAAGGTTCCGGAGTGGGGCCCACCTGCATGGGGGGACCCACATGAACGTGGGTAGTGGGGGCAAGGCCCCACACCCCTAGTCAAGGCGCACCAAGATTCCCCCTTAGAAGGAATAAGATCATATCCCGAAGGGATAAGATCAAGATCCCTAAAAAAGGGGGATAACAATCGGTGGGGAAGGGAAAGGATGGGATTTCTTTCCTTCCACCTTTGCCAACGCCCCAATGGACTTGGAGGGCAAGAACCCAGCCCCCTCCACCCCTATATATAGTGGGGAGGTGCATGGGAGAAACAGCTCAGCCCCTGGCGCCTCCCTCTCCCTCCCGTGACACCTCTTCCTCCTCCAGTAGCGCTTGGCGAAGCCCTGCTGAAATCCCGCTGCTTCCACCACCACACCGTCGTGCTGCTGGATCTCCATCAACCTCTCCTCCCCCCTTGCTGGATCAAGAAGGAGGAGACGTCTCTGCTCCGTACGTGTGTTGAACGCGGAGGTGCCGTCCGTTCGGCGCTCGGTCATCGGTGATTTGGATCACGACGAGTACGACTCCATCAACCCCGTTCTCTTGAACCCTTCCGCTCGCGATCTACAAGGGTATGTAGATACACTCCCCTCTCACTCGTTGCTAGATGACTCCATAGATTGATCTTGGTGATGCGTAGAAAATTTTAAAATTCTGCTACGTTCCCCAACAGTGGCATCATGAGCTAGGTCTATGCGTAGTATCTTGCACGAGTAGAACACAAAGTAGTTGTGGGCGTTGATTTGTCAATCTTCTTGCCGTTACTAGTCTTATCTTGATTCGGCGGCACTGTGGGATGAAGCGGCCCGGACCGACCTTACACGTACGCTTACGTGAGACAGGTTCCACCGACTGACATGCACTAGTTGCATAAGGTGGCTAGCGGGTGTCTGTCTCTCCCACTTTAGTCGGATCGGATTCGATGAACAGGGTCCTTATGAAGGGTAAATAGAAATTGGCATATCACGTTGTGGTTTTGGCGTAGGTAAGAAACGTTCTTGCTAGAAACCTATAGCAGCCACGTAAAAAAAAACTTGCAACAACAATTAGAGGACGTCTAACTTGTTTTTGCAGCAAGTGCTTTGTGATGTGATATGGCCAAAGGATGTGATGAATGATATATGTGATGTATGAGATGATCATGTTCTTGTAATAGGAATCACGACTTGCATGTCGATGAGTATGACAACCGGCAGGAGCCATAGGAGTTGTCTTAATTTATTATATGACCTGCGTGTCATTGAAATTCGCCATGTAATTACTTTACTTTATTACTAACCGTTAGCCATAGTAGTAGAAGTAATAGTTGGCGAGACAACTTCATGAAGACACGATGATGGAGATCATGATGATGGAGATCATGGTGTCATGCCGGTGACGATGATGATCATGGAGCCCCGAAGATGGAGATCAAAAGGAGCAAAGTGATAATGGCCATATCATGTCACTATTTTGATTGCATGAGATGTTTATCATGTTTTTGCATCTTATTTGCTTAGAACGACGGTAGCATATATAAGATGATCCCTTACTAAAATTTCAAGAAAGTGTTCCCCCTAACTGTGCACCATTGCGAAGGTTCGTTGTTTCGAAGCACTACGTGTTGATCGGGTGTGATAGATTCTAACGTTCGAATACAACGGGTGTAAGCCAGATTTACACAGCAATACACTTAGGTTGACTTGACGAGCCTAGCATGTACAGACATGGCCTCGGAACACAAGAGACCGAAAGGTCGAGCATGAGTCGTATAGAAGATACGATCAACATGGGGATGTTCACCGTTGATGACTAGTCCGTCTCACGTGATGATCGGACACGGCCTAGTCGATTCGGATCATGTAATCACTTAGATGACGAGAGGGATGTCTATCTGAGTGGGAGTTCATTACATAATTTGATTAGATGAACTTAATTGTCATGAACTTAGTCTAAATGTTACATATCTATCTTGTAGATCAAATGGCCAACGCTAATGTTACCCTCAACTTCAACGCGTTCCTAGAGAAAAACAAGCTGAAGGACGATGGTAGAAACTATGCGGACTGGGTCCGTAACCTGAGGATTATC
This sequence comes from Thinopyrum elongatum, assembly GCA_011799875.1. Lineage (NCBI taxonomy): Eukaryota > Viridiplantae > Streptophyta > Magnoliopsida > Poales > Poaceae > Thinopyrum > Thinopyrum elongatum. The sequence goes on along the minus strand of CM022297.1, from coordinate 326,655,934 downwards.
CTCATAGCTGCCAAGAAATCATATGTCCTTGAAGCACCGTTAGGTGACCCACCTGCTCTCCCAGCACTGCCAGACGATTTGAACGTTTGGCAGACACGCACCGATGATCACTCCTTCGTTCAGTGCGGCATGCTCTTCAGCTTAGAACCGGGGCTCCAAAAGCGTTTTGAGCATCACGGAGCATATGAGATGTTCGAAGAGCTGAAAATGGTTTTCCAAGCTCATGCCCGGATCGAGAGATATGAAGTCTCCGATAAGTTCTACAGCTGTAAGATGGAGGAAAATAGTTCTGTCAGCGAGCACATACTCAAAATGTCTGGGTTGCACAGCCGCTTGTCTCAGCTGGGAGTTAATCTCCCGGATGACGCGGTCGTTGACAGAATCCTTCAGTCGCTTCCACCTAGCTACAAGAGCTTCGTGATGAACTTCAACATGCAGGGGATGGAAAAGACCATTCCTGAGGTATATGCGATGCTGAAGTCAGCGGAGGCAGAGACCAGAAAGGAACATCAAGTGTTGATGGTGAATAAAACCACTAAGTTCAAGAAGGGCAAGGGTAAGAAGAACTTCAAGAAGGACGGCAAGGGAGTTGCCGCGCCCGGTAAGCCAGCTGCCAGGAAGAAGTCGAAGAATGGACCCAAGCCTGAGACTGAGTGCTTTTATTGCAAGGGAAACGGTCACTGGAAGCGAAACTGCCCCAAGTACTTGGCGGACAAGAAGGCCGGCAATACCAAAGGTATATATGATATACATGTAATTGATGTGTACCTTACCAGCACTCGTAGTAGTTCCTGGGTATTTGATACCGGTGCGGTTGCTCATATTTGTAACTCAAAGCAGGAACTGCGGAATCAGCGTAGACTGGCAAAGGACGAGGTGACGATGCGCGTCAGGAATGGTTCCAAGGTCGATGTGATCGCCGTCGGCACGCTACCTCTGCATCTACCTACGGGATTAGTTTTAAACCTCAATAATTGTTATTTAGTACCAGCTTTGAGCATGAACATTGTATCTGGATCTCGCTTAATGCGAGATGGCTACTCATTTAAATCTGAGAATAATGGTTGTTCTATTTATATGAGAGATATGTTTTATGGTCATGCCCCGCTGGTGAATGGTTTATTTTTATTGAATCTCGAACGTGATGTTACACATGTTTATAATGTGAATGCCAAGAAATGCAAGGTTGATAACGATAGTCCCACATACTTGTGGCACTGCCGCCTTGGTCATATCGGTGTTAAACGCATGAAGAAACTCCATGCAGATGGACTTTTGGAGTCTCTTGATTATGAATCATTTGACAGATGCGAACCATGCCTCTTGGGCAAGATGACCAAGACTCCGTTCTCCGGAACAATGGAGCGAGCAACCAACTTATTGGAGATCATACATACTGATATGTGTGGTCCAATGAGTGTTGAGGCTCGCGGTGGTTATCGTTATGTTCTCACCCTCACCGATGATTTGAGTAGATATGGGTATGTCTACTTGATGAAGCACAAGTCTAAGACCTTTGAAAAGTTCAAGGAATTTCAGAGTGAGGTTGAGAATCAACGTGACAAGAAAATAAAGTTCTTACGATCAGATCGTGGAGGAGAATATTTGAGTCATGAATTTGGCACGCACTTAAGGAAATGTGGAATTGTTTCACAACTCACGCCGCCTGGAACACCTCAGCGTAATGGTGTGTCCGAACGTCGTAATCGCACTCTATTGGATATGGTGCGATCTATGATGTCTCTTACCGATTTACCGCTATCCTTTTGGGGTTATGCTTTAGAGACTGCCGCATTCACTTTAACTAGGGCACCGTCAAAATCCGTTGAGACGACACCGTATGAATTATGGTTTGGGAAGAAACCTAAGCTATCGTTTCTGAAAGTTTGGGGATGCGATGCTTATGTGAAGAAACTTCAACCAGAGAAGCTCGAACCCAAGTCGGAAAAATGCGTATTCATAGGATACCCTAAGGAAACTATTGGGTATACCTTCTACCTAAGATCCGAGGGCAAGATCTTTGTTGCCAGGAATGGATCCTTTCTAGAGAAAGAGTTTCTCTCGAAAGAAGTAAGTGGGAGGAAAGTGGAGCTTGATGAGATGACCCTCGAACCGGAGAGTAGCGCAGCACAGGAAAATGTTTCTGTGGAGCCTGCAACGGCTAGAGAGGAAGTTAATGATAATGATCATGATCAAGCTACCACTGAACTTCGAAGGTCCACAAGGACACGTTCCGCACCAGAGTGGTACGGCAATCCTGTCCTGGAAATCATGTTGTTAGACAACAGTGAACCTTCGAACTATGAAGAAGCGATGGCGGGCCCGGATTCCGACAAATGGCTTGAAGCCATGAAATCCGAGATAGGATCCATGTATGAAAACGAAGTATGGACTTTGACTGACTTGCCCGATGATCGGCAAGCCATAGAAAATAAATGGATCTTTAAGAAGAAGACTGACGCGGATGGTAATGTGACCATCTATAAGGCTCGGCTTGTCGCTAAGGGTTATCGACAAGTTCAAGGGGTTGACTACGATGAGACTTTCTCACACGTAGCGAAGCTGAAATCCGTCAGAATCATGTTAGCAATTGCCGCATACTATGATTATGAGATATGGCAAATGGACGTCAAAACGGCATTCCTTAATGGTTTTCTTAAGGAAGAGTTGTATATGATACAACCGGAAGGTTTTGTCGACCCTGAGAATGCTGACAAGGTATGCAAGCTCCAGCGCTCAATCTATGGGCTGGTGCAAGCATCTCGGAGTTGGAACATTCGCTTTGACGAGATGATCAAAGCGTTTGGGTTCACACAGACTTATGGAGAAGCCTGTGTTTACAAGAAAGTGAGTGGGAGCTCTGTAGCATTTCTCATATTATATGTGGATGACATACTGCTGATGGGAAATGATATAGAATTCTTGGAAAGTATAAAGGCCTACTTGAATAAGTGTTTTTCAATGAAGGACCTTGGAGAAGCTGCTTATATATTAGGCATCAAGATCTATGGAGATAGATCGAGACGCCTCATAGGTCTTTCGCAAAGCACATACCTTGATAAGATATTGAAGAAGTTCAATATGGATCAGTCCAAGAAGGGGTTCTTGCCTGTATTGCAAGGTGTGAAATTGAGCTCGGCTCAATGCCCGACCACGGCAAAAGATATAGAAGAGATGAGTGTCATCCCCTATGCCTCAGCCATAGGGTCTATTATGTATGCCATGCTGTGTACCAGACCTGATGTAAACCTTGCTGTAAGTTTGGTAGGTAGGTACCAAAGTAATCCCGGCAAGGAACACTGGACAGCGGTCAAGAACATCCTGAAGTACCTGAAAAGGACTAAGGATATGTTTCTCGTATATGGAGGTGACGAAGAGCGCGTCGTAAAGGGTTACGTCGACGCTAGCTTCGACACAGATCCGGATGACTCCAAGTCACAAACCGGATACGTGTATATTTTGAATGGTGGAGCGGTAAGCTGGTGCAGTTGCAAGCAAAGCGTCGTGGCGGGTTCTACATGCGAAGCGGAGTACATAGCAGCCTCGGAGGCAGCACACGAAGCAGTATGGATGAAGGAGTTCATCACCGACCTAGGAGTCATTCCAAATGCGTCGGGTCCAATGGCTCTCTTCTGTGACAACACTGGAGCTATTGCCCTTGCCAAGGAGCCCAGGTTTCACAAAAGGACCAGGCATATCAAGCGTCGCTTCAACTCCATACGTGAACATGTTCAAGATGGAGACATAGATATTTGTAAAGTGCACACGGATTTGAATGTAGCAGATCCGTTGACTAAACCTCTTTCACGAGCAAAACATGATCAACACCAGTACTCTATGGGTGTTCGACTCATCACAATGTAACTAGATTATTGACTCTAGTGCAAGTGGGAGACTGTTGGAAATATGCCCTAGAGGCAATAATAAAATGGTTATTATTATATTTCCTTGTTCATGATAATTGTCTATTATTCATGCTATAATTGTGTTATCCGGAAATCGTAATACATGTGTGAATACATAGACCACAACATGTCCCTAGTAAGCCTCTAGTTGACTAGCTCGTTGATCAATAGATGGTTACGGTTTCCTGACCATGGACATTGGATGTCATTGATAACGGGATCACATCATTAGGAGAATGATGTGATGGACAAGACCCAATCCTAAGCCTAGCACTAGATCGTGTAGTTCGTTTGCTAAAGCTTTTCCAATGTCAAGTAACTTTTCCTTAGACCATGAGATTGTGCAAGTCCCGGATACCGTAGGAGTGCTTTGGGTGCACCAAACGTCACAACGTAACTGGGTGGCTATAAAGGTGCACTACGGGTATCTCCGAAAGTATCTGTTGGGTTGGCACGAATCGAGACTGGGATTTGTCACTCCATGTAACGGAGAGGTACCTCTGGGCCCACTCAGTAGGACATCATCATAATGAGCTCAATGTGATCAAGGAGTTGTTCACGGGATGATGTGTTACGGAAACGAGTAAAGAGACTTGCCGGTAACGAGATTGAACAAGGTATCGAGATACCGACGATCGAATCTCGGGCAAGTATCGTACCGATAGACAAAGGGAATTGCGTACGGGATTGATTGAATCCTCGACATCGTGGTTCATCCGATGAGATCATCGAGGAGCATGTGGGAGCCAACATGGGTATCCAGATCCCGCTGTTGGTTATTGACCGGAGAGTCGTCTCGGTCATGTCTGCGTGTCTCCCGAACCCGTAGGGTCTACACACTTAAGGTTCGGTGACGCTAGGGTTATAGAGATATTAGTATGCGGTAACCCGAAGGTTGTTCGGAGTCTCGGATGAGGTCCTGGACGTCACGAGGAGTTCCGGAATGGTCCGGAGGTAAAGATTTATATATGGGAAGTCCTATTTTGGCCACCGGAAAATGTTCGGGATTTTTCGGTATTGTACCGAGAAGGTTCTAGAAGGTTCCGGAGTGGGGCCCACCTGCATGGGGGGACCCACATGAACGTGGGTAGTGGGGGCAAGGCCCCACACCCCTAGTCAAGGCGCACCAAGATTCCCCCTTAGAAGGAATAAGATCATATCCCGAAGGGATAAGATCAAGATCCCTAAAAAAGGGGGATAACAATCGGTGGGGAAGGGAAAGGATGGGATTTCTTTCCTTCCACCTTTGCCAACGCCACAATGGACTTGGAGGGCAAGAAACCAGCCCCCTCCACCCCTATATATAGTGGGGAGGTGCATGGGAGAAACAGCTCAGCCCCTGGCGCCTCCCTCTCCCTCCCGTGACACCTCTTCCTCCTCCAGTAGCGCTTGGCGAAGCCCTGCTGAAATCCCGCTGCTTCCACCACCACACCGTCGTGCTGCTGGATCTCCATCAACCTCTCCTCCCCCCTTGCTGGATCAAGAAGGAGGAGACGTCTCTGCTCCGTACGTGTGTTGAACGCGGAGGTGCCGTCCGTTCGGCGCTCGGTCATCGGTGATTTGGATCACAACGAGTACGACTCCATCAACCCCGTTCTCTTGAACGCTTCCGCTCGCGATCTACAAGGGTATGTAGATACACTCCCCTCTCAATCGTTGCTAGATGACTCCATAGATTGATCTTGGTGACGCGTAGAAAATTTTAAAATTCTGCTACGTTCCCCAACAGATGTATTAAACATGTTGTAGTAAACATGCCTAACACGTTTTAGCTATTTTCCCTACCTTTTTATAGACAACTGGGCCATTATCTGCTCTGGCAGCACCTGCCTTGTGATGTTTAACTCTGCCGATTGCATTTTTATCAGTACCGGTTTCAATGGCCATTAAGCCTGTTGCAATTAATAGTTGTATCCATTTTTAAACAGTTGTATTTCAATGGCTACAAACTTACAAAACATGACTTAGGATGCTGTTAAGCCTGTTGCAATTAACAGTTGTATTCATTTTTTAATCCGTCCCTTTGCTACCATGCTACTCTTTCGCAATGAAGAGATCACTACAGATGCTGCCGTTTTATTACCATTTGCTATTTTTGGTGGATGTTAACCCTGTTGTAGTTAACATTGGCTTTCCACGTACTTACACAGGGCTACAATAGGCGATGCTGTTGTTTGCCGTCGAGGTTAGCTGCATCCCATGTCTTATACACCATCTGTTCCTAAATATAAGTATTTTTAGAGATTCCAATATAGACTACATAAGGAGCAAAATGAGTGAATCTAGATTCTAATCTAAACTATATCTATAATCTATATACATCCGTATGTAGTTCATATTGAAATCTCTAAAAATACTTGTACTTAGGAACGTAGGTAGTTGTATTTTACATCATTTGTGTAATCTCAGTTTAGCTTCTAACATTTACTGGTTGCTTGTAGGTACATATATGAGCGGTACTGATCCACGCTTCGATCCCTTTTGCGTATGGGGCAATGAGATATTCATGAACAAGCGTCAAGTGAGGAAACTAAGAAAGATTGTTAGGCGAAAGAAACGGGTGATGGGAATTAAGCTCTTTATTTACACTTTGTCCAAGACAACAGTGAACTTTAGGATGGTAAGTAATGTGTTGCCTTTTTCCACTGCCCCACAACAAATTACTCTATTAGACCTCAGTATCTGATATTTTTCTCTTTTCAGTGGTTTCCGAAGCTATTTACTGATGATTACCTTGCAAACTACATGACCGGAGTGGAGGCAACTAAGGTTAAAGTATATAATTCATGCTGCCATGATAATGCTCTAGAAGTCTTCCTGAAGGCGGTGAAGGATGGGCGGGCGATCGTCACAAGGAGTTGGACAAAAGTTGTTCGTGCCTATGGCATGCAGGAAGGCACATTATGGGCATTCCGCTTCTTCAACACCATCGGCAGTCAAAATGATTTACACTTGTCTCTTCACCTTTACCGCCTCTAAATATTGTGGTTCATCATAGTTAATTGTTGTCTAATCTTGTAATTACTGAACATATTGTACTGACAATTTTATTTATGGATTCGTTGTTGAACCTTTGTGCTGAGAATTTGAATTGCACGTTTCATATTTCAAAATTTCCAATTCAAATAATAAATTACAGGGAAAAATAAAAATATACAGGAGCGAATAAAATAATGTGCACACGGTTAGAAAGAAAACAACGTGTGCGATGAAAAAAAGAGAACAGACGATTCTTTGACGTGAAAGGTCTGCGATGCTCGACGGACGCACACACGGTTTCATCTCATATGCGTGTGCGGTTCATGGTAATACGACAAACGTTTCAAACCATTGTGCGTGTGTGATAGGAATACCAATCGCACACAGTTATGAAAATGGACACGTTGGCGTTAGTAGAGGCACCGCACACATTTTATATTCTTGAACCGTGTGCGATAACGTACCTATCACAAACATATTGGTAGATTAAATGTTGATGTCCACCTTTTTCACACGACTATAGCGGCGTAATCGTTTGGGATGTCTCTCTGATAAGAAACGTTACGTCGAGATCTAATGTGTGGGACTGGGGCGGCTTCTCATACGTTTATTCTATGGCGATCGTCAGTAGCCGCTCGCCCATCCCCGACGGTTTCTGGGTCATGTGGGAAGGACCCCCCCTATCGCCCACACTCACTTGGCGATGGTTCCAAATGCCGTCGCGGAAAAGGGTTAAAAACCGTTTGTATAGCACCTTACGGTACCAGTGTCGTCTCACCAACTATTGCTTCTACAACTATTGCTAACGCATAGCGATAAAGTAAGCAATTACATGGCGCTTAGTGATTGACACGCAGGTCATACAATAATTTAAAGACAACCCTAAGGCTCCTGCCGGTTATCGTACTCATCTACATGCAAGTCGTGAACTTATTACAAAACATGATCATTGAAGGAAATATGCCCTAGAGGCAATAATAAAATTGTTATTTTATATTTCCTTATATCATCATAAATGTTTATTATTCATGCTAGAATTGTATTAACCGGAAACTTGATACATGTGTGGATACATAGACAAAACACTGTGTCCCTAGTAAGCCTCTAATAGACTAGCTCGTTAATCAAAGATGGTTAAGTTTCCTAACCATAGACATGTGTTGTCATTTGATGAACGGGATCACATCATTTGGAGAATGATGTGATGGACAAGACCCATCCGTTAGCTTAGCATAATGATCGTTAAGTTTTATTGCTATTGCTTTCTTCATGACTTATACATATTCCTTTGACTATGAGATTTTGCAACTCCCGAATACCGGAGGAATACCTTGTGTGCTATCAAACATCACAACGTAACTGGGTGATTATAAAGATGCTCTACAGGTATCTCCGAAGGTGTTTGTTGAGTTGGCATAGATCGAGATTAGGATTTGTCACTCCGAGTATCGGAGAGGTATCTTTGGGCCCTCTCGGTAATGCACATCATGATAAGCCATGAAAGCAATGTGACTAATGAGTTAGTTGCGGGATGATGCATTACGGAACGAGTAAAGAGACTTGCCGGTAACGAGATTGAACTAGGTATGAAGATACCGACGATCGAATCTCGGGCCAGTAACATACCGATGACAAAGGGAATAACGTATGTTGTCATTACGGTACGACCGATAAAGATCTTCGTAGAATATGTGGGAACCAATATGAGCATCCAGGTTCCGCTATTGGTTATTGACCGTAGGGTCCGCACGCTTAACGTTCGATGACGATTTTGTATTATATGAGTTATGTGATTGGTGACCGAATGTTGTTCGGAGTCCCGGATGACATCACGGACATGACGAGGAGTCTCAAAATGGTCAAGAGGTAAAGATTCATATATAGGACGATGATATTCGGACACCGGAAGTGTTCCGGGGGTACCGGGTACATATCGGGTCACCGGAAGGGGTTCCGGGCACCCCCCGGCAAAGATATGGGCCTTATTGGGCCAAGAAGGGGACAGACCAGCCCCTAAGGGGCTAGTGCGCCCCATGTAGGCCAAAATAAGGAGGAAGGAAAGAGGGGAAGAGAGAAAGGAAGGGTAGGGATTCGGCCTCCCCCTTCCTTCTTTCCTCTCTCCTCCTTCCTTTCCCCTCCGGATAAATATGGAAGGGGGGGGGGGAGGCCGAATTGGGAGGCGCCCAAGTAGGATTCCTCCTACTTGGGGCGCCCCCTTGGCTGCCTCTCCTCCCCTCCAACCTATATATATGAAGGGGGGGCACCGCTAGAACACACACCAACAATTGTTAGCCGTGTGCGGCGCCCCCCTCCACAGTTTACGCCTCCGGTCATATTCACGTAGTGCTTAGGCGAAGCCCTGCGTGGATCACTTCACCATCACCGTCACCACGCCGTCGTGCTGACGGAACTCTCCCTAGACACTTTGCTGGATCAAGAGTTCGAGGGACGTCATTGAGCTGAACGTGTGCGGAACTCGGAGGTGCCGTACGTTCGGTGCTTGATCGGTCGGAACGAGAAGAAGTTCGACTACATCAACCGCGTTGTCAAACGCTTCCGCTTTCGGTCTACGAGGGTACGTGGACACACTCTCCCCCTCTCGTTGCTATGCATCTCCTAGATAGATCTTGCGTGAGCATAGGAATTTTTTTGAAATTGCATGCTTCGTCCCCATCAGTGGTATCCGAGCCAGGTCTATGCGTAGATGATATGGACGAGTAGAACACAAAGAGTTGTGGGCGGTGATAATCATACTGCTTACCACCAACGTCTTATTTTGATTCGGCGGTATTGTTGGATGAAGCGGCCCGGACCAACCTTACATGACCACGTTCATGAGACCGGTTCCACCGACAGACATGCAACTAGTTTTGCATAAAGGTGGCTGGCGGGTGTCTGTTTCTCCAACTTTAGTTGAATCAAATTTTACTACGGCCGGTCCTTGTTGAAGGTTAAAATAGCAAACTTGACGAAAGACCGTTGTGGTTTTGATGCGTAGGTAAGAACGGTTCTTGCTAGAAGCCGTAGCAGCCACGTAAAACTTGCAACAACAAAGTAGAGGACGTCTAACTTGTTTTTGCAGGGCATGTTGTCATGTGATATGGTCAAGACATGATGTGATATACGTTGTTGTATGAGATGATCATGTTTTGTAAAAGTTATCGGCAACTGGCAGGAGCCTTATGGTTGTCGCTTTATTGTATGAAATGCAAACGCCATGTAATTGCTTTACTTTATCACTATGCGTTAGTGATAGTTGTATAAGCAATAGTTGGTGAGACGACAACGATGCTACGATGGAGATCAAGGTGTCAAGCCGGTGACGATGGAGATCATGACGGTGCTTTGGAGATGGAGATCAAAGGCACAAGATGATGATGGCCATATCATGTCACATATTTTGATTGCATGTGATGTTTACCTTGTATGCATCTTATTTTGCTTAGTATGACGGTAGCATTATAAGATGATCCCTTACTAAAATTTCAAGGTATAAGTGTTCTCCCTAAGTATGCACCGTTGCGACAGTTCGTCGTGTTGGGACACCACGTGATGATCGGGTGTGATAGACTCTACGTTCAAATACAACGGGTGCAAGACAGTTTTGCACATGCGGAATACTCGGGTTAAACTTGATGAGCCTAGCATGTACAGACATGGCCTCGGAACACTGGAGACCGAAAGGTTGAACATGAATCATATAGTAGATATGATCAACATAGAGATGTTCACCATTGATGACTACTCCATCTCACGTGATGATCGGACATGGTTTAGTTGATATGGGTCACGTGATCATTTAGATGACTTGAGGGATGTCTATCTAAGTGGGAGTTCTTAAGTAATATGATTAATTGAACTTAATTTATCATGAACTTAGTCCTGGTAGTATTTGCAAATTATGTTGTAGATCAATAGCTCGCATATAGCTCCCCTGTTTTATTTTTGATATGTTCCTAGAGAAAACTAAGTTGAAAGATGATAGTAGCAATGATGCGGACTGGGTCCGTGATCTGAGGAATATCCTCGTTCCTGCACAGAAGAATTATGTCCTTAATACTCCGCTAGGTGACAGACCTATTGCAGGAGCAGATGGAGACGTTATGAACATTTGGCAAGCTCGATATGATGACTACTTGATAGTTTAGTGCACCATGCTTTATGGCTTAGAACCGGGACTTCAAAAACGTTTTGAACGCCACGGAGCATATGAGATGTTCCAAAGAGATGAAATTGGTATTTCAGACTCATACCCGTGTCGAGAGGTATGAGACCTCTGACAAGTACTTTGCCTACAAGATGGAGGAGAATAGCTCAGCTAGTGAGCATGTGCTCAGAATGTCTGGGTACTACAATCGCTTGAATCAAGTGGGAGTTAATCTTCCAGATAAGATAGTGATTGACAGAGTTCTCTAGTCACTATCACCAAGTTACTAAAACTTCATGATGAACTATAATATGCAAGGGATGACGAAAACAATTCCCAAGCTCTTCGCGATGCTGAAATCGGCGAAGGTAGAAATCAAGAAATAGCATCAAGTGTTGATGGTTGACAAGACCACTAGTTTCAAGAAAAAGGGTGAGGGAAAGAAAGGGAACTTCAAGAAGAATGGCAAGCAAGTTGTCACTCCCGTGAAGAAGCCCAAAGATGGACCTAAGCCTGAAACTGAGTGATTCTACTACAAAGGAAATGGTCACTGGAAGCGGAACTGCCCCAAATACTTGGCGGATAAGAAGGATGGCAAAGTGAACAAAGGTATATTTGATATACATGTTATTAATGTGTATTTTACTAGTGTTCATAGTAGCCCCTGGGTATTTGATACCGGTTCAGTTGCTAACATTAGTAGCTCAAAACAGGAGTTGCAAAATGAACAGAGACTAGTTAATGATGAGGTAACGATGTGTGTTGGAAGTGATTCCAAGGTTGATAAGATCACCATCGCACACTCCCTCTACCTTCGGGATTAGTGTTGGACCAAAATAAATGTTATTTGGTGTTTGCGTTGAGCATGAATATGATTGGATCATGTTTATTGTGATACGGTTATTCATTTAAGTCAGAGAATAATTGTTGTTCTGTTTACATGAATAAAACCTTCTATGGCCATACACTCAATATAAATGGTTTATTGAATCTCGATTGTAGTGATACACATATTCATAATACTGATGCCAAAAGATGCAAAGTTGATAATGATAGTGCAACATATTTGTGGCACTGCCGTTTAGGTCATATTGGTGTAAAGCGCATGAAGAAACTCCATGCAGATGGGCTTTTGGAATCACTTGATTATGAATCATTTGATACTTGCGAACCATGCCTCATGGGCAAGATGACTAAAACTCCGTTCTCCGGAACAATGGAGCGAGCCAATGACTTATTGGAAATAATACATACCGATGTATGCGGTCCGATGAGTGTTGAGGCTCGTGGCGGGTATCGTTATTTTCTGACGTTCACAGATGATTTGAGCAGATATGGGTATATCTACTTGATGAAACATAAGTCTGAAACATTTGAAAAGTTCAAAGAATTTCAGAGTGAAGTAGAAAATCATCGTAACAAGAAAATAAAGTTTCTATGATCTGATCGCGGAGGCGAATATTTGAGTTACCAGTTTGGCCTTCATTTAAAACAATGTGGAATAGTTTCACAACTCACGCCACCTGGAACATCACAGCATAATGGTTTGTCCGAACGTCGTAACCGTACTTTATTAGATATGGTGCGATCTATAATGTCTCTTACCGATTTACCACTATCGTTTTGGGGTTATGCATTAGAGACAGCTGCATTCACGTTAAATAGGGCACCATCTAAATCCATTGAGACAACACCGTATGAACTATGGTTTGGCAAGAAACCTAAGCTGTCGTTTCTTAAAGTTTGGGGTTGCAATGCTTATGTGAAAAAGCTTAACCTGCTAAGCTCGAACCCAAATCGGAGAAGTGCGTCTTCATAGGATACCCAAAAGAAACTGTTGGGTACACCTTCTACCACAGATCCGAAGGCAAAAATCTTTGTTGCTAAGAATAGACCCTTTCTAGAGAAGAAGTTTCTCTCGAAAGAAGTGAGTGGGAGGAAAGTAGAACTTGATGAGGTAATTGTACCTTCTCTCGAATTGGAAAATAGTTCATCAGAGAAAACCGTTCCCGTGATGGCTACACCAACTAGAGAGGAAGCTAATGATAATGATCATGAAACTTCGGATCAATTTACTACTGAACCTCGTAGGTCAACCAGAACACGATCCGCACCAGAGTGGTACGGGAATCCTGTACTGGAAGTCATGTTATTAGAACAAGGCAAACCTACGATCTATGAAGAAGCTATGATGAGCCCAGATTCTGACAGATGGCTTGAGGCCATGAAATCTGAGATAGGATCCATGTATGAGAACAAAGTGTGGACTTTGGTGGATTTGCCCGATGATCGGCAAGCCATAGAAAATAAATGGATCTTCAAGAAGAAGACTGACGCTGATGGTAATGTTACTGTCTACAAAGCTTGACTTGTTGCGAAAAGGTTTTCGACAAGTTCAAGGAGTTGACTACGATGAGACTTTCTCACCCGTAGTGATGCTTAAGTCTGTCCGAATCATGTTAGCAATTGCCATATTTTATGATTATGAAATCTGGCAAATGGATATCAAAAACTGCATTCCTTAATGGATATTAAAGAAGAGTTGTATATGATGCAACCAGAAGGTTTTATCAATCCTAAAGGTGCTAACAAAGTGTGCGAGCTCCAGCGATCCATCTATGGACTGGTGCAAGCATCTCGGAGTTGGAATATACGCTTTGATAAGGTGATCAAAGCATATGGTTTTATACAGACTTATGGTGAAGCCTGTATTTACAAGAAAGTGAGTGGGAGCTCTGTAGCATTTCTGATATTATATGTGGATGACATATTATTGATTGGAAATGATATAGAATATCTAGATAGCATAAAAGGATACTTGAATAAGAATTTTTCAATGAAGGGCCTCGGTGAAGCTACTTATATATTGGGCATCAAGATCTATAGGGATAGATCGAGACCTTAATAGGACTTTCACAAAGCACATGCCTTGACAAGATTTTGAAGAAGTTCAAAATGGATCAGTCAAAGAAAGGGTTCTTGCCTGTGTTGCAAGTTGTGAAGTTGAGTAAGACTCAAAGCCCGACCATGGCAGAAGATAGAAAGAGAATGAAAGTCATTCCCTATGCCTCAGCCATAGGTTCTATAAAGTATGCCATGCTGTGTACCAGACATATTGTGTGCCTTGCCTTGAGTTTGGCAAGGGAGTACAATAGTGATCCAGGAGTAGATCACTGGACAGCAGTCAAAATTATCCTTAGTTACCTAAGAGGACTAAGGAAATATTTCTCGGTTATGGTGGTGATAAAGAGTTCGTCGTAAAGAGTTACATCGATGCAAGCATTGACACCGATTCGGATGACTCTGAGTCTCAATCTGGATACATATTGAAAGTGGGAGCAATTAGCTAGAGTAGCTCCGTGCAGAGCATTGTAGACATAGAAATTTGTAAAATACATACGGATCTGAATGTGGCAGACCCGTTGACTAAACTTCTCTCACAAGCAAAACATGATCACACCTTAGTACTCTTTGGGTGTTAATCACATAGCGATGTGAACTAGATTATTGAATCTAGTAAACCCTTTGGGTGTTGGTCACATGGCGATGTGAACTATGGGTGTTAATCACATAAAGATGTGAACTATTGGTGTAAATCACATGGCGATGTGAACTAGATTATTGACTCTAGTGCAAGTGGGAGACTGAAGGAAATATGCCCTAGAGGCAATAATAAAATTGTTATTTTATATTTCCTTATATCATGATAAATGTTTATTATTCTTGCTAGAATTGTATTAACCGGAAACTTGATACATGTGTGGATACATAGACAAAACACTGTGTCCCTAGTAAGCCTCTACTAGACTAGCTCGTTAATCAAAGATGGTTAAGTTTCCTAACCATAGACATGTGTTGTCATTTGATGAACGGGATCACATCATTAGGAGAATGATGTGATGGACAAGACCCATCCGTTAGCTTAGCATAATGATCGTTAAGTTTTATTGCTATTGCTTTCTTCATGACTTATACATATTCATTTGACTATGAGATTATGCAACTCCCGAATACCGGAGGAATACCTTGTGTGCTATCAAACGTCACAACGTAACTGGGTGATTATAAAGATACTCTACAGGTATCTCCGAAGGTGTTTGTTGAGTTGGCATAGATCGAGATTAGGATTTGTCACTCCGAGTATCGGAGAGGTATCTCTGGGCCCTCTCGGTAATGCACATCATGATAAGCCTTGCAAGCAATGTGACTAATGAGTTAGTTGCGGGATGATGCATTACGGAACGAGTAAAGAGACTTGCCAGTAACGAGATTGAACTAGGTATGAAGATACCGACGATCGAATCTCAGGCAAGTAACATACCGATGACAAAGGGAATAACGTATGTTGTCATTATGGTATGACCGATAAAGATCTTCGTAGAATATGTGGGAACCAATATGAGCATCCAGGTTCCGCTGTTGGTTATTGACTGGAGAGGTGTCTCGGTCATGTCTACATTGTTCTCGAACCCGTAGGATCCGCACGCTTAACGTTCGATGACGATTTTGTATTATATGAGTTATGTAATTGGTGACCGAATGTTGTTCGGAGTCCCGGTGAGATCACGGACATGACGAGGAGTCTCGAAATGGTCGAGAGGTAAAGATTCATATATAGGACGATGATATTCGGACACCGGAAATGTTCCGGGGGTACCGGGTACATATCGGGTCACCGGAAGGGGTTCCGGGCAACCCCCGGGATACGGGCCTTATTGGGCCAAGAAGGGGACAGACCAGCCCCTAAGGGGCTGGTGCGCCCCATGTAGGCCAAAATAAGGAGGAAGGAAAGAGGGGAAGAGAGAAAGGAAGGGGAGGGATTCGGCCTCCCCCTTCCTTCTCTCCTCCCTCCTCCTTCCTTTCCCCTCCGGATAAATATGGAAGGGGGGAGGCCGAATTGGGAGGCGCCCAAGTAGGATTCCTCCTACTTGGGGCACCCCCTTGGCTACCTCTCCTCCCCTCCAACCTATATATATGAGGGGGGGCACCGCTAGAACACACACCAACAATTGTTAGCCGTGTGCGGCGCCCCCCTCCACAGTTTACGCCTCCGGTCATATTCACGTAGTGCTTAGGCGAAGCCCTGCGCGGATCACTTCACCATCACCGTCACCACGCCATCGTGCTGACGGAACTCTCCCTAGACACTTTGCTGGATCAAGAGTTCGAGGGACGTCATCAAGCTAAACGTGTGCAGAACTCGGAGGTGTCGTATGTTCGGTGCTTGATCGGTCGGAACGAGAAGAAGTTCGACTACATCAACCGCGTTGTCAAACGCTTCCGCTTTCGGTCTACGAGGGTACGTGGACACACTCTCCCCCTCTCGTTGCTATGCATCTCCTAGATAGATCTTGCGTGAGCGTAGGAAATTTTTTGAAATTGCATGCTTCGTCCCCAACAATTATCTCATACATAAACATATATCATATCACGTCTTAACCATATCACATCACAACATACCCTGCAAAAACAGGTTAGACGTCCTCTACTTTGTTGTTGCAAATTTTACGTGGCTGCTACAGGCAACTAGCAAGAACCATTCTTACCTACGCAAAACCACAACGGTGATTATCAAGTTGCAATTTAACCTTCTGCAAGGACCGCCGTAGTCAAATTAGATTCAACTAAAGTGGGAGAGGCAGACACCTGCCAGCCAACTTTATGCAAAACAAGTTGCATGTTAGTCGATGGAACCGGTCTCATGTACGTGGACATGCAAGGTTGGTCCGAGCCGCTTCATCCCACAATACCGCCGAATCAAAATAAGGCATTGATGGTAAGCAATATGAACATCACCGCCCACAACTCCTTTGTGTTCTACTCGTGCATATCATCTACGCATAGACCTGCCTCTGATACCATTATAGGGGAAAGTTGCATGGAAAACAAAAAAAATTCTACGCACACGCAAGATCTATCCATGGAGATGCATAGCTACGAGAGGGGGAGAGCATCTACATACCCTTGTAGATCGCTAAGCGAAAGCGTTTATCAACGCAGTTGATGTAGTCGTACACCTTCATGATCCATTCCGATCAAGCACCGAACGCACGGCACCTCCGCGTTCAGCACACATTCAGTTCGATGACGTCCTCGCCTTCTCGATCCAGCAAGAGAGGCGAAGTAGTAGGTGAGTTCCGGCAGCACGACGGCGTGGTGACGGTGGTTGTGAAACTGTTCCGCAGGGCTTCGCCAAGCTCAACGGTTTAGGATGGAGGACAAACTAAAGGGAGAGGGGGCGCTGCACGCGGCTTGGGAAACTTGGTGTGTGTTGCCCCCTCCTCTCCTCACATATATATAGGTGGAGGGGGGAGGGAGGCTGCCTAGGGTGCGCCCCAAGGGGCCGGCTGTCGCCCTGGGCTTCTGCCCTAAACGCCTCCCCCCTTTCCTTCTTTAGGGGGTGGAGGAGATGGCAGGGGGACAGCGGCTGCCCTGCCTTGGGCGCCCCCCCTTTCCTTCCTATAGGGGCGGTGGCCAGGAGGTGGGCGCGCCAGCCCCCTTGTGGGATGGTGTGCACCCTCCCTTGGCCCGTTTGGCCCAATAACTCCCCGAGGCTCCCCGGAACCCCTTCCGGTGATCCGATAAATATCCGGTGCATTCCGAAACTCTTCCGGAGACCAAATACTATCATCCTATATATCAATATTTACCTCCGGACCATTCTGGAGCTCCTCGTCATGTATGTGATCTCATCCGGGACTCCGAACAACATTCGATCACCAACATGCATAACTCATATTATACTATATCGTGCGGACCCTACGGGTTCGAGAATGATGTAGACATGACCGAGACGCTTCTCCGGTCAATAACCAATAGCAGGACCTGGATGCCCATATTGGTTCCCACATATTCTACGAAGATCTTTATCGGTCGAACCTTTATGACAACATACGTAGTTCCCTTTGTCTGTTGGTATGTTACTTGCCCGAGATTCGATCGTCGGCATCTCCATACCTAGTTCAATCTCGTCATCGGCAAGTCTCTTTACTCGTTCCATAATACATCATCTTGTAACTAACTCCTTAGTCACTTTGCTTACAAGCTTCTTGTGATGCTGTATTACCGAGAGGGCCCAGAGATACCTCTCCGTCATACGGAGTCACAAGTCCAAATCCCGATTCACGCCAACTCAACAGACACCTTCGGAGTTACCTGTAGATCACCTTTATAATCACCCAGTTACGAAGTGACGTTTGATAGCACACAAGGTATTCCTCCGGTATCCGGGAGTTGCATGATCTCATGGTCGAGGGAATATCTATTTGACATTAAGAAAGCAGTAGCAATAAACTGAGCGATCATATGCTAAGCTAACGGATGGGTCTTGTCCATCACATCATTCTCCTAATGATGTGATCCCGTCATCAAGTGACAATACATGTCTATGGTTAGGAAACCTTAACCATATTTTGATCAACGAGCTAGTCTAGTAAAGGCTCACTAGGGACACGGTATTTGTTTATGTATCCATGCATGTATTTAAGTTTCCGGTCAATACAATTATAGCATGAATAATAAACCTTTATCATGATTAAGAAAATATAATAATAACCACTTTATTATTGCCTCTAGGGCATATTTCCAACAACTTCAACACGGCGATTCAAACGGATGCGCATTTTGTCCGCTTTTAGTCCATTTGGGTCGGTCAAGCGGACGGGCACGTTCGCTTTTTGATTTGGGTCGGCCGCTGTGCCCAACGTGAGCCAGACCCATATTTGCTCGCGTCTAATGAAGAACGTTGGCCTTGCCCTTGTCGTTGTCCGCGCCCGCACGCTGCCCTAGGCGTTGGCCTTGCCCTTGCCCTTGTCATTGTCGTCGCAGCCTGTGAGATCAATGAAGACGAGAGGCGGCCCAGCCCACCCAAACGCGCTCTGATAGGCGGCCAGAGCAGCCTCCCTCGGCGTGTGCTGCGGCGCCGACATTGCGGCCCGACGGACGCGCTCCTCCTCCTCCTCCTCGCAGCGCAACTTCTCCTCCCAGAGCATCTGCCGCTCACCGTCGGCCTTCTCCTCGGCGAGCCAATGCGCCTTCCAGCGCTCCAGGTGGGCCGCCTCCTCGTTCGGCGTCGCGGAGTAGTGGACGGGAGGCGCGCTCACCCACTCGCGGAACTGGCCGGTCCACGAGTAGGATTCCTCGGGCCAAGTGGGTGGCGGCGGCAATCGCTTCCGTGTGGGCGTGGGCTCGGGCTCCAGTTCGGCCTTGGGCTCGACGAAAGGCATCAGCGGCTGCGGCAGCGGCGGCGGCGGGACGAACAGGGGAGTGTGGACGAAGTCCCCCGTCGCCGACAAGGCAATGGCGTTCTCCAGGCCATCCCGATGCGCGTCCTCCTCCAGCCGGCTCGCCTCGAGAGCGCTGCAGGGCCTCCTCGAGCACGGCTTGGTATGCCTCCTCCTCATCCTCCTCCTCTGGCAAGACCTCTGGGGGCGGCGGGGGAACGGTTCGGTCGACGTGGACGCCGCGACGACGCTCCTCCTCGTGCTATAACGCAAACCAGCGCTCCCAGTTGGGGGAGTCTGGCACGTAGGCACGCATCGCGTGCTGCTCTGGCGAACCTCCTCGGCGTGCGTCCACGCCAAGCGCGGCACCGCCGGAATGGGGATCCGCTGTGGGTCCAGATGCCAGCCGTGCGGCAGGTTGACATATGGATATTGGAGGGGCCGACGGTACTGCCAGTGCCACCGCGCCTGGTGGACTGGGATGTACAGCCGTTCCCGCTCCCGCGGCGGTGAGCAAGTCGAGGCGGCCATGGCGGAGGAGGAAGTGTGCGGAAAGAGCTCGTGCCATCGTTGAACTTCCCCTTCCCCTTCCCGCTGAAGAAGCCCATGGCTGGCTGGCTAGGGTTTCTGGTCACCGAGGAGGGAGCAAGCATGGCCAGATGTGGACGGGGAGATGGAAGTGGATGAGCCCCCCCCCCCCCCCCCCCCCCCCCCCCGCGCGCGCGGTCGCGGTACACGCTTGCATTAAAAAGGACGGGCACGATACTTCCACCCACTGGCAGACATGCCCGAGGTACGTGACTGCGTTGCGTTTAACATGACCGCGGGCGGTAGTTGGGTGGCCGACAGGTGAGGACGCGTGTCATATCGGTTTTGTGTCCGGGCGGACGCAAACCAGGCACAAATTTAAGCGTGAAATGCGTCCAGCCAGACACCGCGCAGAAGCATTTCAGATTTGGGTCGACGCGTTTGGCCGGCGCTTTTTCAAACGGGCAGGCGTGGACGATTTGAGTCGGCCCGTTGGAGCTGCCTGAGGTGCACCGGGATGGTGGTACAGCCTGTAGGGTGTGGGCACGTGTGGCCGGCACGGGTAATGAGGCCTCGGCAGTCAGCAGGCGCAGGATCCGAACGCTCGCGCACGACTCTCCACGCAATCTCACTGGCCACACCTGTCCATCTCACTGGTCCATGATACTACGATGCTTCCTTTCTTCTCCCCTTGTACTTGTAGCTAGAACCAGTACGTGTACTGTCGGCTACTACATTGCTCGATCGTCCTCCACACGATCCAACCTATATAGCCGCGCCTCCATTCTGCCTGCGGCTTCGCGAAGCCTCGAAGCTTGCACAGTCGTTGAGCCAGCCAGCCAGCTAGCTAGCCAGTACAGTCAAGTGGCCACCCCCTCCCCCCTCCCTCCCCCTCTTTCTCACTGCTGTTGCTGCTGCACATAGCTAGGCAGCAGACGCGCTCGTCGTGCTCACCCTCCCCCTCTCGATCGTCGCGCTCGTACGTGCGCGCGAGAAGCTACACACCGGCGGCAAGAGGCGCACTGCGCCGCCGGACCGTTATATCGATCGACCGGAGAGAAGCAGAGGGAGAGGAGATCGTTCGATATACTAGCTATATCCGATGCAGCCTGCCGGCTCCGCCTCCCGCCTCGCCGTGCTGGTGGCCGTGGTGGTGCTGGCGTCGTCGGCGGCGTGCTGCCGCGCGCAGCTGGCGAGCAACTACTACGCCGGCAAGTGCGGCAACACGAGCGTGGAGGCCGTCATCCAGAGCGCCGTCCAGGCCCGCCTCGTGTGGGACCAGCGCATGGTCGCCGGCCTCCTCCACATGCTCTTCCACGACTGCTTCGTCCAAGTAAGCAAAGAAAGCACATACGTACATGCTGTTCCTCCTTCCATTATTTGGATTCGTTTCTTCTAGCTACTTTGCTCATCTCGTCGACGGTACAATGTATGGATGGGTCAGGGGTGTGATGGGTCGCTGCTGCTGGACGGTCCCAACACGGAGAAGACGGCGCCGCAGAACAGCGGCATCTTCGGCTACGACTTCATCGACGACATCAAGTCCGACCTCGAGGCCGCCTGCCCTGGCATCGTCTCCTGCGCCGACATCATCATAGCCGCGACCAGGGACGCCGTCGCCCTGGTACGTTCGTTCGCTACCACGTTGCTGATTGCGCGATGCGGGTGGTGACGATGTCAAACCTCTTAACCGTTGGCTTGGCTACCATGTTACTGTTCGCTACTCCATTTCCATTGTTTGCTCTAGTTATTTAGTTATCAATATATTTGACTATTGGCACAATGATGGATCATTACAGTGCGGAGGGCCGAGCTATGCGGTGACCCTGGGCAGGAGGGACGGCACGTCGTCGGTGTCGTGGATGGCCGGCGACCTGCCGTCGCCCCACGTCGACATCCCGACGGCGATAGGCATGTTCGCCAAGAAGGGCTTCAACAGCTTCGAGATGGCCACCCTCATGGGTACACTTCGACCTCCCTCTCTCTCTTCATCAATTAATTAGTTACTACTTCCAACATCCAACTTGGTTTACCCTTTACCACTAGTCCTTTGACCTAGCTAGAACAAGGCGTATTCCATGTGCATCAACACATGGAATGTCACGTATTCCACTGCTGATACATAAAGAAATAGTTTACGTAGGGAAATGCATATGCATAGGCAGTGACTAGTTAACCTTTGTACTCGCCGTGCATCTAACGTCTTTGCTTAACTTAATTAGATCAGTACTCAACTAAGTGCCTTGTGTATGTATAGTATTCTGCTGTTGATCGAGATCTGAGGCACATTGGAAAGTGGGTAGAGTAACAATAGCACACACAAACTCCCATGTCAAAATTTCAACTGCTGTAAGAAATGATCTTATAGTAAAGATACATGTAACAATAGCACACACAAACTGAGCACTTCCATTGCAAGATATACTGACGTGTTGATGTGGTCGCATGCGTGCATGCATGTGCAGGCGCGCACACGGTGGGGGTGACGCACTGCTCGGTGATCGAGGACCGCCTGTACAACTTCAACGGCACCGGCAAGGCGGACCCGTCCATGGACCCGACGTATGTGTGGATCCTGACAACGTACGCGTGCCCCAAGGGGCAGACTTTCGACAACATCGTCTACCTCGACGACCCCTCCAGCATCCTCATCTTCGACCGGAGCTACTTCAACCAGATCAAGAGCCGCCGCGGCGTCCTCGCCGTCGACCAGGCGCTGGGCATCGACCCCGCCACCGCGTGGATGGTCGACTTTTTCGCAACCACCGACTTCTTCCCCTCCATGTTCGCCCACTCGATCACCAAGCTCGCCGCCCTCGAAGTCAAGACCGGCACCGCCGGCGAGATCAGGAGAAACTGCCGGCTTACAAACTAAACTAGAGATACTACTAAATCAGATGAGAGTATACATGGACTAGAGATCACAGGAGATGAGAGTATACATGGCCATTTGAGACGCCCAATTGAGATCCATGCACGTTCATATTTTTTTCCCTTTTTGTCAAGGATCGCATGATGATTCTACTATAGTAGTCGGTCGATCTGAGTAGCAGTACGTAATTTTGTTATGATTCTTTTGTACGTGGCTGGTATAAAAATAAGCATTCCATGATGTGTCGATACCGTTGTTTGCTCAGAAGAGATCATCATACAATACAAGTGTAGGATTATATATATTTTTTACCAAAGGAAAATGGAATGACTTTGCTCTCAACAGCCAATATTAACAGGGACTTTGCTTGGCATGACCGCCTGAGCTAGCCAACAATTACTAAAAGATCAACACCCGGAGACAGTGTTTACATCTACTGTCGTGAAAAACTTAATTAAGTTTGATTAGGGCATCTTCAAGCGGATCAACAAACTGCCTGTATCCGTCCGGACCGCGTTGTCCGAACTGCCAAAGCCATCCAACGCGGGTCTGTATCGGTCCACAAGACGGTCCGGGCGCGTTTTCTCCCGTAAACCGAAGACAAACGTGGGGAGCTTTGCGGGAGTTCGGACACCAGACAGGTAGGACTCCAACACCCCTGGCCCACCCAAAACCCTCTCGGACCCCGCACCTCCATCCTCCCCATTTTCTCTTCTTCCTTCTTTCTCTCTTGCCTTCGCCGCCGCTCCACCACCCCGGCTGCCACACCATATCCCTGCCGGAACTCTACGTCTCCGTCACCTCCAGCGCTTCTGAAGGGCTCCACCCCGCTTCTCCTCCGTCGCCGTTCAACCCCTGTCCTCCAACCGCCCTGCCAGGTACCATCCGCTATTGTTGTACTCACCATGCCCGGCAACTGTTCGATGAATCACTGGAGCTAAAAACAATTTCCCTTCTTCTTTCTAGCAATGGATTCCGATTTGGATGAGGAGTACTCTGATGAGTCCTTGAAAACGCGGAGCGTGCGGAGGAGTATGTTCTCAATTTCAAGGGCTCGATCAATGGTCAAGTGCTCAACCACAACAGGGTGCGCGACCATTTGACATTGATTGCCGACTACTTTGCCCTCGATGCACTCTTCGCTGACCATTTTCGCTGGCATTTTCGGATGCGCAAAACTGTCTTCAATCGTTTGTACCATGGGTCCGGTCCTATGATGACTACTTCATCCTGAAGAAGGACGCCGTGGGAACGATTGGGTTCTTTGGTTACCAATAGTGCACGGCCGCACTCCGGATGCTTGCATATGGCACGACCGCTGATTTGTGGGACGAGTACCTACGGATGTCTGAGAGCACATGTGAAGATGCCATGGTCAGGTTTGTAACTGTCGTGGTCGAGGTGTTCGGATCTCAGTACCTGAGAAAACCAACTGTGGCAGACACCGAGAGGCTCTTGGCAATCTCAGAAGCAAGATGATGGCCAAGTTTGCATGGATCTCTTAACTGCATGCATTGGAAATGGAAGAACTGCCCGAAGGCTTTACAAGGGCAATACCGGTGTCATGTTAAGAAGCCGACCATCATTCTTGAAGCAGTTGTATCACATGATCTTTGGATTTGGCATGCCCGGGTCTCACAACGACATCAATGTGCTGCAGCAATGACCGTTGTTTGCGAGGCTGATTAAAGGAAAAGCTCCTCCTTGCCACTATACGGTCAATGGACATGAGTACAACATGACTACTATCTGGTTGACGTTATCTATCCTCCATGGGCTACCTTTGTCAACACCATCTCTAACCCAGTTGGCCAGAAAAAAGAGCTCACTTTGCCCAAAGACAAGAAGCAGCTAGAAAGGATGTCGAGATGGCATTTGGAGTTCCGCAGACCCGTTTTGCAGTTGTTCGTGGACCTGCTAAACAATGGGAACCGGAGACCTTGTGGGAGGTGATGCATGTTGTGCGACCATGCACAACATGATCGTCGAGGATGAGGGTGACGATGCTGCCGCAGCTCTAGAATTTGAGAACATGGGTGATCCTATCCAACTTCCAGATCAGAATCCGGCCACATTTGAAGAGTTTATTCAATGCATCAACAAATTCAGCATCGACCAACTCACGAGCAGCTGAATGAAGATCTGATTGAGCATCGCTGGACGGTTAAAGGGGAAAACAATGTAGGGATGTAATATTTGGACTTTTTAAAATTTGAACTATTGATGCATGTGGCTATTTGAACGTCTGTACCCTATGTATGCGGCTATTTGATCGTGCGGGCTTTAAAAAAAAAGAGGAAGACTGGATATATGCGGCTACGGTTGCCCTGTTTGCGAATGGATACAGGATGAAATTTGCAGGTCACCGTTGGAGATGCCCTTACGAGTGATGTAGCCACATTAGTCAACTAGCATCTTAAAGAGTCTGGAACTAGGAAGCACACAGAATATGAGCAGAGTGCATCCCCAGAGGCCTTAGTTTTGCTTTCCCAGATGCTATCTTCACTCGTCAAGGGGATGCAAGAGGAATCTTCACGCCGACGCAAGCCATTTTCTTATTACGCGCGTCTGGTCCAGGCAAATTAAGCCAACTGGACTGAAACCCTAAAAAAAGGGGCAATTGAACTGAACCATCACGCCGCCGTCCAGCTTGAGCTACCCGCCTACCCCAGTAGACGGATACACTGTTTGAATTTATATATACGCTCTTCATAAATAAGTCTGTCTTCTGTATAATACACTGTAATGTAGTCGCGGTAGGTATAAGGAAATTCAGAAGGTAACATTCCCTGGCACAGATACGTGTACAAGATCGACATTGCTTCGAGAACGGTCAACACAGCTCCGTTCCAAAAAAAAAAAAAAACGGTCAACACAGCTAGCTAGGTAGCTCAAGCTCCAGCTGACCGAGAAGGCGAACAAGTTGATATCGGAGCTAGTACAAATGTACAATAGTATTTGTTTCTCACAAACAACGTACCATGAATTCATGTTAGTATTTGTTTCCAACTTGCGGAAGGTAGCTTCTGTGGTTGGCATGATTAATTCATGGCTTCATCCCATGAATGCAATGTTCAAGTAGCGTGATTTGACTTGCATGCAGTTAGCGTTCGGTCTTGGGGCCGGGATGCATGATGCATGATGCCTCAAACTGACAGAAAAAGCAACCGTGCAAGCATTCAGTCTCGCATGGCCTTGCAGCCTACACGATGCACACAAGCATGCTTGCATTCCAGATCATCGAGGAGCCACTAAGCAGAAGCTAGCACATGTACTATTGTATGCACTCGATTGATCATGTGCAGGTGCATCTGGACTTTCTGATCCAGCATGATTAGGTCGAGTTATACAAGTGATCGCATGTTCAGCTACATATAGAAAAGGCTTCGTGTGCTCCCCAACGACTTGACTTTCGACATGCAACGCCGTGCCTGTGTCCACTCATGGAAAGCTAAGTAAGCTTCACCCATCGATGTAATTTTTCACTGCGTAAGAAAAGAACTTTAACAAGATTCCTACACAAGTAATTTTGATTGAAGTTCTTGAACTTTAATCAAGATTCCTACAGAATTCTGAGTCCCGCAGCTATCTTCCTCCCCGAAGTCGGACTTCAGCAGAGGGTGTTGAAATATTAGGGTTGGTCTAGGGCCCATCTAACAATTTCTGAAAATCTCTAAGGGTCCATGTGAGTTTAGTTGGCACTAGGTGCCGGGCAAAGTTCGGATGTTTTTGTGGAGACTCACAAGGCAATCCTTACCCACCGAGGATGTTAGAGCTCATAGAAACATGTCTACAACTAGCTCGTGTGGATTGTGCGGAGCGCCGGATTCCTGGCGTCACTCCCTGCTGGAGTGCACCTCCTCCAGATGTGTTTGGGCCCTAGCTGACGCGAGCATAACCGAACAGATGAGTGTTTCAACAGAGCCGAACACTAAACTTTGGCTCTTTTCGTTGCTAGAAGCGTTATCGCATGCATCATTTGTCAAACTCTCGGTGACACTTTGGGCAGTTTGGTGGGCTCGACAACAGGCAATTCACGAAGGAATTTTCCAGAGTCCATATGCTACACAAGGCTTTGTCGAGAGGTTCATAAGCGAGCTACAAAGCCTGGGAGACAGCAAGCCGACGTGTGAAACGGGAGGAACAAGGAATACAAACGCTGCATCCATTGCTCGGCCTAAGGCACCACCCACAGGATATGCCAAAATTCACGTGGACGCCGGGGTCGCTCAGTTCAACAGAGGTGGTTCGGCTGCTGCCATCTGCAGGGACGACAATGGAAACTACTTGGGCAGTTCAGCTTTAGTGATCCCATGGGTTGTTGATGTGGCGACGTTGGAAGCAATTGCTTGCAGGGAAGCACTGTCTCTGGCTGAAGACTTGCAGATTCATGACCTCATTATAGCTTCAGACTCTAAACAGGTGATAAATGATATAAACAAGGGCTACAGGGGCAAGCATGGGGCTATTATATCAGAGATCAGCTTGCGGGCCTCTGCTTTTAATTGTAATTTTGTTTTCGAGGGCCGGGCGCCGAACGGCGATGCTCATTACATAGCTAGATCTTCGCTTTCTCTTCAGCAGGGGCGCCATCTTTGACTTGTTCACCCCCATGCAAACTGTATTCCACAAACTGTGGCTTATGATCAATAAAGTGTGTCTTGCCCCTAAAAAAAGGTGTAGTGGGAAGTTTAGTCCCACCCCGGAAGTTGGAGAGGAGTTGGACCTCCTTATAAGGGTTTCTCTTTCACATGCTATCGAAGTTTGAGAAGAGAAGAGGCTCTCGCGCACTCCTCCGCCGCCCGCCGTGCCGCGGGAATGAGCCGAGCTGAGCTCACACATATGCGCTTATTTTTGCCAGTCAATAATGGAGAGTTTTCTGCCTGGACGCCGCTGCTGCCGCCACCGCCGCCGCGGCTTCTGCCTGGCCTACTGGACGGTATAACTCGTTTATCCCGCTCCTACTGTTTTCTGTTTTATCCATGCTAGCATTATACGTAGATCTGTTTGCAATTAGCGTAGTATATGCTTGCATGATTGAGTATCAGTATGCGATTATTTCTGTCAATGCCATGCTAGTGATTTACTCGTGGACTAAATTAATCGAAAAATTGCCTATTTACTCAACAATCCAAAAACCTATTATGTGTAGGAATTTTTCGGCAAGTGGCTTTGCCACTGCACTGAAACTGGATAAGTTTACCGGTACGTACTTTAAGCATTGGCAGACTAAGATCACTTTATGGCTCACGGCTATGAACGTGTTCTGGATCGCCGGTGTCTCCACGTGAACGATTGCTCCTGAACAGGAGAAGGCGTTTAGGGAGGCCACCGTCGTATTTCTCGGAGCAGTTCTTAGCATGATCGGAGATAAATTGGTTGACGCATATTTACATATGCATGTTGCCAAGGACTTGTGGGAGGCGTTCGAATCTAAATTCGGGGCCGCCGATGCTGGGAGCGAGATGTATATTATAAAGCAGTTCCACGATTACACGATGGTTGAGAACCGTCCTGTATTGGAACAGGCTCATGAGATAATATGCATCGTTAAGGAGCTTGAGCTTCTTAAGTGCGATTTAGCGGGCAAGTTTATCGCGGGCTGCATAATCGCTAAGCTCCCTAATTCCTGGAGGAACTTTGCTACCACTTTGAAATATCAGAGGCGTGAATTTTTAGTGAAGGATGGCATTGGCCATTTGAGTGTTGAGCAGAATTCGAGGGCAAAGAACTCGCACGAAAAAGGGGCTGAAGGAATTTCTGTCGCCAACATGGTGAACTAGAGGAACTTCAACTCCCACAAGCCCAAGGAAAAGAACGGTGTCAAACACAATACCGACTTTAAGAAGAAGGGCAAGAAGACCTTCAAGAAGAACAAGAAGGATGAGAGCTGCTTCACTTCTGGTTCGGTTGAACATTGGGCTAACAAGTGACCAAACAAGTATAAGAAGCCAGGGCAGGACTCCAAGTCTGTCAACATGATTATGGGCAATAATGAGAATGGTACATCTGGGTACGGTAATTTATTTACTGTTTTTCAGTGTTTCAGCCCACCGATTGGTGGGTGGACACAGGTGTAGGTGTTCATGTGTGTGCTGACATTTCATTGTTCACTTCTTACCAGGTCACAGGCCACGCCTCCGTATTGATGGGGAATGGCGCGAGTGCTTCTGTTCATGGTGTTGGCACGGTCAATCTGAAGTTTACTTCGGGATGGATCGTGCAGCTGAAGAACGTGCAGCATGTCCCCGCCATCAAGAAGAACCTCGTTAGTGGCTCCCTTCTATGTAGAGAAGGGTTTAAGTTGGTTTTCGAGTCTAATAAATTAGTTGTTACTAAATATGGACTATTTGTTGGAAAAGGTTATGAGAGCGGAGGGATGTTCTGCCTTTCCCTCGCAGATTTTTGTAATAAAGTCGTGAACCATATTCATTCGAGTGTTAATGAATCTGAAGTTTGGCATTCACGTCTTTGTCACATTAGTTTCGGTGTTATGAAGCGGCTAGCTAAATTGGATTTAATCCCGAGTTTCACTTTAGCCAAAGGTTCTAAGTGTCTTTCATGTGTGCAAGCTAAGCAACCTCGCAAGCCTCACAAGGCTGCGGAGGAGAGACACTTGGCACCATTAGAACTCATATATTCTGGTATTTGTGAGATAAATGGTGTGTTGACTAAAGGTGGAAAGAAATACTTCATGACATTGATAGATGATTCTACTAGATATTGCTATGTGTATCTGTTAAATACTAAAGATGAGGCTCTACACTACTTTAAAATCTATAAGGCAGAAGTTGAGAATCAACTTGAAAAGAAAATTAAACGAGTCCGATCAGATCGTCGTGGAGAGTACTTCTCGAGTGAATTTGATTCTTTTTGTGCGGAACACGACATTATTCATCAGAGGACGCCTCCCTATTCACCCCAGTCAAACGGGGTTGCCAAGCGGAAAAACCGTACTCTAACTAATTTGGTTAACGCCATGTTAGATACATCGGGTTTATCCAAGGCATGGTGGGGGGAGATGATGACCCACAAGTATAGGGGATCTATCGTAGTCCTTTCGATAAGTAAGAGTCTCGAACCCAACGAGGAGCAGAAGGAAATGACAAGCGATTTTCAGCAAGGTATTCTCTGCAAGCACTGAAATTATCGATAACGAGTAGTTTTGTGATAAGATAATTTGTAATGGGTAACAAGTAACAAGTGTAACAAAAGTGAAGCAAGGTGGACCAATCCTTTTTATAGCAAAGGATAAGCCTGGACGAACTCTTATATAAAGCAAAGTGCTCCCGAGGACACATGGAAATTATTGTCAAGTTAGTTTTCATCATGCTCATATGATTCGCGTTCGTTACTTTGATAATTTGATATGTGGGTGGACCGGTGCTTGGGTGATGTCCTTACTTGTACAAGCCTCCCACTTATGATTAACCCCTCTTGCAAGCATCCGCAACTACGAAAGAAGAATTAAGATAAATCTAACCATAGCGTGAAACATGTGGATCCAAATCAGCCCCTTACGAAGCAACGCATAAACTAGGGTTTAAGCTTCTGTCACTCTAGCAACCCATCATCTACTTAGTACTCCCCAATGCCTTCCCCTAGGACCAAATTATGGTGAAGTGTCATGTAGTCGACGTTCACATAACACCACTAGAGGAAAGACAACATACATCTCATCAAAATATCGAACGAATACCAAATTCACATGATTACTTATAACAAGACTTCTCCCATGTCCACAGGAACAAACGTAACTACTCACAAAGCATATTCATGTTCAAGATCAGAGGGGTATTGAATATCATTAAGGATCTGAACATATGATCTTTCACCAAATAAACCAACTAGCATCAACTACAAGGAGTAATCAACACTACTAGCAACCCACAGGTACCAATCTGAGTTTTTGAGACAAAGATCAGATACAAGAGATGAACTAGGGTTTGGAGAGGAGATGGTGCTGATGAAGATGTTGATGGAGATTGACCCCCCCCCCCCTCCCCCGCTCGATGAGAGGATCGTTGATGATGACGATGGCTTCGATTTCCCCCTCTCGAAGGGAAGTTTCCCTGGCAGAACAGCTCCGCCGGAGCCCTAAATTGGTTCTGCCCAGGTTCCGCCTCATGACGGCGGCGCTTCGTCCCGAAAGCTTTCTTCAGATTTTTTTCAGGTAAAAACCCTTCATATAGCAGAAGATGGACACCGAAGACATGCGAGGGGGCCCACAAGCCCTAGGGGCGCGCCTAGGGGGTAGGGCGCGTCCCCCAGGCTTGTGGCCACCTGGTGGGTCCCCTCTGATATTTTCTTCGCCCAATAATTCTTATATATTCCAAAATAATTCTCCATAAATTTTCAGGACTTTTGGAGTTGTGCAGAATAGGTCTCTTAGATTTGCCTCCTTTCCGGTCCAGAATTCCAGCTGTCGGCATTCTCCCTCTTTGTGTAAACCTTGTAAAATAAGAGAGAAAATGCATAAGTATTGTACCATAATGAGTAATAACAGCCCATAATGCAATAAATATCAACATAAAAGCATGATGCAAAATGGACGTATCAACTCCCCCAAGCTTAGACCTCGCTTGTCCTCAAGCGAAAACCGAAATCGATAATCATGTCCACATGTTTAGAGATAGAGGTGTCGTTAAATAAAATACGGACATGAGGGCATCATGATCATCTTTAGAACAACAACATATTGTCATATAACTTCTTATGCCAAAGTAGCAATTCGTTCACAAGGTAAAGTATGAATCAAGAACTTTATTGAAAACCAACAAACTATGATCTCGGTCATTGAAGCAATTGCAATTTATCATAACATCGGAAAGAGTCAATGTAAGAGCTTTCATATAGCAAGTTTCACATACTCAACCATCTTCTAGTCTTTCATAATTGCTAACACTCACGCGATACTTATGAGATCAAGGCTTCAACCGGACACAGAGAAAGATAGGGGCTTATAGTTTCGCCTCCCAACCTTTTACCTCAAGGGTAATGTCAACAATAATAGTTTATGAACACCTACATCCGAGTGGATATATATATATATATATATATATATATATATATATATATATATATATATATATATATATATGGATCTTCCCCAACATATAGTGCTTGCCAAAAATAAAAAGTATAAAAAAAAGAGGTGATGATCACCATGACTCTTGTATAAGGGTAGGAAATAAAATAAAAGATAGGCCCTTCGCAGAGGGAAGCAGAGGTTGTCATGCGATTTTATGGTTGGATGCACAAAATCTTAATGCAAAAGAATGTCACTTTATATTGCCCCATGTGATAAAGAACTTTATTATGCAGTCTGTCGCTTTTATTTCTTCCATATCACAAGTTCGTATAAAGCTTATTTTCCTCACACTAATAGATCATACATATTTAAAGAGCAATTTTTATTGCTTGCACCGATGACAACTTACTTGAAGGATCTTACTCAATCCATAGGTAGGTATGGTGGACTCCCATGGCAAAACTGGGTTAAGGGATTTTGGATGCACAAGTAGTATCTCTACTTGGTGCAAAAGATTTGGCTAGCATAGGATGAGAAGCAAGCTCAACATGTTGGAGGATCCATGACAATATAACTTCTATTCGGATATAAGAAAACATAACTCATTACGTTGTCTTCCTGGTCCAACATCAACCTTTTAGCATATAATATTTTAATGAGTGCTCAAATCACAAAAGATGTCCAAGATAGTGTATTTATATGTGAGACTTCTCTTTCTTTATTACTTCCTATTAATTGCAACAATGACCAAAACTATGTTTGTCAACTCCCAACAAGTTTCATATGACATACTTCTTACATGTGAAGTCATCACTTCCCATAAGATCATTATATAATTTTTTTTCTTTCTTTTATTCTTTATTTTCTTTTTCTCAAAATCACAACGAGAAAGCAAAACACTCAACTCAAAACTAATCTTTATTATATAACTCTCGGACTCGGTTACATAGAGGGAACACAAAGCAAAACTCAAAGCTAGATCATACTAAAAACTTTTATTCTACTAGGTAATGATAAGACCAAAAGGATTGAACTAAGGAAAATGATAAAGGTAAAGATGTGATGGTGATACGATATCGGGGCACCTCCCCCAAGCTTGGCAAAAGCCAAGGGGAGTGCCCATACCCGTGTACTTAAGTCTCTTTCTCCGGAGGTGGTGATGATGGAGTTGATGGTGCGTCTGTCAGTTTCAATAAGACACCCTTCAGATTCTATAGTTCTTGGAGCACACGTTGGAGTGCATTCACATTCTTCTGAATTTCCTCCAAAAGATACTTATTTTCAAGCCACCAAGAACTTTTCCCTGCATTGCTTTCACTTGGACGGGGT
The DNA here is from genome assembly GCA_011799875.1 of Thinopyrum elongatum. Lineage (NCBI taxonomy): Eukaryota > Viridiplantae > Streptophyta > Magnoliopsida > Poales > Poaceae > Thinopyrum > Thinopyrum elongatum. The sequence continues at coordinate 326,622,921 of CM022297.1, read as the reverse complement.
ATATCCCAATTGGAGGGTATATGTGTACAAGGGGTGTTCTCTACTCCATAGTTATGAACCAAATTATGAAAGTTGTTCCGATGTAACCTGTGCAAGGGCCTCCTAGGGGGAAGTCCTCCTTGTATCTCTTGGCCTTCATGATTGCTTGTAGTTCCTATTGCTTGATGGGGATTTGGAATAGTGGAGATGCCAGCAAGAGTGCCTCTCTCCGAATCTAGAGGGTGAACCTCAAGCAAATTCCCTTCGTCTTCTTCCATCGTGACTTCCTCGGCCTCCTCCCTCCTGAGTTCCATCTGCATCAAGCAAGCATCATCGTCCACATTGCTGGAGGAGGAGGAAGACATGATGCCTGGCCTTGAAAACTCTGGCAGAAAACAGCTCAAAACGAAAACAGGGGATATTGCCATGGTATGGTGGTCAAAACCTTCGGGAGATTATATAATAAATTTTTACCGACCAAAATAAGTGTTCTGCCGGAGGGCACACGAGGTGGCCACAAGCCTGGGAGGCGTGCCTAGGGGGTAGGGCGCACCCCCAAGGCTTGTGGTCTCCTCGTGCACTTTTTGGACTACTTTTTATTTTCCTAATTTTTTAAATATTCCAAAATGGAGTAAAATTGCTTTTGGAAAAGTTTTGGAGTCGGTTTACTTACCGTATCACATACATATTCCTTTTTGGAGGTCTGGAGCGTTCTGGTAGATATCCCTTATGTACTCCTCCGCTGTTATGGCATTAATAATATTGGTTTCAACATTTATGGGAGTACCTGAGATATAATGCTTGATTCTTTACCCGTTTACCACCTTCGGGTTAGTGCCTTCGGCGTTGTTGCTCTTGATGGCACCGGAACGATAAACTTCCTCGATAATGTAAGGCCCTTCCCATTTAGAGAGAAGTTTTCCTACAAAAAATCTTAAACAAGAATTGTATAGCAAGACATAGTCACCTTCATTGAATTCACGCTTTTGTATCCTTTTATCATGCCATCTTTTAACTTTTTCTTTAAACAATTTGGCATTCTCATAGGCTTGGGTTCTCCATTCATCAAGTGAGCTAATGTCAAATAACCTCTTCCCACCGGCAAGTTTGAAATCATAGTTGAGCTCTTTAATTGCCCAATAAGCTTTATGTTCTAGTTCAAGAGGTAAGTGACAAGCATTTCCATAAACCATTTATATGGAGACATACCCATAGGATTCTTATAGGCGGTTCTATAAGCCCATAGCGTATCATCGAGTTTCTTAGACCAATTCTTCCTAGATGTATTAACAGTCTTTTGCAAGATCAATTTTATTTCTCTATTACTTAATTCTACTTGACCACTAGACTGAGGGTGATATGGAGATGCAATTATATGGTTAACATCATACTTAGCAAGCAATTTACGGAAAGCACCATGAATAAAGTGTGAACCACCATCAGTCATTAAATATCTAGGGACTCCAAACCTCGGGAAAATAACTTCTTTAAGCATTTTAATAGAGGTGTTATGATCAGCACTACTAGTTGGAATAGCTTCTACCCACTTAGTAACATAATCAACAGCAACCAAAATATGTGTATACCCATTAGAGGAAGGAAAAGGTCCCACATAATCAAATCCCCAAACATCAAATGGTTCAATAACAAGTGAATAATTCATAGGCATTTCCCGACGTCTACTAATATTACCAATTATTTGACATTCATCACAATACAAGACAAACTTACGAGCATCCTTAAAAAGAGTAGGCCAATAAAACCAGATTGTAGTACCTTGTGTGTAGTTCTATCACCAGCATGGTGTCCTTCGTAGGCTTCGGAGTGACACTTGCATAGGATCTGTTCCTGTTCATGCTCAGGTACACAACATCTAATAACACCATCTACTCCTTCTTTATAAAGGTGTGGGTCATCCCAGAAGTAATGTCTTAAATTATAGAAAAACTTTTTCTTTTGTTGGTATGTGAAACTAGGTGGTATGAATTTAGCAACAATATAATTAGCGTAGTCGGCATACCATGGAGTACTACGAGAAGCATTTATGACAGCTAATTGTTCATCAGGAAAACTATCATCAATAGGTAGTGGGTCATCAAGAATATTTTCTAACCTAGACAAGTTGTCTGCTACGGGTTCTCAGCTCCCTTTCTATCAATAATATGTAAATCAAATTCTTGTAACAAAAGAACCCACCTAAATGAGTCTAGGTTTAGCATCTTTCTTTTCATAAGGTATTTAATAGCAGTATGATTAGTGTGAACAGTAACTTTGGAATCAACAATATAAGATCTGAACTTATCACAAGCAAATAAAATCGCTAAAAATTCTTTTTAAGTAGTAGCATAATTTCTTTGAGCATTGTCTAGAGTTTTGCTAGCATAATGGATAACATTTAATTTCTTATCAACTCTTTGCCCTAGAATAGCACCAACAGCATAATCACTAGCATCACACATAATTTCAAAGGGTAGGTTCCAATTAGGTGGTTGAACAATAGGTGCAGAAATTAAGGCTTTCTTAAGTATTTCAAATGCTTCTACACAATCATCATCAAAAACAAATGGAACATCTTTTTGCAAGAGATTAGTAAGAGGCCTAGAAATTTTAGAGAAGTCTTTAATAAATCTCCTATAGAAACCAGCATGACCAAGGAAACTTCTTATACCTTTGATATCCTTAGGACACGATATTTTTTCAATAGCATCAACTTAGCTTTATCAACTTCAATACCTCTTTCAGAGATTTTATGCCCCAAGACAATACCTTCATTAACCATAAAGTGGCACTTCTCCCAATTCAAGACAAGATTAGTTTCTTCACATATCTGCAAAACTCGATCAAGGTTGCTTAAGCAATCATCAAAAGAAGTTCCGTAAACGGAGAAATCATCCATGAAAACCTCAACAATCTTTTCACAAAAGTCAGAGAATATAGCAGGCATACATCTTTGAAAGGTAGCAGGTGCATTGCATAAACCAAAAGGCATATGTCTATAAGCAAAAGTACCAAAAGGGCAAGTGAAAGTAGTTTTTTCTTGATCCTCTTGTGACACAGGTATTGAAAAGAAACCAGAATAACCATCTAGAAAGCAGAAATGTGTATGTTTTGATAGTCTTTCTAGCATTTGATCAATGAAAGGTAGAGGATAATGATCTTTCCTAGTAGTTTTATTTAATTTTCTAAAATCAATTACCATTCTATAACCTGTGATAATTCTTTGCGGAATCAATTCATTTTTATCATTAGGCACAACAGTAATACCTCCCTTCTTAGGGACACAATGAACAGGGCTTACCCATCTACTATCAGCAATAGGATAAATTATACCTACTTCCAGAAGCTTTAGTATTTCATTCCTTACCACTTCTTTCATTTTTGGATTCAACCGTCGTTGATGATCAACAACTGGTTTAGCATCAGGTTCCATATTAATTTTGTGTTGACATAGAGTGGGGCCCTTAAGATCATCAAGAGTATATCCAATAGCGGCACGGTGCTTCCTTAGAGTTTTCAATAATTTCTTTTCTTCATGCTCTGAAAGGTTAGCACTAATAATAACAGGATATATCTTCTTTTCAATAAGATAAGCATATTTTAGAGTATCAGGTAATTGTTTAAGATCAAACACAGGATCACTCTTGGGTGGTAGAGGATCCCCAAGAGTCTCAACAGGTAAATTGTGTTTCAAAACAGGCATTTGTTTAAAGAAAATCTCGTCTAGTTCCTTCCTTTCATTCATGAACATATCATTTTCATGGTCTAGCAAATATTGTTCTAAAGGATCTGTAGGAGGCACAACAATAGAAGCAAGACTAATAATTTCATCTTTATTAGGCAATTCTTTGTCATGGGGTTGTCTACGAAATTTGGAGAAATTAAACTCATGAGACACATCCCCGAAACTTACACTAACAGTTTCTTTCTCACAATCTATTTTAGCATTAACAGTGTTCAAGAAAGGTCTACCAAATATAATGGGACAAAAATCATCTTGTGGGGAACCAAGAACTAGAAAATCAGTAGGGTATTTTATTTTCCCACACAAGACTTCAACGTCTCTAACAATCCCAATTGGTGAAATAGTATCTCTATTGGCAAGCTTGATAGTAACATCAATATCTTCTATTTCAGCAGGTGCAATATCACTCATAATTTCTTGGTATAAGGTAAAGGGAATTGCACTTGCACTAGCACCCAAATCACATAAGCCATGATAAAATTAATCTCCTATTTTAACAGAGACAACAGGCATGCCAACAATAGGTCTATGTTTATCTTTTTCATCGGGTTTAGCAATTCTAGCAGCTTCATCACAGAAATAAATAACATGCCCATCAATATTATCGACCAAGAGATCTTTAACCATAGCAATACTAGGTTCAACTTTAATTTGTTTAGGGGGTGTAGGTGTTCTAGTATAACTCTTACGAACCACAGCTGAAGTTTTAGCATGTTCTTTTATCCTAACAGGAAAAGGTGGTTTCTCAATATAAGCAGTAGAAATAACAGGATCAACATTATAAGTAATAGTTTCCTCTTCAGCTTTAACGGGTTCTACTATTTTTACTTCAATGGGAGGATGATATTTAAACCACTTCTCCTTAGGGAGATCAATATGAGTAGCAAATGATTTACAGAAAGAAGCTACTATCTCAGAGTCAAGTCCATATTTAGTGCTAAATTCACGAAAAGCATCGGTCTCCATAAAAGATTTAACACAATCAAACTTAAGGTTTATATCTGAATCCTTACCTTCATCGAGCTCCCGATCTTCAGAGTTGTGTTTTATTCTTTCCAAGAGATCCCATTTGAATTCAATAGTTTTCTTCATAAAAGAACCAGTACAAGAAGTATCGAGCATGGATTGATCATTACGAGAAAGCTGAGCATAAAAATTCTGAATAATAATTTCTCTTGAGAGCTCATGATTGGGGCATGAATATAACATTGACTTAAGCCTCCCCCAAGCTTAAGCGATACTTTCTCCTTCACGAGGCCAAAAATTATATATATAATTCCGATCACAATGAACCAGATGCATAGGATAAAACTTCTGATGAAATTCCAATTTCAATCGGTTGTAATTCCAAGTCCCAATATCATCGCATAGCCTATACCATGTCAATGCCTTCTCCTTCAAAGATAAAGGGAAGACCTTCTTCTTGACTTCATCCTCAGGCAAACCTGCAAGCTTAAATAATCCACAAACTTCATCCACATAGATTAGATGTATATCAGGATGTAGTGTTTCATCTCTTGCATAAGGATTAGCTAGCAGTTTCTCTATCATAACCGAAGGAATTTCATAATAAATATTTTTAGTAGGTTGAGGAGCAACTCTTTGTTCTTCCGGTCGAGGTAAAGATACCACGAACAAACCCCTCAAAAGATGATTTTCCATAGTAACAAGTGGCAGTAGATCAAGGCTTCAACTGAACACAGAGAAAGATAGGAGCTTATAGTTTCGCCTCCCAACCTTTTACCTCAAGGGTAATGTCAACAATAATAGTTTATGAACGCCTAAATCCGAGTGGATATATATACCTGGATCTTCCCCAACATATAGTGCTTGCCAAAAAGAATAAGTATAAAAAGAAGAGGTGATGATCACCATGACTCTTGTATAAGGGTAGGAAATAAAATAAAAGATAGGCCCTTTGCAGAGGGAAGCAGAGGTTGTCATGCGATTTTATGGTTGGATGCACAAAATCTTAATGCAAAAGAACGTCACTTTATATTGCCCCTTGTGATAAAGAACTTTATTATGCAGCCTGTCGCTTTTATTTCTTCCATATCACAAGTTCGTATAAAGCTTATTTTCCTCACACTAATAGATCATACATATTTAAAGAGCAATTTTTATTGCTTGCACCGATGGCAACTTACTTGAAGGATCTTACTCAATCCATAGGTAGGTATGGTGGACTCTCATGGCAAAACTGGGTTAAGGGGTTTTGGATGCACAAGTAGTATCTCTACTTGGTGCAAAAGATTTGGCTAGCATAGGATGAGAAGCAAGCTCAACATGTTGGAGGATCCATGACAATATAACTTCTATTCGGATATAAGAAAACATAACCCATTACGTTGTCTTCCTTGTCCAACATCAACCTTTTAGCATATAAATCACAAAAGATGTCCAAGATAGTGTATTTATATGTGAGACTTCTCTTTCTTTATTACTTCCTATTAATTGCAACAATGACCAAAACTATGCTTGTCAACTCCCAACAAGTTTCATGTGACATACTTCTTATATGTGAAGTCATCACTTCCCATAAGATCATTATATAATCTTTTTTCTTTCTTTTTTTCTTTATTTTCTTTTTCTCAAATCACAACGAGAAAGCAAAACCCTCAACTCAAAACTAATCTTTATTATATAACTCTCGGACTCGATTACATAGAGGGAACACAAAGCAAAACTCAAAGCTAGATCATACTAAAAACTTTTATTCTACTAGGTAATGATAAGACCAAAAGGATCGAACTAGGGAAAACGTTAAAGGTAAAGATGTGATGGTGATACGATACCAGGGCACCTCCCCCAAGCTTGGCAAAAGCCAAGGGGAGTGCCCATGCCCGTGTACTTAAGTCTCTTTCTTCGGAGGTGGTGATGATGGAGTTGATGGTGCGTCTGTCAGTTTTAATAAGATACCCTTCAGATTCTGCAGTTCTTGGAGCACACGTTGGAGTGCATTCACATTCTTCTGAATTTCCTCCAAAAGATGCTTATTTTCAGGCCACCAAGAACTTTTCCCTACATTGCTTTCACTTGGACGGGGTATATCCCAATTGGAGGGTATATGTGTACGAGGGGTGTTCTCTACTCCATAGTTATGAACCAAATTATGAAAGTTATTCCGATGTAACCTATGCAAGGGCCTCCTAGGGGGAAGTCCTCCTTGTATCACTTGGCCTTTATGATTGCTTGTAGTTCCTATTGCTTGATGGGGATTTGGAATAGTGGAGATGCCAGCAAGAGTGCCTCTCTCCGAAGCCGGAGGGTGAACCTCAAGCAAATCCCCTTCGTCTTCTTCCATCGTGACTTCCTCGGCCTCCTCCCTCCTGAGTTCCATCTGCATCAAGCAAGCATCGTCGTCCACATTGTTGGAGGAGGAGGAAGACATGATGCCTGGCCTTGAAAACTCTGGCAGAAAACAGCTCAAAACGAAAACAGGGGATATTGCCGTGGTACGATGGTCAAAACCTTCGGGAGATTATATAATAAATTTTTACCACCAAAAGAAGTGTTCTGCAAGAAAACGGAGTCCGGAGGGCACACGAGGTGGCCACAAGCCTGGGAGGTGCGCCCAGGGGGGTAGGGCGTGCCCCCAAGGCTTGTCGCCTCCTCGTGCACTTTTCGGGCTACTTTTTATTTTCCTAATTTTTTAAATATTGCAAAACGGAGTAAAATTGCTTTTGGAAAAGTTTTGGAGTCGGTTTACTTAACGTATCACATACCTATTCCTTTTCGGAGGTCTGGAGCGTTCTGGTAGATATCCCTTATGTACTCCTTCGGTGTTATGGTATTAATAATATTGGTTTCAACATTTATGGGAGTACCTGAGATATAATGCTTGATTCTTTGCCCGTTTACCACCTTCGGGTTAGTGCCTTTGGCATTGTTGATCTTGATGGCACCGGAATGATAAACTTCCTCGATAATGTAAGGCCCTTCCCATCTAGAGAGAAGTTTTCCTGCAAAAAATTTTAAACGAGAATTGTATAGCAAGACATAGTCACCTACATTGAATTCACGCTTTTGTATCCTTTTATCATGACATCTTTTAACTTTGTCTTTAAACAATTTGGCATTCTCATAGGCTCGGGTTCTCCATTCATCAAGTGAGCTAATATCAAATAACCTCTTCCCACCGGCAAGTTTGAAATCATAGTTGAGATCTTTAATTGCCCAATAAGCTTTATGTTCTAGTTCAAGAGGTAAGTGACAAGCATTTCCATAAACCATTTTATATGGAGGCATACCCATAGGATTCTTATAGGCGGTTCTATAAGCCCATAGCGCATCATCGAGTTTCTTAGACTAATTCTTCCTGGATCTTTTAACAGTCTTTTGCAAGATCAATTTTATTTCTCTATTACTTAATTCTACTTGACCACTAGACTGAGGGTGATATGGAGATGCAATTCTATGGTTAACATCATACTTAGCAAACAACTTACGGAAAGCACCATGAATAAAGTGTGAACCACCATCAGTCATTAAATATCTAGAGACTCCAAATCTCGGGAAAATAACTTTTTAAAGCATTTTAATGGAGGTGTTATGATCAGCACTACTAGTTGAAATAGCTTCTACCCACTATAGGTCATTCGACTATGTTTCTTCGTGACCGACTGTAGGTCATCCGACTGTGTTTTTTCGTGACCGACTGTTGGGTCTTATCCGTTAGGAGGTTCGTAATCCGACTTATCCGTTAGGAGGTTCGTAATCCGACTGTAGACACTCGGTTCCTTAGCGAATATCTCCCCTGGTATCTGACGCCATGGGTTAGTGCCGCAATGGAATTGGTGTATAGCCCTTGGCTCATTGTCTTCAGGACTGTATTTCTTTGTTGACTTAGGCCTTAGGCTAGGCCATATGTGTGCTTGGGCGTACTCCTTAGGTGTAACCCCGTCAGGCACATTGGGCCGACCCATTTTGCCCTCGGTTTTCAGGCGTACCTCTCCTATAGTTGACGGTCAAATCTAGTCGTCGCCTGCAGGTGTCAACCAGGGAGCCAACGCGTGATGGCGAGCGAAATGGGTCGTCCCAGTTCGTTGTGCGCCGATGCGTCCATTGTTCACTGGTTGCAGTTCTTTTTATTGTGGTTTTTGTTTGTTTTTTTTCAGTTCTTTTAGATTCTTTTCAATTTTTTTGTTTGTTTGGTTTTTTGTTTTGGTTTTTTATTATTTATTTTTTAATACACCGCGAACACATTTTAATGCACAGTGAACAATTATTTAATATACTATGAATTTTTTTTGGTACACCACTAAATATTTTTGTAATATACTTTTTGAATATTTCTTTTAATACACATCGAACATTTTTCTAATATATGGTGAACATATTTTAGTATAGACTGAATTTTTAAAAAACTCAAACTGTAAAAGTTTCAAAATAGTATTTTTAAATTTTTAACAGGGTTTTAAGTATTTAGCGTAAAAAGGCCCCTTTTTTGGAGAAAACTCGACTAAAAACTGACAATAATAAAAAAACACTCACGCCAGAGTGAGCCGTCCTTCTCCTGTTTGGAGATCTCATTCCCCCTATTATGTGGCCAAACGTCCGAACTGGACCGGCCCACGACGTACGCGCCTGTTTTTCTTTTTCATGCTTTAAGAAAAAAAACATTATACCTGCGACCCCGAGTCCTCCATACACCTAGGGCCGTTCCGCTAAAAAAAAAAAAACCTAGGGCCGTTCCGCCGCCGCCGCCGTCTCCTCCGCCGGCCTCCGCGCCCCACCTCCGCCTTCGAATTCTCCCGCCTCGACGCGGTGCTGAGCGCGTCCTTCCTCTACCGTGCCCCCTCTTTCACCGGCCGCCGACCGACGGCAAGCCACTGCCTCCCGTACCGGCGAACCGCATCGCGCCGTTGCTGCACGCAGAGGAGGAGGCCCCCATCTTACCGGCCACCCACCCCCCTTCGGCAACCAATCGCTGCACATCCCTCCACTCCAGCTACCGGCGGCGTGCACCTTGGCAACTTGACCGTCTTCTCCACCGTGCCGGACACTCAGCAATCAGGCAACGTAAGTCCCCAGCTCGTCTCATCCTCTGCCTCAAATCTTTGTTCAATTTGCAGTAGTTCTATATGTAGATCAAAGATCATACATGGATGCTTTTCTTGGAGATTCTAGCACTTGTACTGGTTCTGTATGTAGAATTGTAGATGATACATGGATGCTTGGTCTGTTGTTCATACATGGATGCTTTGTGTGTGTGCTGTCAATTATGGTTTCTGCCGAAAACCAAACTGAATTCCTCGGTTAACCGAAATGTCGGTTTTCACTTTTTGACTGCCTAATTCGGTTACCACATAGCACTAACTGAATTTCAAAATAAACCGAATTGTACTAACCGAAATTTTGGTTTCTACCCAGGCCTAGCCGCCACATACCCTTTCCATCCTCATCGGCCACCGCCGTTTCCTAAAGAAAAGCAACCGCCGCCGAAAAGTCGGTCCTAGCTGGGGGGTTCGAGCACCGGGGTCAGGAAGGGAAACGAGGCGAGCTGTCAATCGGGATGGAGGCGATGGTGCGGAAGGTGCAGCAGAGGGTGAGAAAAGCACGGGAGGAGACAGAGCGGTGGGACGACCTCAACTCCCGCCTCCTCTCCCAGTTCTCCAACGCCACGACCATCATCACCCGCCTTCCGGTACATTTCATTCTCCTCGGATCCTCTTTGTGCTTATTTGCATTCTACTTTTATGCAGCGTCTTCGGTGATGCCCTGCGCATGATCAATTCACAGACAGCTGTAATGGGGTTTGAAAAATCTAGTAATAGGTGGTTACAGTAGCAATTTTTTTGGCTTCAGTTAATGAGCAGTACCAAATTATAGGAATAGTGATCCTTGATATTGTGCATTGTAATTTTGTGATTCTTTACTCTCCGAAGGAATTTTAAATTCTTACTCATCTCATGTGTTAGGTACTTGGAGATGCTAAAAACTACGGTGTCCTGCGGTGTATGCCCAACATCAGGGAGGATCTCTTGGGGAAGCAGATGGAGAGCCTGGAGCTCATCTTTGTTTTGATGAGGGAGACTTTGTAAGATGCTGTCACTTTTGTTGTAACCGCTTTTGGTTTGGTGTAACTCTAGAAGCTTGTGCGACGGAATTGTTTTGAGTTGGTGTTACAATGCTGCTGCATTTTTTCAGGGAGGAGTTTAGTGGCATTGCCAAAGGTTTGAGCAAAGTGTTGCGTGATGCTAATCAGATGGTGAGGGGTGGGTCGGCACTCAGTGCAAAACAGTTGCAGTTACAAGTGGGAATTTTGCCAACTATCGCAGACTGCTTGGATGGGCTACGAACGCTGTCAGATATGCACCAGGCTGAGTAAGAACCAAGTGAAATTCCTTCACCAAACCTGCTGAAGCTTGACCACATTCTCTTCTGTTTTTTTTCTTTTCTTTTTCCAAATAACATGAAGCTGGCTCACTTGACCACATTCCTTCTGGTTGAATAGAAGATTGTTGCACTATTGCTGATATGTACATTTGCCATCTCGTATATGGCCAGTTCACCAATACCGTCTCTTAGCATTTTGTTTTCGCTGGTGTCATATGTAAAAATGCTATTTTTCTAACAATTCATTGATATACATCTTACTCTTTTTATCATAGCAGAAGCTACTTCTTTACTGACAATGCATTGATATGCCAGGTATGCACTAAAATCATCGATCATCTCTTTGTTGACATGGACAAGCAGGCAAGTTGGAGTTTATGGCCACTAAACTATCTTTTCATCTCCTTATATTAGTTTTATTCCCTGTAATTCTGTATCGCTGTTAGTTTACCCAAGACTGATCTCCTTCCCATCCCTTAAAACTAGCAGTTAGCCGCATGTTTATTCTTATCTTTCTTCATTGACTTTTGGTGCCCTTTCCTTTGCAGTTCAAGTGATATCGCTGCAATGTGCCAACTCTTGGTAGACCAACCGAACATACCAAAAGATGAAGGTAAGAAACCAAGCAATAGAACGGAAAATATGGTTTTTACTAATGGTTTGATCTAATGCTTTTCCACTCCATCTTCCTCATTTTGCAGTGCAATCTATTTTCGACATTATATTTGCAGATGAAATTTGTTAAGTTGGGTGTGTCCTACTATCTGGAGCCTTATTACCCAGACATGTTGAAGGCATTGTATTTTGATCTACTTTCTCATCTAGACAAACATGAAGGTGGCTGCAGGTTCAGGTTTAATAATCCCAATTGCTGACAAAGCGCAAGCTGGAATTATTTTACGGAACCATTTAGCTTGTGGCAATGTTCTGTCTCATTGTATGGTCAAAGTCTTTATTTCTGGAATTTGGTATCAATCAAACTATTGATGTGCTGCAACTTAAAGTGGTCTGGTGAAAGCGCCTTGGGGAAATAGTTACTGGAAGTTTCCTGCGCGAAGCTGCTAATGTGCGGACTATTATGACCTAGCTTTGCTCATTTGACCCTTTTGTGCTGGGTTTCTCTTTCATAAAGTTCTTCCAAGAGAAGAAATCCTTACAACGGCCGGCCAACGTTTCAAAAAATCGTGTACTGTAGTAATACTGATAACTGGTAAACACTCTAACTGGCAGCTGGGTGAAAGAGAAACTGGTCATAATTCAGATGGAACGCAAATCAGCACTCATCGTGTGTTCAAATTGTTTCCAAATTCCGGCCTAGTGTTTCCTAGTAGTGGATGATCGTCGTTCCTGGTCACATTTTTCTCTCGTGGGGGATGGTGGCTTGCGAATTTCGGATCTGGATCGACCAGCGGGGCTCGGTTCATCGCGGCCGTCCGGATTTTGAATTGGACGGCCCACGTCGGCGGCAGAGCACATGTCAGCACGAGCGCCCTTCCCGTCGTGCGCTCGGCCCCCTCTCCTCCCCACCCAATGTCCATCCCCCGCCGATCGCCGCCGCCGACACCGCCGCCGTGCTCCGGCCTCCTAGGCGCCCTCCACCACAGCGTCTCGGCCGGCCACGCCTCCGCCGCCGTCTCCCTCCTGCCCACCCTCTCCCGCGCCGGCCTGCGCCCGCCCTTCCCGCTCCTCTCCTCGCTCGCCCGCCTCCTCCTGCTCCGCCGCGCCGCGCCGTCCTTTCCCGCCCTGGCAGGCCGCCTGCTGCTCTACGTCCGCCTCGCCGGCCTCAAGCATTTCGTCGCATATTCCACCCAGCTCGCCAACCACCTCCTGTCTCTGCATTTCCTCCTCGGTCGGCCGCGCGACGCCCGCCGCCTGTTCGCCAGAATGCCCCGACCCAGCATGTACTCCTCCAATGCCATGTTAGCGGGGTACGCCCACCTCTCCCTCGCAGCTCCGGCGGCGGAGATCTTTGCTGCTATGCCGCATCGTGACCTCAACTCCTATAACTCTGCTATGCTTGCACTCGCGAGCGGTGGAGAAATGCGGGGAAGCTTGGTGCTGTACTCCGACCTCCGGCACACGTCTCCTTCCCTTGGCTACAGCGATCACACCTTCTCGGCGCTCCTGGTGGCGTGCGCTGGTCTCATGGACAGGGACCTTGCCAGGCAGCTCCATGCCCATTTGTCTCATCTTGGATTCTTGTCTGGTATTAACATCGCCAGTTCCCTTGTCGATGTGTACAGAAAATGTGGCTGCATTGCTGATGCACATAGACTGTTCGACGAGATGCCTGTGAAGGACTTGCGCATGTGGACGTCAATAGTTTGCGGCTACGCAGAGGATGGCCAGATGAGTATTGCTCGTCAGATCTTTGATCGGATGCAAAAGAGGAGTATCATTTCATGGAATGCTCTCATGGAGGGATACGTTTGTCATGGACAGGCAGCAGAATCATTGAGTATTTTTAAGCATTTGATCAAGGATGGTCTTCAACCAGATCAGTCCACCTTCAGTAGCGCTTTGTCTGCTTGTGCAGCTATTGGTTCAGTGACACATGGTAAGCAGATCCACGGCATGTTGCTACAAACTGGTTTTGATCCCACTGTAATTGTTCTCAGCTCACTCATTGACATGTACTCGAAAGGTGGTTATTTGGCTGGTGCCAGACAGGTTTTCAGTCTAGCATGTCAGGAAAGGAGGGATACTGTGTTGTGGAATGCAATGTTATCTGCTCTATGCCATCATGTCCATGGACAGGACGCGATAGGATTGTTTGTTCAGATGATTCGGGAGCGAGTGAAGCCTGATGCTAACACATTTTTGCTAGTTTTGACAGCTTGTTGCCATTGCAGCCTAGTTGATGAAGGCATGAATTTCTTTGATTTGATGACCGAGAGATACAGGATTGTTCCAGGACAAGACCATTATGTTTGTGTGGTGGATTTGATCAGCCGTTCATCCCGTTCATATGATGAGGTAGTTGAATGGATCAGAAGTTCACAATTCGGTTCTAGCAAACAAGCTTGGGAAACTTTGGTTGAGAAATGTGCGATAAACGGGAACACAGAGTTGATGAGTAAAGCAGAGGAGCACCTAGCTGAACTGGGCAGTCCAAAATAAATGAGTGCTTGCTCTTCAAAGTTTGTTTTGTGAGGTTATCTCCCTTGAGTCCAATGTTGAAGAATGCCCAGGCAGACAGATTACTTGTGATAAGAACTTTGGCACAGTGAGAGCTGTTTGTTCTTTGCACAGGAGACATTCTTTTGAGAACATAGACTGGACAGGTGCATCATATCCCTGAACAAGCGTGGTATAGCAATGGCATCATAAAGAATCGGTGGTGAAGGGACCTGACATGGGGGTTCTGCTGAGCGTGGTGTAATTGAAGGAAGAGGAACAGATATTCTTGAGCATGTAATGTGTTGCGGCTTGGCATACCAAGTAAATAGCGAAGAAGAGATTTCACAAATATTTTCAAGCAAACATCGCTTTGTCATGTCACATGCCAATGGACACAGGAAGCTCAGCATTACTATTTTTCTGCTGGCCTTCTTGAGATTGCTGCATTCACTTGAAAGTTTGTAGGTACAAATAGTTCATCATCCATATTGTATCTGCATCTGTGTCCAGTTTCAGAAAATGCTGTACAGATACGTGCATTACAGCAAGGAAATGTGATTTTGTTCAGGTTAGCATGTAGTTGTGTCCACGGGATTACATGGCGGATGAAACAAATAAACATAGGCTATTACAAATTTAGCAATATATTTCTGATGCTGGTGCATAAATCGTGTATTTTGTCTGTGTACCAACATGTGTGACAAAGCTACTCCATAAACATGGATGTTGTTTTCTTTTGCTACTACAGGTGATACATTCATTTCATATGCATACCCAAGATATAAACTGTAACATTTCATATACATACTCCATTAATATGGATGTTGTTGTTCACAGCATCACAGGATTACAATGGCAGATGTTGTGTACAAACATGTTTCTGCTGCAAAACGCCATCATGTTCAACAACGTACATCAAATATCTTAAAGAAGCAGACAAAATTCCCTAGAAAAGCCTAGCTATGTATGCTGAGAATTGCACTATCTGCTTGGATGTTGCAACCAGCAAAATGACGCCAAAGCCTTCAAGTCTGTAATACTTCATGAAGCTATTGGTAATGATTGACCCATACTGGCACAGAGTATACCAGAGTTCCCAGCACGAAAGAGAGCACGAAGGTCGCTGCAGCATAGACAAAGGCCCTACCGATCTGTCCGCTGCTTCGCATAGCGTAGATTTCAGCAGCAAAAGTAGACACTGTGCTCAAGCAGCCGAGGAAACCAAACTGTATGCCATTAAATACAGTTGTTGAACACTTTGTATTCACCTACAGAAAGACCAAACCAATCAGAGATATAGCAACGCAATTTACATAAACCATATAAACACATGCTTTAGCTATCATACCGCTTTGGCGGTCACAGCCAGTGATGCCATGATACCCGCAGCAAGAACATTGGCTACAAGTGTCCCAATGGGCAGCCATTTGAGGGATCCCTGTTTGCCGATTCCCTGGCCATTGAGCCTTGCCAAGTACCAGCGTAACCAAACACCTGGAGGCGCAACCGAGCACCCCAACCACAGTACAGCGCCATCATCAAGATTGCGCACCTTTATTATGGCCAACACGATGCTCAGAACCCACACAAAAGAAAGCAAAATCATCATAACTGCTATAAGCACAAAATGTTTAGTCCTAGTGTTGACATTCAGGTGCTCCCAGTTACATTTGCTTCCTATTGAACTATTTTCCTTGACGCATTTCAGGATCCAGCTTCGTAGGCGCTCACCGGTTTCGGCGCCCACCCTGATGGACTCATTGACGATGAACATTCCTGAGTAGGTTAGTGTTGTTAATCATCAAAAGAATGATTTCTCTTATGTCTTTATTCACAGTAACTAATTTTGGACTAATAGCACTTTATAGAAAATTATGATGAGGTACCTAATACTATGCCGGCTATGGCATATGCCCAATGGTCTTTGGAAGACATGCTGACCATCGCTTGATTCCACCCACTGAAGGTGGTAAGGCTTCCCATGTATCCGGTTGTGATTCCAACAATGAGATGTTCAGATATGTGCCGAATGTCAGTCTTAAAGATGATCCCAAACCAGGCCATCAGGAAGGATCCTAGCTGATGCACAAACATTTTGGCATTAACATGTGTCAGTATAGCCCAAATCCTTTACTTGAGCAGGTACAGGATAGAACATACCATGTTCGATGGAAGATCAAGGTATAAAGGGCTTTGGTTGGAGGTGAGTGCCAGGCAGCCTGGGCCGAACAGCTTTTGGAGCCCGTACCTTGTAAATATCTAATTTGGACATCAAAAACGTAATTACGGGAATGGAAAGGGATGGTACAGCGGTAAATGTTTTCTGAACGCATGCATGGGTTTAAAGTAAAAAAGTCCCCTGAGCTTTCGTCGATCTTTCGCTACATTTATGTACACTAAGGAAGATCACTTTGTAATTAATACCTAATACAAACAACAGTAGACAATGTGTTGGAGAGTTACCCCAAATAATCCAAAGGTAGCTAAATGGATCAGGTAAGAAGCATAATCTAGCCTCCGAGAAAGCACATATTGTTCAACCTGCAGGAAAGCATAGACATGTTCATTTTAGCATCTATAGCACAACATACAGCCTTGCAATAGTGCTAGACATCATGATAATTCGATTGATAATTGCAAGCAATCACTCGACTCAAAGTACAATTTTGTACCTTGCCTGGTGAGCTGTCGTCCTTTGGCCTTACAGAAGACTCAGGTGCTGGCACACCTGTGCCATGTGAGCTGTGGCCATGGATTCGATTATCTCGGACAGGACCAACCTTATGGTGATCCAATGTATTTTCTGTATCTTCGTCAGCCTCATCTTCCATGGCCAGAACTCGGTCACCACTGTCAATAACCTGAGCCAAAGCCGAGCTATCGGCATCACCTAGCAACTGGTCTGCTGACTGAAGGGAATGCCTCATTGAGTTCAGGATTGAGTCGCCCATCTCGCGAGAGAGGCTGATGGATCCCCTTGAACTGCGCCTGCTACTTCTCCTACTTAGCTGCGAGCCTGACCTAGCAGCCGAAGGATGGACGGCGGAATCCATGGATTCACTTCTTACATAGCCCAGCCGACTCCCCTCAGAAACATGGCTCCTAGTTGAAGAGTCGTCCATCATGCAAGCTCGTTTCCTACAAGAGATGTAAGAGGCTAAGAGCACTGCCAGAGAAAAAGAGAGTAGTTTTTTAAAATCAATTGCCACCAATCCATGCCTTATAAAATCAGGAAGCAATAGGAACCAGACACTGAGCAGGACAAAGAGATAGATTGGGGGAATATTTGTTGGCTGAAGCTGGACCAATCACATCAAAACATATTACTACCTCCGTCCCGATGTATAAGTCATTCGCGTAGTTCTAGGTCATCGATTTGATGAATTAAATATGTGTTATATGTCATGAAAAGTATACCACTAGATTTCTACACGGATGTAGTTTCTAAATATATATTTTTTGTCAAATATAATACATATTTAGATAGTTAAATTATCGACCTAGAACTACGCGAATGACTTATACACCGGGACGGAGGAAGTAGTACTGCACAAGGTCGTGGAAAATCTTTTTGAAAATTCACAAATTCCTTTCTGTAGTCAATCCCAATGAGTGAAGGGGAGCCTTATCGCAGCGGTAAAGCTGTTGCCTTGTGACCATGAGGTCATGGGTTCGAGTCCTGGAAACAGCTCTTGCAGAAATGTAGGGAAAGGCTGCGTACTATAGACTCGAAGCGGTCGGACCCTTCCCCGGACCCTGCGGGAGCTACGTGCACCGGGCTGCCCTTTTTTTAGCCAATCCCAACGAGTCCAAAACATATTAGTAGTGCCAAAGTAGAGAAAGTAAAAAAAAAAAAACATAGCTCAAAATGTTAACAAAAGGTGAAAATAACACAGTTGCTGGTTATGTACTGATCAGTTTCTGAAGGGCACATAAAGAACTCTGAAAAAAGAATTCCTGGCACATACACATGGGGTACTGAACTAACTATACTGAATTACTGACCAGTGACCATACGCAGGGATAGGGTACTGAAAGCAACAGCGACGAGCCAAGACAACAATAGCCAATTAGACCAGAATTAGCGACGAGCCAAGACAACAATATCAAAATCCAAAAGAAGAGCCAAACTGTGGAGCCACCACCAGAATTTAACACAAGAGCAAACTAACCAGTGAAATAATTAAGTACTAGATGCAGACAGCGGTGACGGCATCAGCACGACGCTTGGCGAAACATGTGGCGTCTGCTAATTAGGCTGCTACTGGATAAACAAATGAATTTCCAGAAGAGAAGCTAGTGAAAAGGCGCTGGCCTTTTTGACATGGACACTAAACTAATGGTGAACCAGTCTAATCCCCGGCGCCTTTAGCTGCCGAAGCGCACCGCACTCGCTTGGTCAAGGAAGGTGAGAGCGAGATCGGCGGGACCCCACGCCGCCCCGCTTACCCGCCGTCGCCGGTCGTTTTTCGCCGTCTCGGAGAAGGGCGGGCGCTCTCGTCTAAAGATCGCGAGCCATGCCTGTATCTTCGGATTTAACCATCTGAAGAGAGGAGGATTTAAGGAGGAGAGCGGGGGAGAGAACCTGCTGGGGTTGAAGCTCAGGGCGGAGGACGGCGGGCGGCTCGTGCGGAGGGGGTAAGCGCGCGTGGCCGGCGGTGGGTCGAGTCGGGGTGGTCGTCTCCGTGCATACTCCTCATTTTTATAGGTGGAAAATGGAATCACGGGAGAACAGAGCCTGTGGACGGACGGTAATGGAATGGGTATGAACGGACTGCGTGGGGATGGCAATGGACGGCTCCGATCCGATCCGATCTTCCCATGACTCACGATTCTGCTTGCTGCTGAAAGAGTGAAGACGGACTTCACGGCATCTCCCACGTCGTTCCATGAACGGACATTTGGGCCATTTAACGTCATTCTTCAAATATTTTTTATTTATCTGGTCCTTTTCCTTTCTTTACTGAGTTAAATTTTCTCAATCAGTAGCATTTCAACGATACATTTAGTACTTACAACAAATACAACCAGAAGCAATTTCATTGTATGTTCAACAAGTTTTATAATTAGCCTCCATCAAACAAACAAAGGACTGACTGTTCGAACCGAATGATTCATTTTTGCCTTCATGGTGTGCAAAGATGCTACTACGCTATTGGTGTACAAACTTCGCCACATCGGGATCCAAGTCACCAGTCTCCACGTATAAGACCTTGGACTCGCACGCTTGCTTGACCCGCAAGCTTTTTTTTCTCGAAGTCAACTTTTTTCTTTTTTGCATATCCGTGAACGTGTTAAACATCTTCGTCTTTTCTTCTCCTTGGCCTTTGCCTCCTCTTCTTCAACATGATGCCCTCCCACTTGTCTATCATCTTGGTCGCCATCCCTTCACGCTTCTCCTTCGTTCTCATGTTTCTTCTCGCTCGACCTCGGGACACGGGTGGCCGGTACAAGCCCTTGCCATTTCATCGCTTGTTTCACCAACTTCATCCCTTTTGGTGATGGCAGTCTTGACGTAATTGGATATATCACTCCACTTGATTTGGCCATTCAACTTGCTCCAACAATGAAACACCATGAATGGCTTTGCCCTCGTTTTTTTTACAATGTCGTCGCAAGGTCGGGCTAGCACAGGAATACAATCACATAATCAACACATTGCAACATAGAGCAAAACAGTCACATGATCGCCACATACAACATAGCGAAGCAAAACTTACGCGCTAGTGGAGTCTCACGCCACTTGACCACCGATTTTACATTTGTGTCTTTGTGCATATGCTCCGCAAAACTTGTTGACGCCCTCTTGAATGGTGAAGTAGGATCAACGCCCCTCTGAAACTATAGAAACCTAAGGGGTGCTGAAAGTGCATTGTCTCCCAATTAATGTTTTGGTGTTGAAGACTCGGAAGTTTTCCGATTTTATTTGAGTCATAGTGAAGCCACGCTATAAAGAGGGGGAGGGTGTTGAGTATGTTAGGGACCATATTCCATTCATATAAAAGTTCTTCAGAAGTCGTTGATCCAGTCAAAATCATGAATCAAATCCAAAATTGAATCTCTCGCTTGAACATGAGGGCTTGTTGAGCAATAGTTGACCAGGTCAAAATCATGAACAAAACCCAAAATTAAACAGCTCGATTGAATGGGAGGGGTCCAAAATTAGGGTGCATAGTGAATTAGATGATCCAGAGAAAAATAGGTGTTATGGGGATTGATGTGTTCTTTTAGATGGTGAGAGGGTGTGCATGACTGATGTGTTTACATGCTGGTTGCTGACGATCAATTTATGAAGTCACTGACCCATTCGAAATCGTGAATCAAATCCGAAATTGAATCCTCAACTGAATAAGAGAGCTCATGGTGAAATAGTTGACTCAATCAAAATCATGAACCAAATCCAAAATTACACATCTCAATTAAGCAGGAGGGCTCCAAGACTAGGGAGCACAATGAATTAGATACATGATTCAGAGAAAATAGGTCTTATGAGAACCGATGTGTTTTTTAGTGGTGAGAGGGTTCACGGGGTTGATGTGTTTTGCAGGCTGGTTGTTGCTGATTAATATGATAAATCATTGACCCGGTTCAAATCATGAATTGCATCCAAAATTGAATACCTCAACTGAAAGAGGGAGATTGTAGAGAAATAGTTGACCTGGTCATGTGAACAAAATCCAAAATTGAACATCTCAATTGAATGGAGGGCTCTAAAATTAGGGAGCATAATGAATTAGATTCCCGAATGAGAGGGCTCGCTGAGAAATAGTTGACCAGGTCAAAATCATGAACTAAATCCAAAATTGAACACCTCAATTGAATGGGAAGGGGTCCAAAATTAGGGAGCATATTTTACTCCCTTTGTCTCAAAATATAGGATGTATTAGTTTTTTCAAAAAAGGAAAATCTCTTGAAATTTGGCCAAATTTGTAGAGAATGTATCAATATCCATAATATCAAATCGGTATCATTAGGTTCATCATGAATGAATTTTTATATTTTATTTAATTAGTATTATGGATGTCGATATTTTTGGCTCTAGACTTGATCGAATTAAAAAAATGGCTTTTCAAAAAACTAATACACTTTATATTTTGGAAATGAGAGAATTTTTTGTTTGGCGAGTGGGGCAGATGATGGAGTGTGTTTTATTTTTATTTATAATGCGGTGTTTTGGTGGGCCTTTCACGGTGTGACTTTGTATTATCTGCTAATCAAGCCATATTTATATGGGGAAATTTTCTACATCGGTGAATGCAAGTATATTGGTATTACAATATCACAAGTTGGTGTTTCTTTTTTATAGGTAGTGAGATGTTGCGCGGGGTTGACATGTATTTATAGGCCGGTTGCTGACGGTTGATTTGAAAAATTGTTGTCCCCATTAAAATATGAACCAAATCTAAAATTGTATAGCTCAATCGAACGGGAGCAAACTAGAGAGCATACTAAATTAAAATAATTGAATGACAGAGCTCCTTGAGAAATTGTTGACCCAGTTAAAATTGGATGACCCAATTATAAATTGAAGACTAACCTTAATTGATTATGAGCCCTTGAAAATTAGGAAGCATAGTGTATGTAATATGATTCAGAGAAAAATAGATGTTACAAAGACTGATATGTTTCTTTAGATGGTGAGAGGGTGCACAATACTGATGTGTTTTACAGAGTGGTTGTTGCCGATTAATTTATGAGATCGTTGACCTAGTCAAAATCATCAAATCTAAAACCATATATCTCAACTGAATGAGAGAGTTAAGATCATGAACCAAATTTAAAATTGAACATCTCAATTTAAATGGGTGGGCTCCAAAATTAGGAAGCACGGTGAATTAGATGATTCAGGAAAAAAAAGATGCTATGAGAAATCGTGTGTTTTCTAGTGGGTTCATGAGACTGATATGTTTTTACAGGCTGGTTCCTGCCGATTAATCGTTGATACAGTCAAAATCGTGAACCAAATCTAATATTAAGCACCTCAAATGAAAGAGAGAAGTCGTTGAGAAATAGTTGACCCGATAAAAATCATAAACCAAATTCAAATTAAAAATCTCAATTGAATGGATGGGAGGGCTTCAAAATCAAGAAGCACAGTGAATTAGATGATGCTAAGACATCTCAATCCTACGTTTTCCGTTTTTTTTATCTACTAGAGCCTTCGAGATGAAAAAACGTGGAATCAACGCTTGGCATCTGACGGCCAGGAGCAACCCCAGTTTTCATATCCAACGGCTGCAGATAGCAGTATCCCACTCCCCCCGGCCGTCACCGAACAAACCGTTAACTATGACACACCATTTCGGAGCGGAAGCGGGACCAATAAAACCCTTGCGTCCGCCGAACCACGGTGCGGCGGTCCCGGGATGGCGGCGCCGGCAGAATCCGGTGAAATCGAGGGCTACCTCGGCCTCCGCGACGTGCGGGTCGAGCTGGACCTGGGTAAGGCCCGAGGCGGGGTAGAAGGAGGCGAGGGCGCGGGCGGAGGATTCGCCGTCTGCTTCTGGCTCTACCTCTCCGGCTCCGCGAGGCCTTCCCCGGTTATCCTTCACCAGGTTCGACTAGATTCGAGTCATTTGGTTGTTCCCCAGTTTTAGGAGATCGTTAGGCGTTACGTTGCTGTAGGGAATTTTGATTTTTATGAGTGCGCGCGAAGAGCGAATTCTGTCTTTTGGGGGAGGGGAGTTTTTCGGTCTGCTGTAACGCGTGCTTATGGTTGTCCCGTGGATACTACATCCTGCAATTGGTAGGTGGTTGGTGCATTTACATTATAGGATTCATCAGTCGGTCCATGTGGTGGGTTCACAGGCCCATCCTGTGGCACACTGAGCAGTATGGCAAAATCTTGATAGGACCATTAAGAATGGGTGCTGCTATACATCTCTTTTTAATCGAGAGACTAGCCAGGACTGGCCCTTGGCAGCATATATTTTACTAAAAGAAACAACCCTGAGCACCTCGCGGAGTCCAGGGCTCGAACATGGGCGGGCTGATTCCGCACTCGCACGCCTTGCCAACGGAGCGACACCCTGTTCTTATCACATCTCTTTTTTAGCGCGGGAAATTTCTTAGTGATTTATTTAGGATGGGTGTAAGAAGAATGTTTTTTGTTCGGCGATTAGACCTGAAATGCAATCCTAGGTTTCCATGTATAGTCTGCCAAGACTTGTATTGAACTGGTAGAAATTTTGATTTTGTGATTGCGCACGAGGAGCAAATTCTATCTTAGGGAGGGGAGTTTATCGGTCTGCTGTGACGCGTGCTTATGGTTGTGTTGTGGATGCTGCAGCCTGCAATTGGTAGGTCGTTGGTGCATTTCAATTATATGGATTCATTGGTCGATCTGTGTGAGAGGTTGGCGCCTATTCTGTGGCACACTGAGCAGTATGCAAAATTTTCATTGGGCCATTAGGAATGGGTTCTACATCTCTTTTTAATCGAGACAAGGCAGAACTAGCTCTTGGCGGCACATTTTAATATTAAAAATAACCCTGAGCACCTCGGGGAGTCCGAGACTCGAACGTGGGCGGGCTGGTTGCGCACTTGCACGCCTTGCCAACGGAGCGACACCCTGTTCTCGTCACATCTCTTTTTGGGACGGGTGTAAGAAGAATGTTTTTTGTTCGGCAATAAGAACTGAACCGCAATTCTAGGTTTCCATGTGTACTTCTTCCAAGATTTGTATTGAACTGATGGGAATTCTCAATTTTTTGCAGATAACTGCAGGAGATGGCAATAAGTTGCCATTTCTTGCTTTAAGTGAAGGAAATAAGCTGCTTCTCTTCCCATTGCTGAGGTTGCACAAGCAAGCTCCTAGTTCCTCTAATTCCTCTCCATGGACTGACACGACCTATATATCGGCTGTAAATGAATGCCCTCTTGAGCACTGGATACACATTGGATGCGAGGTATGCTGCAAGCATGAATGTCTGTAACATGCCTTTTGTGTTGCTGAATATCCTTGGATTGGTTGAGTCAGCAGAAGTATCCATTTAATGTTTTTCCACCCTTCCTATTTTTCTCCCGCATATATGTGTTTTTGACTTATGTGCAACACACTGACAGGCTCCAAATGGCAATCTTCCTTTACGTTTTCAACAATTGCTTTATTTAATCTGTTTTGTAAAACTGTGTACCCATGTCAGGTTACTGAAAATGTTATGCGCCTTCACATTGATGGCGATCTAGCTGCCGAGGCTCATCTTTGTTCACTATCTAGCCAGCCAGACAATCAAGATGATGCATACCAAGTTTGCTTACTTGGAAGCAATGGCAAGGTCGATGGCTATGTCTACAATATCCAAGTGCTATCTATGCTAGGAACCATACAGGAGCAATACGCAGAGGTGATGCAGCTTAGCTAATAGTAAGGCATTATTTTTTTCTTCTGTAAAGGTGAAAACTTACGATTGTTTTTTGCAGAATCCACCGTCTAAGCTATCTATTGACTACTCGTGCTGCGACGGAATTGAGGAGGGCGATGATGGCATTTGGTGCATTGTCGGTGGGAAGGTAGACCAAATTCTGTCTCCTGGCACAAACTATTTATCCTATCTTTATTTCAACTATTTTACGCACAGCAAGAAATGTTTCTGCATTTCTGTTATGTTTAACCTGTAAAAATGTGAAAGATAACCTGAGAGCTGCAGTGAGTTGCAGAAGATAATGCTGAGCTATGTTTATTCTATGTAGAAATCACATTAATAATTCTAAATAACCCTGACTGTTGTTGAATGGTCGAAATTGGTTTCTATAGGCTTCTTGTCGGAGGAACTTCATGTTGGAAGTAGTGCTAACAAACGCTTTTGGTGAACATATGAACAAGGATACACAGGTTTTTGATTATCTTCTTTTTGGTACATTTGGCAAGTGTGCTACTTGTTTGTTTGCTGACTTAAGAAATGAATCGTCTTCTAGATTGTTGCTTCACTCGTCTATGCTGACAATGGAGCATTAGTCGAGAAATCAAGGGATGATGCAGAACCTCCCCTACTGATTGCTTGCGAAGGACTTGAATACCCAGCTGAAAGCAGGCCCCTTCCAATTCTTCGTGGGCGTGCACTATTTAAGCTCAAGATATCTCAGGTGGGTTTCTCCATATGCTGAATTCCTACAAATATTGATTGCTTCAGTTTGGTTATTGCTCTGTAGCAGCAACATAGTGGTATGAGGCCGTATCTGTAACACTGCAGCCATTGTGATCCTGAAGCAGACTGCTACACAATGCTCCATCTTAGTTAAACGCTTTACAATAGCATCTTGTTTTGCATCCCCCCAGTTTTCCAGTAGGAAGGAAAAAAATAAGGTTGCTATTTATGCCATGTGCCTTGAATATTTTGTTCATTTTCCACTATATTTAATTACTTCTGTTAAATTCACTTGAGTTAAAGGTGTAACAAAATGTTTGGCAACTTGAATCTGAAATACATATCTGCCAAAAAGAAAGAAAAGGCTGAAATGTCTATAGAAGCTTTCGTTGTGGCCCAATATGGCCCTGGATTTGCGCAGGTGCTATGTAGTATGTACAAGTGAAGGCTTATACTGTCAGAAATACCATGTTTGTCTTAATGAACCTACATATACGATTTTATGATTTTTTAACTGGATTTTATGCTATGATTTTGCTTGGTTGATCTTCGTTCATGACATTTGATCCGATTGTTGCAGCTCTCTTCTAAATGTGACAATAAGCTGTTCCGCATTTATTTCTCAACACTTCACACACGCAAATATCCTTTTCTGGAGGCATCTTCCAAGCCAATTCGCTGTATATCCCGAGGCCGCCCCAGCCGTCCATTGGGTGCTGCAAAGCAGTCAAGTTCTGCAACAGTCGATGAAATTCACTTGCTTAACAATGGACAAGGGCTTGATCGTGATGGCAAAGCAAATGCTTGCTCACTGTCTCATGATCAAAGTTCAGTGGCGTGTTTGCATCCATCCAAGTTTCTCAAGGTAGAAGGTGATGGAGCAGAGACTCACAAAATGGTGTCCCAGGTAGTCAATCTGCTAGATTGTGGTACTTCTGAAATTATGCTTAATTTCACTTGGACTTCGTAGTTATTGGTTTGTTTGCAGAGTAAGCAGGCTAGAAAGATGGTAGTGGAAGCACAAAGTGCCAGAACTGAATCTACGATGTCAGACTCCGACAGCATTGATGCGAGAAGTTCTTGGAGTGGATCAGATAAGGATGAAGCTGAAACTCTTTCAGATGCTATGATCTTCAGATATTGTCTAGAAGGCACGTATGAGCGGTCAACATTTCTTAAAGGTGCAGCTTCTTCCATCAATGTGGACGATTTGATCACACTTGCAAATGAGGTCTCTTTGTATAGTGGATGCTCCCATCACAGGTAAATTTATTTTTTTATGTATTTTATAAGATATAAGGAGGTTCCTCTCCCTCTTTATCACTAACAGTAACATGCATTTGCATTTTTCTTCTAAAGAAACCAAATATTAATTTCAAAGCAATTGCTTGAAGAGGGTGCTGTAACTTGGAGCATAATCTCAAAGAACAAGGAGCGTGCTCTTTGGTCATCTGCAGTTCCTGAAATCATGTCCAAATTTATGGACATTGCCCATTCTACAAACAGAGGTTTGTCAGAACAGGTAGATCCATTTACTTCTGTATGAGGTCTCAACACCTTTACCCCTCATTTTTTGAGAGGGGTATACATTAACTCAGTAGGAGGGTTCTGTTGTCAATTATTTGTGAGTAGCACAAGAATAGATGTTTAATTCCATAGCACGTACTATTTATTATAGGATCTGGAGGTTTTAAGAGGAATTGCTGGCTGTGGGGATGATCTTGGAAGGAACGAATTTGATAGGCTATGGTATTGGCTATACCCAGTGGCCGTTTCTCTGTCAAAAGACAAAATCAACAACCTCTGGGGTTGCACTACACCTGTGTGGATAGGGGGATTGATTACAACAGAGGAAGCCAAGAGTGCACTAAGAAGCTCCAGGGAACTGCTCAAGAAGCCGGGAACATTCGTTCTCAGATTCCCTACCACACGAAGCTGGCCACATCCAGATGCTGGAAGCCTCGTTGTCACCTATGTTGGCTCTGATAACTCAATTCATCACAGACTTCTTTCCCTGGATGTCAGGTATGCTCCGATCAGTAACCTACTTTGTCCCATACTCAGGTTCGCCCTTGTTTCGATGTTGCTGAAACTGAAATCCATTGTTTTTCTGCTGGATGCAGCGATGCTAGGGCTGGGAGCCTACAAGATTTACTGCTGCAGGAGCCTGAATTACTCCAGTTAGGCAGGCAAGCACACTGAACTTCCATTCACCGAACCCTTTCTGAATAAATAGTTGAAGCTATCACCATTCTCATTCGGACTCAACTTGAGTGCAGGGTTGATCGCCTACCGACTGCCATGAAATATTAATGCAGTGTGCTATAAGGGGCAATGCAGCAAAACTGAAGTATCACAAGCCAGAGAAGATGAAGAGTTCATGGCATGCTTCCCAAAGGCAGCCATGGGAGTAGTTAGTCGATTTTCTGATCGGCTGTTGCCCCTGTACAGTTTTGTAAACCAAGCGATTTACTTAGCAGAAATAGATGACCCTAGTGTACAATTAGACATGACGCAAGTCAAACCGGATGGTCCAATTTGTTCAGTTCGTGTATATAAACTGAAATTTTGGAATGCAGATTTTCCTTTTTGCAAGTAGTTTCTTGCACATCCCATTCTAGTTTCCCCATTTCGAAGTTTCCTATTTATAAAAGTAGAAAAATGCGTGTGTTGCAGCGAATATGTTCTAAATTAAGCTATTTGTAAGGCACATGCGCATGGTAGATGTAAAGGTTACGTGCTGGTAAAACATAGGGTTTAACTAATTTGTTGCATACAGATGCCAAGAGTACACCCTGAAACCAACTTGTTAAAATAAACAAATTCCATGACATCAATACTGGATTGTACTAAATTTGCAAGTTACTCCCTCCGATCTAAATTAATCAATCTAAAGTTGTACTAAAGCTGCATCAATTAATTTGGATCGGGAGAGTACTTGATTTGAGCAGACAGCCATCACTACAAACGGCTAAAGATTAAAATAAAAAATGGTAGTTAAAGCCATTGGCATTTCATCAAACAAGATGAAAACGTGATTGAGATGAGGTTTGCAATGGTTGAAAACAAGACCTAGGGTTCATAGGTTCACTAGTGTCAATTCTCAACATGACAAATTTATTAAAATACTCCCTCACAAATTTGTACTAGAGTTAGTACAAAGTTGAGACACTTATTTTGGGACGAAGGGAGTACATGATATACCATCACAAAGTCACTTATCTTTCCTACTTATAAAGATTGGAGTTGGTGGTGAGTTCATATGTGAGTCCACCATCCTTTCCAAATAAACAAACACACGCATCCCCACATGTGAAACTAGCCTTCCAAGAGACATATAAACAAATATAATTTACTCACATGTGGGATTTATCATATAAATAAACAAATACACTACTTTCATGTGAGACCATTTTTTTTTGTAAAAGGCACAAATAACAAACACAAAAGTGTGACTTCAACTCAAAGTCAATTTTGTTTTAGTTTCTCTTCCTAACCTATTATGGTCATTTAAAGTTCTCTGACGATGCATGTCTCTACCATATTTTTGCTATATTTTCTAAACGTAAATCCCACAACGGGCACAAGGACACTAACGTTATTTGACCACCTCATAAGCCAATGGCTCCGTGGCAACGCATGGGCATTGTGCTAGTTATTGTATCAAACCCGGATAAGATCTGGCAGGTGCGCAAAGTGCTATCAACCTCAAAGTTTCCTTTCTAATCTTAATATACCGAGCCACCCCAGTGTCAACACAAGCAATCCCAGAAATTATACTATGACAGCGCCATATGATCTTTATCGTTCTAATCTTAATCTACCGAGTTACCCCAATGTGCCACGGGTGTCTCTAGAAATTATACTAGATATGCATCATGTAATTTTGTTAACTCCTAATTTTTTTGAACGGTTTAAACTCCTAAAGTTCAACATAACATGAACAAGATTTAGTCCATAAAGGTACTCATCACAAGAGGTATATTATATATTTTAACTAATCATTAGTGCCCTATATCACAATTATGGTGGCAATTCATATGATCAAGAAAAAGATATACATGCCACATAGCTACTACCACAAACCCTCAACCTCGAAGGTACTACTCCCGTATTGCCATGGGAGCAGCAATGGCTGATAAAGAGGTCGAAGATGAAGATTCCCGCCTCCCATAGAGTGCCGGATTAGGGCTAAAATTGAAGATCACCTCAAAACAGGGAGTGGCAGCAACATAAAAAATCCATCGTAAATTGAGGGGGGGGGGGGGGTGTTTTGGGGTATGTATAAGCCATGGGGCACCGGAGGTCACCGGAGGCAGCTCGAGTGCCTAGGCGCCCTCAGGCCCATGGAGCCTACATAGGGCACCTAGGGCCGTATTGCCCACCTGGCTAGCTGGTGTGGCCCATGGTGCCCCTAGTGACTTGAAACTTCTCTCCTATTTTTCTGAAATTTTCTCGGAAGTGTAAAATACCTATTTTCCTTAAAAATATAAACGCTGACAAATAGAGACCGGCAATGGCCACTTTATTAATGTGTTAGTCCAATAAACTTCAAAACTTGGCAAAAATTGATAGATAAAAGGTATGAAACATACAAAAATTATAGATATGTTGCAGACGTGTCACTATGGTACTAGTCTAATGAGGTTTCCAAAAGCCAAAACTCAATTTGGTAATGCTATTTGACACACACTATGGATGCCCTTAATCGACTTAGTTTTGTGAGGGGTCTCTCTCCATTACTGAGCACTCTCACTCTCAGTCGTCACTCTCGCTCCCACTCCCACTCAATTACTGAAGTTCCTCGCCCACTACTGGTACCCCTTCCGACCGGTGGCTGTCGTTTCCAACAAGCAGAACCCCTCGTTGTCGCAGGAGAACAAGCATAGGATGACCAGATCATGTAGCACGTTGAGAAAGATGATGTAATGATTGTTAGTTTGATTCTCTACAATAACCATGGAAAGAATTCTGGTTAGCGTGATAGCGGGAGCGATGACATCCCTCCCGGGGAAGTTGGGAACCATGATGGCCAATGAGCACAAGCTTCTCAAGGATGTCCGTCATGAGTCATGCAATCGAGCTCCTCAAGGATGAGCTCAAGGCCATGCAAGCATTCCTGCCATGATGGCAGACATGGAGGAACCTGACCACCAAGCCAAGCTTCGTGCCGATGTTGTCTGAGAGTTGTCGTATGACATTGATATTGAGGACAAAATCAACAATTTTATGTTACTTGTGAACCATGATTCCGGTTCCAAGTCGAAAAACTTCAAGGAGATTCTTGGAAAAATCAAGAAAAAGATATTAAACATCAAGACTCGCCATAGGATTGCCAAGGATATCAAGGACATCAAGAGCAAAGTCGAGGAGATTAGCAAGAGATATGCAAGGTACCCATTATGTATTAAAGTGAACACTTGAAGGGGGTTGGCAAAAGACTAAATTTTCTTTAGTCTAAGACATTATTTATTTTTCCTTCACATATATGTCCAAGGTTGGGAGGCATTCCCCCCCCCCCCCCCCCCCCCCCGAACAGTAACACTATTGTACATATGGTAACTCCTTAAACTGTGTTACTTATATCTAATTCTTGCTCCGTAATCACTAAAGGGACAAGGTCAATGAGCTCTCCATACCTAGTGACCCATGACTTTCCGCGCGGTATATGAAGATGTATCAGAGCTTGTTGGCATCGATACCCCGAGAGATGAGCTTCTGAAGTTGCTGAATGATAAGGGAGATGAATTGACAAATCAGCTAGGAGTTATCTCTATTTTTGAACAGGCGTAGGGGTATGTAAGATGACCCTTACTAGACAGGTCTATAACAAGCTTTTGTGTTGATCTCATGAAGCCCTAGTATTATAAAGATCTTGAGTTCTATGTTACATGTGCAAACAAGATCAAGATCATACCAGAGAAGGGAATCCAGAACTCCTTATTCACCAAATCATGAAATTTCTCAAAGATAAAAGGTATGTAACTAGCACCTAGTGCTTGCATACAATTTTTTTAAAAATATATTACACAACTCTTTCTTAGACTGTCGTTGGTCGGGGCATAGTATCTCGATGCGGTACTACTTTTATAATCTTTCAAAATTATGAATTGCACATATCATATTCATAGTTGCGCCAACAATGAAATGATTTGAATATAGTTGCTATTTTCAAGCACTGCATAGTTTATATATCACATCCAACCACATTTAGTACTATACTAGAAGAGTTGGGCACGCTTTGCTGCGCCATTGGTGTTGTTGGGTTTCTAAAAAAATACTCACTGTGTTTCAAAATATTAGATCTATTACTTTTTCAAAAAGTCAATTTTTTTTAAGTTTAACCATATTAGTAGAGAAATTTATCAAAATCCATAATATCAAATCAGAATAATTAGATTCATCACGAAATGAATTTTCATAATGTTTGTTTAATATTGTGGATATGGGTAATTTTGGCTCTGAATTTGGTCAAAGTTAAAGGAATTTGTCTTTACAAAAAACTAATACCCTTTATATTTTGGAATTGATGGAATATTTAGTTTGGGGGCAATGAGATGATGGAGTGTGTTTTATTTTTTTATAATACGATATTTGGTGGGTCTTTCTGGGTGTGTGTTATCCACTAACCATATTGTGGGGAAATTTCTGCATCGGTAGCTCCATGTATTATATTGGTGCTACAGTATCACATGGTGGTGTTTCTTTTTTCTTGGTGGTGGGAGGAAGCGCATGATTGTATGTTTTTATGGGCCAGTTGCTGCTGATTGATTTGAAAAATCATTGGCCCGACCAAAATCGTAAATCAAATCCAAAATCGAATACCTCTATTGAATTGAGGAACTTCAAAATTAGGGAATATATTGAATTAAAATAATTGAATGGGAGAGCTCCTTGAGAAATTGTTGACCCGGTCAAAATTAGTGACTCGATTTTAAATTGAAGACCTCAATTAACTGTGAGGCGTTAAAAATTAGAAAGCATAGTGTATAGTATAAAATAATTAAATGAGATAGCTTTGAGAAATTGTTGACCAAGTCAAAATCAGATAATTCAATTTCAATTGTAAACCTCAATTGATTGTGAGCCCTTTAAAATTAGGGAGCTTAGTGTTATAGAGCACAGGGAAAAGTCGGTAACCTGCACCGCTCAAGTTTGGTCGTCGCCGGCTCAGGCTTAGTGCCTTGAGCGATGCCGTTTCACCATTGTCCCTCCACCCCTGCCTCACCGACGTCGCTCCCTAGTTGGATCAGGCCAAGAAGACGCATGGTGCGTGTAGGCTGGTCATCGTCCCTTCCGTGTCGCCTTGCCGGTCATCACCCACTGTCGGTCCTAAATCCGGCATATCTCGTAGTAGGGGTCCTAAGCTAGGCGTCTTGGAGCGATGGTAACACGGACACAAGATTTTACCCAGGTTTGGGCTCTCTCGAAGAGGTAATACCCTATGTCCTACTTTTGATTGTATTCATATGGGGTGTAGTACAAAGTACATGTATCTACCATGAGATTCTGAAAGGATTGATATGGTTGACTAGAGGGAGGGGGGTGAATAGGCAACTAACATTTTTTGGCTTTTCTTCACAAATTAGGTTTAGCAACAAATAGGTTGTCTAGATGTGCAACTAGGTGAGCAACCTATATGATGCT
The DNA here is from genome assembly GCA_011799875.1 of Thinopyrum elongatum. Taxonomy (NCBI): domain Eukaryota; kingdom Viridiplantae; phylum Streptophyta; class Magnoliopsida; order Poales; family Poaceae; genus Thinopyrum; species Thinopyrum elongatum. The sequence goes on along the minus strand of CM022297.1, from coordinate 326,590,008 downwards.
AACAATAACAACAACAAGTGCAAGCAAAGGATACAACACAAGAATAGCTTGCACAAAGTAAAGGTAAGAGTTAACCACAAGTGGAGCTAGTGGAGACGAGGATGTGTTACCGAAGTTCCTTCCTTTTGAAGGGAAGTATGTCTCCGTTGGAGCGGTGTGGAGGCACAATGCTCCCCAAGAAGCCACTAGGGCCACCGTATTCTCCTCACGCCCTCACACAATGCGAGATGCCGTGATTCCACTAGTGGTGCCCTTGAAGGCGGCAACCGAACCTTTACAAACAAGATTGGGGCAATCTCCACAACTTGATTGGAAGCTCCCAACAACACCACGGAGCTTCACCACAATGGAATGTGGCTCCGAGGTGACCTCAACCATCTAGGGTGCTCAAACACCCAAGAGTAACAAGATCCGCAAGGGATTAGTGGGGGGAATCAAATTTCTCTTGGTGGAAGTGTAGATCCGGGCCTTCTCAACCAATCCCTAGAAAATCAACAAGTTTGATTGGCTAGGGAGAGAGATCTGGCGAAAATGAGCTTTGGAGCAACAATGGAGTTTTGGGGGAGGAAGAGGTGAGTCTTCTTGGGGAAGAAGACCCCCTTTTATAGTGGGGGGACAAATCCAACCATTATGTACCTCTCAACCCGCAAACCAGCGGAACTACCGCTGATGGCACGGTACTACCGCTCTAGGAGCGGTACTACCGCCCTTGAAGATCAGCAGGAGGAGTTAGAAGAGAGAAAGCAGAGGAACGGGCGGTGGTAGCCGCGGTAGTAGGGGCGGTACTACCGCCTATAGGCGGTACTACCGCTGCTACATCCGCCAGTTTTCTAGAGGCGAACAGGTTGCACGGTAGAGACCCGAAGGTACTACCGTAAAACCCGACACAAAAAAGTCAAGGCCTCAACTTCGAGCGGTAGTGCGAGCGGAGGTAGAAGCGGTACTACCGCTACTGCCCACGGTACTACCGCTTGCAGCTCTTCTCCCCTTCTTCGGCACAAATGGAGGACAACTCTAATGAAACGGAAAGGGGCGATGGGTGCAATATGAGTGTGTACATGATTATTCCACCCAAACCTTTCCGACGCGGACCCCCTCTTGATAGTACGGTTTTCCCTACGACTCAAGTCCACCAGAAAAGAAACGTGGGAAAGAAAACCGACTTCTCTTGAAACTCCGAGGGGAACGACCCGTCTTGTGCCATATGCTTGATAGACTGAAATGCTCAATACACACGATTAGTCCACAAACATATTGTCATCAATCACCAAAACCACTTAGGGAGAAATATGCCCTAACAATCTCCCCCTTTTTGGTGGATTGATGACAACGTGGGATTTGCATAAAGGATATAGCAAAAAGAGGTGTGCAACCCCACAATCTACAAAATATAGACAGGCTCCCCCTAGATGTGTGCACTATTTTAGATATGCTTTTGGAATGCAAAATACACACATATAGGATCCACACTCCCCCTATATTTTATAGACCAAACCATACTTGCATAGTTAGTAAGATGAAGGCAGGCAAGTGATACCATGTGAGCATATGAATAAGAGCATAAACATAAGATATATCTCACAAGTGATTACTAACATAAAGTACTTGATATAGATAGATAGAGATAGGATAGCTCATATGTCTCACACCATATGGTCTCGAACACATGGGACAAACACAAACTAAAGCAAACGAAAGAGTTCGAGTGAGGAAAGCAACGGCAAAGAGAGAAACACACTCGACACTCGACTCACAACACACTACAAATCCCTACACTATCTCCCCCTTTGGCATCGAGACACCAAAAGAGTAGAGAGGACACCTAAGCACGACGGTGGTAGCAACACTCCAGGACATCACCAATCATGCTCCTCCTCCTCGTCATACTCCTCTGCAGCAGTTGTAGGGCCTCCAGTGCCATCATCAGAATCAGACCACGGGCAGTGCACACGGACCCGAGCCTCCTCATCAGTGATCCTGTCCTCAGAGCCATCGAAAATGGTGAGGCCAACCTGCCTCATGATGGCCTTGTCACGACAACGGGCCTTCTTTGAGTTCACATGAGCCTTGTACTGACCCTTTGCCTAAAGGCAGAAAAGCTTCCTCAACTTCTGCTTGAGCTTCTTAGCCCAAGATGGCTCCTCAGACGGCTCATAGTCCTGCTCATCATCATCATCATCCTCAGACCTAACTGTATCATGCTCTTGTGGGGCAGGAGCTGTCGTTCCCCACTTATCCTTCTGCCTCAGCTGAACAACATCATGAGACACTAGGTCTTCAATGAGAAGCTCCTCATTAGGAAACGTAGACGCCCATGTCTCCTCAATGAGCCGCCTCTGTTGGGGAACGTAGTAATTCAAAAAAATTCCTACGATCACGCAAGATCTATCTAGGAGAAGCATAGCAACGAGCGGGAGAGTGTGTCCACGTACCCTCGTAGACCGAAAGCGGAAGCGTTTAGTAACGCGGTTGATGTAGTCGAACGTCTTCGCGATCCAACCGATCCAAGTACCGAACGTACGGCACCTCCGCGATCTACACACGTTCAGCTCGGTGACGTCCCTCGCACTCTTGATCCAGCTGAGGCCGAGGGAGAGTTTCGTCAGCACGACGGCGTGGTGACGGTGATGATGAAGTGATTCCGGCAGGGCTTCGCCTAAGCTCTCCGAAAATATGACCGAGGGGGAAATCTGTGGAGGGGGGCACCGCACACGGCTAAAACAATTAACTTGTGTGTCCTAGGGTGCCCCCCTCCCCACGTATATAAAGGAGGGAGGGGGAGGCCGGCCGGCCCTCATAGGCGCGCCAAGGGGGGAGGAATCCTCCTCCTAGTAGGAGTAGGACTCCCCCCTTTCCTAGTCCTACTAGGAGAAGAAGGAAGGAGGAAGGGGAGAGAAGAAAGGAGGGGGGCGCCGCCCCCACCCCTTGTCCAATTCGGACTGGGGGGGCGCCACCTCCTGGCCGGCCCTCTCTCCTCTAAGGCCCATGGTGGCCCATTAACTTCCTGGGGGGGTTCCGGTAACCCTCCGGCACTCCGGTTTTATCCGAAACTCTCCGGAACACTTCCGGTGTCCGAACAACATGGTCCAATATATCAATCTTTATGTCTCGACCATTTCGAGACTCCTCGTCATGCCCGTGATCTCATCCGGGACTCCGAACAACCTTCGGTACATCAAATCACATAAACTCATAATACCGATCGTCATCGAACGTTAAGCGTGCGGACCCTACGGGTTCGAGAACTATGTAGACATGACCGATACTCATCTCTGGTCAATAACCAATAGCGGAACCTGGATGCTCATATTGGCTCCCACATATTCTACGAAGATCTTTATCGGTCAAATCGCATAACAACATACGTTGTTCCCTTTGTCATCGGTATGTTACTTGCCCGAGATTCGATCGTCGGTATCTCAATACCTAGTTCAATCTCGTTACCGGCAAGTCTCTTTACTCGTTCCGTAATGTATCATCCCGTAACTAACTCATTAGTCACATTGCTTGCAAGGCTTCATATGATGTGCATTACCGAGAGGGCCCAGAGATACCTCTCCGATAATCGGAGTGACAAATCCTAATCTTGATCTATGCCAACTCAACAAACACTATCGGAGACACCTGTAGAGCATCTTTATAATCACCCAGTTACGTTGTGACGTTTGATAGCACACAAGGTGTTCCTTTGGTATTCGGGAGTTGCATAATCTCATAGTCAGAGGAACATGTATAAGTCATGAAGAAAGCAATAGCAACAAACTAAACGATCATCGTGCTAAGCTAACGGATGGGTCTTGTCAATCACATTATTCTCTAATGATGTGATCCCGTTCATCAAATGACAACTCATGTCTATGGCTAGGAAACTTAACCATCTTTGATTAACGAGCTAGTCAAGTAGAGGCATACTAGTGACACTTTGTTTGTCTATGTATTCACACATGTATTAAGTTTCCGGTTAATACAATTCTAGCATGAATAATAAACATTTATCATGATATAAGGAAATATAAATAACAACTTTATTATTGCCTCTAGGGCATATTTCCTTCAGTCTCCCACTTGCACTAGAGTCAATAATCTAGATTACACAGTAATGATTCTAACACCCATGGAGTCTTGGTGCTGATCATGTTTTGCTCGTGAGAGAGGCTTAGTCAACGGGTCTGCAACATTCAGATCCGTATGTATCTTGCAAATCTCTATGTCTCCCTCCTTGACTTGATCGCGGATGGAATTGAAGCGTCTCTTGATGTGCTTTGTTCTCTTGTGAAATCTGGATTCCTTTGCCAAGGCAATTGCACCAGTATTGTCACAAAAGATTTTCATTGGACCCGATGCACTAGGTATGACACCTAGATCGGATATGAACTCCTTCATCCAGACTCCTTCATTTGCTGCTTCCGAAGCAGCTATGTACTCCGCTTCACACGTAGATCCCGCCACGACGCTTTGCTTAGAACTGCACCAACTGACAGCTCCACCGTTTAATATAAATACGTATCCGGTTTGTGACTTAGAGTCATCCGGATCAGTGTCAAAACTTGCATCGACGTAACCACTTACGACGAGCTCTTTGTCACCTCCATAAACGAGAAACATATCCTTAGTCCTTTTCAGGTATTTCAGGATGTTCTTGACCGCTATCCAGTGATCCACTCCTGGATTACTTTGGTACCTCCCTGCTAAACTTATAGCAATGCACACATCAGGTCTGGTACACAGCATTGCATACATGATAGAACCTATGGCTGAGGCATAGGGAATGACTTTCATTTTCTCTCTATCTTCTGCAGTGGTCGGGCATTGAGTCTTACTCAACTTCACACCTTGTAACACAGGCAAGAACCCTTTCTTTGCTTGATCCATTTTGAACTTTTTCAAAACTTTATCAAGGTATGTGCTTTGTGAATGTCCAATTAAGCGTCTTGATCTATCTCTATAGATCTTGATGCCCAATATATAAGCAGCTTCACCGAGGTCTTTCATTGAAAAACTTTTATTCAAGTATCCTTTTATGCTATCCAGAAATTCTATATCATTTCCAATCAACAATATGTCATCCACATATAATATTAGAAATGCTACAGAGCTCCCACTCACTTTCTTGTAAATACAGGCTTCTCCAAAAGTCTGTATAAAACAATATGCTTTGATCACACTATCAAAGCGTTTATTCCAACTCCGAGATGCTTGCACCAGTCCATAAATAGATCGCTGGAGCTTGCACACTTTGTTAGCATCCTTTGGATCGATAAAACCTTCGGGTTGCATCATATACAACTCTTCTTCCAGAAATCCATTCAGGAATGCAGTTTTTACATCAATTTGCCAAATTTCATAATCATAAAATGCGGCAATTGCTAACATGATTCGGACGGACTTAAGCATCGCTACGGGTGAGAAGGTCTCATCGTAGTCAACTCCTTGAACTTGTCGAAAACCTTTTGCAACAAGTCGAGCTTTGTAGACAGTAACATTACCGTCGGCGTCAGTCTTCTTCTTGAAGATCCACTTATTCTCTATGGCTTGCCGATCATCGGGCAAATCAACCAAAGTCCACACTTTGTTCTCATACATGGATCCCATCTCAGATTTCATGGCCTCAAGCCATTTTGCGGAATCTGGGCTCATCATCGCTTCCTCATAGTTCGTAGGTTCATCATGGTCAAGTAACATGACCTCCAGAACAGGATTACCGTACCACTCTGGTGCGGATCTTAGTCTGGTTGACCTACGAGGTTTGGTAGTAACTTGATCTGAAGTTTCATGATCATCATCATTAGCTTCCTCACTAATTGGCGTAGGTATCACTGGAACTGATTTCTGTGATGAACTACTTTCCAATTCAAGAGAAGGTACCACTACCTCATCAAGTTCTACTTTCCTCCCACTCACTTCTTTCGAGAGAAACTCCTTCTCTAGAAAGGATCCATTCTTAGTAACGAATATTTTGCCTTCGGATCTGTGATAGAAGGTGTACCCAACAGTCTCCTTTGGGTATCCTATGAAGACACATTTCTCCAATTTGGGTTCGAGCTTATCAGGTTGAAGCTTTTTCACATAAGCATCGCAGCCCCAAACTTTAAGGAACGACAACTTGGGTTTCTTGCCAAACCACAATTCATAAGGTGTCGTCTCAACGGATTTAGATGGTGCCCTATTTAACGTGAATGCAGCCGTCTCTAAAGCATAACCCCAAAACGATAGCAGTAAATCAGTAAGAGACATCATAGATCGCACCATATCTAATAAAGTGCGGTTACGACGTTCGGACACACCATTACGCTGTGGTGTTCCGGGTGGCGTGAGTTGCGAAACTATTCCACATTGTTTCAAATGAAGAACAAACTCGTAACTCAAATATTCTCCTCCACGATCGGATCGCAGAAACTTTATTTTCTTGTTACGATGATTTTCCACTTCACACTGAAATTCTTTGAACTTTTCAAATGTTTCAAATTTATGTTTCATCAAGTAGATATACCCATATCTGCTCAAATCATCTGTGAAGGTCAGAAAATAACGATACCCGCCGCGAGCCTCAATATTCATCGGACCGCATACATCAGTATGTATTATTTCCAATAAATCTGTTGCTCGCTCCATTGTTCCGGAGAACGGAGTTTTAGTCATCTTGCCCATGAGGCACGGTTCGCAAGTACCAAGTGATTCATAATCAAGTGATTCCAAAAGTCCATCAGTATGGAGTTTCTTCATGCGCTTTACACCAATATGACCCAAACGGCAGTGCCACAAATAAGTTGCACTATCATTATCAACTCTGCATCTTTTGGCTTCAACATTATGAATATGTGTATCACTACTATCGAGATTCAACAAAAATAGACCACTCTTCAAGGGTGCATGACCATAAAAGATATTACTCATATAAATAGAACAACCATTATTCTCTGATTTAAATGAATAACCGTCTCGCATCAAACAAGATCCAGATATAATGTTCATGCTTAACGCTGGCACCAAATAACAATTATTCAGGTCTAAAACTAATCCCGAAGGTAGATGTAGAGGTAGCGTGCCGACGGCGATCACATTGACTTTGGAACCATTTCCCACACGCATCGTCACCTCGTCCTTAGCCAATCTTCGCTTAATCCGTAGTCCCTGTTTTGAGTTGCAAATATTAGCAACAGAACCAGTATCAAATACCCAGGCACTACTGCGAGCATTAGTAAGGTACACATCAATAACATGTATATCACATATACCTTTGTTCACCTTGCCATCCTTTTTATCCGCCAAATACTTGGGGCAGTTTCGCTTCCAGTGACCAGTCCCTTTGCAGTAGAAGCACTCAGTATCAGGCTTAGGTCCAGACTTGGGCTTCTTCACTTGAGCAGCAACTTGCTTGCCGTTCTTCTTGAAGTTCCCCTTCTTCCCTTTGCCCTTTTTCTTGAAACTGGTGGTCTTGTTGACCATCAACACTTGATGTTCCTTTTTGATTTCTACCTCCGCAGCCTTTAGCATTGCGAAGAGCTCGGGAATTGTCTTATCCATCCCTTGCATATTATAGTTCATCACGAAGCTTTTGTAGCTTGGTGGCAGTGATTGAAGAACTCTGTCAATGACACTATCAACCGGAAGATTAACTCCCAGCTGAGTCAAGTGATTATGATACCCAGACATTTCGAGTATATGCTCACTGACAGAACTATTCTCCTCCATCTTGCAGCTATAGAACTTATTGGAGACTTCATATCTCTCAATCCGGGCATTTGCTTGAAATATTAACTTCAACTCCTGGAACATCTCATATGCTCCATGATGTTCAAAACGTCGTTGAAGTCCTGGTTCTAAGCCGTAAAGCATGGCACACTGAACTATCGAGTAGTCATCAGCTTTGCTCTGCCAGGCGTTCACAACGTCCGGCGTTGCTCCTGCAGCGGGTCTTGCACCTAGCGGTGCTTCCAGGACGTAATTCTTCTGTGCAGCAATGAGGATAATCCTCAAGTTACGGACCCAGTCCATGTAGTTGCTACCATCATCTTTCAACTTGGCTTTCTCTAGGAACGCATTAAAATTCAAAGGAACAGTAGCACGGGCCATTGATCTACAACAACATAGACATGCAAAATACTATCAGGTACTAAGTTCATGATAAATTAAAGTTCAATTAATCATATTACTTAAGAACTCCCACTTAGATAGACATCCCTCTAATCATCTAAGTGATCACGTGATCCAAATCAACTAAACCATGTCCGATCATCATGTGAGATGGAGTAGTTTTCAATGGTGAACATCACTATGTTGATCATATCTACTATATGATTCACGCTCGACCTTTCGGTCTCAGTGTTCTGAGGCCATATCTGCATATGCTAGGCTCGTCAAGTTTAACCCGAGTATTCTGCGTGTGCAAAACTGGCTTGCACCCGTTGTATGTGAACGTAGAGCTTATCACACCCGATCATCACGTGGTGTCTCGGCACGACCAACTGTAGCAATGGTGCATACTCAGAGAGAACACTTGTACCTTGAAATTTAGTGAGAGATCATCTTATAATGCTACCGCCGTACTAAGCAAAATAAGATGCATAAAAGGATTAACATCACATGCAATTCAATATGTGACATGATATGGCCATCATCATCTTGTTCTCTTGATCTCCATCATCGAAGCACCGTCATGATCTCCATCGTCACCGGCGCCCCAACATGATCTCCATCATCACCGGCGCTCCAGCATGATCTCCATCGTAGCATCGTTGTCGTCTCGCCAACTAATTGCTTTTACGACTATCGCTACCGCTTAGTGATAAAGTAAAACAATTACATGGCGATTGCATTGCATACAATAAAGCGACAACCATATGGCTCCTGCCGGTTGCCGATAACTCTGTTACAAAACATGATCATCTCATACAACAAATTATATCACATCATGTCTTGACCATATCACATCACAGCAAGCCCTGCAAAAACAAGTTAGACGTTCTCTACTTTGTTGTTGCAAGTTTTACGTGGCTGCTACGGGCTGAGCAAGAACCGTTCTTACCTACGCATCAAAACCACAACGATTTTTCGTCAAGTGTGTTGTTTTAACCTTCAACAAGGACCGGGCGTAGTCACACTTGATTCAACTAAAGTTAGAGAAACTGACACCCACTAGCCACCTGTGTGCGAAGCACGTCGGTAGAACCAGTCTCGCGTAAGTGTACGCGTAATGTCGGTCTGAGCCGCTTCATCCAACAATACCGCCGAATCAAAGTATGACATGCTGGTAAGCAGTATGACTATTATCGCCCACAACTCTTTGTGTTCTACTCGTGCATATAACATCTACGCATAGACCTGGCTCGGATGCCACTATTGGGGAACGTAGTAATTCAAAAAAATTCCTACGATCACGCAAGATCTATCTAGGAGAAGCATAGCAACGAGCGGGAGAGTGTGTCCACGTACCCTCGTAGACCGAAAGCGGAAGCGTTTAGTAACGCGGTTGATGTAGTCGAACGTCTTCGCGATCCAACCGATCCAAGTACCGAACGTACGGCAGCTCCGCGATCTGCACACGTTCAGCTCGGTGACGTCCCTCGTACTCTTGATCTAGCTGAGGCCGAGGGAGAGTTTCGTCAGCACGACGGCGTGGTGACGGTGATGATGAAGTGATTCCGGCAGGGCTTCGCCTAAGCTCTCCGAAAATATGACCGAGGTGGAAATCTGTGGAGGGGGGCACCGCACACGGCTAAAACAATTAACTTGTGTGTCCTAGGGTGCCCCCTCCCCTGTGTCCTAGGGTGCCCCCCTCCCCACGTATATAAAGGAGGGAGGGGGAGGCCGGCCGGCCCTCATAGGCGCGCCAAGGGGGGAGGAATCCTCCTCCTAGTAGGAGTAGGACTCCCCCCTTTCCTAGTCCTACTAGGAGAAGAAGGAAGGAGGAAGGGGAGAGAAGGAAGGAGGGGGGCGCCGCCACCACCCCTTGTCCAATTCGGACTGGGGGGGGGGGGCGCCACCTCCTGGCCGGCCCTCTCTCCTCTAAGGCTCATGGTGGCCCATTAACTTCCCGGGGGGGTTCCGGTAACCCTCCGGCACTCCGGTTTTATCCGAAACTCTCCGGAACACTTCCGGTGTCCGAACAACATGGTCCAATATATCAATCTTTATGTCTCAACCATTTCAAGACTCCTCATCATGTCCGTGATCTCATCCGGGACTCCGAACAACCTTCGGTACATCAAATCACATAAACTCATAATACCGATCGTCATCGAACGTTAAGCGTGCGGACCCTACGGGTTCGAGAACTATGTAGACATGACCGAGACTCATCTCCGGTCAATAACCAATAGCGGAACCTAGATGCTCATATTGGCTCCCACATATTCTACGAAGATCTTTATCGGTCAAACCGCATAACAACATACGTTGTTCCCTTTGTCATCGGTATGTTACTTGCCCGAGATTCGATCGTCGGTATCTCAATACCTAGTTCAATCTCGTTACCGGCAAGTCTCTTTACTCGTTCCGTAATGTATCATCCCATAACTAACTCATTAGTCACATTGCTTGCAAGGCTTCATATGATGTGCATTACCGAGAGGGCCCAGAGATACCTCTCCGACAATCGGAGTGACAAATCCTAATCTTGACCTATGCCAACTCAACAAACACTATCGGAGACACCTGTAGAGCATCTTTATAATCACCCAGTTACGTTGTGACATTTGATAGCACACAAGGTGTTCCTTCGGTATTCGGGAGTTGCATAATCTCATAGTCAGAGGAACATGTATAAGTCATGAAGAAAGCAATAGCAACAAACTAAACGATCATCGTGCTAAGCTAACGGATGGGTCTTGTCAATCACATTATTCTCTAATGATGTGATCCCGTTCATCAAATGACAACTCATGTCTATGGCTAGGAAACTTAACCATCTTTGATTAACGAGCTAGTCAAGTAGAGGCATACTAGTGACACTTTGTTTGTCTATGTATTCACACATGTATTAAGTTTCCGGTTAATACAATTCTAGCATGAATAATAAACATTTATCATGATATAAGGAAATATAAATAACAACTTTATTATTGCCTCTAGGGCATATTTCCTTCAGCATCAGGTAAGGGCATAAATAATGCACTTGCGCTCCAAGATCGCACAACGAAGTTCCGACCACATGACATGAGAAACATCCAACACCTCCTGAGAGCCCTGCTCCTTCTGGTAAAAGAGAAGGAGGTCCACCAGATAGGAATGCACCATATCCAGATTGCCAACACGAGGGAACAGAGTGTTCCTGAAGATCCTATGCATGATATCCAGAAAGGGCCAAAGCTCGTAGGAGACATGTCCAGTTTCAGACACCTTCTTGGTAGAGAACGGCCACAGAGCCTCCTTGTGTGTAGCATTGGCCTCCCGGTGAGGGCGAAACCCAATTGGGGTTTGGGCGCCCTTATCCTCATACGACAGCAACTCCATAAAGTTCTTCCAAGAAGTAGACAGACGCCGACCATTGGTCATCCAGGAGAGGGTCCTGTCCTCATCATGCCCAAAGTGAACTGTGGCATAGAATTGCGCCACAAGCTCTGCATCAAAAATCCTTGTTGAATGAGATGATCCTCTTGATGTCCAGCTCCTCGCACCTCTGAAGAGCAGCCCCAAAGTACGGTAAGTCCCTCCATGTGAGAGAGATCAACTGACTTAACTTTCACAAACAGATTATTATTTGCCTTCAACACATCACGGAAGATGGACTGCTGAAACCGGTTCCAAAACATGCGATGAACAAGCGCGGGATCCTGAGGCTCCCAGTACGGGTTGCGCTTACGTGCCGTACCAAACTCCAGAGCAGACATCTGATGAGCTCCCTTGGGCCCCTTGTTCTTGGTTGCAGTCACTTTGACTCGCTGTCTTGGCTGCTCACCGGAGCCACTCACCGGCACTGAGCCACTCTCTCGCACGGTGCTGCCCACTAACACATCGGCAGAACGGTAGCGCTTGGAGCCACCGGTACGGGCTGGGTTCTTGCGACGAGCCTGATGCCCGGAGCTACTACCACCTAGAACACACACACAAGAACACGAAAGAGACAAATTGCATAAGCCAAGAGAAGAAGATAACACAAGAGTGAAGGTGGAACGGGGAAAAGCTGAAGTTGGCAGCTCTAAGCGGTAGTACCGCCTACAAGCGGTAGTACCGCTCGAGGCGGATGTCAGCGGGATGACAACTTCCGTGGAGAGATCCGGTAGTACCAGAGATGCCAAATTCAAATTTTCGCGGTTAAACCCTCAATCTACCTACTCTAGCAGTCTTCTACGTCCTACTCATGCCCCGATTTGGCCAAAAATCGAAGAATGCAACGGATATTGCCCTAAAACCTAGATCCAAAAGCTAGAACCAACGAAGAGAAGAACGAGGGCAATACCGGCATCCATGGCAAGAGGAAAGGGTGGGGATTGATCCCACCGGACGGAAACGCGGAAGATGAGCCAGAGACGGCGGCCCGGCGGTAGCCCTCCGCTGCCTGTTCGTCGCCTGAGAGAGAGAGAGAGGTGAGGGGCGAGTGAATGGGTATGGGGAGAGAAGCCTCCCCCTGCCCCGATTCATAACCCCCCGCACAAACTCACCGTGCGGTAGTACCGTGGAATCGTGCGGTAGTACCGCTCATAAGCGGTAGTACCGTGCAAGCTCAGCAGTAGTATCGTGCGAGCGAAAATAGGCAGGAGCAGAATAGAAAAAGGTAGGCTTATGCAAACATGAAGACCAAGAAAAATCGAGAGAGAGACGACACGAAAAAGCAACAACCGGAAGAGACACTCCAAGCACAAAAGCAATGGAAAAGAGAAGCACACAAGAAGTGTCTCAACCACACACAAAGACCTCAAAATTAACAACAACCGTTGATCACGAGGAGAGGGCGGTGGCCGAAGCCACCTATGTTTGAGTTAATAGGTATGGCACCTCGAAGATTTTAACCTTGGGCCCATGACCAAAACTCATCTTTGAAGCACAAGTACCATAAAAATGGCTAATGTGAAAGACTTGATCAATTTATGCATAATGGGGGGAGGGAGAGTTCATTGAGAGAACAACACTCCCCCTATGTCCATGCCTACATCTAGAACAAGATATAATGATGAGTGCGGTGGGGTGTGCCTAGATTCAAGCCACATTGCTCGAATCAATAATATTTAGCTCATGCCTTAACTCGTGAAATCTTGCTTCATCTAGTGGCTTGGTGAAAATATCCGCTAGTTGCTCTTGAGTGTTGATGTAGATGATATCAATATCTCCCTGCTTGATGTGATCCTGAATAAAATGATGACGAATCTCAATATGCTTCGTCTTGCTATGTTACACCAGATTGTGAGAAATCTTGATAGCACTTTCATTGTCACATAGAAGAGGCACTTTGTCACAAGTGACACACACCATAATCCTTTAAAGTTTGCCTCATCCACAACAATTGTGCACAACAACTTGCAGCGGCTACATACTCGGCCTCGGTGGACGAGAGAGACACACAATTTTGCTTCTTCGAAGACCAACTCACCAAAGAGCGACCAAGGAATTGGCACCCTCTGAAAGTTGACTTCCTCTCCACACAATCTCCCGCCCAATCCGAGTCCGAGTAACCCATGAGATCGAAGCTTGCGCCTTTGGGATTCCATAAGCCAAAGTTTGGGGTATGAGCCAAATATCGAAAGATTCGCTTGACCGCCACATAGTGGCTTTCCTTAGGTGCGGCTTGAAACCATGCACAAATTCCCACACTCAGCATGATATTAGGTCTAGATGCACACAGGTAAAGCAAGGATCCAATCATGGAGCGATATACCTTTTGATCCACCGCTTTACCATTGGGATCACTGTCAAGCTTGCATTTGGTGGGCATGGGAGACTTGACCGGCTTGACATCATCTAGCTTGAATCTCTTGAGCATGTCTTGGGTATACTTGGCTTGGTTGATGAATGTTCCTTCTTTTCTTTGCTTGACTTCGAACCCAAGAAAGAACTTCAACTCTCCCATCATAGACATCTCAAACTTCTCGGTCATTAGTGCGGCAAACTCATCAGTGAAAGATTTGTTAGGAGAACCAAAAATAATATCATCAACATATAGTTGGCATATGAACAAATCCCCTTTAACCCTCTTAGTAAAAAAGAGTGGGATCAATTTTCCCAATTTCAAACCCACGATCTTGCAACAACTCGGTAAGATGCTCGTACCACGCACGTGGGGCTTGTTTAAGGCCATAGAGTGCCTTCTTGAGTTTGTATGCATGATTGGGGAGCTTGGGATCCTCGAATCCCGGAGGTTGTTTGACATATACCAACTCATTCAAAGGACCATTAAGAAAAGCACTTTTCACATCCATTTGTTGCAACTTAAAATCATGATGAGATGCATATGCAAGCAACATGCGAATAGATTCAAGACATGCAACGGGGGCAAAGGTTTCACTATAGTCGATACCCTCGACTTGGGAGTAGCCTTGTGCCACCAATCTTGCCTTGTTTCGAACAACCACACCGTCCGCATCTTGCTTGTTCTTGAAGATCCATTTGGTCCCAATGACATTGTGTTCCTTCATTGGCCTTGGCACTAATTCCCAAACTTGATTGCGCTCGAAGTTGTTGAGCTCATCATGCATGGCTTCAAGCCAATCCTCATCATCGAGCGCCTCATGTACCTTTTGGGGTTCAACACACGAAACAAACGTGTGATGCTCACAAAAGTTTGACAATTTTTATGAGTAGTTACCCCTTTTCTTAAGCTTCCAAGCACGTTCTCCATGACATGTTGTTGGCGCTCGATCTTGGAAGCCACCTTGGCGGCACGGCGCTCCAAAAGTTCCTCGATGGGCATTTGAGGATCATCTTGCTCATCTTGAGCACCGTCTTGACCTTGTTCTTGATCTTGAGCACCTTCTTGAGCTTGCTCTTGACCTTGAGCTTGCTCTTGATCTTGAGCGAGCTCAGAGGCATGAACTTGATCTTGGGCATCATTTGGTGCAACACCATCTCCACGAGTTTGATCTTGCCCTTGATCTTGCTCATAGGGTTGAGGGCCTTCACTTTGTTCTTCGGAAGCGTGTGGGTCTAGTGAAGGTGATGGCTCCACTTGAGTAGAGAATTGTCCTTCTCCTTCGGCCATAAGGGGTTCCTCAATGGGGAGTATTTGACCAATCCCCATTCTTCTTATGGCTTGGGGAGGAATTTCATCACCTACATCACAAAGACCACTTTGCTCCACTTGGGAGCCGTTATTTTCATCAAACTCCATGTTACACGTCTCCTCAATGAGTCCAGTGGACTTGTTGAGGACACGGTAAGAATGAGAGTTTGTAGCATAACCAACAAATATGCCCTCTTGAGCTCTAGGTTCGAATTTAGACAAACGAACACCTTTCTTGAGAATGAAACACTTACAACCGAACACCCGGAAGTACTTGAGGTTGGGCTTGTTGCCGGTAAGTATCTCATATGGAGTCTTGTTCAAGCATTTGCGGAGGTAGAGCCTATTGGATGCATGACATGCGGTGTTGATGGCTTCGGCCCAAAAGTTGTACGGAGATTTGAACTCCGCCATCATGGTCCTTGCTGCGTCCATCAACGTCCGGTTCTTCCTCTCCGCCACACCATTTTGTTGAGGGGTATAGGGTGCGGCATATTGGTGCTTGATCCCCTCATCACTAAGAAACTCATCAAAGGTGTAGTTCTTGAACTCGGTGCCGTTTTCACTTCTAATCATCAAAATCTTTGCTTCATGTTGACGTTGAGCTTCATTTGCAAAGTTGATGACGGTTTGTTGAGTCTCACTCTTCCTCTTGAAGAAGTACACCCATGTATATCTTGAGTAGTCATCCACAATTACCCAGCAATACTTTCTTCCACCAAGACTATCAAAGGATGGAGGACCAAAGAGATCCATGTGAAGGAGCTCCAAGGGCCTCTTCGAGTAGATGATAGTCGAGGGTCGGTGAGCCGTTTCATGAAGATTTCCTTCAATACAAGCACTGCAAGCACGGTCTTTAGCAAAACTCACATTTGTTAGTCCACGGATGTTATCCCCTTTTAGGAGACTTTGCAAAGATCTCATATTGACATGGGCTAGTCGGCGATGCCAAAGCCAACCCACATCAACTTTAGCCATTAGGCAATTCGTGGTCTTAGTAGGTCGCTCCGAAAAGTTCACCACATAGAGACTGTTCTCGACATGCCCAACAAAGGCTACTTTAAGAGTCTTGCTCCACAAAAGGGCCACGGTATCAAGATCAAATAATGTTGCAAAGCCCATAAGTGCAAGTTGACGAACGAAAAGCAAATTATATGCAAGGGACTCAACAAGCATGACCTTCTCGATAGATAAATCTTGAGAGATGACGACCTTGCCAAGTCCCAATACCTTAGAAGTTGAAACATCACCGAATTGGACATGGGTGGGCATAGATGGAATTGGATGCGCATCCACCACCAAGTCCTTGCTCCCGGTCATATGATTTGTTGCTCCACTATCAAGCAACCATGACACTCCACCGGAAGCAAACTCCTACAAGAGATCAATGCTTGGATTTAGGTACCCATTCTTGAATGGGTCCTTTGAGGTTAGTAACAAGGGTCTTAGGAACCCAAATAGACCATTCAATGTACTCATAAAAGGAACCAACGAATTTAGCATAAACATGCCCATCACTAGCACGGCATAAAACATAAGATGGGTTAAAGTCGTCGGCTTTGTTGGTAGGGGCGGTTTTGCCCTTCTTGGCATTACCACCCACTTCCTTGTTCTTCTTCTTCTCATGAGCACCCTCACCCACCTTGACAAGGTTTCCTTGAGCGGGAGAGGTTGCTTGGTCTTGTTCTTCTTCTTCTTCTTTGACTTGGGCACAAACCCAGGTCCATCCTTTCCTACAACTTCCTTTTGATTGCTCAAAAGGTCATTGAGTTTCTTCTCGCCTTGTATGCAAGTCACAAGGCCCTTCTCAAGTTGCTCTTTCAACTTGGCATTTTCCTCCACAAGATGTGCATGCTCACAACAAGGGTTAGTAGCATTGGCATTATCAATTAGAACGAAAGGAGGACACGTGGAAATCTCCTTGGTTAGCTTCACTTGGAGTTGATCATGAGAATCTTTGAGAGAAGCATGAACACCCTTCAAGACCTTGTGAGCCTTGTCAAGTGTATCGAATTCCTCCTTGAGTCTATCATGGCCAACCCCAAGTGCAACTTTCTCGGATTTAAGCACACGAGTAAGAACAATAGCATGATCAAGATCTTTTTGCAATTTATCATGATCAACGTTGTGTGACTCCTCAAGAGTCAAATGAAGATCTCGCTCTTCCTCTAGAGCAATGGAAAGATCCGCAATCTCATCAGCATAGTCACGATTATGCCCCTCCAACTTGGAGATAGTATCCTCATGCGACTCAATGATATCATTGGCCTCACCAAGTTGTTCCAAGAGAGCAACAAAGTGCTTATTGGATTCACCCTTGAGCTTACTCATGAACTTGGTGAACTCATTCTCATCAACTTTCTCCACCTCACTATCATCAACACAATCTAACAATGAAGGAGTAGTAATGATGGTGGTTTTGATGTTAGGAGTTACCTTGTTGATACCTTTGGCCATGAGACACTTGGCAATGGTGTTTTCGTTGGGGGCGCCGAAGAGAGACACTTTGGAGGGGGAGAAGTAGCAATGGCAATGGTTGCCGTTGCCATTCCTCCTCCACTTGTGTCTTACTCATCATCATCGGAGGGGTACTCTTCATGTGCCACCAAGCCCTTTGGAGGAATCTTCTTGGTGAAGTTGTTCTTGCTAGGGAAGGACTTGGCTTTGTCTTTGCGGATGAGTTTGCCACCATTGTCTTCCCTCTTCTCGTAAGGGCACTCTGCCACAAAGTGACTCACATTATCGCAATTGTAGCAAGTCCTTACTCGTTGCTTGTTCTTTGACCCACTTGAGTTGTTCTTGGTGAAGTTGGGCCTTGAGTTCCTCTTGTTGCTCCAAAATTGCCTTGACGCAAGAGCCATGTGCTCATGGTAAGCATATTTGGTGTCCTCGGGGCAACACTCTTCTTCTTCTTCCGGAATGGCCTTGGCCTTCAAAGCAAGGGTGGATGAGCTTTTCTTTGACCAGACACGAGCAAGAGCATTGTCGGCGGTCTTGTTCATGATGTTCATGGCAATAAACTCATCCAACACTTCACTAGAGGTTAAGGTGTGAAAATCCGGCCTTTGACGAATCACGGAAGACATGGCCTTGTTGAATGGCATGATGGCCTTGAGAAACTTGCGCTTGATCCAATTGTCATATGTATCCTTGCTCCCATGATCTTGGAGAGCAACCGCAAGAGTTGTCACCCTCCAGTAGAGATCACGCGGATCATCATCTTCTAGCATCACAAATTCATCGGCCTCATCAAGGACCACTTCGAAGTTGGACCGTTGGATGCTTGAGCTCCCCTTGTACAAAGATACGATGTGTTCCCAACAATCCTTTGCATGAGTGAAGGGACATAAGTGGGATAGATCTTCGGGCGGAACCGCATCTTGAAGGACGAACAAGGCAGAGTGATTGTATTGATTGTCCACTTCTTCTCTTGGGGTGAAGTTGTTTGGATCATGCGGGTAGAAGCCTTGCTCAATGATTCTCCAAAGATTTGTTGAGCTGTGATTCAAATGAGACTTGATGCGAAAAACCCAATTAGCAAAATCACCCTTAACAAGCTTAGGAGGAGGACCAAGATTATTGATGCGCGGTGTAGGGACCGATCCTCCATAGACCGGGGGAGGGGGAACCAAGGCAAAGGTTCCCATCCCATTCTTGTTTTGAGGGGAAGAAACTTGAGTTCCTTTAGCCGCTTCTTTGGCGGAATTGGCCTCTGACTCTGGTGCGGTGGGATTTACCACAAGCAAAGGATCGGGAGATTGTTTCAACCCCTCAAGTAATTCTTTAAGCATGGACTTGACTTCGATCGTCATAGATGTCTTAAGTGAATCCATAGCTTCATTTAAGTCATCTCGTGTGATCGAAGTCAACTCCACGACCTCGGGCACTTCCTCCCCGATGTCAACCATACTCTTTGGGTGGTGAAACCCTTAATAAAGAGATGAGGCTCTGATACCAATTGAATGGATTGATATGGTTGACTAGAGGGGGGGGTGAATAGGCAACTAACCATTTTTGGCTTTTCTTCACAAATTAGGTTTAGCAACAAATAGGTTGTCTAGATGTGCAACTAGGTGAGCTACCTATATGATGCTAACAATAACAACAACAAGTGCAAGCAAAGGATACAACACAAGAATAGCTTGGACAAAGTAAAGGTAAGAGATAACCACAAGTGGAGCTGGTGGAGACGAGGAAGTGTTACCGAAGTTCCTTCCTTTTGAAGGGAAGTATGTCCCCGTTGGAATGGTGTGGAGGCACAATGCTCCCCAAGAAGCCACTAGCGCCACCGTATTCTCCTCACGCCCTCACACAATGTGAGATGTCGTGATTCCACTAGTGGTGCCCTTGAAGGCGGCAACCGAACATTTACAAACAAGGTTGGGGCAATCTCCACAACTTGATTGGAGGCTCCCAACAACACCACGGAGCTTCACCACAATGGAATGTGGCTCCGAGGTGACATCAACCGTCTAGGGTGCTCAAACACCCAAGAGTAACAAGATCCGCAAGGGATTAGTGGGGGGAATCAAATTTCTCTTGGTGGAAGTGTAGATCCGGGCCTTCTCAACCAATCCCTAGAAAATCAACAAGTTTGATTGGCTAGGGAGAGAGATCGGGCGAAAATGAGCTTTGGAGCAACAATGGAGTTTTGGGGGAGGAAGAGGTGAGTCTTCTTGGGGAAGAAGACCCCCTTTTATAGTGGGGAGACAAATCCAACCGTTATGTACCTCTCAGCCCGCAAACTAGCGGAACTACTGCTCATGGCATGGTACTACCGCTCTAGGAGCAGTACTACCGCCCTTGAAGATCAGCAGGAGGAGTTAGAAGAGCAGAGGAGAAAGCCGAAGAACGGGCGGTGGTAGCCGCGGTAGTAGGGGCGGTACTACCGCTTCCACTACCGCTGCTACATCCGCCAGTTTTCTAGAGGCGAACATGTTGCATGGTAGAGACCCAGAGGTACTACCGTAAAGCCCGACATGAAAAAGTCGAGGCCTCAACTGCGAGCAGTAGTGCGAGCGGAGGTACTACCGCTGCTGCCCGCGGTACTACCGCTTGCAGCTCTTCTCCCCTTCTTCGGCACAAACGAAGGACAACTCCAATGAAACGGAAAGGGACGATGGTGCAATATGAGTGTGTACGTGATGATTCCACCCAAACCTTTCCGACGCGGACCCCCTCTTGATAGTATGATTTTCCCTACGACTCAAGTCTACCAGAAAAGAAACACGGGAAAGAAAACTGTCTTCTCTTGAAACTCCGAGAGGCACGGCCCGTCTTGTGCCATATGCTTGATAGTCTGAAATGCTCAATGCACATGATTAGTCCGCAAACATATTGTCATCAATCACCAAAACCACTTAGGGAGAAATATGCCCTAACAGATTGTTCTAATGAATAGTAGTTGATCTATTGACTAGCCTGGCCTTAGTTTATATAATGTACCGGAGGCCTAGGATTTGGAGGAGTCTTTGTCTTGGGCACCAAGTCTTGTGGAATCTCCCTTGTATGCGGCATGGGCTGCCCGAAGTGGCCCATGAGAGAACCACCATGGGGGTCCTCGACCCGATCCACCTGGTCGGGAGACGACGTGGTGAGTACCCCCGAGTCCAGAAACCGTCAGTAGCCCCCTAAACCAGTCTTCAAGTTAGGGATGCTCCTCGATTCTTTCGAACTGCTCTTCATCTTCGGTCGTCAGTCTTGAAAAAGTTGAAGGAACTCAGCCGAGCTTAATGCCGGAAGGGTTCTCTATGGAGCCAGCCACTCGTAGTCGAGCTTTATGCCGGACTGCTTCCTAGGTGGTGTGCCACCTCGGTCTTGGGCTGATTTTTTGCGGAGTTTTTCGATTGGTGCAATTTATTCTCTGCCGAGATATGTAGCCAGTAGCCCCCAAGGTGTGTGTCGGCCTAAAATCCAAGATGCACGTGAAGGAAAACATGAAACCGCTGATCCCAGTAGCCCCTGAGACTCAGGTCGATTTGCGAAATCGGCCTAAGGATCAACTCCTAGCTCGGCATCATATGTAAGAATAGAAACACGGTGTGTATAGTCCTCGAGACTCAGGTTGGGTGCGGCGGACCAACCTGAGGATCATAATCTCCTCGAATTTTTTTGCACTTTGTAAATTGTCTGCATTGAATCGTCAATGCAGTAGCCCCCGAGCCACTGGTCGGGTGGCAACACCAGATCAGGGGATCGATGTAACCCGTTAATGGCTTTTAAGTGAGAAGCGCGAAGCCCAGTAGCCCCCCCCCCCGAGCCTTAATTTGGTCAAGGGTGGCCAAACTAAGGATCGATATCCGGAGTAAAATACTTTAATCACAATTTATGTGTAATGATTCTATGTATCCAAGTACTTTACATCATTAATGCTCGGATCCGCATTGTACAAAACTTTGTTGACCGACCATCGGCTTCAACCTCCTCGGCCAGCAGCCAAGGAGTGTTTGTCCTACTTTATATAGCCTTTATAAGGGCAAATATTTACGGCAAACAAGGCAATCCGGCCATATGGTTTTATAAACAAAGGTACATGGAGAGATATGTTATATTTCTTTTTAATGTAAGAAACATCTTCTGGGAAAAATAGTTCCTTTTCCCCGTCTATCATGTTGACCATGATTGTGAAACCTCAACTCCGATCAATGTGGGAGGAAAATATTGAGGATTTAGTTTGGGGAAAGTTCCCAAACTCTGTGGTCTTTAGTGAACCTAAATATACACTTCCGTCATTGCCGACCAATTATGTTCTTAAGATGGCTAGCTTTCGGCTTCACCCAGTCTAAGGTACTAACTCGGATGATCCGGAAGTAACAATCACAGAGGTGCTCCCTTTACCCCCTAGCTAAACTATTGTGAACGTAGGAGGTAAGCACAAGAGCCAGGCAACCTAGCTTGGCCAAAATCTTAAGTCAAATTGATGCATATTTGTGGCCTTATAATGATGATTATGGAAGGCAAATTCTCCGTTGTGACTGTTTATAATCTGAAAGTGGCCCATCATCGGCTTCCACCCCTTTGTAGATGCCACACAGGGTGTTTCCATACTAATAAGACAACCCTTAGCCAATGTCTCGGTGCCCGAAGGCGGTTGTGTTAGTGGAAACGAGGCAATCAGATATGCAGGCTTTATAACTTTCACTTAGTCATAGGAGCTTTAAGTTGGGGAGGCTAGTTACTAGCCCCCGGTTAGTGTTCGGCATCAGCCGAGGTCAAGCCATTAACATTTTGGCCAATTTTATGAAAGGCCCATCGTTTAACACGGGGTAACCTCTATTGATCAATAGTTTGACACAGTCATCGGATCGCTGACCAGTTTACGCCCATTGTGGCAGTCAATTTTTGGCTTTCTCCACTGAGGCGCTTAACCATTCGAGCTGGAAGCACAATCGTAGTGGTTCTCCCTTTGCACACCTAGCCGAACAAAGCGGAACGTAGGAGGCAAGCACAGGAGCCGGGCAACCCAACTATTGACCGAAGACACTATTCGAAACTGATGCATATAAAGCAATATCCGAGAACGTCTTGCCGAGGACTCCATGGAATACCTCGACTTTTGGTGGGTTTAACACTAGCTACAATCCTCGGCCCTTTGAAATTGCCAATGCTTTAAAGATGTCCGGCATTGTGCTGCTAGAGTTATGCCGGAGACACACTACTGCAGGATGCTGCTAACGCGACACTACGATCAGAGACCCTTTCACGAAACTGTGTGCGATGCATTAATCGCAAACAGGGATGTAAAAAAGTCAAAAAAGATGCAAAACGTTTGCGATGGCGGAGACATCAAACACGGTTCATATTTCAGTTACGTGTGCGATGCGGGGCATACGGTTGATCCAGAAGAACTGTTTGCGATGAGGCAGAACAACAGAAACGGGCAGCCATATCAATGTGTGTGCGATATACGGCATACAGTTCGCTCTGATGAACTGTGTGCTATTAGGTAATGCAACAGAAACGGTCAGCCAGATCAAGGTGTGTGTGATATATGGCATACAGTTCACTCGGACGAACTATTTTCGATTAGGGAAGAGAACAACAACGGTTCAACTTAACAAGATGTGTGTGATATGCGGCATACAGTTCACATAGATGAACTGTTTGCGATGAGCCAAAAGAACACAAACGATTCGTGTAAACAAGATGTGTGTGATACGCAGCAAACAGCCCACTCGGATGAACTATTTGCGATGAGAAATTATAACACAGCCGGTTACTATAGTTAGTTCATGTGCGATTCTGTTCGTACAAAAAACTTTGAAAAATGCAAACTAGTTGCTTGCGGTGGCTAGGAGTATCGCACACGATGCGTCTGCGAGTACTCGTGTGCGATGATTAGTAAGTTGCACATACGTTTCCTTATGTTAACACGTGTCCGGTAACACGTGACAACGCATATGGTTGTCGGGTTGTGTGCTCAAGTCTTCCCGCGCTCCGGCGAAGGCTTCCCGCGCTCCACAGGGGTGAATTGTAAAATCCCCAATCCCCTAGCCAGCTGCTAGCTATAAATAACCACAGCAATGGCCGCCGGCGGCGACTCGCTACTAATCCACTTGCTAGCTAGTTACCCACACATACCGGCATACCCCCAACGGCGGACGACAGGATGGAGTTGCGCGACAGGAACGGGCGCCGGAGATCATAGTTTAGGTTAATTAATTATACCTCCAGAGCCGGACCGGATGATTCCAGCTCTGGAGGTATAATTAATTAACATAATCTAAGATCAAACAACTAAAGCTTCCCCAACCGCTAGCAGAGCGCGCGCGGAGGGACGACGACGCGACCCGAGCGAGACTTGGCCCCTAAACGGCGAGCAGAGCGCGTAGAGGGACGCGACCCGAGGGCGCCTAAACGGCGAGTAGAGCGCGCGGAGGCACGCGAGCAGAGCGCGCCGCGGCCGCCTAAACGGCGAGCAATCACATGCATAATTATTGCATATAGCAGATGAACATAGCCGGGAATAGCCGTCCAACAATATTATTTTCGATGACATGCATTAATACATTCTTAGTTAAATCTAAGGTCAAAGTTTGGTACTACAAAATATGAAGGGGGCCAATAAAGAATAAACCACGACAGAGGTAGTACCTATAGGAACACAGACGCCCAGTATGAAAGAAAATGTGGGTCAAACCCTAGTTGAAAAGGGCAACAATGTCTAACTCCAACTTACAAAAGGTACAAAAGCACGAGGATTAATTGTTCATCAGGTTTACACATAACCCGGATTGAACAGGGCAATAACATCTAACTCAACCAAAGTTTTTGGCAGTCGCAATCAAATGGATCGGTCCGATCCATAAAATCAAGATCCCGGTACAAAAGTTCTACTGGTCCATGATGACGACAAGTTGTTGTAAATATAAGCTGAGCATGATCAGAAGCCCCGAGGTCCACCTGAAACTTCTTTTTATGCTGTTCCACATACAGTTCCGTGAGAAAATTCTTGTTGAAAATCTTAATCTTCACGGACAATAGCGCCCTCGCATTCAACATGAAGAATGTGACAAAGCTAGTGTTTGCACTGTTGGATGCATATCCTTCCAGAGTTAGTGTCTTCAAACGAATGTCATGAGATATGAGAAAATCCCGGTGCTTCTTAAACCATCGATTTGTTATACCTTTTTCTCCATGTGTTAGTGCCTAAATAGAGATGAAGATTGAAAACAGTTAATGTCTAAAAAAGATTATGTTGAAAGAGCGATAGCTGAACGATTAATTATAGTACATTATATATGGGCTTTCAATGTGCGTGAAATCGTCACCTTTATATACAAATTCTCCAAACATGGAAAGCATTGTAGCAAGGCAATAATGATGTTGAGATCAAAACACCACATACTGATATATAAGGTCTTGACAGAATCCACCACCACTGATAGGATGGACAAGCGCTTCATTGAGCATAGAACATAATATTAGCACTGAAAGTGTACTCCAAGATGATACTTAACTTGTGCGCACAAACGAAAAATGCAAATTACAAAAGTGTACATGAATAATATACAGTACCTCAATAGGTGTGGAGGCAAACACCATCTTGAACCATTCAAACGGATCACTAATTGCACCCAAGGTCTCCAATTTAAGCGCAGAGACCACAGTTATTTGCGAAGGTTTATAACAATAATCAAGGAGCAACCTTTGAAGTGAAGGGGCATCTTCAATGATGAGCTCTTGTCCTTCAAAATGAATTCCAATGCTTACAAGGTGAGGCGACTTTATTTTGAGACAAGGGATATGGATTCCTAGTCCAAAAACAAGCATCAAACGCTCCAGTGCAGGGCAACTGGAGTGGATGATGCTGTGAAGTGAGGCCACTGACCAGACCTGGCCATGGGCAGCCCGGCCCGGATGGCCCGACCCGACCCGGCCCGAAAATCCCGGGCCGGGCTGAGCCCGAACATGCCATCGGGCCGGGCTCGGGCCTGAAAATCAAGCCCGACGGGCAGATCGGGCCGGGCTCGGGCCTGTGAAAAATGGGTTTTTAGCTGTGGTCGGGTCGGGCTGAGCGGGCCGTGTCGGGCTTTTCCAGGTTTGGGCCGGGCTCGGGCCCGATTTAGTAGGCCCGGTGGTTGGGTCGGGCCGGGCTCGGGCCTGAGTTTTTAGCGCCGGGCTTTTTTTGGCCCGGCCCGAGATATGGCCATGTATACCACCGACAGATCAACCAACACAAGCGCAAGTTTTTTCAGTAGTGGCAGTCGAAGCATTTGTACCAGATTGTCTGCTAGATGGCACCGGGTCAAGGTGGCGGTGTGGAGAGAGGAGGAAAACCATGAGATGGGCATCGGTGGTGAGGGCACAGATGCAGCTCTTGGTGGTAATCTATCCCTGTAGTAATGGTAGAACTCAAGCTGCTGGAGTTTATCGAATTGATGGGATGTCAGCCAGGAGGCCATCGTGCAGGGTATGTCCAGCAGGTAGCATGCCGAGATGCAGATGCGTTGAACGGAGCCCTGGTGGGAGAGATGATGGCTCCGGGGAGTTCAGAATCATCATCGACAGATAGCTGATGACAGTCGAGATTAAGAGGCGCGGCGCGCCATAGAGTGCGCCACCGAGATGCGAGGACTTGTGTGCGGTAGCCATCCTTGGTGGGGAGAAGGGAGATGATCTCCCCAAGGATGCCGTCCGGGAGATCGCTGATGCGGTCCGCCGGAGATTCTACTGGTTCCTCAGGTCCAGGGGGCGTGGCTGCTTCTGGCCGCGCAGCCAGGTCCAAGATCTACATCTGGCGGCGGCGCTAGCCGGAGCCTCATCTGTGTACATACCAATCTAAAAGAAAAAAATGGCATAAACATACATGTAGGACATTCAAAATCAATTCTCAAGATCTGGAAGAAAAAAGGCACAAACATATATGTAGGACATTCAAAATCAATTCTCAAGATCTGGCCATGAATTATTAGCACGCAAGCTAACCCTAGTCGGATTATTAGCAAAAATCATTTGTATAGAACAAACAATTAATCACTAACTCTATACGGATAACATTCAAACAGTCAATACACTACGTGCATCTAACGGATCTTAATTACTCTAATTTCATGGACTGAGAGAACATAACCATAGGATTTGTATTCCAGAAAAATTATAGGGGGGGGGGGGGAGTAACCAGAGAAAACACATGATATGTTTGCCGCACAAATAGGTATATATATGACTAACCGGTTTTCCGTCAGAGTCGCAGTCGTTGCCGGAGTTGCTGTTGACCTCCGGCTCTGGCTGGGGGGGCACGACGGCGCCGACGAAGTCAAGGTCATGCTGCTGCCCGCGCGAGACCTTGGCGGCGGCGACGGCAACCTCTGTGCCCAGCTTCACACATTGCGCGGGTGCTTCACCAGCCCCGGCGTTGCCACTCCCTCCGATGGTGCGCTTCGGCGGCATCCTCATACACTCCAGAGTCCAGACGTTGGTGACCACTGTGGACCGGGGGTGCGGCCGCCTATTGTGGCAGGCGGCTCGGGCGCGCAATTAATACGGACCAGTGGGAGCAAGGCAGGCTGCGGTCAAAAGCTGTCTCGCCTCCCGGTGAGCCTGCGCGGCGGACTTCTGCCATTCCTACCATCATTTCACACAGCTACTCGCACGCCTCCCGTCAATACACACACCTGCACGCACGCCTCCCGGTATGCCTGCACGGCGGACTGCTCGCATGCGTCTCGTCAACTCACGCCTGCTCGCACGGCACACGGGGCGTGTGGCAGAACGTATATTTTTTGGTTTATTGATGATTCATTCTGCCGTTGTACTACTTAACTGAAGCATGGCACGGTCTAACGCACACGGTCCGAATAAATAATCCGTATGATATATTGGTTGCCAGTTTTTAATAATCTCCCGTTTGTAAGAAAATTATATCAAAACGGGTCTCATTGACGAAAAATACAATATCACAGTCTACTGGTGTCCATATATGACACCACGATAAGTTTCATGAATTTCAACTAAGTTTTGGATTTACTGAATTTTAAAAATATATATTCTCAATATTTTGAAATCTCTTGCACAGGGAAACATGCACCCAGGGACACATATGAGTTTGCAACCCATTTTGGTGCACATGTAGCTCAAATTTGATTTTTGCACATTAAATCCCTAGGAAATCAATCAATGTATAAAAATGGTCGAATGATGTCTGTTTTTTAAAAAAAAATTAACACGACACTCTGCCTTTGGTCACATGTTCACTGCAGAAAAAGTTTGACATGCCTCAGAGTGGCTGTGGTGGTGCGGGATGTGTGTGTGGGGGGTGGGGGGGGGGAGGGGTCCGGTAGTACACTATGAGTCGTGAACCTCCGTGTGGGATTATTGATCATTTTGTGAGTCATATATGCCACATCAAAGTCGTGAATTGGTTATTTAAAGCATTACACAGCCCTTTCATACATACTGTTCGGGCCACATGCATGTGTTGGTGGTCCTCTCGGACACTCTCCCTCGTGCGGTTATAAGCGACGTGCCCATTCATTAGCCCGCAAAGGTTTTCAGTTTCCACCGACAACGAGAGGCATTTGACCAAAAGGTGGATTCATCTTGGCATGTGTGTGGTGTGGATCATGGTGGGATTCCATATCAAAGTTCGAGCACGTGCGTACACACTCCCACCGGCTTGAAGTGAGGGGGCTACACGCATCGTGGTGTAGTGCGTTTCCGATTTGCGAAGCATGTGCCACGTCAAAGTTGTGCATTGGGTATTCAAACATCACATAACACACGGGCGCATGCACGCGGTGGTTTTGTCCTATGACATCACTCGCGTGTGCCTCTCTCTGTGGGCCCACGAGGTCGTCGTCGACCAGTTGAACGTACAATGAGAGAGAGGTTAATTTGACCAACAAGGATGGTTCTTTTTTGTTTTGTGTTACGTATATGCACGGTATAGGAGTATGTACATGTCAAAGAAGGGGCAACATGAATACTCTATATATATGCGTGTCATAACCTCGCTCCATGTGGGGACTTTCCGGTTCCCGAGGCAGGTGCCACATCAAAGTTGTACATTATATTGGTATTCAAACATCACGTAATACCATGCAGGCGGTGGTTGCCCTATATATAGGAACTCACTCGCGTGTGGCGCTTCCATCTGTGGGCATGTGAGGTTGTCCTCCATCACTTTGACCCAATGAGAGAGAGGTTAATTTGATCATCAAGGAATGATTTTTTTATTTGTGCTATACAGTAGAAGTACATATATACCACGCGTCGAATGGGGGAGTACATATAGCACATACCACGTGTTATGAACCTCGCGCTCTCTGTGGGGACTTTTTGGTTTCCTATATACGTGGTGCCACATCAAAGTTGTGCATTGCATATTCAAACATCACACAAACAGCTCTTTGGGCCACATGCAGACGGTGGTATGTAGTCCTATATAGGATGATCACTCGCGTGCGACGTACGCTTCGCTTCTGTGTTGGGCCCGCGAGTTCGTCGTCCATCACTTTGACCCAGCGAGAGAGAGGTACATTTGATGAACAAGGAGGATTAATTCTTTTAGGGATGTGTTACTAGGTGTATATATAGTACGTGTCGAGGGGGGGGGGGGTGACCAGCTTGGTCCATCACTTTCACCGACAGCGCGAGAGAGGTTAACTAATTTGACTTAGGAGGGGATTAATTTTTTGTTTTGTCTTGATAGAGATCATGATGTGAGATTACATATATATAATAGCGCATCTATACACATGAATCCATCCCGCTGGATCGAGGGGGGGGGGGGGCGAGCACACGACACGTCATGAACGACCTCTTGCTCTGTATGGGGACCTCTACAATTTTCAACACATGCACCACATCAATGTTGTGCATTGGGTCGGGTATTCAACACATATGCATGCATCACACACCTCCATAAATATGTTCGGGACACACGCATGCAATAATGGTTGTCTTTGGACACACTCTCACTCGCTTGGTTATGGGCGGCAAGCCTATATATATTCCTGGGCCCGCGTGGACGTCCATCATTTCGACGAACGACGAGAAAGGTTACCAGGGTGGATTCTTCTTCTTTGCTTCGAGTTATCGTATAGTAGGTCGACCCATTCCAAGCCTAATTAAGTTTGAGCGCATGCTATGCGTTGTGAACCCTCGCTCAGTGTGGGGATTTTACGGTTCCAAAGCATGGTGCCACATCAAATTTGCGCATTGGGTATTCAAACACCACACACACCACTTCCATATACATACTTGGGCCACATGCACAGAGTGGGTTTGTCTTCATACAGTACTCCCTCGCGAGGTTATCGGGGACAAGCTAGCCCATTTTGCGGGGCCGTGTGGACGTCCATCACTTTGACCAACAACGAGCGGGGAGAGGTTGTACGACCAAGTTGGATTCTGCTTGGTCCGTGTTACAGTACATCTTGGTGAGATGCCCTCCCCCCGATGTGTGTGTGGGGGGCGGGGCTACTTCGCGCTACCTGCAACCTTCGTGGGGTCGGGGAAGTCCGGTTAATTTGCGAGGCACACGTGCCACATCAAAGTTGTGAATGGTAGTTAAATATCACACACCACACCCTTTTCATACATATAGTAGGGCCACCCGCATGTGGTTCATATGTGGTCTCACCCATCTCGCGCCACAAGCACACATTTGTGGGTCGGCACACAGTCCACATTTATCGGGAAGCGAAAGGGGAAGTTTGACCATATATATATGATGGACTCCTATAGGTTTTGTGTTACGGTAGGGTGAGATTTCAGACCTAGCTATTTGGGCATGCATTCGTAGCTAGGATTCCCTTACCGCCGACACGAATTGGGGTTCGTAGGGGGTAGCTGACTAGCAATACTGTGCTTTTGTGCGACAGGTGCCACGTCAAAGTTGTGCATTGGGTATTCGAACATCAAACCACCCTTTTCATACATATATTTGGTCCATATGCAAGTGTGTTCGTGTTCTGACCCTCTCCCGCGTTATTCTTTTTGCCAAATTTATAAACAGCACACGAGTTGGATGTAGAAACCGTCTGCGATTGGGTACGCAACAGACACGGTTCGGTCAGACTACCCGTGTGCCACGCCCGTGCCCTGCACTCCCTCACATCAGCACAGTAG
This sequence comes from Thinopyrum elongatum, assembly GCA_011799875.1. NCBI lineage: Eukaryota > Viridiplantae > Streptophyta > Magnoliopsida > Poales > Poaceae > Thinopyrum > Thinopyrum elongatum. The sequence goes on along the minus strand of CM022297.1, from coordinate 326,559,284 downwards.
ATTGGGCTCCACGAGGCTTGCCTCCCGGTCTCGAAAATATCTACTGCCTCGTAATCTCGAAAATATCTACCGCCTGGAAGGTTTTAATGTTTGATAGCACACGATTAGTATGTGCGGACCGTGTGCGATGTCTGTTACTCCCGCTCTGCTTCAGTCCCTTGATTCAAATTTTCAGTAGCCCCGGCATTTTAGTCCCGCCTCTGCATCCCTCGCAATCTCAAAAATATCTACTCGCCCTTGATTCAAATTTTCAGTTGCCCCGGCATTTTACTCCCGCCTCTGCATCCCTCGCAATCTCAAAAATATCTGCTCGCCCTTGATCCAAATTTTCAGTAGCCCCGCCTTGTTACTCCCGCCTAGTAAAATTTTCAATTGCCGCAGTATTTCCTCAAACACCACCTTGCCCCCCCTTCCACACACACCACACACTCCCCAAAACCTCCGCTCACACAGACACACACCACTCCTCCCTCACTCAAAACCATTGGTAGGTCGCCGCCGCCGCCGCCTCCATCCTCAACCTCTGCCTGTGTGCCAGGGAGCTCGAGGAGCCAATGGCCAAAAAGAGGTTTATCGTGGCCTCTTCGCCCGACGCCGGCGAGGTGGCTGCCGAGGTGTCCCCGTCGTCCTCCGCGGGCTCTTTATCGACCCGTCGTTGCTGGTCGCCCGATCCACCCGCCGCCGCGCCCCTACGCCGGTTCGAGGACTTCCCCGTCCTCCCTCGGGCCCGGCCGCCGACGAGGTCCTATCTCGGGGTCCGGCAGCGGCAGTGGGGGACGTGGGTCGCCGAGATTACGGATCGGGAGACCCGCACCCGTCGGTGGCTCGGTAGCTTCCACACGGCCGAGCTCGCAGCCATGGAGTACGACCGCTGGCAGGTCCGCTACCACGGCGCGGCGGCTAGGCTCAATTTCCCCTTCGGCACACGTCCGATCGACCTCATTCCGCCAGAGCCAGGGGTGGTGAGCTCGGCTATGGCGCGGGAGGACCGCGAGGCGTGGGAGTGCCTCGAGGCCGAGGCCGCCGACGAGGCCTACATGCAAGAGCTCTGCCGGCAGAACCCGGAGCTCGTGGAGGCGGAGCGGGTGATCTTTGCCGGCGCGGAGGGCGGCGAGGTTATCGTGCTCTCCTTCGATGATGAGGTCGAAGGCAGCGAGGACGGCGGCGCGGAGGGCGTCGAGGTGGGCGGCGAGGACAAGGAGATCGACGTCGACGAGTGAAGGAGTGTCTTCCCCAACGACCCCGACGACGGCACCGGCCCGGACCCGGCTCACGGCACACCGTACCTGATGAGGAAGGATTGGCTCGACCTTCACTTCGACCGAAAGTAGTTTAGCTTAGTTTAAATTTATGTTTTATGTTCGGTTATGCAAAATTATCTATGTTTAGGTTTGAATGCATGCTATTTTCGGTTGAACCTGCTTTGAACTTGATCAAATTGAAGTTTACAATGTTAAGTTTAGGGGATCAACCAGAAACGGCCAAAAATTGCTGGAGTATATATATATCCACTAAGGGTTTTAGTCCGTTAACTTTTAAAATTGCTTGGTAAATTATATATAGAATATATATATATATATATATATATATATATATATATATATATATATATATATATATATATATATATATATATTGTCTTATGCAGTTCTTCACAATGTGATGCTCTATATGTGCAACTATTTGCCGTGTAGTTCAATTTCATCAATAACAGTTTCAACAATACCACTATGAATTACGATATTGGTTGCTGTTAAGGATGTTGCAGTTAACATGTCTTTTCGTTTTTTTAACAATAACTAGTGTACTTTAGACCTGCACAATACCAGTTTGAATGACTATTTGCTTGTTTTTAAATGTTATGCCTGATGCAGTTAACACACATTTCCACTTCTTGTTTTGCTTAACTAGCGTGCTTAAGCCTGCACACTGAAGCTATCATTTGTAGATTATGTTGTCTACCATGGATATATTTGGTTGATGTTTAGTCTGTTGTGCTTAACATGCCTTTATATGTACTCATACAGGACAATATTGAGAACAGTGTTGTTTTCCATCGATGTTAGTTTCATCGCATTGCTTATATGTACTCACTGTTTAGGACATCGGTAGCTGGTACCATATAGTCTGGGGGCTGATAAGGGGTTAATCGTCGAATCGGACATTTCACTGAATATATCTGTAACCAATTTATCAGTAGTTTAACTAGGGCCATATTTAATATATCTGAGGCTACATAGCAACATGTATTATAGTGAATGACTAAATATGCAATCCCAGGCTACATAGCAGCAAGGAAGAGTGTTACCTTAATGTTCTGATGATGTCTAGATATACATGAAATAAAATCTTATATAATGGGATGGAGGGAGTGTTGTACTACATCATTTTGCAATTGTTGTTTAGCTTCTAATATTAACTCAGTGCTTTTAGGTACATATGTCATTGCCAAAGATCCACACTTCGATCCTTTCTGCGTATGGGGCAATGAGATATTCATGAACCAGCATCAAGTGAGTAAACTGATAAAGATTGTTATTAAAATGGGTCAAAAGATGTCAATCGAACTATTTGTTTACACTTTGTGCAAGACAACAGTGAACTGCAGGATGGTAAGTAAGAACCCTGTAGCCTTCTTTTTACTGCCCGTAATGAGTTGTGTTAGATGACAATGTCTGAATCTTTTTTCCTTTGCAGTGGATCCTGAAGCAGTTTACTCAAGATTACCTCTCAAACTACATGATTGACGACCGGCCATCACAAGGGGTTGGACTAGAGTCGTGCGTGCCTTCTGCATTCAGGAGAGCACAATAGGGCCATTCCGCTTCACCTTGTTCATAAACAGAATGTCTGTCGCATCTTTCTTTACCATATGTAATAGTACAAGTATAGAACCCTGGTTCATCATTCTTTATTTGGTGCTTATGTAATTCTTAAACATATGTACCTGTGAATCGAATAATGCATTGGTTGTTGAACCTGATGGATATGAATACAGCTATAGCCTACTTTGAAGTTCAAATTAGGTACAATTTTAAATAGCAGCAATTAAATTAGGGCGAAATTACGGTGTGCAGGTCATTACGGCGCACACGGTCAATAAAGCACAGCATGTGCGATATACATCATAATCCGACACGGTTCACGAAGAGAAAACGTGTGTAACAATGCACACAGTTGCCGTTTGCAAAGCGTGTGTGATGTCAGACACTATCACATACGGTGCGGGAAAACTAAATGTGTGTGATTGTCTACCTATCGTACACGGTTTATAATCATGAAATGTTTGTGATGTGACAGGCATCGTAAACGTAGAGCTAGTTTGGTACGTGCCTGGAAAACTACCGTGCCTGGAATCTGCCTGGTTTTAGGTAAAACCACAAAACTCCGACTGTGATGGCAATACGAGCATAAACGAGTAGCAAGGATGAAGCGTTTGGGATATTCGAGATATCGAAAACGGTTATATAGGGACAACTGTATGCATCAAGGCTCCCTATCCCCGACGGTTTCTGGGTTGTGTGGGAAGGACCCCCCCTATCGCCCACACTCACTTGGCGTCGGTTCCTAATGCCGTCGTGGAAGGGGGTTAAAAACCGTTTATATAGCATCTCGCTGTACCAGTGACACACAAATAGGTTAAAAGTGGCACAAACTCAGAAAACCAAAAAACTCATATAAAAACTTTACGTCTAATTTAAATCAAGTTTTTTAGTGCCAATACGAAATTGGTCTTAAATTTTTTTTGTGCTTCTGTCGTGCTTTAACATGACACATCCGATTTCTAAACTTCAAGTAGGTCAGCCTTCGGCTTCAACCTCCTTATCCCGAAGGCGGAGTGCTTCCTTGAGGCCAGTTTAGCAAACAAACTCGGGCAGCTTTAGAGAGATGCCAGGCTATCCGACTATTGACCATACGCTCGAGTCGAGAAAAGAGTGATAGAAAAAGACTTTGCAACGACTTAGAAGAAAATGTCTATTATAAAATGGCTCATATAAATTTTAAGAGCCCCCAGTTAACCTAGGAAAAGAAGTGTTTTTTTTAACAAACAACACTTTTAACATAAATATAACGCTTGGTCGAACCGAAGAAGAATTGATTTTTTTAAACTGAGCATGGAAGCGACTTAGCTGCTTAATGTGCTCGGTGTTGCTGACGAGGTCCGAGCTCATGGCGGGACGAAGACGTAGTCCTCAGCCTGGCCGAGGTCCCAGCCCCCAAGCATGAGGTGACCGAGCAAGGAGTTCGTCTTGACGAAGTGGTGACACAGCACGGTCGATGTGGCGAGGCGAAGCCCCCGGTCCAGCTAATCGTGACAGAGCTGGTCGGCTGGTGACGCCGAAGTCCCCGAAGTAGGTTGATGACGAAGCCCCCAGTCTAGCCGAGGTGACGGAGCAGGTGTCGAAGCAGGTTGGCGTGGTGGACATCGGCTTGAAGAAGCAATAGCGCGGCGAAGCCGACGCAGGTCGGATTTTGTGACGCAGTCGATGCTAGCTTGATGAAGTGACCGTGCGGCGATGCCGGTGTGCCCGCTCCGTATAATCCGTGGGGCGATGATGTTGGTGATGATTTAGACTTCGCGATGCTGAACTCTTGATTGGCTTGCCGAGATGATGATCCGATAAGGTTGAGCTCGGCTCGATGAAGTGACGACCTGTCTAGCGCAGGTCGACAGCCGTGGAGCAACGTTGTCGGTTTGGTTTGACGCTGACGCGATGGTGAGGATTACCCCGGAAAAGACTTTTAAATTAATGGGCACGTGTTTGAGAGCAAAACACAATACCATAGATAAAATTTCCTTCAAAAAGGATGTCCAAAATTCCGTTCATAAAAAAGATGAATTCGGGTCGGATTCGTTTTCGCGCAGAAAATAGATCCAAATATCGATGCGCTCATCGGAGGTTTTCCGGACTTTGAACGGTCGGATCGAGCTGAAATTTTGAGATATGGTAGGTATAGGAATTCCGCAGCCGATCAACGGTTGGATATTCCAAAGGATTTTCGAGATGGATGCTGGACTCCTCGCCCTAAACTCGTCCAGATTCTTCATCCAGATTCGACAGGCTGTGATATATCGGCGATCACCGGAGATTCCTCCATCGGAACGCGACAAAATTTTACAAGGTCACTGTAGACTCAATTCCGCACAATTCCACCTAAGCAATCGTCAAAGCAACGCTCGAGGAGGCGGTGGCGGCAGATACAACTTCGCTGTCCAGAAAAACAGCACGGTCGCCCAAGGGCAACGTTGACGTTGAGCCCCCGAGCTCCATGGATAATTCCTCCATGATCTTGATAGAGATCGGAGTTGATGTTGATGAAGGCCCTTGTCCGATCATGACGTTCTGACGTGGAGTATAGTCCTTGGTTCAGCCGAGGTGACCAGTCGAGTCGGCGACGAAGATGCCGACATCGACAATAAAGCTCGGTTCCGACACGTAGATCGCGCTGGAGACGATCTGAATTCCCATCGCACGGTGGTGAATGCCAGCAGGCTCTCAATGAAAGCACCAATATCGGTCATAAATCCGGCACATCTCGTAGTAGGGGTCCTAAGCTAGGCGTCTTGGAGTGATGGTAACACGAACACAGGATTTTACCCAGGTTCGGGCTCTCTCGAAGAGATAATACCCTACATCCTGCTTTTTATTGTATTCATATGGGGTGTAGTATAGAGTACATGTATCTACCATGAGATTGTTCTAATTAATATTAGTTGATCTATCGACTAGCCTGGCCTCGGTTTATATAATGTACCGGAGGCCGCGCCAAGTCTTGTGGAATCTCCCTTGTATGCGGCATAGGCTGCCCGAAGTGGCCCATGAGAGAACCGCCATGGGGGTCCTCGGCCCGATCCACCTGGTCGGGCGACGACGTGGTGAGTACCCCCTAGTCCAGGACACCATCACCCACCCCCTACGTCCTTCCCTCTAACCCTCTCCCCTCCGATGCCGGTGACCTGAACTGCTCAAGTTTGGTTGTCGCCAGCTCAAGCTCAGGCTCAATGCCTCGCTCGACGCCGTCTCGCCATCGTCACTCCACCCCCGCCTCGCCGCCGTCACTCCCTAATTGGGCGAGGCCCACGTGTGGCGCGCGCGGGTGTGTGTGTGTGTGCTCGATGTTCTGCCCATAAACATGTAAAATGTACCTACTATTTGTTTACTTTTGATAATTATTTGCCGAAAATACACCTTGGGACATGGGTGCCTATGTACCTGAATTGCAAAAATAAATTAATTGAAAAAAGAGTAGAAAATGGTTAAATATTTTTGAATCTTTGTCAGAACAAGCATAGTCTAGTGTATCACTCACAAGTAAAGTTTCACGACAAAATGACTTTCTTGGTATTCTTGATGAATACAAACTAACCGATACTATATCAAGCTTACTATTCACACATTTTCTAGTTGTAATTTTTTCCTTTTGCCAACAATACTACATAAGCCCATCCGCAAAAAAAAAACTACATAAGTCATTTTGTCGCGAAACTTTACACGTGAGTGATACCGACAATATTTATTCCTACAAAGTTTTATTTTTTTTTCTTAATCGGGTGCGCTTACGCTCTATTTTTTTTTTTTGAGGCGTGGGTGCGCTTACACTCAGGTTCCAAAAATCCGCACCGCTATGTGCGCCACAAAGCCCAATGGGCTTTCCACCGTGAGCGTGGTGGCCCAAGCCTTCCATTCTCGCCGCGCCGCCGTGGCCGCCTCCACCATCTCACTTCCCCAGCCAAAACCCGCGACGCCGACGACCTCCGCGCGACGCGAGGGTTTTAGCCATCCGCCCCCGCCCCCGCCTCCGCCCGATGCCTCCGCCTCGCCGCGCGCTCCTCTCCTCCCTCCTCCGCCTCCGCGCCTGCTCCTCCCTTGCCCACCACCCACCGCGGCCGCCGCCCTCCTCGCGCCGCCACCAGTTCGTCGCCGACCCCAACGCCGCCGCCGGCACGGGACGAAGCAGCGTCGGCGGCAACCCCTTGGACCCCACCCAGCTCCTCCGCGACGACCCGGTGTCCATCACCGCGTCGCTGTGGGTCTCCTCCTTCCGCGCCGCCGCGCCTGGCGACGCCGCTCCGCCACCGCCGCCGACGCTGGCCCCCTTCCTCACTCGCCTCGAGCTCTGGGTGCTCGCCTACCAGAAGGCGTACGCGGACGAGACCGGCTCCTACCTACCCCGCTCCTCCATCCCCGCCTCCACGCTCACCTCCATCCTCACCCTCCGCAACGCCGTCATCGACGCCCGCTTCCGCTTCGGCAACCGCCTCACACCCTACCTCCACTCCCCGCGCGCCGCGGCGGCGCCGGACCCCGCCACCCTCTCCAAGCGCAAGTTCCGCGCCCTCCTCACCACCCCGGGCCCGGCCCCCTTCCAGGACCGCGTCGTGCAAGAGCTGCTCCTGCTGCTGCTCGAACCAGTCTATGAGGCGCGGTTCTCGCCCAAGTCCTTCGCCTTCCGCCCTGGGCGATCCCCGCATGCCGCACTCCGTAGCATCCGCCGGAGTTGGGCGCCCTACCTCTGGTACATCAAGGGAGACCTCTCCCCGCTCCTTGATTCCCCCGACCCTGCGCTCGTGGTCGGCGCGCTCATCCGTGATGTGCGTGACAAGAAAGTCGTTGATTTAGTCCGCTCGGCGCTGCTTACTCCAGTGGTGACCGCGAGGCCTGGTGATGATGATGCATCAAAGAAGAAGAAGAAGAGGAAGTACCAGAAAAAGAAGGTGCTGCCGGAAGGGGAGCCGAAGCCTGACCCCTACTGGTTGCAGACATTCTTTGGGTTTGCACCAGAGGAGGCGCTGACTCAGCCTGATTGGGGGCATTGTGGGGTGCTGAGCCCGTTGCTCGCCAATGTCTGTCTGGATGAGTTCGATAAATGGATGGACGAGAAGATTAAGGAGTTCTACAAGCCGTCCAAGTCGGATGTTGTGGGAGGGGAGGATGGCATTGAGCAAGGGAATACATCATGGCCGGAGTTTGTACCCACGAGCGGGCCTGACAAAACAAGGAAGGTGGACTATATTCGGTTTGGCGGGCATTTCTTGATTGGGGTGAGGGGGCCTAGGGCTGATGCTGCAGTGATCCGAAAGCAGCTCATTGAATTTTGTGATCAGCGGTTCAGGATCAAGCTTGACAATGAGAGCCTCCCAATTGAACACATCACTAAAGGGATCATGTTTCTTGATCATGTGTTGTGTCGTCGTGTCGTGTACCCAACCCTACGTTACACAGCCACTGGAGGCAAGATCATTAGCGAGAAGGGGGTCGGTACTCTGCTCTCGGTTACAGCCAGTTTGAAACAGTGCATCAGGCAGTTCCGGAAGCTAGAGTTTTTAAAGGGAGACCGTGAGCCAGACCCACAGCCATGTTTCCGGATGTTCCATGCCACGCAAGCTCACACTAACTTGCAGATGAATAAGCTTTTAACGACGATGGCAGAATGGTATCGCTACGCTGATAACCGCAAAAAGGTTGTCAACTTTTGCTCGTATATTATAAGGGGGTCCTTGGCAAAGTTATATGCCGCCAAGTATAAGCTGCGGTCAAGGGCTAAGGTTTATAAGATTGCATCAAGGAATCTTAGTCGCCCATTGAAGGATAAGAAAGGGCAGTCACCAGAGTACACCAATTTGCTGAGAATGGGTCTTGTGGACTCAGTTGATGGGCTTCAGTATACAAGGATGTCAATGGTTCCTGATCCTGACTATATACCATTACCTAGCGGGTGGCGCCCGGACCACGAGAAGTTTTTGCTAGAATATATAAAGCTCACAGATCAACAAACACTGGAAGAGCAACGGAGTTGCATTAGGGAGGAGGGGCTTATAACACCACAGGACCACATTTCAATGCTTGTATGGAGCTACAAGAAAAATGCAGTTTTACTACCTTCTTCAAAAGAGAGTGATGTCCCAGAATCCATAGAAGACCTCGGTTCAGATACAGATGAATTGAATAACAAGGAATTAGGGCATGGAGGCCATCAGGGTTTTCCACAACCAACTGAAATGTCTTGAGTGTCAATAATTTCTGTAAAATCACCAAGGATTAATTACGATAACAGTTGGTTGCTGCCGCTGAATTTACAAGAGACCAACTCACCGATGGATTACAAAGACTATGTAAATGTGTACTACCGTCAAGCAGATTCTAGCATTTTGCTGGCTGGTTCATAACTGCCTAGCTAGATGGTTACTTCCTGCTCAAGGACAATATATCGTGCGGCTCTATCCTTCAAGACCATTTTCAAATGCTGAGGGCATGGTGCAAGTACATGAACTTCAATAATTCAACCCAGGATCATTTTGCTTCCAAACAGTGCATCTGCGTCAAGGCCAGCTGCTCATACATCATTCATGTCTTTTAGTAAGACTTTATCAAGCCTATGTATTTAAAGTTATGTAGGAAATTTATTGAACACACATTCTGTGAGAGCATATCCTGCTTGTTCAAATGGTCATCTGTACAATCTTTTATCAAATACAGAGCTTGCTGAAGTTACTACTAAAGGATAATAAATTTCCTTGGCCTTGTGGAAGGTTGCTCATGTTAACTTGTTTCACTGATATGGTGAAGTACTCCCTCTGTATCAAAATATAAGACGTTTTTTGATAAAAAGGGAGTATCAGAAAACATCTTATATTTTGATACAGAGGGAGTAGCTCACTGGATGCCAGTTGCAGTGTCTGAGCCATAAGATAAATGCGGAAACCACTGAATTGCTCACATATTTTATTTGCATTTTTTTGTTCACTTTGTGCCTATATGTACTACTTTCTTCTGTTTTGGAGAAAATTTTGTCAACAGCAAAATGCTATAATTTATGTATTAAGACATACTACTTCCTGAACGATTCAGTAAAATATGGCATTCAACCATATTTTTGCGACTGATCCATGTCCTAGAATCTGTATGTTTCAGTTTATTGTTTCTTTTCTATTTGTTTTCCCCTGTACACTTGTAGCGTGCAGGGCATGATCTTCAAGGAAAAGAAAAACAGTCGATGCTAATGTAGTACACACATTTAACAGATGCAGCATCATTTGCAGTGGGAAAAGGATAGACAGTTTTCTGACATAAATTTGTCATTGTTTTCTTGTACTTTTATCCTTACGTATGTTGGGTTCTGTAAATAGCCCTGTTGCAAGGTATGTGCTAATCATGCACACTACTCTGCTTATCATGCATGATGGATGGCTTGTCACTATTATGTGTCAACGTAAGGCACTGTTTCTGCTGGGATGAGCTGGGGATGCTGTTTGTAGTCTTAGCATTGGAAACAACTGCAGACAACTAAGTCTCATCACTGTTTAGAGTACTTTGTTGATCTGTTCTTGTATGTTAACGTTCCAACTCGTTTACTTTCTCATACTTGCCCTGGATTTTGATTGCAAATGCTTTTTTAGTGTTCTTTTATCTTTTGCTGTCAGAAGTAGATTGGCCCTTTCTTCATGCTTCGACTATGCCCAATAATATAATTGGAAGAGAGCAAGAGAGAAGACAAGTGGAAGTCGAAGCACAAGATCTTGTACAACTAATGTTAAATCTTTTTTTTCTAAGCTATGTCTAACATTCGGACTCTTGTTATTCCCAACCATATATACTCTTCATCCAGACCTATGAAGCTTGTACTCATTGCATCTCTCTTGCCTGTCTCCGTGTCTATGACCTTCATAAAAACCATAATGTTTTTCCTGTGTTGAACTCTACAAATAGTCTAAGATTATGCCTGCAGAAGTTTGATTATCTGTTCTTAGTCTCACAAAAAGCATGTTCCTGGTGGTTCACTTTGTGACTTCATCATAGTTCTACTATCAGTCTTTAGTACCATCTAGGTAAACTGAAACACCTGAGCAGAATCAATCAAGCTTTAGATTTACAGGAACTAAATGAGTGTGAATAATAGGTGCAGCAACCAGGTTTGACTTTTTCCCCGTATGGCCTCCTGGAGTTATCAAGATTGATGATTCGTTTTTCATGAATAGTAAGTCTTTTTATCATTATCTTCTTTCGTATATTGAATTACACGCTACATGAAACTGGTCCCTGCATACCCATGTTTGTTCTTCCTGTTGCCGTTTCCAGTTGATTCTTCTTTTTTTTTTGGTTCTTTTTGTGCCAGAGTATCCTAGTGCTGTATGCCTGTATGAAAATCTGCCTCACATCGATCTCGTGACTGCTTTCAGATCTGGATGGAAATATGCATCTCGACGCTAAGTATGGGCCCCGTGGAGCACATTGAGGTCTGCCAATCATTTAGCACCACTAACCTTCTGTTATGCCAATGGATATGGTAGGCATGATTTTGTTCCCCACTAAAGGCCGACGAGAAGCACTCGTGGAGTCCTTACACATAGGCCCAAGGCTTTCAGGTATGTCCTAATTGAGAGACCTCATGTCTTACCTTTTCGCTATTGTTTCTGTTTAGTTCCTGCAAGAATTATCTTATATAGGTCAACGAATCCGGGCCAGATTTTCATATAATACACAGCAGTGTTAAGCTACTCTTCGTGGGATAAGTTCTGTGATGGATTGTACAGTAGTAAACTCTTAACAGCAATGCAAGCTGAAACCTGCACGCCATTGTTAGCCAAGCCCTTGTCTGAACTACTGTATGTTTCACTGCTATTGCATTTGGGATCAGGACACTGCTTCGGCCCACTTGCCATTGAGCGGCTACCACATATCCTAGAATGCTAACACTAATCAGAAGCAGTTAAGGTGTCGGATAGAAGGAAAGCTTTACCGCTTAGTAATTCTTTAATATTTCGAGAGGAAATTTGAGCCTCCACAGCTAGCGGTGGGGCCCCTAGGTTGATGCTTTATTAATATTTTGGAATCAAGTTTGCAACCTAACAACGGGGCAAGTGACAACATCAAGATGCTGCACCGCCTTGACTGACCATACTAGGACCCCAAACGGAGCTTTCAACAGTTGGCAGTCTGCTCGCTTGATCCATCTAGTGTCGTCACAGTCGAACTGTCACTGATATATAGATTAGCCTGTAGCCCCCTCTAAAATTTGGTATCTGACCATCACCAGCTAGGAAATCAGTCTTTCGGTCCCGCACTTTTGCGTGTGTACGAAGGGTGGTTCCCCTGTGTGGAAAGATGGCAATCAGCCGCTATAATATTCCTTTTGACAAAGAAGATGCCTGCATCTGTTCATTTCATTTTCAGTCTCCTGCTATTAAATATTTCGTTCATTTCTCAGTGATCTTTTGGGCGAATGATTTTCACACTGGGTAGCCTGTAGAATGGAGGAGCAAAGCTCCATTGCCGGGCATGCCGGCCATCGAGCATCGGCCACTAGCAGTTGTTTCACGGTAGGCCCTCTTGTGGTGGATGGAAGTTTCTTTCAGCGCCGAAAAGCTGAGCACCTGGCCGTTGCGTTTGCTGCATGCCCAGTGCACACTGTCTGCACCACACAGTTGACTTATGTGCCTTGTTATTACAATACTGAAAGGAAACAAAGGCCCTAGCAAGATCAGCGAGTTGCCGGGCATTTCCCTTCCCACTGATTTTCCTGACAAGGACATTTTGTGCTGGATGGGCGTAGCAAACACACCGCGCGCTTTGCACATCTGCTTTTAAATATGATTAGCATTCTCTAGAGCGAAAGCGTAAACATATAGAGTACTTGATGGCCGGGTCAGCCATCTTGTGCGTTCGGATGCTGGCGTATCTTTGGTGAAACGGTCGTCTATTTTTTTTACGGTGAAGCAGTCGGCAGTCATGGATGGGTCTCATGGTTTTGGTCTAATTCTTTTTTTGCTTGAAAAGTTCTACTAGTACTTATTTACTGCTTGCTGGTATATAGGCTTGTTGTGTTTTTTTGCCTGAATCTGTTTATCTTTTAATCGGTCCGTTGCTGCAGCGGTATTATCATATACTGTAGATAGCACTTGAGTGGTGCTGTGATGCGCTTGGTTGGTCTCTTTTTACTGGAGTGGTGTAGCTGTAGTTTTGTGATGAGTAGGAATCGGGAGCTTGCTCCTAGGCCAAGGCCGCGTGCTCTGCTCTACGGGCTCTTTTTGGCATCGGCTGTCCGATCAAACAAACAGAGAAAGGCGTGGGAATTTGCAGTCTTGGCCGCGAGGAAAGAGGCGCCCGCTTTTGTGGTGTTTTGTGCTGCCTAGATGACCGGAGCATGCGTTTGGTTAGTTTCTCAGGCCAGTGAGCCTGGCCCCGTGGAGCCTGGTTCAGTGTATATAGGCTATGGGCCATCATCTGCATCTTGTTTGGTTGGCCGCATCAAGCCCAACTCGCATCCTTTCCGTGGTGTAACCCAGCCTGCATCTGAAAAACGGTCAAGTTGCGCGTTCCTGACGAGCCAGACCGAGGACGCCTTAAGTTTCGTGCGAGCCAGGCAACCAAATAACTCGCTACTTAAGCCTTGTACAATACTAGGTGCTTAGAAAAATAAACCGGATTTTTCTGAAGCACCGGTGCTTATTTCTACAGGAGAGACGCCTAATTAAGCGTCTACCCTATACAAATAAGCACCGGTGCTTAAGAAAAGTCTGATTTATTTCTCTAAGGCCTTATACAATGGTAGGTGCTTAGGGAGATGCTTAGAGAAATAAATCCGGTTTTTCTGAAGCACCGGTGTCTATTTCTATAGGAGAGACGCCTAATTAAGCGTCTACCCTGTACAAATAAGCACCGGTACTTAAGGATAAACTGATTTATTTTTTAAGCATCTCCCATAAGCACCTTGCATTGTGCAAGGCCTAAGCACCTTTCCTTGGCACCTTGCATTGTACAAGGCCTTAGTCCGTGAGAGCCTGGTTGGACTTAATGCAGGCTATCAAACGCGTCAATACACACACAATGTAGTAGTAATAGTGCTACGTGGGTAGATGGGAAGCTCAGAGGACGTTGTTGTAGCCAGGGGAGCCACGTCGTGGACGAGAAGGGATATACGTTTTCTTTTTGTTACAACCAGCCATGGCATCGCATCGCATTATCATCCTAATGGTGATGTGATGCGCCCATTGCTTTCCTTTCATCCTGTTTATCCTTTATGCTCATGATCGCACCGCCGGCAACGCGTGCGCGCGCCTTCATCATCTCGACCTCTCCAGCTCCAGCTCCAGCTTCTCTCACTCGAGCTCGAGCTCGAGCTCGATGCGAGTGCTAAGCTAATCACTGCCCTCGCCTCGCCAATGTCCAGTACAAGGCTTTATCCACTTATTATAATAAAAAATAAGTAAAACATACTGACTGACACACGCATTGCCCGGGACCGGGAGAAGCTTCTTCTTCTTCTTACTCGTAGCACAGGCAGCTAAACAATGCCGCTAACAGTCGTCTTCCACCTCCCGAGAATTCGAAACATGAATGGAAAAACACAGGCACGAGCTCTCGAAGCAATACAGCCGCACGTAAATAAACGGGAGGGCAGAGCGGAACAAAATTGAAGTCGTATGTGTCAGAGGTCAGAGAACACGCGTTCAAACAAAAGAAATGAGGTGACCTGTGAGCTGATTTTTTGTCGAAAGAGACCACCTGCCCAACAGAATTGCCAGAAAAGACCTCCCTTCGGATGAAATTGTCAAAAAAGACCCCCTTGGCCGTGGCGGCAGGCGATACGTGGCACCTGCCGCCACACCGAGTGGCGGCAACACTGTTCACGTACTTTTCACACCGAGGGGGGACGATTTTCGCACGGCAGAACGGAAACGGGTGCGAGCGAACAGTGCTGACGCCTACGGATGTGGCGACAGCCTGTTCATCGCTGGTGAACAGTGCTTTCGAAAAAGTAAAAAAAATAGCAGAAAAATTCAAAAAAAACTGAAATTTTGCTACTGTTCACCAGTGATGAACAGTGCTGTCGCCACACCCATAGGCGGCAGCACTGTTCACTCGCGTCCGTTTCCGTTCTGCCGTGCGAATATCATCCCCCGTGTGAACAGTTCGTGAACAGTGTTGCCGTCATCGGGGGTGGCGGCAGGTGCCACGTGTCGCCCCTGCCGCCACGGTCGAGGGGGTCTTTTTTGACAATTTCATCCGAAGGGGGTTTTTTCTGGCAATTCTGCTCGGCAGGTGGTCTCTTTCGACAAAAAATCCTGTGAGCTGGGCCTGGCCGCCCAGGTCGTCTCGTCGTAATTGACACAAGCTACCACGGCTGAACAGGGCAGCTCCCGTTCAAACAAGAAACTGAAAAACAAAACAACTTCATTTGATTATCTTTCTCTCGTCTCTCAGCGAGTAGTGACAGCGCATGGCACATCAGCAAAAGGTCAAATTTTGCGGGAGGAGATGGTGACGATTTCTGACGGGGGAAAAGAGGAGGTGGTTTGCCGGCCGGAGCGGCGGCCACGTCACCGGAACCTGCCCATGTCGGCCAGCTTCCGGGAGGTGTTGCGCCCGAAGGACGCCGCGCTGCTGGCCGACAGGTGCCGCCGGTGGCTCTCGCCCAGGGTCGACGGGTCCGGCTGCTGGCACCGCCGGCGAGGACCGCCCGAGCTGGGGCGGACCAGCGGGCTCAGGCACACCGCGAACCCCGAGATCCCGTCGCCGCTCGCGCCTGATCCGCCGGGCCTGCTGCGCCGCTGGGGGTGGTGATGGTGCCTGGCCGGGGAGGGCGACGGGAACCACCAGCTGCTGCTCGTGCTGCCTCCCGGGGACTCGGGCTCCTCGTCCACCGGCCGCGGCAGCGACGAGGACGACGCGTCCGGCCTCCGCTTGCGCCGGACTATGGCCGACAGCCACGAGGTGGACCGCCGGGGCGGGTCCTTCTTGCTCTCGCTCTCCTCCTCCCGGCTGCCCCGCCGCCCTCCGCCGAAGAGCGTTGCCAAGAAGGACCGCCTCCGCTGGAAGGACTTCTTCCGCTCGCTCTCCCGGGGCTCGTCGTCGGCGGCGCGGGTGGCGGGGCCGACCTGCGGCGTGCTGAAGAAGAGGAGCTCGGGCCGGTGGCTGTGGCTGTGGCGGGACGACGTGTACGCGCAGGCGTCGGAGCGCCGGTGCTGCTGCGCCGGAGCGGCGGCGAAGGGCGACGCGGCGCGCCCGCGCGTGGGCGAGCTGCCCCGGCTGCTGCTGCTGCTGCAGTCGGCGCCGCTGCTGGCCCCGGCCCGGTCGCGCTCGGCGGCGAGCACGAGGAGGCGGTCGCGGAGGCAGGGCGCGCAGACGCCGAGCGCGTTCGCGTACGGGTGGAGCTTGCACCTCATCGGCCCTCTCTCCGGATCACCAGGCGCGCATCTCCGGCGAGGGGTGGTTGGGTTCGCGGAGGCAGATCGCGAGCGGAGCACGAGGAGGATCCGCGGAGCGTGCGGTGGTTGGGTGGGTTCGGATTGCTGGAGCGTGCACTGCAGCTTGGATTTTTGTCGCCTTGGTTGGCTCGCTCGCTGCAGAGGGAGAGGGAGGACGGGTCTGGAGGAGGGGTTGGGCGATGCTGTAATGCCCCGGACGGATGGATGGATTTATTTGGGACGCGGGTGGGAAACGTTGCGGTACGGTCCCGGCCGCACCCCTGGTCTACTCTATTCCAAGGCACCGGTGCTGTTCCGTAGTGTCCCCGTTCGGTTTTATTCGTTGCAAGTGGAGTATAGTGGCTTGGAAATAAGCTCGTTCTCTAAAAAATGACCGTCAAGAACATTTCTGCAAACGTCTACACTTGCATGTATCTCGTGTTTAGATCGGATGGCATTTAACAGTTGATTTTGCTATTGTTTTTTCTCGGTCGATTTAGGAATAGCAAAATCATTACGTGCTCAATAAACTGCGGATCTTATTTTTTTATGCCGTATCTTCTCAAAAGAACGTGCGTGAAAAATGGAAACGGATCCTCTGACCCGTCGAAGACGCAGGGGGAGGCCCCCCTTCCGTTCTTGAAACAATGGTCGTGGAAAAGGAAACGAACCCTCTACTCTGCCGAAGGAAAGGAGAGGGGGTGGACTCTGCCAGTTCTCAAAATAACAGAGGTGAAAAAAGAAATGGATCCCCTGACCGCGTGGGGAGGGGGTTGACTAAGTCTGTTCTGAAAAGAAGAAATGCGAAAAAGGAAACTGGTCTTCTCACATGCCGAAGGCGCCTGGGTGTGGGTAGGTGGACTCCACCCATTCTCAAAAGAATTGTTGTCAAAAATGAAAACAACTGTAAGATGTCCACGCTGGATCTGCCAAATGCAAGGTAAGATGTCATAGCTCTCTTACTTTGCAGGAGGCAAACCAGAGGAACTTTTTTTTTTTGGAAAAACATCAAAAAGACCAAGGAGTCATTGATGGACATGAAAACCGCCTATTTTACCCCTCATTAAGCGTTGACCCCACTCCCCCCATGGTTGTTGTGCCATGGGCCCTCATTTCCGCATCCTATGTCATGATCATTAATTTTACGGTAACACCCCACACACATCCATATTTGTGTAGCCGAGCTCGCATGCTCAACTTGTCGTTAATCACCTCAAGAGATAAATTTGAGAGGGATTCTACTCCCAATCTTCCATAGACTCGGGGCTTTTGGGGTTACCCCTCATTAAGCGTTGACCCCACTCCCCCCGTGGTTGTTGTGCCATGGGCCCTCATTTCCGCATCCTATGTCATGATCATTAATTTTACGGTAACACCCCACACACATCCATATTTGTGTAGCCGAGCTCGCATGCTCAACTTGTCGTTAATCACCTCAAGAGATAAATTTGAGAGGGATTCTACTCCCAATCTTCCATAGACTCGGGGCTTTTGGGGTCGAGGGTGATGGTGTCCTGAACTAGGGGGTGCATACCACGTCGTCTCCCGGCCAGGTGGGTCGGGCCAAGGACCCCTGGGATGATTTACCAGTAGGCCATGTTCGTCGGGCCTAGAAGCGCCAAGATGGAAACTTTCGAAGACTTAGCGCATACTCCAAGACATATAGGTCGTTTACGCCACGATTACCCTAGATGTAACCGACCTATGTGTAAACCCTAGACACCCCTGGCATTTATATAAACCGAGGGGTGAGAGTCGTAGACGACACCTCATACACACATAGATCTCACGGTAGTCAACCTGTAACTTGTACTCCCTCGAAATCAATACAATAAATGCAGGACGTAGGGTATTATCTCTTTGAGAGAGCTCAAACCTGGTTAAAATCACGCATCTCTGTTACCATTGCACCAAGGCTGCCAGCTCAGGACCTCCTACCGGAGATCTACTGGAATTGACTCCATCATTGGTGGCACATGCAGGTCCCTTTGAGTAGTCCAAGCGGTTCGATGGCGTGCCTCTAGGTCACCGATCAGGTCGGTTGTGGCATGACCTTTTTGCCGAGACAGATATTTGTCTTCGACAGCATCACCCTCTTCGCAGATTCGGCTGGCCACCTGAGGCAAAGTTTTCAACCTGGCCGAGGTTCGTCGTCAGATCTGGGAACCTGGAATACATCGCAGATTCTCGCAGCGAGCTTGCCTTCTCGGGCTGTGTGTCATACCAGATCGAGGGGCACAATGATACACCCGCCGAGACCTCGGAGCCAGTCGTGGCTCAGGACGATGACATAGACCATGTTTCAGATCCGACCTTGAGCCAGGATGCAGACACCATACTTGACGACCAGACGTTGAGTCAAGCTGTCGACGAAGAACCTAGATTCATATCGTATTGGATCTTAGGGAAATTGCCGTTTGTCCTGACTCTCGATTAGGCCATGGATGAAAGTGAGAAAACACTTTTGAACGAGATGTTAGATCAGATTCAAAAACTCGCAATCTCGGATGATCAAACCTTGGTTTATGATCGAATCTGGGAAAAGCTGGGGAAGGTCGGAATTTGTGACCCACCCACCACCCACCTAGTTGCCAATGTCGAAGATTTAACTGGCATTCTCGCCAGTTCCTCTGAGGAGACAACCGACATGGATGACGACATGGGAGAGTCCTTAGACAATGCACCGCCAGCTGCTGCATGCACATGCCGATGGACCGCAACCTGCACATATGACGTCTACATGGTAGACACCCCCAAAAATGGAGGAGGAGATAATCCCAATCACAGGGACGCCGATTCTCACAACGGAGGAGACGACAACAACAACAATGGCAGTGGCGGCAAATGCAATGACAATGGGAAAGGAGGCGATAACGACGGGGAGGATTACAACCCCGATGAAAATCTAGAAAAGAAGCCTCGACCCCAACGATGAGGATGCCCTGAATGAATCTTTGGGCAATCCCAATTATGACTCATTGCGTGTAAGGCTGGTTAGCACCGCCAAAATGATTAAAAATACATCTCAATGTCTCCGAGACGAGGATAACTACCTTAATGACCAGTGGAATGAGCTCCTCCAAGCCCAGGAGGCACTCAAGGCTAAGTTGGGGCAGATATAGGCCAACAACTGCCCACTACACCTCTGCAGGAACCTCCTCGAAGAGATGGTCGACGACAGCGCCGTATCTAGGTGCAAGTGGGCCGAGAACCTTGATCGACCTACCTAAAACTGGCCTCTTTGAGATGCCGGTGCTGAAAAGTGTGCCCCCGATGTGCCGGAGCGTAGGAGTAGACATAATCCCCCACACGAAGGCTCAAAGCCGAGCCCATGGGATAAAAGGCCTAAACGGCCCAAGGAGCCATCTTCTCAGTCAATCTACCAATCCAAGAAACGTCCACCTGCTAGACAGGTGCTTGCCCCCGCATGAGTTGTTGAGTTTTCCCTAAGTGTAAGGGTGAAGTAGAATGGTAACAAGTATTTCTCTCAGTTAGAGAACCAAGGTTATCAATCCAGTAGGAGTCTCCTAGCTAGCAATGTCAATAGCACCCGCGCACAGAACACACACACACACACACACACACACACACACACACACACACACACACACACTTGTCCCCAACATGCAAGAGGGTTGTCAATCCCCTGGTCTTACTAGCTACAAGATTAAACGCAAGTGATAGAGATAGATAGTAGCAAAGTAGCACGACAAATAAAAGTAGCAACTATGTAGAAGAATTCAGTAATGGAGAATAGAACCAGGGGCATAGGTTCACTAGTGGCATCTCCCCCGCCCTTGGTACCAATGTTGTTGCCGACATAGCATACAAGCTATCCTCTGACATGCCATGCTATCGTGACCGTGCAAGATGTCACCGCTCTTCCTACTCTTAATCCACAATAACCACAGTTCCACAGGGTCGAAACCTGACTCTCCTGTACATCCCTGTTTCCAAAGTTATTCCTTGCGCTTGACTTCGTATGTAATTCATGAGGATCTTCCTAGAGATGATCTATTATGGTATCAGATGCAATATTATTCCCTGTTGCTCTGAACCCTTTTCACACTCTGGTTTCGGCATCGAACGATTGCCTACCCGCTTGAAAATTCTTATTGTACCTTCTTACCTTGCTCTCGGTATATTTCATTTGTTCAACTCGAGAGATACCTTGTGCCTTATTACCTGAGCTAATTACAGAATATCAGTCCTTGCAGTCATCCGTCCTTATAATTTTCCCCTTCTGCCGTATATGTAAGTACGATGGAGTTCCCGAAGAAAGGATGATGACTTCATCATGACGACCTAAAGTAGAGAAATGAAGACATCAACGAGAGGGCTCAACTTCTTCGAGAAGAGCAACCAAGAACGAGAAGATCCGTTAGAATTTCGAACCAAAACTTTCCCCCTTACTCCACCTCTTAAATCTCGGGACGAGATTTCTTGTAGTGGAGGAGATTTGTAACACCCCGATAATCATGCTACAGTAATCTTCCCCTAATGGTGCCATGTCATCACCTTTTTGCTAATCCAATTGTCACTTGATCAAAATTCAAGCCAAACTCAAATTTAAAATAAAGTAAAAATAATATTTATTCAAACAGCAAAATAAAAATGTTTGTTGTGTTGCAAATATTCACTAACTAATATTCATGAAGAAACCAACATAATTTGAATTCCCCAAATGCCCTTCGAAATATTTAAAGTGGCCCAACAACACTAAATTTGGCCATTTTGAAATAAACAAATACTTATGCTTTAAAAAAATATGTGAAACTTTGTGGACAGTTCCAAAATATTGCATAGTAATTATGAGTCAATTTTCATGTTAAACAAAATTCAATTTTTGTGAAAGAAAAATGCAAAACAGTAATGAAAATAGAAAACAGAAACTAAAAAGAAAAAAACCTACTGTGTGGCTGGGCCCTAGTGGCCACAGCGCACAGCCCAGCCCACGGGGAGGTCTTCTGCCTCCCCTGTTCATCCGGGGCACAGTGGACGACTGCCCGTCGTCCATGGCGCGGCGACCACACGTGTCGGCCATCCGCCGTCTCCTCGCGGTGGGTAAGGCCGGACTCATGGGAGAGGGCCCGAAACCGGCGACCCGGCGGCGGCCCACCGGTGCTTGCTCATCACCTGAGAGAGAAATGGGAGAGGAGGCAAGAGGTGAATGGGTATGGGGGAGTGGAAACTCCCCCTACTCGACTCATAACCCCCACATCCAGTCACTAAGCGGTAGTACCACTCAGGGAGCGGTAGTACCACCCTGGTACGAACCCACGGCAGAAGGCCTGGTAGTATCACTCGGGCAGTAGTACCGGGGAGCAAGGTGGTAGTATCGCTAACAAGCGGTTGTACCGCCCGGACTCCGCGGTAGTACCGCGCATACGACAGCAAGCAGGAACAAAGAGGGAAAAGGGTGGCTTATGCAAAAAGAAGGAAAGAACAAGGAATGGCTCGGGTAGAAACACAAAACACAGCAAAAGGAAGAGACACTCCAAGTACAAAAGCAAGGGAAAAGAGAAGCAAACTTGAAGCGACTTAAAACACACACAAAGTCCTCAAGACTAGATACAACAAATAAGGCCAATTCAAGAAGTAATCTCTCAAGGAGAGGGCGGTGGCCGAAGCCACCTATGTTTGAGTCAATTGGTATGGCACCGCAAAGATTTTAACCTTGGGCCCATGACCAAAACTCATCTTTGAAGCACAAGTACTATCAAAGATGGCTAATGTGAAAGACTCGATTGATTTATGCATAATGGGGGAGGGAGAGTTCATTGAAAGAACAACACTCCCCCTATGTCCATGCCTACATCTAGAACGAGATCCAATGATGAATGCGGTGGGGTGTGCCTAGGTTCAAGCCACATTGCTCGAATCAATGATATTTAGCTCATGCCTTAACTCGCAAAATCTTGCGTCATCTAGAGGCTTGGTGAAGATATCTGCTAGTTGCTCTTGAGTGTTGATGTAGATGATCTCAATATCTCCATGCTTGATGTGGTCCCAGATGAAACGATGACGAATCTCAATGTGCTTCGTCTTGCTATGTTGCACCGGATTGTATGAGATCTTGATAGCACTTTCATTGTCACATAGAAGAGGCACTTTGTCACAAGTGACACCGTAATCCTTTAAAGTTTGCCTCATCCATAGCAATTGTGCACAACAACTTGCGGCGGTAACATACTCGGCCTCGGTGGAGGAGAGAGACACACAATTTTGCTTTTTCGAACACCAACTCACCAAAGAACGACCAAGGAATTGGCACCCTCCGGAAGTTGACTTCCTCTCCACACAATCTCCCGCCCAATCCGAATCCGGATAACCCATGAGATCAAAGCTTGCTCCTTTGGGGTACCATAAGCCAAAGTTTGGGGTATGAGCAAATATAGAAAGATCGCTTGACCGCCACAAAGTGGCTCTCCTTAGGTGCGGCTTGAAACCGTGCACACATTCCCACACTCAACATGATATCCGTCTAGATGCACAAAGGTAAAGCAAGGATCCAATCATGGAGCGATATACCTTTTGATCCACCGCTTTACCATTGGGATCATTGTCAAGCTTGCATTTGGTGGGCATGGGAAACTTGACCGGCTTGACATCATCTAGCTTGAAGCTCTTGAGCATGTCTTGGGTATACTTGGCTTGGTTGATGAACGTTCCTTCTCTCCTTTGCTTGACTTCGAACCCAAGAAAGAACTTCAACTCTCCCATCATAGACATCTCAAACTTCTCGGTCATTAGTGCGGCAAACTCATCATTGAAAGATTTGCTAGGAGAACCAAATATAATATCATCAACATATAGTTGGCATATGAACAAATCCCCTTTGACACTCTTAGCAAAAAGGGTGGGATCAATTTTCTCAATTTCAAACCCACAATCTTGCAACAACTCGGTAAAGTGCTCATACCACGCACGTGTGGCTTGTTTAAGGCCATAGAGCGCCTTCTTGAGTTTGTATACATGATTGGGGAGCTTGGGATCCTCGAATCCCGGAGGTTGTTTGACATATACCAAGTCATTCAAAGGACCATTAAGAAATGCACTCTTCACATCCATTTGTTGCAACTTAAAATCATGATGAGATGCATATGCAAGCAACATGCGAATAGATTCAAGACGTGCAACAGGGGCAAAGGTTTCACCGTAGTTGATACCCTCGAGTTGGGAGTAGCCTTGTGCCACCAATCTTGCCTTGTTTCGAACAACTACACCATTCGCATCTTGCTTGTTCTCGAAGACCCATTTGGTCCCAATGACATTGTGTTCCTCCGTTGGCCTTGGCACTAATTCTCAAACTTGGTTGTACTCGAAGTTGTTGAGTTCATCATGCATGGCTTCAAGCCAATCCACATCATCGAGCGCCTCATGTACCTTTTGGGGTTCAACACACGAAACAAACGCGTGATGCTCACAAAAGTTTGACAATTGTCTACGAGTAGTTAACCCTCTTTCTCAAGCTTCCAAGCAAATTCTCCATGACATGTTGTTGATGCTTGATCTTGGACGCCACCTTGGCGGCACGACGCTCCAAAAGTTCCTCAATGGGCATTTGAGGATCATCATCTTGAGCACCATCTTGAGCTTGCTCTTGTTCTTGAGTAGCCTCTTGATCTTGATCTTGCTTGGTGTCATGAACTTGATCTTGGGCATCACTTGATGCAACACCATCATCATGAGGTTGATCTTGCCCTTGATCTTGTTCACTTGGATGAGGGTCTTCACTTTGTTCTTCGGAAGCGTGTGGGTCTAGCGTTGGTGATGGCTCCACTTGAGTAGAGCATTGTCCTTCTCCTTCGGCCACAAGGGGTTCCTCAATGGGGAGCATTTGACCAATCCCCATTCTTCTTATGGCTTGAGGAGGAATTTCATCACCTACATCACAAAGACCATTTTGCTCCACTTGGGAGCCATTATTTTCATCAAACTCCACGTTACACGTCTCCTCAATGAGTCCGATGGACTTGTTGAGGACACGGTAAGCATGCGAGTTTGTAGCATAACCAACAAATATGCCCCCTTGAGCTCTAGGTTCAAACTTAGACAAACGAACACCTTTCTTGAGAATGAAACACTTACAACCGAACACCTGAAAGTACTTGAGGTTGGGCTTGAGAATGAAAAACTTACAAGCGAACACTTTCATATGGAGTCTTGTTCAAGCCTTTGCGGAGGTAGAGCCGATTTGATGCATGACATGCGGTGTTGATGGCTTCGGCCCAAAAGTCGTACGGAGATTTGAATTCCGCCATCATGGTCCTTGCCGCATCCATCAACGTCCATTCTTCCTCTCCGCTACACCATTTTGTTGAGGGGTATAGGGTGCGGCATATTGGTGATTGATCCCCTCATCACTAAGAAACTCATCCAAGGTGTAGTTCTTGAACTCTGTGCCATTGTCACTTCTAATCATCAAAATCTTTGCTTCATGTTGATGTTGAGCTTCATTAGCAAAGTCGATGATGGTTTGTTGGTTCTCACTCTTCCTCTTGAAGAAGTACACCCAAGTGTATCTTGAGTAATCATCCACAATCATCAAGCAATACTTTCTTCCCCCAAGACTATCAAAGGATGGAGGACCAAAGAGATCCATGTGAAGGAGCTCCAAGGGCCTCTTCGAGTAGATGACAGTCATGGGTCGGTGAGCCGTTTCATGAAGCTTTCCTTCTATACAAGCACTGCAAGCACGGTCTTTGGCAAAACTCACATCTGTTAGTTCACGAACGTGGTCCCCTTTGAGGAGACTTTGCAAATATCTCATATTGACATGGGCTAGTCGGCGATGCCAAAGCCATTCCACATCAACTTTAGCCATTAGGCAAGTCGCGGTCTTAGTGGTTCGCTCTGAAAAGTTCACCACATAGAGACCGTTCTCGACATGCCCAACAAAGGCTACTTTAAGAGTCTTGCTCCACAAAAGGGCCACGATATCAAGATCAAAGAATGTAGCAAAGCCCGTAAGTGCAAGTTGACGAACGGAAAGCAAATTGTATGCAAGGGACTCAACAAGCATGACCTTCTCAATAGATAAATCTTGGGAGATGACCACCTTGCCAAGTCCCAATACCTTAGATGTTGAAGCATCACCGAATTGGACATGGGTGGGCATAGATGGAATTGGATGCACATCCACCACCAAGTTCTTGCTCCCGGTCATACGATTTGTCGCTCCACTATCGAGCAACCATGACACCCCACCGGAAGCAAACTCCTACAAGAGATTAATGCTTGGATTTAGGTACCCATTTTCGAATGGGTCCTTTGATGTTAGTAACAAGGGTCTTAGGAACCCAAATAGACCATTCAATGTACTCATAATAAGAACCAACAAATTTGGCATAAACATGCCCATCACTAGCACGGCACAAAACATAAGAGGGGTTAAAGTCGCCGGCTTTGTTGATAGGGGTGGTTTTGCCCTTCTTGGCATTACCACCCACTTCCTTGTTCTTCTTTTTCTCATGAGCACCCTCAACCGCCTTGACAAAACCTTCCTTGGGCGGGAGAGGTTGCTTGGTCTTGTTCTTCTTCTTCTTGTTTGACTTGGGTACAAACCCAAGTCCTTCCTTTCCCACTTCCTTTTGATTACTCAAAAGGTCATTTAAGTTCTTCTCGCCTTGTAGGCATGTCACAAGGCCCTTCTCAAGTTGCTATTTCAACATGGCATTTTCCTCCACAAGATGCACATGCTCACAACAAGGGTTAGTAGCATGGGCATTATCAATTAGAAGGAAAGGAGAACATGTGGAAATCTCCTCGGTTAGCTTCACTTGGAGTTGATCATGAGACTCCTTGAGAGAGGCATGAACACCCTTCAAGACCTTGTGAGCCTTGTCAAGTGTGTCAAACTCTTCCTTGAGTCAATCATGGCCAACCCCAAGTGCAACTTTCTCGGATTTAAGCACACGAGTAAGAACAATAGCATGATCAATATCTTTTTGCAATTTAGCATGATCAACGTTGTGTGACTCCTCAAGAGTCAAACGAAGACCTCGCTCTTCCTCTAGAGCAATGGAAAGATCCGCAATCTCATCGGCATAGTCACGACTATGCCCTTCCAACTTGGAGGTCGTATCCTCATGAGGCTCAATGATATCATTTGCCT
The DNA here is from genome assembly GCA_011799875.1 of Thinopyrum elongatum. Classification (NCBI taxonomy): domain Eukaryota; kingdom Viridiplantae; phylum Streptophyta; class Magnoliopsida; order Poales; family Poaceae; genus Thinopyrum; species Thinopyrum elongatum. Next base: position 326,532,981 of record CM022297.1, on the reverse strand, counting down.
CACCAAGTTGTTCCAAGAGAGCAACAAAGTGCTTCTTGGATTCACCATTGAGCTTACTCAAGATTTTGTCAAACCCATTCTCATCAACTTTCACCACCTCACTATCATCTACACAATCTAACAATGAAGGAGTAGTAGTGATGGTGGTTTTGATGTTGGGGGTGACCTTATTGATACCTTTGGCCATGAGGCACTTGGCAATGAGGTTCTCGTTGGGGGCGCTGAAGAGAGACACCTTGGAGGGGGAAGAGGTGGCAATGGCCACGTTTGCCATTGCCATCCCTTCACCACTTGTATCTTCATCATCATCATCGTAGGTGTATTCTTCATGTCCCACCAACCCCTTAGGAGGAATCTTCTTGGTGAAGTTGTTCTTGCTATGAAAGGACTTGGCTTTGTCTTTGCGAATGAGCTTGCCACCATTGTCCTCTCTCTTCTCATAGGGACAATCCACCACAAAGTGACTCAGATTGCCGCAATTGTAGCAAGTACTCACTCATTGCTTGTTCTTTGAACCACTTGAGTTGTTCTTGGTGAAGTTGGGACTTGAGTTCCTCTTGTTACCCCAAAATTGCCTTGATGCAAGAGCCATGTGCTCGTGGTAAGCATATTTGGTGTCTTCGAGGCAACTCTCCTCTTCTTCTTCTTCCGGAATGGACTTGGCCTTCAAGGCAAGGGTGGGTGAGCTTTTCTTTGATCGGACACGGGCTAGAGCATTGTCGGCGGTCATGTTCATGATGTTCATGCACTACAAAAAAAGACACATCTGTGACATTTTGGCCCGAACGAATTTTTTTTTCTGTCATGCTTATGACTCTTCTATGACGATAATTGTGACAAAACCATGTATCATCATAGATGTGGTGGGCTCCTACTTCTATGACAAAAAATCATGACAGAAAATGGGCTTTTCGTCCTGGGCGGGCCGGGGACGCACCTGCATGACATTCTTTGGGCCGTCCATGACGGAAAAAATCGTGGTAGAAGTGAGGGCGAGGAAAATTTCGGGGAGTTCCCGGTTACGGTGGGTGGTCGGGGCCGAGCGATGCACTGTGGTTTGCGCGTTTCTCTCGTACGTAGGCGTGTGTGTGTGCGAGGCGTTGGCTCTAACTGAACCCGAGGGAGGCATCCCCTTACTGAACCTGAGCAATTGCACTAGCTACGTTACCGAACCCGAGCGATCGATCCCTTGGCTGTTAACTGAACCCGAGAGATTCCTTCGCTACTACTGCTAACTGAAGCCAATCGAACCAGCTGCCTCTTAATGAACAATGACCGTTGTTGGGGGTTGAATGAATAGTTCCCGGTGGGGGTTGGATGAATAGGACCCCGTGGTAGTAGTAGGCCGTTGCCGCTGGATGAATAGGACCCCGATCGAGAGGAGGCTGCCACACACCTGAGCCGGTTGGGGGTGGATGAACAGGACCCCGTGGAGGGTTGGTTGAACAGTAGCCGATGGAGGCTGGATGAACAGGACCCCGTGGAGGGCTGGATGAACAGTAGCTGGTGGAGGCTGGATGAACAGGACCCCCGTGGAGGGCTGGTTGAACAGTAGCCAGTGGAGGTTGGATGAACGGTAGCCCGTGGATGAACAGTAGCTGGTGGAGGCAGGAGGAAGTCGACGGTGGATGAACAGTAGCAGGTGGAGGTAGGAGGAAGTTGACGGTGGATGAACAGTAGCAGGTGGAGGCAGGAGGAAGTCGACGGTGGATGAACAGTAGCCCGTGGAGTCCCGTTTTGCGGTACGCCACACCCCTCCCAATGAACAGGACCCCGTTTCGATCGTAGGCGCTCCAACACAAGTCCGTTTCCTCCGTTTTGCGGTATGCCAGACCCCTCCCGATCAACAGCACCCCGTTTCAACTGTAGGAGCTCGAACAGAAGTCCGTTTCCTCCGTTTTGCGGTACGCTAGACCTCGTTTTGGCTGTTCCGTCCAAGCCGGTTGGCTCTCGATGAACAGGACGTATTTCGACCCAGTCGGTTGCCACCCTATGAACACGACGCTGTTTCCTCCGTTCCGACACAGCTGGTTGGCTGCCGATGACAGGACGCCGTCACTGTACGCGTTAGAGACCCCGCCCGTATGTACGTACGTGGCCGTCTTTTTTGCAGCGTAGCTGTCATATGTGTACAGGATTTAGACGGGATTGCCTGAACTGCTATCGCTCCTTACTCGGCCACGGTTCATCGTGGCAGACAGACCGATCGACCGGTATGTACACAGACAACACTATGTACGCTTCGACCGGGTGGGTCCCAGCTGTCAGGGAGGACAAGGCGGCACTTCCTTGCGTGCGGATATATAGCTGGCGGGTCCCAGCGGTCAGGGGCGGAATCATATTTTTTTTTGCCCGTAATAAGGAGGCACTTCCTTGCGTGCAAAGATGTTGTTGGTGGGTCCCAGCTGTCAGGGGCAGGAATAAGGAGGCACTTCCTTCCTTGCGAAGATATACGTGGTGGGTCCCAGCTTTCAGGGGGAGGAATAACTTTATTTTTGCGTAATAAGGAAGTGGTTGCATGCGTGCGTCCATGGACCTGGTGCGTCCCCACTGTCAGCCTCTCCACGTACAGTCCTCTTCCGATGACTCTCGTTTGTTGACCACGTTGACCACGCCGTGTCGAGCGCACCAAGTCGGTGAACGACGGCTAGGCCCCGGACGGCAACGAGCCGGTGATAGGAAGACGCGGCAGTGGAGTCGCAGACGGAGAGGTGTACGAGGGTTAACTGGTTCTGGTGCGGCATGGTTCTGTAGTCGGCGAAGAACAACAGGAGGTGTGGAGGGGTGGAGGGATGGCTTGGCCGGCGGTTGGGTAGCGCTTCGCAGCGAAGCATGCTAAGCAGAGCTGCTAGCACTACTGCAGGATGGTCCAAACGCGACAGTCAAATTAGAGACCCTTCGACGAAACTGTGTGCGATGCATCAATCACAAACGGTGATGTAATAAAACCGTCAAAAAAGATGCAAAACATTTGTAATGGCGGCGACATCAAACACGGTTCATATTGGAATTGCATGTGCGATGAGTGGCAAACGGTTAATCCAGAAGAATTGTTTGCGATGATGCAGAACAACAGAAACGGGCAGCCAAATGAGGGAGTGTGCGATATACGGCATATAGTTCACTAGGATGAACTGTGTGTGATTAGGCAACACAATATAAACGATTCAACTGAACAAGATGTGTGTGATACGCGGCAAACAGGTCCGTAATCAGAAATGTGTGCGAAGACCAATAATAACACAAACGATTGCTGCTAATAAGCCGTGTGATTTGCTCTGTCTACAGAAGAATAACATATATATATATATAACTGAAATAAACATCCAATTACATAAGTGACTTACAGATCATTCGCACACACCTCAATAAACAATTGCATGCATTCTAAACTAGGAGAAACGATCGTCTAGTCATCTACTTCTTGTGACGCTCCCGCCACTGCTCTGTGGCTCGATCCCTCGTCTGGGCAGGAAGAAGACACTCCCTCATGTCAACGATCCGCATGTACATCTCGTAGCTTGTGTACGTATCCTTGGTCGTGTACTTGACGTGTTGTTCATCCAGTTTCTCATGCCAGACACTGTGCCAGGCGTTCTTGTCCTTCTTGCTCTCATCCTTCATCTTCATGTAGTAGGGGTCGATGATGGCCGAGGCGAGGTCAACTAGGGAGTTCCATTTGTTGTTGTCGCTGCCCCAGACCTTGTAGTGGTCCTGGATGTTGACAAGATTCTGGCATTTCAAGCCCGAAACCTTGAGCGCTTTTAGATCGTTGGTGATGTCCACCGTAGCGAAACTGTAGTCGGAGCTATTGATAAACCTGGAGAAATGCTCTCAAGGCCTTGTGGCCAGGTGGTAGTGGTAGACGAGGACGTCATGTCGCACACACAACTGGGCGACGGCAACCTTCTGATCGTGCCCGGCATGACCGATGGTGTACTCGAGGTCGAAGCGGACCACTTGGTACTTGTCCTCGGCAAGCAACTGCTCCATAGTTTGGATGGAGCTCTCCACCGAGACCGGCTCGTTCTTGTACACCACTGAGAGGGCCTTCCCTCTCACGTGGGTGTCCACTACGTGATGCGTGGTGAACTGCCCGCCGTTGTCGTCGTTGGCCGCTGGGAGCGCCATTGGAGCCACGGGGAGCGCCATTGGAACCGCTGGATGTCCTCTCTGTATGTGTTATCATGGGTGTGCTTATTGTGTCGTGTGGCACGAGAGATGAAGGTAAATGGCCGCAGGAATAAATGGGGGCCGGGTGGCCTGGATTCTTGGCGCGTCCGCATGGCAGTTTTTGCAGCGGGTAACTGTATCATCGCACCGCGCCCGGCGCAACCACATGCACACAAACGTGCGTGATCATGCGCCGGCCCCAAACACTGGAAGCACGCATGGAGAGACGAGGGCAGAGCGCCCGGAGGGACGCGAGAGCAGAGCGCGCGTGGCGGGACGCGAGCAGAGCGCGCCGCGGCCGCCTCAACCGCAAGCAACCACATGCATAGAGTAGTTGAACACGCAGGAAATGGTCGTCTACAAGCCGGTCGACAGTTGCGTCGCTGCGTAGAGAGCGGCCATGTGCTACTACCACCGTCTTGGTCTATTAGTCCCCTTTATATTCTGTGCCATATTTTGACCTTAAATTTAACCAACAAAATGTTAATGCATGTTACAAAAATTATATAATTGGAAACTATGTTCAAATACGAATCCAATGATATAATCTCTGGCGACATGCATTCGTATTTTATTAGTTAAATCTATAGTCAAAATTTGGCAGAAAAATACATAGACGACTTATAAACCAGGATGCGGGTAGTAGGTAATTTAATCACAAACGTTTTTATTTTATTAATCGTATGTGTATGTGTCCTTTCGTCCTCCTCTCGCACGTCTTGTCACCCTGCTGCCGTAGACGGCTTAGAGCGCAAGCTTGAGCAGCGCGCGGGGGCGTTCTTTTGGCCAAACGGTGGTCAGCCCGTTCCCGCGCAACCACGCAGGTTCCCGCGCAAGCTTCCCGCCCGAGTCGGTGAAATCCCCCAAAATCCCAATGCTTACCGGCCTGCTATATAAACCCTCACGGCCGGTGAGTCCTGCGTCGCATTTTCCCCTCCCTCCCTGTAGCTTATCTCGTCTGCTTCTCCCACAATCGCCAATGACACCGGTCCGTCGTCATCGCTCAGCCACTCCGCCGTCATCAGAGGACAGCTCTAGCTGGGAGGCTGCACCGCGGCGGTGGCGCAGTCCCCGGCGTAGTGTAGTGCGCGTGTCGTCCCTGTTGGGTGTGCGCGCAACACTCACCACATGCTCCGCCGCCGCTGCCCATCGGCAGCTATTGCCGGCTGCCGTTGCCGCCACCCCACCGTCTGCCGTCGTGGCTGCCACACCACCGTTGAAAGCCAGGGCCATCGCCCGCTCCACCGCCGCGGCCCGAAGGCGGGAGGTGGCCGTCGTGGCCGCCACCCCACTGCCGGCCACCGTGGCCACCACCCCACTGCCGGCCACCGTGGCCATCACCCGCTCCGCCGCCGCGGCTCGAAGGCGTGAGGTGGTGGTCGTGGCCGCCACCCCATCATCGGCCGCCGTGGCCGCCAGCCCATCGTCGACCGCCGGGGTCATCACCCGCTCCGCCACCGCCGCCCGAAGGCGAGAGGCAGAGGTGGAGGCCCGCACGTGCGTCAGCGACCTTGCGCGCTACACCGAGTTCCTGCGGGAGTAGGAGGAGCGCCTCGTCGAGCATGCAAAGAGCCTTACCGCTGCCGTGGCCGCAGCACACGCCGCCGCAGAGGCGAGGAATTAGGAGATCTACGAGGAGAACCACCGCTTCGAGAGGGGTCGTCTGGAGCGGCAGAGGGCGTTCGAGGTGAGCGTCGCTGAAGGTGCAGTAGCGGCAGGCACCGTATTGTAGTTGTCCAGCTCGTCGGTAGGCTCCTCTTCCTCTGCCTCTTACTGAGCGCGCTCGGCAGAGGAGAGGCTGCCGGAAGTAGTACAAAGCCCCTCCGTAGTACTAGTATTTAGGGGCTATTTTGTTTAGTTCATCTGACTATAGATGTGGTAAAACTATACAACGTACTTAAAATTAGCTAGTATATATAGTTGAACTAGCTATTTTAGTACGTGGTTGACAACAATTGGGGAAAAGTTTGGTCGGTTCAGCTGTCGAGTTGAACTGTTTGTATAAAGAACGACTGCTTAATCTATGAATGAAATCTATGCTTAATTACTGAATTTTAGTTGCAAAAATTAGATAGTGCTAATGATTTTTAGCTGCATATTTTGACAAATCGCAGTGTTACATGGTTGACAAATGGCAATGTTACTAGATCAACAAATGTCAATCTTTCCAGTTTGAAAAATGGCAATATACCCAATATGACAGATACAAATCTTACCAAATTGTCTATACGTGGTTGCACACGGGTCATCCAAAACAACCGTTTGCGTTGAAGGGATGTACAAATCCTGCTCGGCACATTTTCTCTTGGCTTAGCGCCGAAGTCTGGCTTTGCATACCGTATTCAATCTGAACCGTTTGCATTGAAGAGATGCACAAATCCTGCGCTGCGGATTTTCCCTTGACTTACGGGGGAAGACCATAGCTCTCACTTTGCATACGGGTGTTCTATCTAAAACGTTTGCGATCAAGAGCTGCACAAATCCTGCTCGACACATTTTCCTTTGGCTTCCTGGGGAAGCTGTCGGTTTGCAAACGGGTGTTCTAACTAAAACGTTTGCGATGAGTGTTTTATATTTAAAAACCATTGACCTTTTTTTAAAAGAAAATCATTTGATAAGTCTATACATTAAGAGAGAAAAATGCAAGTTTGTTCAAACCATATCTTTCATTCAGTCACACTGCGAATTTATATTCATATGATCGAGATACAATATTAAACCCAAAAAAACTATTTCCGACGGCGGCGGAGGCGGCGTGCCGCGCCGGTGTTGTCGTTGTCGTCCTCCGGGACGCCGTTGTTGAAGTATTCAAGGCAGCACAGAATGTTTTTCACTTGGAAATCAAACATCATGTCATCGCGCGATCGACGGGCGGGGCACGGGAGGACGGCAACTAGCGGCGCCGCGAGGTAGCGGTCGACAGCGGCGTCCCATATCGCTGAGGAGGGCGCGCGCACGGGCACGGGCGCGGCGGGTGCAGGCAAACGCATGGGGACCGGCGCCACGGTGGGTGGAGGGGCGCGCACGGGCACGGGCGCTAGCGCTGGCATGTACACAAGCTCACGCGGGTCCGCGGAGACCTCGCTGACCCCCGCGGCTTCCGGCTCTGTGATAGTGCTCGGTGACCAGCCCGTCAATGCTACGGGGATGGTCGCTTGCGCGGGCGCGGGGATGGGAGCTGGGATGGGCGCGGGGCAGCAACCGCCGCGGCCAGCTCATTCAAGGCCATGTCCATGAGGCCCCATTCCTCCTTATTTTCTATCTCCTCCAGCTCGGAGTCGACTTCACCAAACTTGAAGACTAGTTGCAGATGATCCTTCTGCGCCATGGCGTTTGTGGAGGTCTGCGGGAGGGATGGGAATGAGAGGCTAACAGTAAGGCCGCCCGTATTAAACAGCGGCTCGGGTTCCATTAATGGAGAGGGTGCAAGCAAGGCGGGCGGCCATGGAAGTCAAAGGGCTCGCTTCCCAATGAGCCTGCGCAGCGTACAGCTCGCATGCTTCCCAGTGAGCCTGCGCATTGGAGGACAGCTTGCACGCCTCTCGGTCTGCCTGCGCACCGGACTGCGCTCGCACGCCTCCCGTTCAGTCAAGCAGCTGTCCGCACGGCACCTCCTATAGCCATTAAAAGCCAGACACGTGGCGTCAGGTGAATGGTTAACAGAACGCACACGATTTAAATTATACAAATGTTTGAGATGTTAAAGTGGTAGCTATTTTTTCAAAATGCCTTTGTTGGCTGTTATTCGAGTGCGCCTTCTCTCAAAATGGACACGAAAAATACCACAACATGTCGGGTGCCATTCCATGAAAGCATGCCAAGTTTCATGAATTTCAGACGAGTTTTGGATTTACTAGAATTTAAAAACAAAGTATCTCAACGTTTTGCCGGCAATCAACAGTGCCCTGGTGTTTGACATTCATTCCCATTTCTTGCATGGGACCTAAGCATGCACCCAAGGACACACATTTCATATGTCAACCCATTTTTCTGCACTGGAGCATGTGCATGTAGTTCAAATTTGAATTATGCATATAAAATGCCTAGAAAACCCAGTTAATGTATAAAAATGTCCAAACGAACCCTGAAAAATCCCAAAAATTGACACAACACTCCTGTAGTTCTATGTTGACACTAGAAAAAATTTGAAAGCAAGAAGAGGCAACGGATATCGTTTCGTCCCCAAGGGTGGCATGTTCCCTACCGAAACCATCAGGCTTGTTGTGAGAAGCTCTGGTTTGCGAGAACCTTGTACCCAAACCTGCCCCAAATGGGACAATTTTTTTACCATAACATGTTGATGCCGCTTCATGATAGCATGTCAAGTTTCATGAACTTCAGACGAGTTTTGGATTTACTAGACTTTAAAAACCATATATCTCAATGTTTGCGGCCGAGCGACGGTGGCAAGGTGTTTGACATTCATTCCCATTTCTTGCATGGAACCTAAGCATGCAGCCAAGGACACATATTTGATTTTTCAAACAATTTACATGCACTGGAGCTTGTGCCTGTAGTTCAAATTTGAATTATGCACATAAATGCATAGAAAACTCAGTTAATGTATAAAAATGTCCAAACGAACCCCGAAAAATTCCTAAAATTAACACAACGCTCATGTTGTTCTATGTTGACACTAGAAAAAAAATTGAAATCAAGAAGAGGCAACGGATATCGTTTCGTCCAGAAAGGTGAAACGTTCCCTACCGTAACCATGAGGCTTGTTGTGAGAAGCTCTGGTTTGTGAGAAGCTTATACCCCAACCTGCCCCAAATGGAACAATATTTTTACCACGGCATGTTGATGCCGTTCCATGCTAGCATGTCAAGTTTCATAAATTTCAGACGCGTTTTCGATTTACTAGAATTTAAAAACCATGTATCTCAATGTTAGCGGCCGAGCGACGGTGGCAAGGTGTTTGACATTCATTCTGATTTCTTGCATGGAACTTAAGCATGCAACCAAGGACACACATTTCAATTTTGAACCCATTTATATGCACTGGAGCATGTGCATGTAGTTCAAATTTGAATTATGCACATAAATGCATAGAAAACTCAGTTAATGTATAAAAATGTCCAAGCGAACCCCAAAAAATCCCAAAAATTGACACAACACTCCTGTTGTTCTATGTTGACATGAGAAAAAATTTGAAAGTAAGAAGAGGCAACAGATATCGTTTTGTCCCCCAAGGTGGCACGTTCCCTACCGAAACCATCAGGCTTGTTGTGAGAGAAGCTCTGGTTTGCGAGAAGCTTATACCCAAACCTGCCCCAAATGGGACAATATTTTTACCACGGCATGTCAATGCCGTTCCATGATCATGTCAAGTTTCATGAATTTCACACGAGTTTTCGATTTACTAGAATTTAAAAACCATGTATCTCAATGTTTGCGGCCGAGCGACGGTGTCAAGGTGTTTGACATTCATTCCCATTTCTTGCATGGGACCTAAGCATGCAGCCAAGGACACAGATTTGATTTTTCAAACAATTTACATGCACTGGAGCATGTGCCTGTAGTTCAAATTTGAATTATGCACATAAATGCATAGAAAACTCAGTTAATGTATAAAAATGTCCAAACGAACCCCGAAAAATTCCTAAAATTAACACAACACTCATGTTGTTCTATGTTGACACTAGAAAAAAAAAATTGAAATCAAGAAGAGGCAACGGATATCGTTTTGTCCAGAAAGGTGAAACGTTCCCTATCGTAACCATGAGGCTTGTTGTGAGAAGCTCTGGTTTGTGAGAAGCTTATACCCCAACCTGCCCCAAATGGGACAATATTTTTACCACGGCATGTTGATGCCGTTCCATGCTAGCATGTCAAGTTTCATAAATTTCAGACGCGTTTTCGATTTACTAGAATTTAAAAACCATGTATCTCAATGTTAGTGGCCGAGCGGCGGTGGCAAGGTGTTTTACATTCATTCTCATTTCTTGCATGGGACTTAAGCATGCAACCAAGGACACACATTTCAATTTTGAACCCATTTATATGCACTGGAGCATGTGCATGTAGTTCAAATTTGAATTATGCACATAAATGCATAGAAAACTCAGTTAATGTATAAAAATGTCCAAGCGAACCCCAAAAAATCCCAAAAATTGACACAACACTCCTGTTGTTCTATGTTGACATGAGAAATTTTTTGAAAGTAAGAAGAGGCAACAGATATCGTTTCGTCCCCCAAGGTGGCACGTTCCCTACCGAAACCATCAGGCTTGTTGTGAGAGAAGCTCTGGTTTGCGAGAAGCTTATACCCAAACCTGCCCCAAATGGGACAATGTTTTTACCACGACATGTCGATGCCGTTCCGTGATATCATGTCTAGTTTCATGAATTTCAGACGAGTTTTCAATTTACTAGAATTTTAAAACCATGTATCTCAATGTTAGTGGCCGAGCGACAATGTCAAGGTGTTTGACATTCATTCTCATTTCTTGCATGTGACCTAAGCTTGCAACCAAGGACACACATTTGATTTTGCAACCCATTTTTATGGACTGGAGCATGTGCATGTAGTTCAATTTTGAATTATGCACATAAATGCCTAGAAAACTCAGTTAACGTATAAAAATGTCCAAATGATCCCCGAAAAATTCCAAAATTTAACACGACACTCCTGTTGTTCTATGTTGACACCAGGAAAAAAATTGAAAGCAAGAAGAGGCGACGAATATCATTTTGTCCACAAAGGTGACACGTTTCCCTAACAGAACCATGAGGCTTCTTGTGAGAAGCTCTGGTTTGTGAGATGCTTATACCATAACCTGCCCCAAATGGGACAATATTTTTTACCCCAGGATGTTGATGCCATTCCATGATAGCATGCCAAGGTTCATGAATTTCAGATGGGTTTTGGATTTACTAGAATTACAAAAGCAAGTACCTCAACGTTTGCCGAAGAGCCACGGTGTCGTGGTGTTCGAAATTCATCCCCATTTCTTGCATGGGACATAAGCATAAACCCATGGACACGTATATGATTTTACAACCCATGTTGGTGCACCGGAGCATGTGCATGTAGTTTAGTTTTGAATTGTGCGCCTGAAATGGCTAGAAAACCAATTTAATGTATAAAATGTCTAAACGAACCCTGAATAATTCCAATTTTTTTACGACACACATATAGTTGCATGTTCACTGCAGATAAAAGTTCTAGCAATTCAAACACCCTCCATTGCCGCTGTGACCCCATTATGTAATTCAAATCAAGATGAAAAATCAAGTAGATTGCACACAGTTTATTATCACCAACCATGTGAGATGCAGTACAAAATATCTTGGAGCACCGTCGGAGTATAGTACGCCTATGGCTTACGCGAGAAGGTGCATCGGCTACAGTCCACAGCCGGCGTGTCAAGCACACTAGCTCGCTCCCCAAGTATCATTTCACTGTTCAATCGTCGCCGGTGAAAGATGGGGACGTGGACCCGCGTCGTGAGGGCAACTTCGGCGGCCCACTCCGGCGAGAGCGCAGCCGCAGCCGCCATGCGCGTGCTAACAAGGTGCATGAGCGCGGCCGCAATCTGCGACCAGGCGGACAAGGCAGCCCAAACAACCGCTGTTGCTTCTCAGGTGGCAGCAGCAACATCTGCCTCGGGGATAGCAACTGGCGAGAGCGGCACAGCAGCTGTCTGTTCTGCAGCGGCGGCCTTAGCCCTGATGGAGGCCGCCCACGACCATGTCGAGGCCGCCCATGCCCAGCTTGTGGCGGTCACCGCACAAATCGGACGAAGCTTCTCCGACAACGGTCGGCAACCCACGGCCGAAGAGTTGGCAATCGCCGAGAGCGTTCGAGCAGCCATCCATTCCTCCGCCGCATACCTTGCCACGACGGAGCCCGTCCAAGCCCAGATCACGGTCGCCCACGCCCAGCTCGTGGCGGCCTTTTCCAAAGAGATGGCAGTCATGGATGGCGAGATGCTTGCCGTGTATGGTGCGATGGATGTCATGGAGCCCCTTCCCCAAGAGACCATCGGACGCGAGCTAGACATGGAGGAGGCGGCGGAGATCGACGAGCACCAGCCATAGTAGTACTCTTTGTTTTGTTTAATTAAGAGCGCCGATCTTTAATTTGTTAGAGTAATGTTTAAGTCAGCTAGCTCTGTTTAATTGCTGAACTTGCTCGATTAAGAAGTGTGGGTGTGCTGTAGTCTCCTTTGTGTACCCAAATTATGCAATGACGTGGATGACCACTGTAACCAGGGAAATTCGAACCAAAATTTTTGACGTTCAAACTCATCACACACGGGTTAAGCTATCTGAATCGTTTGTGATGTTCACATATTGTCCACAGTGCTAAATAAGGGACCGTGTCTGATGACACTTTGCGCACCAGTTTTTTCACTGAACCGATTCAAAATTTTTGGCTTTCGCGGAAATATCTACCTCCCCGCCCCCTCCCCCTTACCAAAAGCCACATTTCCCCTATTTCCGCCTTCCTTTTTAAGTTGAAACCTTCACTCCTTGCTTGCAGCGCCGCCTCCTCGTTGGCGACCCTCCTTCACGCTGCTCGGTCTCGTCTATCCAGGCAGGTAATCCACAGCCGACCCCCATCCTCCTCCTCCTTCCACATCTCACATGCCCCGACCGCCGGCGTGGCACCTTCCACCCAAATCACCGACCCCTCCACCAAATAAGCGCCGCCCTAAGCCATGGTGCATGCAGTATAGGCAGGAGCTCAAGGAGCATTTGGCAGCGGAGAAGCAAATCACGGCCGCACGCGCAGATGAGGTCGTGATGGCTGCCATTCATGCCGACCCCCAGATCTTGGAGGAGCACCTTGCCATTTGCTAGCTACGCTGGTTAAGCATGCTCAGTTTACCTGTTGCGTGTGTTGCTCCTATCTTTCCTTAACAAATTCTAGTGAATTGTGCTATCTAATTTTACCATGCAATCTGTTGCTCTAGTGTATATGTTCTATATGTCGTGCAATGTGGTGCTCACTTATTAACTGTTTGGTTAATTAGTTGTCGTCTTCAGTTAACCGTTTGGTTCAATTCTGCAAATGTGATGTTCAATTCTTCAGGCTGCAATTTTGTATTGTCTTCCATGTGAGAAATAAATCGAATTTATCTTTACAAAATACATGAGAAACGAATACAATTGCTATATTTCCAAGTTGTCAAGCATGCTTGGTTTGGTTAACTGTCTGATCTTCTAGTATGTTATACATTGTGCAATGTGGTGCTCAGTTAACGTTTGGTTCATTTGTTGTGGTGTTTAGTTAACTGTTTGGTTCAATTCTGCAATGCGATGTTCAATTGTTGTGGGTGCATTCTGTTATTGTATACCATGTGTGAAATAAATCAAATTTGGCTGTACTAAATACATGAGAAACAAATACAATTACTATATTTCCAAGTTGTTAAGCATGCTTGGTTTAGTTAACTGTCTGATATTCTATTAGGAGTATGTTATATTGTGCAATGTGGTGCTCAGTTAACGTTTGGTTCATTTGTTGTGGTGTTCAGTTAACTGTTTGGTTCAATTCTGCAATGTGATGTTCAATTGTTGTGGGTGCATTCTGTTATTGTATACCATGTGAGAAATAAATTGAATTTGGCTGTACTAAATACATGAGAAACAAATACAATTGCTATATTTCCAAGTTGTTAAGCATGCTTGGTTTGGTTAACTGTCTGATCTTCTATTAGGAGTATGTTATATTATGCAATGTGGTGCTCAGTTAATTTGGTTCATTTGTTGTGGTGTTTAGTTAAGTGCTTGGTTTAATTCTGCCATGCGATGTCCAATTGTCATGGGTAGAATTTTGTATTGTTGTGCATGTGAGGAATAAATCGAATTTGGCTGCACTTAATACATGAGAAACATATACAACTGCTATATTTTCTAGTTCTTAATCATGCTTGGTTTGGATAAATGGGTTTTCCATGTGGCTTGAATTAATCTGATGAATCTGCAATGTGCTTATTTTTCATCAACATATTTTACTGATTGCATGTGAACCCTCACTTAACCTGATGACTAACTACCTTATATGTGTTGCAGGGAAACAATGGGAAGCACTAAGGTTTACAATCGAGGTTAGCACATGCATGGTCCTTTATCTAATAGCACATTATTGTGCAATTGCAGGAACCATTCTAATATTTAGGTTTTTAACAATTTGGTCTTGCACATGTAGGTCCTGCTGTCAGAGGTTTTGACCCACTGTTCGACCCTTTTTGCATATGGGGAAATGAGTTCTCCATGAATATCAGTCAAGTCAAGAAACTCAGAAAGATTGTTAGGATAAAGAAATTAGCGACAAAAAACAGCAAGATCTTTGTCTGCACAATGAAGAAGACATCAGTTCACTACAAGATGGTACTAACTATTATACCTTGACTTTTTTTTTCCTTTGCCCCATTTCCAATATAGAGAAGATATTTATGCACATCCTTGTTTTCAGGCCTTTCCAAAGCAGTTCACTGATGATTACCTCTCAAACCACCTCTATGGTCAGGAGGCGAGGAAGGTTTTCATACAACACCCACGGTTCAATATTGAAGTGTTCCTGAAGAGGACGAAGGATGGACGGTCAATCATCCACAGGCACTGGCCTAAAGTTGCAAAGACCTTCAACATCAATGAAGGCTCAATATTCGCCTTCCGCTTCAACAGTTTTCCAGATGAGATGCATCTGTCTATGTACCATCTATGATGCTAATTTCGAAAGGTTCTAGATGTTGCATGTGAAACTTGGTGCTGGTGCAGTTGTGTAATGGGGTAGCTGAGTGCTGAAGCTATATGATGTTGTACTCTGATGTATTTCAATTATGAAATCTTGCTTCCTTAATATGGAAATGAAATATATTGTGTGCTTAATATGAAATGTCAATTAGATTAATAAATGAATTATTAATAATAGGGCAATTAGCCTGCTAATTGGGTTTTTCTATTGCAAACGGTTATTGAGAAAACACCGTGGGCGATGACCTCAGGCAACGCACACAGTTTCTAGGAATAAACCGTGTTGGATCAATGAACAATCAACACGACATCCTCTTGAAAACTGTTTGTGTTAGCCCACCTTGCGCAAATGTTTACCACATAAAAAGTGTGTGTGATGGACAACCTTTGCCACACAGTTTCTTCTATGCACCGTGTGTGATGCATTCAATAACGCAAACGATATCATTGTTAATATCGTGTGCAATGACAACGCTATCACAAATGATTTAATAGGGAAAATTGTGTGTGATGTACCTATGAACGGAAACGTTTTCCTTGGAGCGACTATGTGGGATGTATATACAAACGGAAACGTACTTCTTGGATTAACTGTGTGGGATGTACATACTAATGGAAACGTATTCCTTGGATTGACTGTGTGGAATGTACATACGAATGGAAACATTTAGCGGGGACTGACTATGTGGATGTACTTACGACCAAAAATGATTTCGCCTGTGTAATTGTATTTTTTTAGCACAACTGTATGTATAACCGTATTTGATCGCTCGCCGGTCGCAAACGACCTCATTTTGCCGAGCGTGTGTGCCAGGAGGGCATATCCCCGACGGTTTCTGGGTCATGTGGGAGGCACCCCCCTATCGCAGTCACTCACTAGGCGATGGTTTAGAACGCCGTCGCGGAAAGGGGTTAAAAATCATTTGTATAGCACCTCACTGTACTAGTGTAGCAGCCGGAGGCGGGAGCAGGCGGTTCCAGCGGCGCTAGAGGAAGAAGATGAGAGATTGAAGATGAATGCCGGCCGTTGGATGTAAATCGAACGGCTATCGATGTCAGAATCATTTGTTGACTAAGTTGACAACGCCTTGCGTTGGCTTCAACCTATTGGCCCACATTTCAGCCTCCAAAAATGTCGCACATATTCAACCCATTTTTTTAGAATTTACAGTCCATTTGCCGGGCTGGGTGAACAAATAATATAGCGTCCATGCGGCCCATTTATTTTTTTTCTAAAAAACTACAACCCATTTGCACTTTCTCGAAATACATGAATTTGCTGGCCTGGATGAACAAATAATGTAGCGTCCATGCGGCCCATTTATTTTTTCCCAAAAAATTACAACCCATTTGCACTTTCTCAAAATACACGATTTTGCTGGGCTGGTTCTAATTATAATGTTGGGTTGGGCGCAACAATGTTATCAAAAAATAAACAGGGGCTGAGCATTTTATTATAAATATATTTAAATAATAAGTGCTTTATTATTACATTGGTCCTTAAATCTTACCAAGCTTTTGTACAAAATCACCTGGATTTTCGTTGACCTTAATGTAAAAAACCCAGGATTTTATTGTTAAACATTTATTTTTATAAGTTCATAAGACGTGGGATTTTTTTAATTATATATGTAAGTATCTGTTAAATATATGATGATAATAAAAATAATATATAATAACATATAAAATAATATAAATATATATAATATAGTTAGAAGGGAAACATAAGTTGGACCTGGCGTTCCTATTCTTATATAGAAAAATAGAACAGACCTCTGCGTTTTCTTCAAAAAAATACATAAGTTGGGCTGCGGATGTTTAAGAAAAAATAAAACCTAGGATGAGAGGGCCATAGGCCGGTCGATACATGACGGCCCTCAAAAAATACAAACCGGCATGTCGTGGGATGCACATGTTAAAAAAGAAAGCCTAGACTGGGTAGCCCACAACCCAACTGATACCTGTTGGCCCACTAATAATAAATGATACCTGCCAGCTCCCCGATGACTGGCTTCGTTGTAAATTTATCTCCTTTAGTAACTACATTGACAAACCCGTGGCCCCCAACGTCAGTATAGCATTAGGAGGAAGTATTTTCTCAATGAGGCACTTGCTTGCGTACGGCCATGGACTTGGTGGGTCCCAACTGTCCGCCTCTCCACGTACAGTCCTCTCCAGATTCCTCTCGGTTGTTGAGCATGTCCACAATGGCAGTCAGCGGCGCTGCGGCGAGCGCACAAAGGCGAAGGATGACATCCAGGCCCTGGACGAGAACGCACCGGTGCCGGGGAAGACGTGCTACAGTAGTGGTAGATGTTGTGCCTAATTTCTACCGAATTCTAGAGTAGCCCTGTGGCCAAGTTCCACTCCCCAATCGCTGCTCCGCCCGAGTTTGATTCCACCTGATGCAGTGAAATATCCACAAATTTTTGCCTCTGCCTCTGACATGTGGGTGCCCATTGTCATCTATGCACACAACCTCCAACACTTGCCAAAAACTTCGTCCCTCGGTTTCTCTGTTTTTCGCACACTCAACATTGTGTGGGCATTTTGAAAATAGCATACTATCTTTTTGACTGTGCATCATATGAAGATGTGCTATGCTTGAATATTGATCAGCATGATGTTAACTGGCTGGTAGTTCCATTTTCGACCATGAATAAAACTTCCAACATGATGTTATCCCTGTTTGAAAAGGGCGTGTTAATATAAATGCTCTGCCTCTGAAACTGAAACTTGTAGTTTCTTCTCTGGGAATCACATTGTCTGCACTTTTATATGAAACTACATTTCTTAAAGTGCTAAAAATAGATTTCTAGAATTCATAAAATACTTCATATGCTCAATACTGCAAATATGAAATTCAAAAGACACTCATATTTGAAAGTACTCTCAAAATACACAACACAAAACACAATTCACAACCTGCAAATACTGACAACCCTAAGCTCCTCCTCAGACTATTCGGGGGGGGGGGGGAGTCCCCTCCTATTCCTCGGCGGCAGACAGCCGCCCCATGGGATGAGGTGAACGGCGAGGGAGAGGATGGCGGGGAAGACTCCACTGACTCGCTCTGCCAGGGCACCCTCACAAACGGCATCATGTAGATGCTTGATCCTTCAATCTCTGGTGGATGCTCCATCTTGGATCGATACTCCCACCACCGCAGCCTCACGATCGGATCCGGTGAATCTGTTTGCTCCATGGCCCGGAGGAACAACTCTATGTACTCCCGCGCGACTCACTCCGGGAGTATTGCCGCCTTTTCGCTCTGTTCCAGATATTTGGCCATTGCTGTCGCCGTCGCCGCTAATTGCTCCGGGTTGTCAAACCAAGACTGTATCTCCAACATCCTAGCTAGCTTCACAGGGTCGCCGCCTGCGATCCACACGTATCGGTTGTACTCCTCCATCGATCTACTTCTCCACAGCACCTTCACTCACCTGCGGTGGTTTTTGAATGGAAGAGGAGAGGACCGGCGCTGGTTTTAGATTAGAATGGGAGAGGAGCGGCGGTGGTTTTGGAATGGAAGAGGAGAGGACCGGCGCTGGTTTTGGATTGGAACAGGAGAGGAGCGGTGGTGGTTTTGAAATGGAAGAGGAGAGGAGTGGCACTGGTTTTGGATTGGAACAGGAGAGGAGCAGCAGTGGTTTAAGAGGAGAGGAGCGGCGATGGTCTTGGAAGTATTTTTTTTGTTTTGCGTATTTTGGGTCAAAGTTTGACCATGTAGTGTATTTGACAAGCAAAATGTGAATGCATGTCATCAAAAATTGTATCGTTTGGTTCGTATCTGAATGTACTTTCAAATTATATTATTTTTGCAATGTATAACATATATTTTATTTGTTAAAATCATGGTCAAATATGACCCAGAATACAAGGGAGACTAGTTAATGTGGGGTCGCTTTCTTAATTGAAGGGTAAAATGATTTTGACTTTGATCCAGTCACAGCGCGCCGGCCCTCTCGTCCAATCCTAAATCACTGCCGCACGCTCCTCTCCCTCTTCTCCATTGCAAAACCACCCCTCTCCTCTCCATCTTCTCTATTCCAAAACCACTGTATCCCCTCTCCCTCTTCTCCATTGCAAAATCACCCCTCTCCTCTCCATCTTCTCCATTGCAAAACCACCGTCTCGCCTCTTCCTCTTCTCCATTGCAAGACCACCGTCTCTCCTCCCATCTTCCAAAGCTAGCACCGGACCTCTCAGAAGCACATCTATGGAGAGGATGCAGTAGCGAATCGGCCAGATCACCGGCGGCGACCAGGCGAAGTTAGCCAGGTTGAAGGAGATCCTTACTTGGTTTGACAACGAGTGGGAGATTTAGAGGACGGTGAGGGCCATGTGGCCATGTATGTGAAAGAGCGAGACGGCGGCGATGTACTCCCCGGCGGCAGTCATGCCGCAGTCCTTCGAGTTCATCGAGTATCTCCTCTGGGCGATGGAGTAGACAAATTCGCCCGAGGCGAAAGTCAGGCGGAGGTGGTCGGCGTACAGGTCGAAGGTCGAGCATCCAGAGGATAATGAATCGATCGAGTACGGTGTGCCGTTCGTGAGGGTGCAGTGCCAGCCGGAGCCACAGGAGTATTCGTTCTCCCACCACAAGAGGAGGTCGGATGGCGCGACGTCGCTTCCCCGCTATTCTCCACGGTTCCCTCGTCGCTCACCTTGTTTCAACGGCGGCAGTAGGTTTTAAGGTAAGCTTCGCACTAACCTAATCTTCCATCTGCTCATGCTTACAATCAGTGTGACGGCTAATGAAAATCATACGGGTAAGTACTGGGTAGTACTCTGAGTCTCCGAGTACTACACCAATCACCCTAAAATAGCTCTAGACCAAAAACAAAGTTGTGACAATGTGTACAAATAAAGAAAAATCGATTGGTCCTTCTTTGAGAAAAGAGTACTCCTTAGAAAAGTGCCAATATAAGCTACTCCTATTTGATTAGAGGATTTGCTGCCGAGAAAGATCCGTCCACAGAGAGCGCCACCCATCCCACCGATGGTGGAGGCCAATGCTTAGATGGAGCATGGATGGTGTCGGTAAATTTTACTTGGCACCTCGCACTCTGCATATATGCCGGTTCCATCCGTACATTTGTGTTGTTCCACCAAAATGCAGCTGAATGACCCTGTTTGCACAGATAATGAAAAAGCGTGATTACATTATAGTGGCACTAGTTGATTAAACATACACTAATAAATATAAGAAACTTCATTTTCTTAATGGGAAAAATATTGCGATAGTATCACATTATGCCATGCTGCGAGGGCAAGATGGGCCCTGCGACGCCTCATACGGTAGGCCTCATACTGGAAATCGACCCAATTCTCCCCGATACACCTTCTGCCAGTGATGAACATCAGTGTACAGCGGTAGTACAAGGAGGGGCCTTGAGACATTCCAATCTCTATTTTTGTGCAGATCAACTAAAATTAAGCACCCCAGTTTGCAGAAACACTTAAACATTAACAATGGGACTAGTTGATGAAACATATACTAACAAAGAGAAGCACTTTCTTTATCTACATTTGAATTGAAATGATAGAGAGGACAATAGCTCTATTTTAACTGTATTATTAGTTCATTTTATTAGTGGCACTAGGGTCGAGCAGGTGGCAAGCGAGGTGTATCGTGTGTCGCAAGGATGGAGGCCGGGGGTGCTTAGACTGGGATGTTGAAGCTGGCTCTTTCAGTCCCTATCTTCCCCCCTGATGTTTCTGTGGTAGCTTTTGGGTTGTAATCCAAATTTGGTCGAGCCAGGGTTGCGTCCCCCTACCTGCCTAGCTTATGTGGCCAACTTGTCTCCTGCTAGTAGTCAGCCCGTTCTAGTAGTAGTTGCATAACTTCTCGTTTACACTGAGATGTTGTCGGATAATGGTTCTCTATGGTTGGGTTTCTTTAAGGCTGGTCATAGTGGGGAACTAGTGCCATGCATATGACACTAGACTATGTTACTACATTTATAGTGCAAAGTAACAAAGAAGTAGTAACATAGATGATTGCATTTATTAACTCGAAGACTCATTATCCTTGGGAAGCGCTATGTTACAGTAACATATTATGTTACTCTAAGCACATCTTTCCTCATTAACTACTTGCCACATAAGCAAATTTGCATTGAGGTGTGTTTTGTTACTAGCTATGTTACTCCCACTATGACCAGCCTAATGAAATCAGAGGGAACCGCCTCTTTCGATTTAAAAAAATTAGTGGGACTAGCGGTGCCAAAACATTGCCTCAAATTAATAGTGCCACTAGATTAAGGTGCAAAATAATAACATTACTGCTTTATCATGGCAGTGCCAAAACAGTAGCACAAGAGCAGAGTCAACATGCAGGATCTTTGGCAAACGGTCGGACCAAAAAGGAACATACCTCGTGATGGGAACCATATCTGCAGTCAACGCCATCATAGAAGGGATGACACCAGTCACCAACATGGATGATTCAATTCATGGGACCTTTTTGTGCAGTTCACCTAAAATGAAGCAATGTTTGCATCAACCAGTTAGCAAGTACTTCATCCCATGATCTAGCAACTTCTCCTTCATTAGTTGCAATAAAATTGAGCAACATCAAGGTTGGTCGTGAAGCTCGTGGAATGTCCAACTATAATTTGGATATCATTTTGTGCAGTTCAACTAAGATCAAGCGTGGAATGTATATCTCTGTTTGCACAAAAAGGTGGAAAGGAGGGTGACTAACAAGTGATGAAACATACATCAAATGAAAAGAAGCATGTTCCTTATCTGAATGGCAATCCTACAAGGACAGTAGTAATTTCTAAAGCAGCAGCATTGTTAGATATTAGTGTGGGCATTAGGATTAACTATGACAACCATTAAATACGACATTACTTTAGTGGTGCCATCGCTTCATTTTACCAGCAACATTACATTAACAGCTGCTAAAGAGTTGGTATTTGGGCACGAGAGAATAGGGGGACTAGTACAGTTGCATTTCTAATGAAAAGAAGCAACTTATCTTAATGGAAAATTTAGCAGGACATGAAAAACAGTGCCTGATTCATATTACTAGAGGCATTACATTGAAAACAACATTGGTTTAACGTGTCCTTACTTTTAACAGTGGGACTGCTAGTACATTTTACCAGTGGCATTACGTAAGAGGGGCTCGGGGCAACAAACATCCAAATAGGATATCTGGGTTGGTCCCATTTTTGTTGGGTATAGCCACCTTTTACTGTGTGAGGCCAGCAAATCTAGTGTTGGACATACTCTGTTGACTTGTCCCCCAGTCCCCACTTTCTTTCCTTTTTAAACCAATAGATTGGTTTATATCGAGTTTGTACTATGTTTCCCTTGATTTCCCTATTAGACCAAGAGACCAGTTGGATAGCCAATCTCTACTACTTTTCGCCCCCATTATTTCCTCTTTCGACCAAGTCCTAGATTTAGGTAACAAATCTCCCCCCACCCCCACCCCCTTTCTTCCCTGTTTGAACCAAGTAGTACTATATTCGACTGCATGAAGTAGTTCTACTAGATTCGACTGCATGAAGTAGTTTTACCTCTTAACAGTACAAATTTAGGTGGCTTTCGAACAGCCGATCGACCCTATCTACGAGGGGGCCTGAGAAGTAGTAAAAGATATAAATGCAGCAACGTGAGGAGCTGGGGCAGTAGAGCAAGGCCAATTTCGAAGGAAGTTATACCTGAGGGTCGCCGGGATGTCGCTAGGTGGGCGGCGGGAGGCCGGATCTACCCATACTACGGCAGTGCTGTGTGGGAGAGAATGGCAAGGCACGCTGATCGGGACGCGCCGACAGTGGGTAAGAGCCGTCGCCGAGAACGACCGTGTGAACGTTGCACCTTCTCACCTTCCCCAGCGGAGGGGATCTGGCCAGATCTGTGACCAGCGGTGAGCAGAGAGAGAGTGTGGCCACCCCTGTCGTGTTTAGATCTGGAGAGGACGAGAGATTGTGAAGAGAGCAACACTAGCAAGCAAGCGCGGAGGCTCCTGCCTATATAGTGGAGTAGTTTTCTTTTTTCTACCGGAGCCAGCTTGACCTCATCATTGTCTGTCGAGAAGTCTTCATGCACGTGCCCCGGAGGCAAAGTTGTTGTCATTTTGATCTGAAGCACCGGATTAACATATAACATGAAAAATGCCACATCACAAGAAACCATAACCTCACTGCCCCAAGGAGACAACATGAATCCCGACAGACAAACTAGACGAGGATCAAAGCTCAAATTAAAGACAAACTTGTAGAAAAGGGGTCAATCGATAGATGTCCTAATTAACATAGCCGATTTGACCTAGATGGCAGCCGAGTAGTCTTCGTGCACGTGCCCCCAATGATGAACGCCTTGGAGGAACACAGTTGTCGCTGTTTAACCCTTGCAGTGATCCGAAGCACATGACACCTAATATTGCGAGATGACAATAAACCTTTTTTTAGATTTCTCATCAGAACTACAACCCTGTACAACACAGCCTGCACGATATGTAGATGATAGCCAATCCTGCCGTCTGCTGGAGTCTGGTCACATGCATGGACGAACTGATCTCTTGTGTCGTGCAGGGATCGTCCAGGCACCGACGTGTGTACAACACTGCTCCAGCACTATCGCTCGTCTCTCTCTTCTATTAACTCAGCCGACTTGCAGGGACGGGGGAGTGTGCCTATGGTTGGTTCTCAATTGCGGTCCCACATGTGTGTGCAAATGCAATGCCCGTTCCATTTGGTGAGCGGCGTTCCAAACCGACCGACCGTCTGGGGTGCGACGCGAACGCGACGGGCGTGCTGTATACTTGTGTACCGCCGTTTTCTTCAGGCTTTGCTTCATGGCGCAATCCATGGATACAAAATTATATTTAGAAGTCGAGGGCGGGGCTTTTCCCGCGTGGTAGGCGGGGCAGTTGCGCCTAGTTGGTTCGACAGAGAGGTGAGAAGATGAGGGAGTAGACTACTGCAAACGTAGGGCTGTGTGTTTTGACGGCTCGTTACTGCTGGACAGGTGGGGCCCTGTGATTTGACTTGCCATTATGATTATTACTGCAGCGCTAGACCGGGGTGAGTCTCCCCTGACCCCCTCCATGGTATATACAGGTGCTAAGACCAAGTACTCTACAATAATGGGCTTATAGCCCGCTTACATGGCACTTTTGCTTATATGTCGAGGAGAGAGACATGGGAAAAATGGTGGGAGTGGGCTCTTGTGCAACACCCTAGCTACTTACTCCTTGGCAAATGCAATAAATACTATGAAGAAAGAGATAGAGAGAACTAAAAAAATACTCTTATAGCCAACCTTATAGCTAACCTTGTTGTATGAGTGACTGTAAGTGATGACTATGTATGACATGCCAACATCAGATAGCCTAAGAGCATGGTTAATAGTATAGCCAACAGTTGGCTATAAGAAAGTGCCATGTCATCTATAGCCAACCTTATAGCCAACATGTATAACAATTAGCTATAAGTATGTGCTACTTTATTAATACATGACCCACCTTCCACTCTCACATTGTGCCTAGGAGCACGTGCTGCAGCTGGCTCTTGCATGAGAGCCCGCTTACATTCTCTCTCATATCCTCTCTCCTCCAACTAAGCATAGAAATATTATTTTACTCCTTACAGCCTGCTGACTGTACCTTATTGTACTTGCTCTAACGCACCTGGACGGAGGAAGTAGTTTCATGCATGCAAAGTAGGCAAAAAAAGCTCATTTATAGCCGTCTGAAATCTCCAAGGGCGCGACTGCGCGAGCGAGGCGACGGTCGTGGTAGGCGCGACCATGATACGGGCTGTTGACAGCCCTTGGATCTGAGATCGAACGGTCGCATGCTAAGTTGCTG
Source organism: Thinopyrum elongatum (assembly GCA_011799875.1). NCBI lineage: Eukaryota > Viridiplantae > Streptophyta > Magnoliopsida > Poales > Poaceae > Thinopyrum > Thinopyrum elongatum. The sequence continues at coordinate 326,508,272 of CM022297.1, read as the reverse complement.
AAAATTTACAGAATAACCCTCTAGGATAGGATATTCACCCATAGGTCTAGAATCACGCCATGCAACCGTTCGATCTCAGATCCAAGGGCTCTCGGAAGCCCGTATCATGGGAGCATGGAAAGCTTCGTATCACCTGTAATTTTCCCGACGCTTGACATGCGAACACGCAGATGCTATACTGTCAGGCCTACGAAGTGGGCCTAGTAGACATGACATCTAATTCGCCCCCCATAGTACTGTGCATGAAGCCATTTATCCACCGGGCAAGCCACTACCCTGCCGTTTGCACGCCCCACTCAACATTTTTACAATCAGAAAACTGCTAGCAGTTCGCTCCTACTCGTCCTCGGCCATCCTTTAACATTACGACAATTCGCTCCTAGTCGTCCCGTCCTTTCACATTACAGCAGTTCCACTAATCCTAACCCTCCTCCAAAATCCATGGCATCCCAAATCTCCATGATCGGCGGTGAGTACAAGGTTAGAACCATGACCGACGATGAGTTCGATGTCATCTACACCCGTTCTTCCGTGATGATGAAAGGATGCCTTGCTCGCTTCAAACGCATGTTCGAAAAGTCAGATGGTGATGAGTGGGTTGCTGGGCTAGATGTTGAGTACATAACTTGTGCTAGGAAAAGAGAAGGATCTAAAGGAGGAAGAGAAGAAGAAGCCCGCCTTGATCCAGGTTTGCGTGCATAACTTGTGCTTGGTCTACTACATATGCCATGCCGACGTTAAGTGCGAGGATTTTAAGAACTTCCTTGCGGACGCCAGAGTAAAATTCATTACTGTAGACTTTCATAATGACGAGGAAGTCCTGGGTCGGATAGGCCTCGTTGTAGGCCAGCCCTTCGACCTCCAGAAGAATAGGCTGGTGTCCTCCCATCAGCCTTCAATGCCGACCCTGGCAGGAGCCATGGTTGATCCTTCGTACGACAAACTGACAAAACCTCACCACAAGTTTCATCTTGCATGGGAGTGGAATTTAATAGATAAAGACCACATCCAGTACGCTGCAATGGATGCCTACCTTTGTTTCAATATCTACAAGGGTTGGATGAAGAGCGAGAGCCTAGTGTGCGGTTCAAGGAAAGAAGTATCGGCCAAGAGGAAGAGGGACAAGGATGAAGTCGAGGACATGGACGAGGAGTCCGAGTAAGGTGGCAGTGTCGTTGCTCATCGTGGTTCTAATGCAGTGTCTACCGGATTAGTTGCTTAGTTTAATTTTAGGGTGCTTAGTTTTATTTCAGGGGTGTGTTGTGCTGAGCCCCCAGCAGAACTATGTTATGTTCTTTCTCGTTACTTTAACTCTTCAGTACGTACATAGAGTACTTGTATTTCTTACAGTTCATCTTGTAGTTGGTAGTACTACCACTTGTTTCTTCACATTATATACGTACTATATATGATATGGCCAACATCATATAGCCAGTAGTTGGCTATACTATTAACCACGCTCTAAGCATGCCACATACGCAAAACACTTAAATGAGATAAGTAATTCTAAAAAAAACTTAAATGAGAGAAGTTTACCCAACGCATGAAGAAGTTTAGTTGTTAAAGAATTAAATAGGTATGCTAATTTCTTTAATAGACTTCAGCACCCCATCTAAGCACGTGCTAGCTTTTTTAATAGTACTATGCATAATTTGGCGACGAACGCTCTGTATATGTACCACCTTTTTTCTTTAATTTCACCTTGTTAGTTTTGCTCCATGGTGTAATCCATCGATACTACTACTGTACAAAAGTACATTTAAAAGGCGAGGGCGGGGTAGTCTCGCATGGTCAGTTTGACAGAGAGGCGAGGGCCTTTGTGATTTGACGGCTCATTACTGGAAGGTGGGGCATTGTGATTTGACTGCACGTATAATTGTTGCCGACGACCTGAGGAGGAGCAAAGAACTGTGCAGTATACTCTAGTTTTCCACTGGAGTACTAGTACGACAGAGGAGTGCGAAACACGGCAGCCCAGTGTGATATGGAGATAAAAAAATATCTACTAATTTGCTTGTCATCAATCCCGCGGTGCCGCTCATCGTACTAAGAAGGAAGATGCAGACACAAGTCTGGGGCGCTGCTCTCTACTGCATGAAGGGTTGTTGGCCGCAGAGTCGTAACTACTTCTTCATCGCCTCCACGACCTCCATCTCCTCGCGCATCTCCTTCGCCATCTTCTTCATTCTGTCCATGACACGGGATTTCTCGAGGCGAGCATTCATCATCTCTTCCACGACCGCATTACGTACCTTGACAGCAGCCGGGTTCTCGATGCGGAGCTTCGCCAACTCCTCCTTATGTTCCATGATGAGGGCATTAAGCATCTTCACCGAGGAACTCCTCTTCTCATGCAGCTTCTTCCAGTCGGGGTTCTCCTCCTTCAGCAAGTTGAGCTCATGGCAGAGCTTCGCCTTGTCCTCCTGAAGTTGCAGGATTTCGCTGGTCGCCTTCTTACCCGAGGCAATGCTCTCCTTCAGCAGCTTCACCAAGCCGGCAGTCAACTCCTTCTGGTTATTGAGCTCAGCGGGCATGTCGTCGAGGCTCTCCTTTAGCAGCTTCACCAAGACGTCGGTCAACTCCTTTTGCTTATTGAGCTGAGCGGACATGTCGTCGAGGGATAACGACTCTAGCACCGCCAGCTCGGCATTTTCGCCTACGCGGCTAGGGCGCTCCTGTGAGCCCTCGCCTGCCCGTGAGAGATCTTTGGAGCCTCCCCCCCGAGGTGGCGAGCCCTCTCTTTTTTTCCGTGGCCTTGGTCGCCGCTGCCTTATTACTAGTAGTTCTCGACCTAGAGCTCTGCACACCGGCCATGGCAGGGAAGGACGATCAAGAAAGACTTATGAGGAGGAAGTTAGAGTAATTTTTCGCTTGGTAGTTCTCCTTTTTATAATCTAGTAGTACTACTACTAAAACCTGCATAGTGGCAACACGTTCAGGTTTGATAGGTGTGAACAGGTTTGCACTTGATTATAGCATGGTAGTACTACTACTTTGGAATGTGATGGGAACAAGCTAAAGATTTATTGATGGTTTTGGGTTCGAAGCCCAAAACGGCTCCCGATGAGTTTCCGTGAACACAAATTTCAAGTACTACTCAAATGCGGTCGCACATGTCAGTGATATACCTGGTCGTACATGTCAGACCAAGCCGATGTGTGTCCCTTCGGTGAGACATGGGTCCGACCGACCGTCTGTTGGTGCGACCGACCGTCAAGTATTACGCGATGGAGACTTGTGGCTATCGGGTGATTGTCAGGACCAAGCATTCAAAAACTCGTGATAAATCAATTACCATCTTTTTTCAAATGACCAAGTATTCTCACAAAAATACAATACATATAGATGGAGTGATTGTCACGGTTGCAAACCGCCATGGCGCCGCAAGTTCACTGTAGCAGCAACCGAGTAGGTCATTGCATCGCTAGCAGGGAAGGAGGGCAGCTCACCTCGCCTACCATGCATGCCCAGCGGCGCCGCCACAGCTGGTCCTGCGATTTGGCTTCTCCTACCGCCCATTTGAGCAGTTGCACTAGCTGCTCATGCCATTCCGCAGGCATGCGCATTCTTTCCTCTGCAGTCGACTCTGTGAATATGATCTTTGCCATTATCCCCAGCTCGAAATCAATGCGACGCTGCCAGATGCTGACATCCCTCAGGATCTCTCCCCTGAGATCGACTTGCGCCTCCGCCTTGTGCTTCGCTGCTACTTCTTGAGCTTGCGTTGGTTTTTCCCTTGAAGAGGAAAGGGTGATGCAGCATAGTAGAGGTAAGTATTTCCCTCAGTTAAGAACCAAGGTATCAATCCAGTAGGAGAAGAACGCACAAGTCACCAACACCTGCACAAACAATCAAACACTTGCACCCAACGTGATAAAGGGGTTGTCAGTCCCTTCACGATCAATTGCAAAGGTGAGATCTGATAGAGATAGCTAAACAAAAGATAAAATATTTTTGGGTTTTTTGGTATATAGATCTGAAAATAAAAGATTGCAAAATAGTAGATCGGAAAGTAATATGATGGAAAATAGACCCGGGGCCATAGGTTTCACTAAAGAGTTCTCTCATGAAGGCAAATAATACGGTGGGTGAACAAATTACTATCGAGCAATTGATAGAAAAGCGCAAAGTTATGACGATATCCAAGGCAATGATTATGCATATAGGCATCACGTCCATGTCAAGTAGACCGACTCCTGCCTGCATCTACTACTATTACTCCACACATCGACCGCTATCCAGCATGCATCTAGAGTATTAAGTTCATCAAGAACGGAGTAACGCCTTAAGTAAGATGACATGATGTAGAGGAATTAACTCAAGCAATATGATGAAAACCCTATCTTTTTATCCTCGATGGCATCAATGCAATACGTGTCTCGCTACCCCTACTTTGTCACTGGGTGAAATCACGCAAGATTGAACCCAAAGCTAAGCACCTCTCCCATTGCAAGAAAAACCAATCTAGTTGGCCAAACCAAAACGATAATTCGAAGAGAAATACAAAGATATTAAATCATGCATAAAAGAATTCAGAGAAGATTCAAATAATATTCATACATAAGCTGATCATAAATTCACAATTCATTGGATCTCAACAAACACACCGCAAAAGAAGATTACATCGGATAGATCTCCAAGAACATCAAGGAGAACGTTGTATTGAGAATCAAAGAGAGAGAAGAAGCCATCTAGCTACTAGCTATGGACCTGTAGGTCTGAGGTAAACTACTCACGCATCATCGGAAGGGCAATGGAGTTGATGTAGAAGCCCTTCGTGATCGATTCCCCCTCTGGCGGGATGCCGGAAAAGGCCCCAAGATGGGATCTCACGGGAACAGAAGGTTGCGGTGGTGGAAAAGTGTTTTCGTGGATGCCTCTGGTGGTTCTGGAATATTTGTGAATATATAGGAGGAAGAGCTAGGTCAGGGGAGTCCCGAGGGGCCCACAAGGTAGGAGGGCGCCCCCTCTAGGGTGCGCCCTCCACCCTTGTCGCCGCCTCGTGGCTCTTCTGACTTTGACTCCAAGTCCCCTGGGCGTCTTCTGGTCCAAGAAAAATCATCGTGAAGTTTTATTCCGTTTGGACTCCGTTTGGTATTCCTTTGTTGCGAGGCTAAAAAACAAGGAAAAAACAGAAACTGGCACTGGGCTCTAGGTTAATAGGTTAGTCGCAAAAATAATATAAAATAACATATTAATGCATATAAAACATCCAAAACAGATAATATAGTAGCATGGAACAATAAAAAATTATAGATACATTGGAGACGTATCATTCGCCAGGCGCAACTCCTTCGAACTTGTCTCCAATCGATGCGACGCTTCCTCGATCCCATTTGCCCTTGCTGCCCACCACCTGAAACGCAGCCCTAGCATGTCCTCCGGCGCCATCGATCTTTGATTCCAGAGCAATGGATCCCCTCTGAAACACATGTGGGTTTCGCTCAAAGGCGGCAGTGCTGCGGGCCGCAGCGAGAGGACAGCCCACGCGGGATCCGGTGGGCGAGGCGAGGAGGTGAGCGTAGGCGCTGGGAGAGCCCTACAAGGCTAAGATAAAGATAGTAGTACTACTCCACTCCGTACATATTTAAATACAAAGGCCACCAACAGTAACCCAGGCAAAAATTGATCATGCTTCCTATGTCCTGGTTTATTGGCCCCCTTTTTATTTTGTGCCAACTTTTGACCAAAAATTTAACTAAGAAAATGTTAATACATGTCTCAAAAAATTATATCATTGGAATCACATTTGAAAATAGTTTTTGGTGATATTACTTTTTATGACATGCATAAATTTTGTGTTACTTAAAATTATGGTAAAAAATTGGCACAAAATATGAAGGAGACCAATGGAAGTAGTAACCCATGATTTAACTAGTCACATGCACGCAGTGGAGTAGTAATGTCATTCTCAACTACTTCCTCCCTCACGTCCACTCAATTTGCATGCGTTGTATTAATTGACCATCAATTAAGTGAACGACTTTACACGCGTCAAATTATCACATGGGGTGGATCTTCGTACAAAAATGCGTCCCACCGTGTACCCGCATGTGCGTGCGAGGGAATCAGTGCGTGCGTGCACATCTTCGCTTCGTGCACGTACTGCCAGTGTGTGTGAGAGAGGACGAGTACATTCTTCTGGAACCAGCAGCACGTCACTGTGATCAATCCACACAAGAAGGTCGCGACAACGCCTCCACATGTGCCACATGGCTTCATGGATGCCCCCACATCATTTTAATCATAATATATTAACTGAAAAAGGGAGAGACACTGTGTAGCGTGCCATTGGAATTCTAATTTACGTGTTTTGCACATACTGAAAGTACTAGTAAGGTACACGCGCATTGCACGCATGAGATTTGGCAACCAAATTATGAATAAATACCATACTATAGCATGTAAGCTTTGAGTCATATATGCATGATGTAGACGTTCATTTAATTCTTATAGTTCATCTCATTCAAAATCAATTAGTTTTTATAAAAAAGTTAATCTATTTTAAGATTCATGGAATTGTGCGTTGTAAAGCATGAAGTAAAAACAAATAATGGCAATTCATCTAGAAAAAAAAGTTTGGGCAATTATGATACGAAAGATTCAAGAAAAAAGGAGAAGTGCTTGTGTTTTGAGGTTTGTGCATTATGCTTAAGTTCAACCATGGAGTCTTCTAGATTGTACATGTGGCAGAATCTGGTGGAATGTAGATGATATCCAATGGCCAATAGTGCTCGGATTTGTCGTCTCTGCACCGTCGGATTGGCTTCATCCAACGACCATCTTTCATAGTTATTCACACACTATATAGGGGTATAGATATAGATATAGATATAGATGTATAGATATTGACTAGTGGCACATCATCTATAGCCTTTCTACACGCTCATTTTTTGTACAAATGTGCTCCATCGTGTACCTGCGCGTTTGTATGTGGGAACGAGTGCGTGTGTGCACCTCTTCTCTTTCGCACACGTAGTCCGTGTGTGTGAGAGATACTAAGAAATGGTGAGGGAATGTGTGTCAATGCAATTTGTGTGAAGGAGAGGCCTGTATACATACACGTATGTGCATGGGGCCGGGGTGATATACGAGAAGGGAGGGGAGGGGTCAACCGCGCGAGATATCGATAGAGACACATAGAGGGAAGAGCTCTATGAGCGTACAAGCACTGGGATATGGGGGGGGGGTGCACTGGAAGATGGTGCGAGGGGCCAAGTGGAGGGAGACTGTGAAGGAGTGCACAAGTGCGAGATCGATATTTAAAGAGAGGGGGCGAGAACGTACGCGGTTGCGCGCAGTGGCGGAGCCATGAAAATTAAATGAGCTAGGGGGCCAAGCATTGCTAATCCTTTATGGGGAGGGCCAATTCATCAACTTAAACCAGTTTACCAGCAATTGATCTACTAATCACATTCCTATTAGCCTCAATATAGTGATGTTAGGGGGGGCCAGGGCCCTTGCTGCCCCTGTCTTCGCCACTGTGCGCGCGTCTGAGAGATGAAGCAGAAGGCATGGATGATGACAGGGAGACGATGGATAGATAATGTGTGTGTATTAGCTATGTAGTCCTATATAGGGAGGTCGATTGATCGATGTGTATGTGGGAAAGAGGGTGAGACCTGACTAGATATATAGATCGATCGGTTTGTGTGTAAAACTGGGAAAGAACTAGCTATATATATACACACACATAGAGGAACATCGATCGTTGCACATGCATGTGAGAGATAAAGAATGCCCGAAGTGATGAAGAGGGGGAGGGGTGTGTGTGTGTGCATGCATGGGAGACCACCCGAAGAAAAAGATTGCGTGTGTGCGATGGATAATGCCGAGTGGTAGTGTGTGTGCATGCATGCACGAGAGGAAGTTAGTGGTACAACTATAAAGAGAAGATGACTGTGTGGGTGTAAAAGACTAGGTGAGGTCATAATCAACGTAAAGTTGAATTCAAATATTTGAATAAGAGATCATGATGTTTGAAACCCATGCATGCATGAATATAACTGAGATATGCGTGGTGTGGTTTGGAAACGAGCATGCTATACTGTATGCACATTGAACAAGGTCAGACTGATTTGAATTTGAGATACCGATGGCAGGCATTGTTTGGCCACATTGCATCCATGCATGGACACACTATTCAAATTGGAGATGATGGGTGGCTTTCGCATCACATATCTATACCCCTATATAGTGTGCGAATAACTTTGAAAGATGGTTGTTGGATGAATTCAATCCGACGGTGCAGAGATGGCAAATCCGAGCACTACTGGCCGTTGGATATCATCTGCATTCCACCAGATTCTACCACATGTACAATCTAGAAGACTCCATGTTGAACTTAAGCATAATGCACAAACCTCAAAACACAAGCACTTCTCCTTTGTTCTAGAACCTTCCGTATCATAATTGCCCAAACTTTTTTTCTAGATGAATTGCCATTATTTGTTTTTACTTTATGCTTTACAATGCACACTTCCATGAATCTTAAAATAGATTAACTTTTTTTATAAAAACTAATTGATTTTGAATGCGATGAACTATAAGAATTAAACAAACATCTACATCATGCATATATGACTCAAAGCTTACATGCTATAATGTGGTATTTATTCATAATTTGGTTGCCAAATCTCATGCGTGCAATGCACATGTACCTTACTAGTCTAAATGGTGTGTGTGTGTGTGTGTGTTGTGCGTGTTAAACACATTGTACATAGTATCATACATGGTTTAGATTCCGAACATCTAGCTAGAGCATACATGTACTATGATTTGAATTCAACATAAAATGGATACATATATTTGAATTCGAGATCGTATGTACATGTAGTTCATATTTATATGGGAATTTACTACTCCTATATTCATGTCATGTGTTGTGGAGATTATATTTAGATGGTTGTATAACTAACTCGAGTACAATCCCATTCAAACACGGAAAATGTACTCAAATTTAGTCCATATGCTAGACAACACGAATTGTTTTTTATTGTTGAGGGAAGTTGTCGTGGTTTTGTCACGGCAGATGTCCTAGTGAAAGGGCTTAAGCGTGAAGCCATCACAATGTAGGTTAGCTCGAAGGGGTTGAATGGGACGAGAGACACAGGTTTACCCAGGTTCGGCCCCTGACAATGAGGTAAAAGCCTACGTCCTGCTTTGAGTTGTATTGCTTGAATCTCGATTACATGGGAGCGAAATCGCTTGACCTAGCTATTGATCAATTGTTTCTTGAGTCAACCCGCCACAGGGTCTCGCCTTTATATACATAGGTCGATGCCCTGGGCTTACAAGAGTCCAAGTCGGATCACGCAACATGACCGACTCTGGGTCTAATTATCTTGCCTTTCTAGACAAGTCACTGTCGGGCGGCTTATAGGCGCCGGGTCTCGCACCATCGTCTGGGCTTGGGCCTCCGGCGGCTCACCACCTAAGCCGCCCTCTAGATTCTTCATCTGGCCTCTTGGGCCTTCTTCAGATATTACCTTTTGAGTCGCCAACAGTGTAACCCGGCCCCACCTGGGCGGGTCACAACGCGGGGTTACATCCCCAACATTAGGCCCCAGATTGGCTTGAACCTATTCAAGTCAATCTTCACTGCATCCCTTTGGCGAGTCTTCCTTGATCTTTCCCATTATTCATTTTTGAACAAATCATTGTAACCCGCCATGACATCACGTAACATAAATTTAGAAAAACCCGATGACATCACAAAGGATCTTTTCACATCAATTAACTGCTCGAGAATCGAGGCACCTCCTCTGTTAACATAATCATGACGCCTCCTCGATTATTGCACCTGCCATTTTACTGTTTCACTTTCCCCTTATAAATAGGGACAGGGGGATTCCCATCTCACTTTTACCCCCTCCTTGCTTCCACTTCATCTTCCTCCTCGCGACCGTCACCGCCCAAGAGCTCCGCCGCTCCGGTCGACCTTCCTCAGCAACTCCAACAAAGGACGCTGCATCAACCTGATCGAACCAGAAAACTGCGGTGCTTCTCCGCTCATCGCTCAAATCTTCAGGTACTACTCTTTTTTCTTGATTCATATCCACATTAGGATGCCCTTGTTCACAGGGCGCGTCGGAGTTCATCGTAGTTCGACGTAGTTCATCCCTCTGCCACTTAGAAAACTTAGTTCAATACAAAAACTAGATAGAAGCCATGCGGTGGCAGTTTTAGCTCTTATTTCACATCTTGCATAGATCCCCTTTTTCCAGAACCCTTGCTTAGGTTGCTACTTCCTTTGCTGCTGTATTTTAGGTTTAGCAAATGTTCCTCATTTCTTGAACTGTCGTAGATCCAAAATTATAGGCAAAATCAGCGGAACCTGTTCGTCCTTCACTTAGCAGAATCTTAATCATCCTAGGTCCACAAACGACCGGTCTGCCTCTTATTGACTCTTGGCGGCTTAATAACAATTTCATGACCCGCTAGCTTCTGACAGTTTAGCAATGAATTTACAACCCACCAACCTTTGCCAGCTTAACCATGAACGTATGACCCGCCAGCCTTTGGCGGCTTAACAATGAACTTATGACCCGCCAGCCTTCGACGGCTTATAATGCAATGTCTTTTAACCATCATTTAGGCGGCTTAACCTTGCAATTGTAACCCGCCATGCTTTTGCCTTCTATCACAGCTTGTTTCCCATCATGACGAGAGCCCCAACTTCTTGTGATTGGGTTGCCTCAAGAGTTTCCGAACTCTCACTCAACGAGTATGTGGAGATGGGGGTCTTGCCGTCCAAAGAGACTATCCATTGGCGAGCCCCTGGTTCTGAAGTTGTTCCTCTTCCCCAAGAGGGTGAGGTAATTGTCTTCACAGATCACCTCCTCCGGGGATTTTCACCACCCAGATCAAAGTTCTTTCGAGATGTTCTGCACTTCTATAAGCTTCACCCCCAAGACATCGGACCCAATTCTGTCTCCAACATATGCAAATTTCAAGTTTTTTGCAAAGTGTACCTTCAAGAATAGCCCAGCGTTGGCTTGTTCCGAGAATATTTCTATCTGAACCGCCAAACTGAGATGATAGATGGTCCTAGTCTCGAACTTGGTGGGGTTTCTATTCAGAGGTGAAGGGACATCATCTTCCCTGTAGCCACACTACCCAGCCATCTGAAAGATTGGAACCAGACGTGGTTCTACTGCAAAGATACCTCCCCGGCCGAGGAAAATCCCTTGTCGGGTTTCCGCGCCTTCCGGCTCAGCCCCAAACACGAACTCCCAGACCGCATCACAGCTGCAGAACAGACTAAGTATTCCACTACTTTTTCAAAAATTAGAGCCTTGGTAGCTAACGGCTTAACATGAGTTGATCTGGTCCGCTGTTGGGTCGCATGGAGGATTTTACCCTTGAGCTGCCGCACCAGCTTAATGTGTCAGTACACTGGTGACACAAAAGATCCACAACGCTACAACCAAGCTCGTCTGACTGACCAACAGATCAATGATATGGTCAAAACACTTCTTGGGGAGACTCTGGAGAACTGCAGCAAAGCGGGATTAAACCCTTTCTACACTCTTAACCCGGCCCCAACTGTAAGTAGTTGGGAAGAATCCTCATCTTATATGCTTATTCCCTGCGTTTTATATTCTTAACTTTGTACCTATTTACATGAATACAGATCGGCTCTTCCTTCTGGAAAAAGAGAGTGCCAGCTGTCCCACCTACCAAGAAGCAAAGAGAAAAAACCCGTGCTCCGGCTCGCCGCAAGAAACAAACAGAGCAGGAGCTCCTTGAGTTAGATGACTCAGAGGTAGAACTTGACTCCCTTGGTCTTTTTTTATGCAACTTATTGATGCCGATTCATCTCAGGAAAACACGGAGACAAGCCAAGCTCCTGATGCAGAGGTAACTATAATTTCCTCCGACTCAGAACCCCCGCCAAGACAGAGAACTCGGTGGGTCAGTCGGAAAGTAAGATTTTCTCATCCTCTCGCTCATCTGGACCCCAATTTCCTTTTGAAGAAACAACAACACGAAGAAAAACATGCAACCCGGAGCAGTGGTGGTGGAGACCTTGCGACCGGCTTACCCAACACGCCTGCCCCTAGCAAATGTCGTAACGAGGCGCCTCATAGTCCAACTCTTTCCTTTCCAAAGACGGGTCTCATGCGTCAACCTCTTAATTCTTCCAACTCAAATTACCAGGGAACACCTCCATCATCCGGCGACTCTACTGGCACCCAAATGCCTATTTTCAAAATTACCCAGGGGTAAGCACTTTCATTTGTTCATAGACCACTTATGATGATATACTTATGCTCTTGTGTTTTTGTCACAGAGGCGTAGCAAAAGCAGGAAAGAAACAAAAGGTGGGTGGTTCTTCCAAGGACTCCCAGGCTGCTGAACCGGAGAAACAGGTGCCAGAAGCCCATGAGGCTTTAGAAAATCCTGAAGATCTCTCCAATGACCCGCCACCATAGACTAACGCCACAGATCTCGAGCCAATGCACACTGAATTCAATCCGGCTACTCATCCAGACCCGCCAAGTCCTAAGCCGCCGAGCCCTGCCAAGCCATCTAAAGAGATCCCTTCCGAGAAAATCACTGACGATGTCACCATTACTAGCACCGGTTATATAGAGCCAGGAACTCCTACTATCTTGGCTAAGCACAACGCCAAAGAAGAGTCGCCGGCCATAGACAAAGGCAAGCTAAGTCTAGACTTGCAGATGTATGCAGAATTCAGTGCAGGTGAGTTGCACGGAGGTTATCTGAGCCGCCTCCACACAAGCCACGGCATGGAGGCTGGCCTGGTTAACCTAATGAAGCAAAAATACGAGGTACAACTTAAACCCCTTTCCATTAGCTCATATACGCATAGTCATGTAGCCCCAAGGGCCGGCTCATCCTAACAAGGATGAACTGGGTCTTCCAATCAGTAACTTTGAAAAATGACCATACATAGCCTTCCAAGGCAGGCTTATCCTAACAAGGATGAGCCGGGTCTTCAGAATATTACTTTGAAATGAATCAATATGTAGCCCTCCAGGGCTGACTTATCCTAACAAAGATGTGCCGGGTCTTCGAATCAGTGACTTTGAACGACCTACATTAGCCCCCAAGTGCCAGGCATATTGCTTGCAATGTGGCTAGGACTTAAACAATGATTTCATCATGAATCACCACCATGTTAATTTGTCTTCATGATTTCATATCCGTATTGCAGGAAACTTTAGCTCACCAAGAGTCAAAACTAGGCGAGCTGAAGAAAAGCATCGAACACCAAGAGGCGGAAACACGGAAGGCTGAATCCAAGTTCCAATTTTCTTTGAAAGAGAATGAAAAACTTAAGGCCAATTTTGCCACTGAGAGAGCCGCCTGGGAGACTGAGAAGGCCGCCTTAGTGAAGCACGCTGAGGACGCCAAAGCACAGCTTAAGCCGGTCGCTAATGAGCTTGTCGGCTTAAAGCAACATATAACCCATATGACAGCCGCCATCTTTGGTAAGACTCACGTACAACTCATCATCTGTCTTGATTTTTCTGTAACCCGACGAGCGGTTCTTAATATATAATCTTTAACCCGCCTGGCGACTTGTATGCAAATATTGAACAGGCCCCAGAAGCACCAATATTGGTCACAATATGCTGCAAAAATTGAAGGCTGTCTATTCATTGACAGAGCAGTTGTACGCTGGTACACTGCGCAGCCTCGTCGCTTTATCAGGTGGCAAGAAACCCCCGACCCATATCAAAGTTGTGCTTGACCAGCTCTCCACGACGCCGGCTCAAGTCGAAGAATACAAGCTATCAGCCGCCCGAGCTGGAGCCATTGTCGCTCTAGGCCAGGCCAAGGCATGGCAATCAGAACTTGACCCGGTGGAAATAGCCACCGGATGTCCAGAGTTCAAAGACGACGGGTCCATCTTTGAGGAGCAAGATTTCAACAATTGTGTTAGAGAGATGCGGCCCATAGCTTGCAAGCTGATAGAAGAACTGAATCTGAACCACTACACACCGGCTTACGATGAGAACAATAACAAGGTTAAGCCACCCACGCATGAAGCGATGGATCTTGTTCCTCCAAGGCGTAAGCACATCTTCGCCCCTGACCTTGACCCTTCAGTTATTATTAATGATGAAGCCACTTTCGAGGCCTTAACCGACATCGACTGGACATCGGCTAACCTTCAGATGGTCGAGGAGGACGAGCCAGTGCAGGATGACCCGGAGCCTTCAAGGCGTCTAGAAGAAAACTAAGCATAGAGATGATGATGTTTCCGGCGGCTCTCAGGCCCGTTTAGAGGAGTGCAGCTCCAAAAACACTTGATTCACAATATTTTGGGCTCAGTGAAAAGCCTTGTAATAGGGTAGCTTTAAAACAATGATCCGCCCTATTATGCCTTCGTGCATGCTTATCTCAAACCTTGATTCAATAGCTGAACTTTGTTGCTTGCTTGATCCATTAGATGAACCGTGTAATGTTTCTGCTTTTCATCAGATCTTGTATACTTTTCAAAGATTCATCAGTGCTCGCACATGCGACTTAGATGTAGAAGCACATAAGAGGTCACAAAATTCTCAAAAGCTCAACACCTCATATAGGTAAAGAAATCAAGAATTAACTGGCGACAGGACATCAAAAGCCAGGGCGGGTCACCAACCCCTCAAGATTTGTAGCCTTGTAACCATGGCCATCTAAATCAGAACCATCTGGCGACTTAAAGCCCAAAGCCAGGGCGGGTTACCAAACCCGAAGACTCATGATCTTATGCCATGATTGAAAACATCATCATGGCCATGAAGCCAAAATAAACATGTTGGCGGGTTAAAAATCAAAACCGCGGCGGGTGACAACCCGAAATACGCAAATATGAGAAACATAACTCAGAGCCTCATGACCCGGAAATTTCTTAAGTTTCATAAAAAAACTTAAGATAACAAAAAATATTTCAAAGGCAAAGAATATGCAATCTTCAAAATTAAGCCGGCCTTAAAGGTACGACTATAAAAGGTTGGCACACATGCCTCAAGGCTCACAAGCCTCATGGCTTACAGGCCGCATGGCTCACAGGCCGCATGTTTT
This sequence comes from Thinopyrum elongatum, assembly GCA_011799875.1. Classification (NCBI taxonomy): domain Eukaryota; kingdom Viridiplantae; phylum Streptophyta; class Magnoliopsida; order Poales; family Poaceae; genus Thinopyrum; species Thinopyrum elongatum. The sequence continues at coordinate 326,493,230 of CM022297.1, read as the reverse complement.
GCTTTCAAGGCCGCAAAGCCGTGGTTTATCCTAGCTCACTGTAAGCCGGCTCTCACGTGACACAAAACTGTCATTTTAACCTTGACAAGTTCAGGGTCTCACTGGTACAGCGAGGTGCTATACAAACGGTGTTTAACCCCTTTCCGCGACGGCATTTGGAACCGTAGCCAAGTGAGTGGCTGCGATAGGGGGGTCCTTCCCACATGACCCAGAAACCGTCGGGGATATGGAGCCATCATCCAGAGGCCTTGCAAAATGTAATTGTATGCGATGCAGCACATACTAAATTCGTTCGCACATGTGGGATCGGTGATTAAACATTTCTAATGATGCAGTGAAACCAAACGGTGTGTCGTAATGAACTGTTTGGGAAACAGTATGTAAGGCACATGGGCCAACATATGAATTATGTGCGATATGTGCCCCATCACACATGAGTTTTCTACGGAACCCGTCTGCCATGCAAGACTCTATCACACACGTTTCCCAACAATTACCGTGTGCGATAATGTTCTATCACAAAAGGTTCAGGGGAACCTTCACACACATACAAGTGCTGCAGACCGTTTGTGATTTGTTGTGTATCACCGACGGTTGCGGCAAGAGTGACGTGTGCTTTTCGTTTGGGATCCCACACTTTTCCTGAAAAATTTACGACTGGGATTGTATTTTACACTGGGCACGGTTTACTCCGAGTTCTCGTGTGCGATAACATGATATCACAAACGGTTCCAGAGCCCCTACGCACACGTAGTAGTGCTGCAAATCATTTGCGATCTGCTGTGTATCTCCGACGATTCCGCTATGATTGACGTATGCTTTCCGATGTGGATCGCACACACTCATTTAGTTGAACCGTGTGCGGAGCAATTGCCAAGTTAAAACAAAAATATCCCATTTGAATCAGCATGCAAAAAGCAAATTCGCCACAATATTCAATTGAACAAATAGTGTCCACAGGAAGAACATTCATCAGATTTTGCAACAATTGCAATTGAACATATGGTAGCTAAATTCCAATGATTTGTCGACACATATATGCATTACATAATTAATCATAGTGTACGAAATACGTAGACCTCATCAGATGGAAAACAATGGATCCATGTGTATATGTTTAGCAGCTAACTCTTACTCAATGTTTCAGGAGAACGCATGCTGAAATCTTCATTATCACCAGTGGGATTGATGTAGTGATTCAGGAAGAAGTCGCTGATAAATCTTCGAACCATCAGCGATTCACCAGTGGGGAGCAGTTCATGGGTCCTTGGTTCTAAGATGAGCTGCAGTATTTTTAAGATCATAATGTGCCATATGAGTGGAGTAGAAGATATTAATTAAGATAGACTTACTGGTACTAATTCGCGAGCATCTTCACAACTATCAGCAGATTTGCAGATAGAGATCATGTGTCTGCAAACATAGTATCCACAAAGGTTGGTCCCTGCTTGTAGCTGAGGACATTGATTTTTTTTATAGAATTAGTCATGTATTTGTCCTGTTAGGAACAACCTAACCGGTGTTAGATGTATTTTTTTCTCTGGACAGAAATAGAAAGAGGTTTATTTAGAAGCTTGAACATTTGACTAGCGTAAGAAAAGGTATTTGCAGACTATTGGATAAAATTTCCGAAAAAAAGGATTTCGGTGTGTTACCGGAGAAACGATCTCGTGCTGCAGAGGTAGTTCCCTCTTGAACAGGTTCCCTGGTTTAGTTTTCCACAATGTGAGCACACTGCAAATGAAGATGAATTTTGACAACATCAATTATTGAACCAGATATGAATGCAAATTAATTTCAACATCATAGAATTCAATACCTATCCATGAATTGCTGAAGATGCGTCAGATCCTGAGCGTTTGTTGGCTCTCTAAGAGAATCCATGTAGTAAACTGTGTTCTTGTTTTGAACAATGAATACCAATATCCAGTGATTGCTACATATTAAAAAAGCCATGAACTTATGAATTATGTTGAAATTTGAAAGACATTCAGTGTATGCGTGGTTGTTTACTTGACTTACCGTTCATGATATGGCCAGAGAAATGATTATGTATGGGACGTGTTTTTGAAGATACGGACGACCGTGTTAATGGCCCACTCCCGTTCATCCTTACCATGTAATGTTGTGCCATTTGCTAATGTAGGATCTATGAAATACACACTCTCCCTTTTTCTTCTCTGCGCGTTCAATCCCCTGAGAGGAATAAAATGCAGTTAGCTGTTTATCATTTATAGCCTTGTATGGAGAAGTTGATCAGAGTTTGTTAAGTACTTACAAAATCAGGCATCTAACAAGAGTGGCATCGAGCTCGTTGAAGTTGAAGAAGAGATGTAAGTCCTCGAAACCCACACTAATGGAACCAACATCGTGTCGAAAATGATCTCTATTGTAGTGGACTAGCAGAACATGATGACCTGCTGACATTTGATCCATGCAATATTTATGTAACTCGTGGCAACTGAAGCTGCACTCATCAAAGTATTCGCCAACAAGAAATGGCTGGCCATGGACATAATTGCGTGCTTCAAGTACGTCTGCTTTATTTTTAGCAAGATGCAAATCTATTTCTTCATCATCCATGCCGTCAGAAATAATATTACTCCCCGATTCGAACAACTTGCTGTTAATTTGGTTCTGGGCGATGAGTGCTTTAAGTAAGAGGCAATCGTTCTCTTTCCTCTTCGCTCTCCCGGCGCGCTTCCTCGCGGGTGCAGCCTTTTTGGACGCTTCCTTCTTGGTACTTGAAGCACTTCTGGTAGAACGTCTGGTTGGCTGAAAGGTAGACTGCCGAGCAGACGGTGAAGCTTCGACGGACTGCTTAGCAGACGGTTTAGCTATGCCGGACCGCTGAGCCGGCGGTGTTGCTGTGACGGACTGCTGGGCTGTAGGAGCAGAGGCATCGGACTGCTGACCATGCGTTGAAGCTATGTCGGGTTTCTGCGCAGGTGGTGCCAACTTGTCGGTGTGCTGAGGAGGCCGTGCCAACGCGTTGGTTTGCTGAGCAGGAAGTGCTGACGCATTGGTATGCTGATCACGCAGCTGCGGACCGATGGACTGATGAGCTGTCGGTTTTGGACCTACAAATTGCTTAGCAGGCGGTTCCGAAGCATCAGGCTGCTTAGCAGTCCATTCCACTAGGTTGGTCTGCTGAGCATGTGTTGTAGCTGGGTCTCCCCCCGCTACTTTAGCGGCCGGCATCTGAACTGGTGGTGCGTCTTCAGCAGTTGTAGGCCTTGCCACTGGCTGCTCTGGGGCGGACGATGACATGGCCTGTACGGCACAAAGTCGGGCCGGCTGATCACAGGTTGATGCATCAGCCGTCGGATTATGAGTATTAGGTTCTTTGGGGGAAGCACACGAGAGCTGCTGTGGCAAGGAGAGCGTCACCGGTTGAGGGGCGACATTGGTTGCTCTTAGCGGGGCTTCAGGGATCTCATCCATGAACTCTATTTCCTTTTGTGGCCATTGGATGTGATGTAACAGTGTTTCTCCCAAGGTCCTTTGCTCATCAAAGTCTCCTAGGACATTCTTCAGGGCAAATTCATTGAATCCAGGCTTTACTTCAGTCACGTAGCACTTCACACAGCCCGGCTTCAATGGCACATTGTCCAACAAGAGGCCCTCTTCCAAGAAGGGTGGGCAAACCCAGGCTGTTGCACATTTTAATGTACCTTCATAGTGTGTAAGCACACCCTTCAGTCTGTCTTTCATTCTAGATTGATCAGATATAGCATCATCATGAGCAGCTGCAATCTCAGTGTCGCTGGGGTCAGCTGATGCACAGCTACTCTTGTGCGGTGTTGTCACACAATAACCAGCATCCTCCATGCCCGCCTCCCCTCCCATCTGCTGGCTATCTGTCAGTGTTAGAGTCTTCTGCATCATCATTGACTCCTCAATATCCTTTCGAATAGCCGGATACATGTCCTTCCTCAACCTTTCATACAATTCATTCTGCTTCATTTCACTCCTCTCTTTTTTCATGCTGGGCCTCTCTTCTTTGCTGAGTGTGAAAGCCCTCTTGTGTGGGACATTAACACCTATACCCCTTGCACGGCCAGGGGGCTCTCTTGTTTCCAGAGCATCGGACAGAATGTCACATGGCCCTGAGTTCTTGTGGAACCTTCCAGGGATCTTGGAAGCCTTTAACATCACGCAATACAGTTCTTCGTCATGTGAGTTTTCAAAGTAATAAGTTCCGTCATCACGCCTCCTTGCACGTGCCCGCAAGTAGTCTCTAGCGAGTTCGCCCCTAATTTCACTAAAGGCCGGTTTCCCACCCGCCGCTACTGCTTCTTTGTCCTCCTGGTCCCATATCGATTTCATGTCGTAGTATCCTACCACACCCATACGGTGGGGGTGTGTGTTCCGCTTCTGAAGTTCCGATTGCTTGGCACTCTTCTCAGCAAACTCTGTAGTTGCCCTGACCCTTTTGAATTCTGCCCAGTCTGCCTTTGTAATTTGGGGGTATGCGGGGATTGGGTCCTTGCCTTCACTCAAGTACTTCTTGTACAGCACGTGCTTCCAGTTTCTCCAAGCATCCCTAGCCTTCTTCAGTGCAGCGTGTTCCACCTGCATTCTCCACTGCTCTGGAACGTTGAAGTGATCCATGATCTCCTGGACTATCCTTTGCCGTGTTTCTGTGTCAGCCTTCCAAAACCCCGGCAGATTAATGTTGAGCCTTGCCCTGCCAACAAATCCACACACACTCCTGAACCTCGTGCGTGCTTTATCTGGTTTAGTTGGAGCCCAAGACTTTAAATCTATCTCGGTTACTTCATATACACCTTTAGGCTGGTGTGTGGGCTTCCTTGGAGCGTTCCTCCGTGTCCAGACCGGAAGGGTAATTGCTGCAGCTCTATCCCATTCAAGATTACTTGATCCCTCACCACCTGCTAAAGACCTAGGCTTGTCGGAATCAGATGATGATACATCGCCTGGAGCATGAGTGCTGTCGCTGCTACTCGGCATCTACAAAGAACACATGTGAAACTCAGGAAAGGAGGATAAGCATAAAACTAACAACTTGGTATCAAGCTGTCTAAACATGTCATGCAATAATTTAGAAAATGTACGGCTTATTTGTTAAGTTTGTGTGACTCGGGCGCCCGCGATCTATAAATCGGCAGTAACTTATTGGAACAAATACATCTTATATGTACTAGTTAGGAAGGTAGATAATGAACATATATACGCTCTCCGTTATTTTATAGCTAATTTGGGAACATATGGAACGAAATAGGAAGAGGGATTGCGAGGAAATATGCCTCACCGCGATGGAGAGCAGTAAATAACAGGTTTCTTAATGCAAACCTGGTAGGACCACAGGAGAGGCGAGGGTTACAGGATCGATATGCTCGAGGGTGGCTGGCGAGCAAACGAAGACGGCGAGGCGCGGACAGCCGCGTGTTGGGAACGGCAGTGGAGGTAGGGTTGACGCCGAAGAACGGGCACATGGCCGAGGTGAGCACGCTGGCACTGGAGAGGGTTCTACTGTGGATCTGGGGGAGGGGGAGCTGGCGATGGAGATTGGGTGGACAAGTTGAGTGAAACGCGGGCGGGCGGTGGGGGGGTGTTGGCGGCCTAGGTGAAAAGGGTGAAAAAATATCCCCGGTCGCCACGCGGAAATGCCTATGCAAACGGTTGCCTCTAAGCCCTCGTGTGCACAAAGAGAATAATTTCGTTTGAAATGAAGACATACTAATTTTGAAATGAAGACGTGAGTTCATCGTTTCGCCTCTAAATTTTTCCCACGTTAAGCCATTATACCACGGGTTTGATTTGCTGGCGCATTTCAGGTCTCGTGTGCTATATTTAAGACATTTTTTGGCATTTACCGTGCATTTTGGCATATAAATCGAATCCTAGCCGGACTGCATTTGCTGTCGAAAGGGATGAGGATTGCCGTTCGATTTGGGAGCATCCAACGGTGCAGACGTACGATCCGTGGGGTTTGGGTTCTGGCCAATCAGAACGCACGACTCAGATCGCACGCGCAGCAAGGGAGGGGCATCGGCCACGGTTTGGTAGGCACGCGGCTTTCGTGAGTGAACCGTGTGCTATTTGAAAACATTTACATGAACTAACAACATATTTTTGTTTGAATGAAAACAAGAGTTCATCGTTTCGCCTCCAAATTGTTTTCCACTGTAAGAAATCACCATTGTACCCTATGGTTCGATTTTCTGGTGCATTTTAGGTATCGTTTGCTATATTTGAGTCATTTGCTATAGTCGCAACTACACATGGGTGCTAGCTAGTGATACGTCTCCAACGTATCTATAATTTTTGATTGTTCCATGCTGTTATATTATCATTCTTGGATGTTTTACAATCATTTTATAGTCATTTTATATCATTTTTTGGTACTAACCTATTGACATAGTGCCCAGTGCCAGTTGCTGTTTTCTGCATGTTTTTTCATCGCAGGAAATCAATACCAAACGGAGTCCAAATGCAGCGAAACTTTTTGTGGATTTTTTTTGGACCAGAAGACATCCAGTGGGCCGGAGAAGCACCTGGGGGGTGCTCCGAGGGGAGCACAACCCACCAGGGCGCGCCTGGAGGCCCAGGCGTGCCCAGGTGGGTTGTGCCCACCTCGGTGGCCTTCCGTACCGCCTCTTTGCTCTATAAACACTCAAATATTCCAGAAACCCTAGGGGAGTCGACAAAAATCAATTCCAGCCGCCGCAAGTTCCAGAAACACCAGATCCAATCTAGACACCATCTCGGAGGGGTTCATCATGTCCATTGTGTCGGCGTGCGACACCTATGGGATCCCAAGGGACCCCTTTACGATTCGGCAGGGAGAGAGGTATGCACAAAGAGCAGAACCAACGATCGACGCGGGGCGATTTTACCCAGGTTCGGGCCGCTAATCAGCGTAAAACCCTACTTCTGCCTTGTTTTATTATGAGTGTTCTTGAACCCAGACTCCAGGAGCGCTTGCAATGAACAGTACGTTCAAAGAGCAGCTACGCATGCAGAATGGGCTAGAAGATCCTCCTCCCCTGTAGCAGTTGCCTTGGGCCTCCTTTTATACGTCTAAAGGGGTCACCACAGTGGCAAAATGTACATACATTGAGGTGTAAAGTAGCTACAGGGTCATCATACCTAACCACTGACGGATTAGGACGAATGCATTTAATGCACCGTGAGGTGTCCGTTTAGGTGTCCTCATCTTCTTGGGGATGGAAAAAGGAGCCATCCCATCAGCACCGCTTAAGCTCTCCTCCACTGGCGCGTCGCCACGCATCCAGAGAAGGACCCAGAATGTCAGGCTTGTTGCTGTGTTGAAGCGGTGGCACAGTGGCAGAACCTTGCCGGGCGCTGAATCTTGCCGAGCGCCGAATCTTGCCAGGCGCGAAGTCTTGCCGGGCTTCGCAGGCCACCCCGGCAAGATCTTACCAGGGAGGCTGGCTTTCGGTCTTCAGCTCTTCTTATCCGCTAATCCTTAAATCCTTGACTTGGGTGTTTCTTCGATAACTCGAATTAACCTCCAACTGTTCCCCGACAAGCCTGGCCGCGAGTATGGCCACAACTGCCCGTGCACAAGTACGGGGTACTAATGGCCCAATACTTAGTACACCGACAGGAGCCCCCGGGCCTAGGCCACACACGAGCGCGAGGCGTTGTTGGGCTAGGCCCAAACAGTGCACGGGCACGCGTGGCAGGGGATTAACTGCTCGTAAATATCCCGCTTACTGTGCCCCCCACTACGCGTGCTGAATGCGTGACGTGGGAAGCGTGTGCTGAAAGGCTGCAACTGCAGCGTGCCTGCAGAGGCGTATTTACATTGGGGAGTAAAAGAGGCGGCCTCGCTCCTTCCCCATAAAAAGGGAAACTGCAGAGGCGCAGCCTATTTACCCCCTCTTCTTCCCAATCTGGACTCCGCCATTATTTTCCCCTTCTCGAGCTCAAAGCCAGACTTCTCCTCATCCGCTCTTTGCTTCCGCTTCCGCACCCGCTCTATCCTCAACCTCCGCCTTCGCAATCGCCATGCCGCCCAAGGCTAGCAAGGGCAAAGGCAAGAGTAAGGAGACGAAGGCCGATGTATCGGAGAGCAAGCTGGTGAAGATGCGGAAGAAGTACGTCGTCTTCGCTCCGACACTCGATGCGAGGGCCTTGAAGAATCGATTCCAGTGCATGTGGGCGAAGGGACGCAAGCTCACCCCGCAACTCACGTGATTCCAGGTTCTTGTTCCAAAAGCGGACCTGACAGATATCACGTCTTCACTGCTTATTTCTATTGTGGACTCTGTCCTCCATTCTCTGATTTCTTCAACGACATTATGTACACATACGGCTTCCATCTTCTTGATTTCACGCCGAACGCCATAATGTGCATGTCTGTCTTCACTCATCTTTGCGAAAACTTTGCCAGAGTAGTTCCCAACACCGCCCTCTTCCGCCATTACTTTATTCCCCGCATCCAAAAAGGGGAGGCCCTTTCCGGATCCATCGCCTAGATTCCGCGGGCTTGGAATAAGGAGATATACCCAGATGGGGTTTACCGTGAGAAGTGGGATGAATGGCGGTCTGAGTGGTGCTGGATCAAGGAAGCAGATCCCCATCCATTCTGTTCGCCTCGACGGCAGAAGGTGGTCCGCGGCAGTGACTGGAGCGATCTCGCCACGGAGGACGAGAGGCTCACAATCGCCACCACCAGGATCCTTTGCCTGAAAGCTGCCGGGCTCACAATGGAGATGATCGGCTTCGATTTCCTCCGCCGCCGCATCGCCCCCTTACAGAGTAGGGGAAGATCAGCTTGGGAGTACCGGAACGCAGCGGACATCATGAGGCTGCGCCCTGGATTGAACAACAATTTGACAGCCATGCAGCTCGGCGCTCTCCGCCACAAGCTATTCCAGCGCGATGACAAACATCGGTTGCCGGCAAGAATAGTCCCTTTGTGCAACAACTCCGCCCTGGGGTCAATCATCGCCTTCATGCCAATGTTCAACGCCCACAGTCTTGACGCGACTTGGGCCGAGCCAACCAAGGAGGAAGCACAAAAGTTCTTTGACAACTTGTCGAAGAGGGCCATCCGGGAAGAGACAAGCCTCATTCGCGCCACCACTGACGAAGAAGTGGCGTATATTGCCACTAGGGTGGAAGAAGCGAATCTTGCCGCGGAGGCCGGCAGCGTTGGTTTCACAGAATGGGAGACCAGCGACGCGGAGGTTGTGATGGAAGAAAATCTTGCCGGGGAGGCTGAGGCTGCCGGGGAACAGAGCAGCGCGGCCGCCGAGGGCTCGTCTGACGAGGACATAGCCGAAGAAGAGCCGCAGGAGGAGCCCCCAACTCCGAAGAAGACCAAGCGCGTTCTTCGAAAGGCCGCTTCTGGCATCCCGGCAAGCCAACCCTCTTCGAGCAGCGAGGCTCCCGGTAAGAAGGTGGCCGGCAAGACTGCGCCGCGGCAAGGAGTCAGACAACAACCTGCGCGGCGCGCGAGACCCGCACCTGCGGCAACTGCTGAGGCGGCAGGGGCGTCTCACACAACCGCACCGGAGGCTGAGGTGGCGGAATCTCGCCAACCTCCTGCACCTGCTACAGCCAAGCGACCCAGGACCCCTCCTCCACCTCCCCACACACGCACTGCAACGGAGGTCGAATTCGACATCTCTGGCTTCAGCCCGGAATGAGAAGAGGAAGAGTAAGTATCCTGTCATAGCCTTTATCTCCCAAAATTTCGGAGTAATCTCATAGCCTTGCTTTGTCTCGTCTCTGCAGTGATGCAGAAACCTTGGCGGAAAGGGCGGCAAAGAGGTTGAGGACTTCCACGGGCGACGAGCCCCCGGATGCCTCTACGAGCGCGCCGAAAACTGTCGTCATCAGCCCGGGGCTTAGCCCTCAACGCAGCCCCCCGCGCAGCCCCCGGCGTGAGTTTTCCACTCGTTTCCCGCTGGCGAGCGCTGAGGTTTCTACCTTTGCCGCTGATATCTTCGGGCTTGCAGGAGAAGAACAGCAACAGGGAGAGGTGGAAACCGCCCCCGTCATGCCGCCTTCGTCAACCGCGCCGCCCACAAGCGCATCCCCGGCAAGAGTTACCACCGACGAGCCTATCTTGGTTGAGGAGGAGCCGGTATGCATGGATACCGGCAACATTTCCCCGGCAACCAACGTTGCCGGGAGGGGCGAGGCCACCTCTCAACAACTCGACGCAGGTAACTGTTTGCCTTAGAGCACTTGCTATTGTTTTCTTTATCTTTCTTTCTTTTCGTCTTCTTGAACTTTAATCTTAATCTTATTTGGTTTCCTTCCTTCGTCCTCCAGAATTCCCTGTGATGGAACACATGGACGCCGACGTTGTCATCGAGGAGACCGCCAGAGACGCCGCCGCCGAAGCAGACAGGATCGCCGCTAGCGAGGCCGCCAAAGATGCCACTGTCGAGGTCGGCGAAAATGTTGCCGAGGAAGCCGCCAAGGAACCTGCCGAGAAGGCCGGCGAGGAGACTGATGACCACACTGACGGCATTCCTGCCACAGGAGCGCTAGGCGCTGCATCGGCCACAAAGCCCCCAGCCACCGGTGAGACGAACGTCGAGGACCAACCATCGACGTCCGAAGCCCCCTCATCGAGCAAATATCTCAAGGTTGGCGACAACCTATTCATCAACTTGCCGGGTACGACAAATATTGAAACACCGACCGAAGGGGAAACCTTCGATGAAGAAATCATCACCGCTACCGGGCTTGAAATCGTTGATGATCCAAGCGCCAGCAGTGGCAAATCTGAAGAGGATCAGCTCCTCCAGGCCATGGGCGAAAATTTCCGCAAGCTCCAAGCACTTCACTGGGCTTGGAAAGAGAAGGCAGATTCCAGAATGGCAGTTGTCGAAGCAGCCGAGGCAGGCCTTCAGAAGCGCGTTGAGCAGACACAGATCTGGTACACCGAGGCTCTTCAGGAGTTGACTGCCAGCCGGGAACAAGTGAGCCAAAGCTGGACGGAGCTCCTCTTGAAAGAATCTGACATGGAGAAGGCGCAGGAAGAAGCTGCACAAAGAACTGCCGCTGAAGATGCTCTCCTGACGGAGCGTCGCATTGCACTTGACGACCATGAGGAAGATCTTGTCGCACGTGAGCAGGCGCTCGCCGCCAAGCTTCGCGGCAAAGATGAGGAGGTCGATAAGCTTGTCGCACAGCAGATCCAGGAGCTGGAGCAAAAGCACAAGGAGGCGCTCGAAGCTCTAACTGTAGATCACGCCGGCAAGCTCAAGGAGGCCGTCGATGCTGCCGAGGCCGCAGAAGCCGTCAAGAACGAGCTGAGCGACAAAGTGAAGAAGCTGGAGGTGGATCTTGAAGAACACGGCAAGGAGCTCTCGACGCTCAAAGGGGACAGGGAGAAAATTCTCCACAGCCTGGCGAAGATGCAAGTTGCCATGTCCGACAAGACCAAGTAGCTCACTTCAGCCAACGATGCCATTGCCGATCTGAAGCTAAAGCTGACCACGCTGGAGAAGTCCCTCAAGGACGGCAGGGCCCGCGAGAAGGCCTTAAGCAAAGATCTTCAGGAAGAGAGGAACTTGCTTAAGAGCGCTGCCGCCGCCCAAATTGACTATGAAAAGGGAGTGAAAATCTGGACTGATCGCCTTGTCGACGCCGCGGAAAGGCTCACAGCACAATTGTCAACCATGGGCCAGGATGGCCTGCAAAACTTCAGGTATTCCTCCGAAGAAAGGATATCTTCGAGTGCCAGGTTGACCATGTTCTTCGAAAGCATCATTGACGCTTTGAAGCTGCTACAGTCCAACCGAGCAACCAAACTGGCCAATGAATCCCGCAAACTTTGCCGGGCCGTCCTCTGCAAGGTACTCATCAAAGTGGTGCATAATAACCCTGGCGTTGATCTCTCCAACGTGCTCTGCCACTTGCCGAAAGATGCAGATCTCAAAGCACTTGAGGAGCTTATCGCGCCCATCCTTGAGAAGGTAGATTCAATCAACAGGATCGAGTGCCAACGCAGGGACTAGCCGCCTCATTTTTCCTTGTCGCCACCATTCCATGCCAAAAGACAATCAAGTCTTATGTTAGAACTGCGACAATTTATTGATGTAATATAACTTGCGTATGTTTGGGTATATGCGTGCTATTTCCCTTCTATGATTCCTTTATGTACGGAATACACCCTACGCTTACTGAAAACTTGCCGGCGCGCAACCTGCCGCGAGCGCTAGGTGCGGGACTTTAGTAGCCTGCTGGAGGTGCAGCAGCCGGCAAGGCACGTTGACGTTCTCAGTGCAGCCACTTAAATTGTTGAGCGGACTCGAAACAAAATAAGGGCGCATCCGATTACGACAAGGGTTCCTTCGCGTGCAGGTTTTCCATACAAAAGTCGAAATCGTCTAAGGAAAATAGCTCCATAATAAAAGAAACTTGCTTAAAGTTTTATAACTTAGCTTTCTGTCGCTGTTCTTCCTCCGGTAAGGCGTCAATTCTGAACGTCGCCATCTGGTACTCATATCTTCCTTCCCCCCGGCAAACGTGCACGCGAGGAATCCTTCTGTCTTTTGAGAAAAAGAAAGAAGAGAAAATAAAGATATGGAACCTTGGCGGTTCGTTAGTACTTACCGGGAACAAGTGTCATAAAACATCTTAGACAAGCATGCATATATATATATATATATATGAACATGGAAATCGATAAGGAAATGCACAACACTTAAACTTATTCATCTGGGCTCAGGGTCTGCGCCTGGCTTTGTACAAAGGATTACATGCCTTGCCGGCAAAACCTGTACAAAAAGGTGGTTGCCGGGGCCCCCCAGCAACCGCGCCTTATGGGTAGAACTTGCGAAGATGCTCGATATTCCAGGAGTTGCTCACTGGAACGCCATCTTCGGTCTCCAGGCGGATAGCGCCGGGCCTGGTGACTCGTACTACCCGATAAGGGCCTTCCCACTTCGGCGTCAACTTGTTTGAATTCTTGGTGGACTGAATCCGTCGAAGAACAAGGTTGCCTTCCTCAAGGCTTCGGGCATGAACTTTGCGGCTATGGTAGCGGCGCAAAGCTTGCTGGTAGCATGCAGCTCGCACAGCAGCCTGAAGACGATTCTCCTCAAGGAGCACAGTGTCATCTTGCCGCAGTTGCTCTTGCTCAAGCTCATCATAAGTGAGCACTCGAGATGATCCATATATCAGTTCTGTGGGGAGAACTGCTTCCGCTCCATAGACCAGAGCGAAGGGCGTCTGGCAGGTGGCTCGATTTGGTGTCGTTCTGATTGACCAAAGAACCGCCGGCAACTCATCAATCCAGCGTCTTCCGCATTTTCTCAGCTTGTCAAAAGTTCTGGTCCTGAGACCGCACAGCATTTCAGCATTAGGCCTCTCTGCTTGGCCGTTGCTTCTCGGGTGAGCAACAGAGGCAAAACAAATTTTGCTGCCAAGGTCTTGGACATACTGCATGAAGGTGTGACTTGTGAATTGCGTGCCGTTGTCGGTGATGATCCTGTTGGGCACACCGAAACGGCAAACTATTCCTTTAAAGAACTTGATGGCTGATTGTGCTGTCACCTTCCTCACCGCTTCCACCTCCGGCCACTTGGTGAACTTGTCGATCGCAACGTACAAGTACTCAAAGCCCCCGGTAGCACGGGGGAAGGGGCCCAGTATGTCAAGCCCCCAGACCAAAAATGGCCAGGAGAGAGGGATCGTCTGAAGAGCTTGAGCTGGCTGATGTGATTTCTTCGAATGAAACTGGCATGCTTCACACTTGGTTACTAGTGCAGTTGCATCCTGGAGAGTGGTGGGCCAAAAGAAACCTTGCCGGAATGCTTTCCCGACAAGTGCTCTTGATCCTATGTGAGAGCCACATATGCCTCCATGTATCTCTGCCAACAGCTTTAGTCCATCCTCCCGAGGAATACACTTCAATTTCACACCGTTTGGTCTCTTTCTGTACAAGACGTCATCGATGAACTTGTACATAACAGATCGACGGGCTACTTTTTCCGCCTCTTCTTGTTCCTCAGGGAGTTCTCCTGTCTGAAGGAAATGGACTATGTGCTGTGCCCATGCTGGACCCTAGGGCTCGACAGCTAGGACTAAAGGCATCTCTTCCGCCAAGGGAACATTTGTCTTGATGGCGAAAGCGTGAGGTTCCGCCGGAGCCTGTCGTTCCCCGGCAGGCTTGTCGCTGATCCCGGCAAGTTCCTTGCCGGCGGCTCCAGGGAGCTCTACCGGAAAGTGCTGTCCAAAATTCAACTTTCTTCTCTTTTCTTGTCTCATTGATGGTGCCACAGATGGTTGAGTCAAATGGAGCACAAAAGTTCCTGGTTCCACAGGCAACTTGAGGGCAGCGCGCTTTGACAGGTCGTCAGCAATACTGTTTTCGACACGAGGAATGTGCTTCATTTGCAGACCATCAAAGCGCTCTTCCATTTTTCTCACTTCATCAATGTAAGCTTGCATCAATGGACTCTGATAATTCTTGTTAACTTGCCTGACAACAAGCTGCGAATCGCCTCTGATGATGATCTTCTTGATACCAAGGTCTGCCGCGATCCTGAGACCGGCAAGCAGCCCTTCGTACTCCGCAGTGTTGTTTGTCGAACTCTCCCGGGGGAAATGCATTTGGATTATATACTTGAGGTGCTCTCCGGTGGGTGCTACAAGCAGCACGCCAGCACCGGCGCCTTGCAGCGAAAAAGCCCCGTCAAAGTACATAACCCATTCTTGGTCAATTTCCTTGCCGGGGAGAGTCGTTTCTTGAACTTCTTCGTCTGGCGTTGGGGTCCATTCAGCAATGAACTTTGCCAAGGCCCTGCTCTGAATTATCGAAGTACTTTCAAACTTGAGACCAAAGCTTGACAATTCCAACGCCCACTCCACAATCCTGCCGGTTGCCTCTGGATTTCGCAAAATCTGCTGCAACGGAAAGCGAGTGACGACGGTGATTTCATGTGCTTGAAAATAATGGCGCAGTTTCCTCGAGGCCATAAGGAGGCCGAAGAGCAACTTTTGCACTCCAGAGTATCTTGACCTAGCTCCTTGCAAAAGGGAGCTAACAAAATAAACTGGGCGCTGCACCATCTTTTTCTTTTGCACTGATTCTTCTAACTGCGCAGACCCTGTCTTGCCGGGACCAATCCTTGCCGGGGAAGATCCTGCCGCGTCACTTGGTGGTCCTGCCGTTGGTGTTGCCTCCTCATCAGCTTCTCTCTGCGCCTCTAACGCAGCACTAACCACTTGATTTGTCACTGCCAGGTACAGCAGCAACGGCTCTTGTGGTTTAGGCGCGACTAGTGTCAGCGGAGAAGAAAGGTATCTCTTCAAATCTTGCAGCGCAGCCTCCGCTTCCGGAGTCCATTTCATTGGACCTGCCTTCTTCAAAATTTTGAAAAAGGGCAGGGCACGCTCAGCAGATTTGGAAATAAACCTGCTTAGGGCAGCAACACAGCCGGCAAGACGACGTACATCCTTGACGCGTCTTGGCGCTTCAATCTGCTCAATAGCTTTGATCTTGTCGGGGTTCGCTTTGATCCCTCGTTGAGATACAAAGAACCCGAGAAGCTTGTCGGAACGAACACCAAACACGCACTTCTCAGGATTGAGCTTCAAATTGATCTTGTGCAGATTTGCAAATGTTTCTTATAGATCTTGTATGAGCGTCGCTTTGTCCTTGGTTTTGACCACTATGTCATCCATGTATGCCTCCATATTTCTATGGAGCTGAGGCTCAAAACCAATTTGGACCGCTCTCGCAAACATAGAACCAACACTTTTCAACCCGAAAGGCATTCGTATAAAACAATACGTACCACATGGGGTGATAAATGCGGTCTTTTCTTCATCTTCTTTTGCCATGAAGATCAGATGATACCCTGAGTAGGCATCAAGGAACGATAGTAGGTCACAACCAGCAGTGGAGTCCACAATCTGGTCGATGCGCGGCAAGGGAAAGGGATCTTTTGGATAGGCTTTATTGATGTCTATATAATCAATACACAGCCTCCATTTCCCATTCGCCTTGCGCACTACAACCGGATTGGCCAGCCACGTTGGGTGAAGTACTCCTCTGACCAATCCTGCCGCTTCAAGTTTCCTGATTTCTTCGACAATGAATTCTTGCCACTCCAAGGCTTGCTTCCTGACCCTCTGCTTGACGGGCTGCGCGTGAGGACAGACAGCAAGGTGGTGCTCAATTACCTCCCTGGGAACACCGGGGATGTCAGACGGTTGCTATGCAAACACGTCGACATTAGCCCGCAGGAAGGCAATGAGCGCGCTTTCCTATTTGTCATCTAGGGTGGAACTTATGGTGAAAGTTCCTCCCATTCCGTCCTCCCTGACGGGCACCTTCTTGGTCTCTGGTGGAGCAGCCTTGGATTTCTTGTTCTTGCCGGTGGAACTCTCTGGTGCATCCTCAACGGAAGCGCAGCACTCCGAGGAGGTGCGCTTGCCGGAGTTTGCGCCAAGATTCCTGCCGGTCTTCTTCTTCCCCCCGGGAGTTCCAGCGGCAGGAGCAGATGCCTTGACGGCAGGTGCTGCAACTGCTTCCTGGTAGAGTTGGTCGGCACAGATGAGCGCATCCTTTTTGTCGGAGTGTATAGTGATGACACTCAACGGCCCGGGCATCTTCAGCACATTATACGCGTAGTGTGATGCCGCCATGAACTTAGCCAGCGCTGGGCGGCCAAGGATCCCATTGTATGGCATAGGGATCTTGGCGACATCAAACACTACCTTCTCTGTCCTGTAGTTGAGCTCGTTACCAAATGTCACCTGTAGCGTAATCTTGCCCTTTGGCTGGGTCCTTCCTGGATTGACCCCTTGAAACGTGACCATTTCCTCGAGATCTTCATCAGGAATTTGGAGCCTCTTGAGCACGTCCGGCGAGATTAGGTTCAGTGCGGCCCCACCATCAACTAGCATTTTCGTCACCTTGAGGTTGCGGATTGTTGGTGAGACCAACAATGGCAAGCACCCGACCGCGGTTGTGCGATCAGGGTGATCCTCGGCGTAAAAAATGATAGGCGTGTTGGACCACTTCAGTGGCTTACATGCATCGAATGATGGCTCCATCGCATTAACTTCTCGCACCCACTATTTAAGTCGACGGTGGGAAGAATGCAACGAGGCGCCTCCATTGATACACATGGCCTCTGTAGCTTTCTAAAATTCTTGCTCACTGGACTCATCATCTTCTTCATCATCACCATCACCCTCTTCTTTGTCATGGCCCCAGGCCGGCCTCTCCCTCTGCTGCTTGGCCTTGCCGCGGCGATCCCCTCGGCCACCGCGCTTCTTGCCAGACCCCTCAGCACCATCATGGGCCTTCTCCTTGTCTCGTCTTTCATACTCAGCTCTCTGCTTCTCGATAAGCTGCTCAACTTGCCGGCAGTTTTGGAGATCGTGGCCCTTGGTGTGATGGATCTTGCAATACTGCTTGCCGGAGCTTTCCGACTTGTCGGCAGCCACCAAGGCCTGGCAGGAGGAGCACCCGGCAACTTCCTTGCCGGGGTCGTCAACCTTAGCCTTCTTGGCGGTGCCGGGGTTGCCGGATTCCTCGACGGCAAGTATGGCCTTGCCTCTGCGCTTCTTGTTCCGCCGCCGGCCTTTCCTTGGCGGGGTTGCAGCGTCTTCCTCTTCCGATTCGCCCCCTGCGCCAACAGCCTCGCCAGGGAGTTTCCTCCCTTCTTCAGCCCGAGCGCACTTGTCGGCCAAAGCGTAAAGCTCGGCAATACTCCTGACCTTGTTCATCACCAGCTCTTCACGCATTTTGCGGTTATGCATGTTCTGATGAAACGCGCTAACAACAGCGGCAGGGTGAACATCGGGAATATTGTACTGCACTCGGCTAAACCTCTGGATAATCTTGCGCAGGGATTCGCCCTCCTTCTAAGGGGTGATATGCAAATCACTCTCTTGGCCAGGTGCTTGGTGGCCTCCAACAAAGGCGCCAACAAACTGATGGCACATATCTGACCAAGAAGAAATAGAATTCTCCGGCAGATGCATCAACCACGACCTGACGTTGGGTTTGAGCACTAACGGGAAGTAGTTGGCAAGTATCTTGTCGTCTCGGCCCCCGGCAGCCTGCACCGCAATGGTGTAGATGCTCAAGAACTCCGAGGGGTGAGTCTTGCCGTCATATTTCTCCGGGACTTCTGGCTTGAAGGTTCGGGAATTGGGCCACTAGACTTGCCGCAGCTCACGGGTAAACGCTGGAGTACCTACCTTGTAAGGCAAGTCGCCTGCGTCCCCTGGCGCAGGCTCATCGATAGCAGGCCCTGCGCGCTTATCAGATTGATAGCGCGCTTCTCGTCACCGCTCGATGGTAGTTCGAGCGTCCTCTTTGCTTCGTTCCTGGAGAACTTGACGCTGGTCGTGGCGCATCCCTGGATCGGACGACGCCGTGGAATCATCATCATGGCCATCAGTCCGCTGGGTTGTCGACCGCCACTGGTGTCGTGGAGGGGAGTGCACCGTGGTCGCACCGCCCCCAGTCTTCTCCACATCGGCTCGCGCTGGATCGATGGACCGCCGTTGTGAGGGCCCTGCCTCCTGCGGCCCATCTTTGTTGGCGAAGCCAATGAGGCTCTGGATAGTAGCTCGCCACTCCTCCATCTTCTCCAGAGCAGGAGGGAAATCGAGGAGCAGCTGCGCGTGTGCCAAAGCTTCCGCTGGCGTAGGCGGCGGCGACAGGTGCGAGGTACGTGAGGTGCTCTGACTCCTAACAATGTTAGAAGGAGCACCATCACGATCACGCGACCGCGCGCCACTTCCACTGGCAGTTTGACATGCATGCTGGGCCTGTGCACCTTGGGATCGATGCGTAGAAGTCTTTTCATGGGGACGCCCTGAACCACCAGCGCCATGGCGCTGCTCATCGCGCACGACCTGGGAAGGCCGTGATGCTTGCGCCAGCGCGGGAACCCTAGAAGGCGTCCTCCGATCTCTGGAGTTCGTTGCACCGCCCGTGGGTAGCACAGCTCCATCTCTGGATCCAGCGGCATGTGGGTTGCCGCTGCCGCTGCGAACGACGCCGCTCGCCTGGCTTGGATCACCGGAACACCGTGGAAGTTCTAGACCTCTTCCTTCTGCATCCACACCATCACCCGTACGCGAGGGCACAGGCAAAACGGATGTAGATGGTTGCGCCGTCGCGGCGCTCTTCTTCTTGGGTGGCATGCTGATGAAGATGATGAAGAAACTAAGGCGCCAATCACTGGATCAGGTTCGCACAACCTTCTTCCCCCTACCTGGCGCGCCAAAGGTGTCGGCGTGCGACACCTATGGGATCCCAAGGGACCCCTTTACGATTCGGCAGGGAGAGAGGTATGCACAAAGAGCAGAACCAACGATCGACGCGGGGTGATTTTACCCAGGTTCGGGCTGCTAATCAGCGTAAAACCCTACTCCTGCCTTGTTTTATTATGAGTGTTCTTGAGCCCAGACTCCAGGAGCGCTTGCAATGAACAGTATGTTCAAAGAGCAGCTACGCATGCAGAATGGGCCAGAAGATCCTCCTCCCCTGTAGCAGTTGCCTTGGGCCTCCTTTTATACGTCCAAAGGGGTCACCACAGTGGCAAAATGTACATACATTGAGGTGTAAAGTAGCTACAGGGTCATCATACCTAACCACTGACGGATTAGGATGAATGCATTTAATGCACCGTGAGGTGTCCGTTTAGGTGTCCTCATCTTCTTGGGGATGGAAAAAGGAGTCATCCCATCAGCACCGCTTAAGCTCTCCTCCACTGGCGCGTCGCCACGCATCCAGAGAAGGACCCAGAATGTCAGGCTTGTTGCTGTGCTGAAGCGGTGGCACAGTGGCAGAACCTTGCCGGGCGCTGAATCTTGCCGGGCGCCGAATCTTGCCGGGCGCGAAATCTTGCCAGGCTTCGCAGGCCACCCCGGCAAGATCTTGCCGGGGAGGCTGGCTTTCGGTCTTCAGCTCTTCTTATCCGCTGATCCTTAAATCCTTGACTTGGGTGTTTCTTCGATAACTCGAATTAACCTCCAACTGTTCCCCGACAAGCCTGGCCGCGAGTATGGCTACAACTGCCCGTGCACAAGTACGGGGTACTAATGGCCCAATACTTAGTACACCGACAATTGGTACCTCTCCGATGATGTGTGAGTAGTTCTTTGTAGACCTTTGGGTCCGTAGTTAGTAGCTAGATGGCTTTATCTCTCTCGTTTGATTCTCAATACAATGGTCTCTTGGAGATCCATATGATGTAACTCTTTTTGCAGTGTGTTTGTTGGGATCCGATGAACTTTGAGTTTATGATCAGATCTATGTTTTTATCAATGAAAGTTATTTGAGTCTTCTTTGATCTCTTATATGCATGATTTCTTATAGCCTCGTATTTCTTCTCCAATATTTGGGTTTTGTTTGGACAACTTGATCTATTTATCTTGCATTGGGAAGAGGTGCTTTGTAATGGGTTCGATCTTATGGTGCTTGATCCCAGTGACAGAAAGGGAAATGACACGTATGTATCGTTGCTATTAAGGATAACAAGATGTGGTCTATTTCTACATAAATAGATCTTGTCTACATCAAGTCATCGTTCTTATTGCATTACTCCGTTTTTCCATGAACTTAATACACTAGATGCATGCAGGATAGCGGTCGATGTGTGGAGTAATAGTAGTAGATGCAGGCAGGAGTCGGTCTACTAATCTTGGACGTGAAGCCTATATAATGATCATTGCTTGGATATCGTCATGAGTATTTGATGTTCTATCAGTTGCCCAACAGTAATTGTTTTCCCACCGTTTGCTATTTTTCTCGAGAGAAGCCACTAGTGAAACCTACGGCCCCCGGGTCTTTTCTTTAATATATTTGCCTTTGCGATCTATTTTTATTTGCTTTTGTTTTCAGATCTATATTTCCAAAAACCCAAAAATACCTTGTTGCACTTTATTTTATTTTGCATTTATTCGAGATCTATTTATCCAATCTATTACAACTTTTTCCCGTCCACTAGCCATTTCTGGCACCGTTGCCCGAAAGGGATTGACAACCCCTTTAATACGTCGGGTTGCCAGTATTTGTTATTTGTGTGCAGGTAACATTCATGTAGTGTTGCGTGGTTCTCCTACTGGTTCGATAACCTTTGTCTCATCACTGAGGGAAATACCTACCGTCGCTGTGCTGCATCATCCCTTCCTCTTTGGGGAAATACCGACGTAGTTCTAGCAGACATCAGCTAGCAAGATCATTTGTGTGTCGCTTTGGGAGTTTTCATTCATTGTTCGAGAAACGGGAAAAAATTCAAACAGTTCGGCCGCAGGGTGCGGCCAGAGGCGTAGACCTTGTTGGTATTCTAATTATAGGAAATGCATATAGAGTCCGGAAATAACAAAAATCGGTGTGTCACCGTGGCGTGCTCTCAGGATCCCATGGAAAAAATTTGGTAAAGTTTGGCACAAGTTTTGATGCTCACACCTTCCAAATTGGAGCATCTCACAAGAAGGATCATAGTTTCCAAAAGGAGACGCGACACTTCGGACTCCAATCGTCAGTGACTACATCGTTCCGCCTCGAATTTTTTTCACGGTAAACAATCACGTATATACCCTAGGTTTGATTTTCTGGCCCATTTCAGGTCTCGTCTGGTATATTTATGTCATTTTTTTGCACTTACCTTGCATTTAGTGCATATAAATTCAAAACCGTTCTACAACTACATCTGGGTGTTAGTTAGCAAAGAAGGTGTACAAATCATTTGTGTGTCGCTTTGCGAGTTTTCATCCATTGTCCGAGAAATGGGGAGAAGTTTCAAACATTTCGGCCGCGAGGTGCGGCCACCGGCGTAGGCCTAGTTGGTATTTTAATTACAGGTAATTCAGATGGAGTCCAG
Source organism: Thinopyrum elongatum (assembly GCA_011799875.1). Lineage (NCBI taxonomy): Eukaryota > Viridiplantae > Streptophyta > Magnoliopsida > Poales > Poaceae > Thinopyrum > Thinopyrum elongatum. The sequence goes on along the minus strand of CM022297.1, from coordinate 326,471,412 downwards.
ACATCATCAAAATCGGTGTGTGCCCGTGGCATGCTCTCACGACCCCGGGGAAATTTTTTGGTAAAGTTTGGCACAAGTTTTGATGATCGCTCCTTCCAAACCGGAGCATCTCACATGAAGGACCATGGTTTCCAAAAGGAGACGTGTCAATTCAAACTCCAGTGGCCGGTGACTTCATCGTTTGGCCTCATAAAAATTTCCACGGTACGCAATCACCATTGTACCACGGGTTTGATTTTCTAACGCATTTCAGGTATCTTTTGCTATATTTAAGACATTTTTTGAATTTAACATGCAATTTGTGGATATAAATAAAATCACAACCGGAACTGCATGTGCTGTCGAAAGGGATGAGGATTGCCATTCGATCAAGGAGAATCCAACGGTGCAGACGTACGATCCGTGGGGTTTGGGTTCTAGCCAATCAGAACGCATGACTCAGATCGCGCGCGTGGCAGGGGGGCATCAGCCACAGTTTAGTAGGCACACGGCTTTCGTGAGTGAACCGTGTGCTATTTGAAAACATTTACATGAACTATCAGCATATTTTCGTTTGAATGAAAACTTGAGTTCATCGTTTCGCCTCCAAATTTTTTTCCACGGTAAGAAATCATGATTGTACCCCATGGTTCGATTTTCTAGTGCATTTGAGATCTCGTTTGCTATATTTGAGTCATTTGAGATCTCGCAACTACACGTGGGTGTTAGCAAGATCATTTGTGTGTCGCTTTGCGAGTTTTCATTCATTGTCCAAGAAATGGGAAAAAAATTCAAACAGTTCGGCCACAGGCGTAGGCCTTGTTGGTTTTTTAATGACAGGAAATGCATATAGAGTCCGGAAATAACGAAAATCATTGTGTCACTGTGGCGTGCTCTCATGATCGCATGGAAAAAAATGGTAAAGTTTGGCACAAGTTTTGGTGCTCGCACCTTCCATACCGGAGCATCTCACAAGAAGGATCATATATAGTTTCCAAAAGGAGATGCGGCACTTCGGACTCCAAATCGTCAGTGACTACATCGTTCCGCCTAAAAAAATCATGGTAAACAATCACGGATATACCCTTGGTTTGATTTTCTGGCCCATTTCAGGTCTCGTCTGCTATGTTTAAGTCATTTTTTGCACTTACCTTACATTCAGTGCATATAAAGTCAAACCCTACTACAACTACATGTGGGTGTTTTAGTTAGGCTATACTTAGGCTACTCATAGTGGAGAGTATCATATACTAGTATCATGCATATGACACTAGTGTATGATACTACCTTTAATTATAGTGCATAGTATAATAGAGTAGTATCATAGATGATCATATTTATTGCCATGCATGACACAAATTAGCATCGCATTTAACATGATATGGTATCTACCTATATGTTACTATAACCCTCTCTATCTTCTTTAATTCTTTGCCACATCAGCATACTTGCTATTTCCGAGTGCATGATACCGGCTATGATAACACCACTATGGCCAGCCTTATAGTGGGGAGTATCATATACTAGTATCATGCATATGATATTAGTGTATGATACTATGTACCTTCATAGTGCATAGTATCATAGAGTAGTATCATAGATGACCGTATTTATGGCCATGCATCACACAAAGTAGTATAGCATTTCTTATGTTACGGTATCTACCTATGTTACTCTAACCCACTCTCCCTTCTTAATTCCTTGCCACTTCATTTGCTATTCCCGAGTGCATGATACCGGCTATGATACCCCCACTATGGCCAGCCTTAGCAAGGAAGGTGTACAAATCATTTGTGCGTCGCTTTGCGAGTTTTCATCCGTTTGTCCGAGAAGCGGGGAGAAGTTTCAAACATTTTGGCCGCAAGGTGCGGTCACTGTCGTAGGCCTAGTTGGTATTTTAATTACAGGAAATTCAGATGGAGTCCGGACATCATCAAAATCGATGTGTGCCCGTGGCGTGGTCTCACGACCCCGTGGAAAAAGTTTGGTAAAGTTTGGCACAAGTTTTGATGATCGCTCCTTCCAAACCGGAGCATCTCACATGAAGTATCATGGTTTCCAAAAGGAGACGTGTCAATTCAAACTCCAGTGGCCGGTGACTTCATCGTTTGGCCTCATAAAAATTTCCACGGTACCCAATCACTATTATACCATGGGTTTGATTTTCTGGCGCATTTCAGGTATCGTTAGCTATATTTAAGACATTTTTTGAGTTTAACATGCATTTTGTGCATAAAAATAAAATTACAACCGGAACTGCATTTGCTGTCGAAAGAGATGAGGATTGCCGTTCAATTTGGGAGCATCCAACGGTGCAGACGTACGATCCGTGGGGTTTGGGTTCTGGCCAATTAGAAAGCACGACTCAGATCGCGCGCGGGGTTTGGTCGGCACACGGCTTTCATGAACGAACCATGTGCTATTCGCAAACCAGATTGCATATCTTTTGTTCACACATACTAGAGTGAGATCAATTGAGTGTGCTACCTCTATGATATAATAATAATAATAAACAGTTCATATTCATTGCCTGAGCTGACAGCATATCAAGGTCAACATATTAACGATTCTTTCATCAACAGAAAACCGAGCATAACTCACAAATTCAGTACACGCGACAGTTCTAAATTGAACGAATTAAGTTGCAGGGTAGGCATAAAGACTAGTCTGACGGCTTAATTCCCATGTACATGGGGGAACTGGGATCATTACGTTGACCTCGAATGAACTTGGGTTTTCTGATGATTTTACGCTTCTCTGTTACATGGGTGCGTGATCCCTTGGCTGGCAACTCAGCAAATTCATCGTACTCATCCTCATAGGCAACATCCTCGACACCCAGTACCCTCCTCTTCCCATGCATCACTACATGGCAGTTCTTATGCAAGGGGTCTTCCGCATAGAAAATCTGGGTAGCATCGTTGGCAAGAATGAACTTGTCCGCGTGATATGCCATCATTGTCCTGTTAACACAGGTCTTCCTGTAATCATCAGCCTTTACATGACCAAGAGGGATCCATGCGCACCTAAATAATGCCACCTTAACTTTCACATAGTTAAGCTCCCAAATCTCTTTGATGGTTCCATAGTATACCCTTTTATCAGCTTCATCTACAGCCATGCATTCTATTCGAACAGAGCTGTTCTGATATGAGGTCTTCTCATCATGTTCCTCAGTGTAGAACGTGTATCCATTTATGTCATAGGTTTGGTACGTCAACACCGTAGGTGATTGCTTTTGTGCCAACCACGTAGCAATGTCATCGATGGATCCTTGTACAAAATGATTCTTCAGCCATTCAGCGTAGTTCTTAGTGTGCTCCTTCATCTCCATATCTGATGAAGGCACCATTGGTAATAAGCTTTGGCGTATCTCCGCCAAGTGTTCTTCGGCATAAGCGCTGAGAACTGGACTGTTAAGCAGTACCGTCAAATGGGCTTTCTCTGCCAATTCTCCGGGTGCAGCCATTTGCGTGCCAGCAAGGACCGGCTTACCTTTCAGCCTTCCCTCGTGGCGAGAGAGGGGCAAACGTATAGGTCTTTGTTTCACGTATTCGGTGCAAAACTCAACCACCTCCTACACGGTATAACCTTGTAGGATGCTTGCCTCTAGATGGTTTCGGTTCTGATAATAGCGCTTCAGTATTCCCATGAACCGCTCGAAGGGATACATGTTGCAAAGAAACACAGGACCACAATACTTTATATCATCGACAAGGTGCACAGTGAGATGGACCATGACATCAAAGAATGACGGTAGGAAAAACATCTATAGGTTGGACAATATTCTTGCAATATCATCTTGCAGATGATCCAACTCTTCAGGATCTACAACTTTCTGCCTTAGTTGGTTGAAGAAATCACAGAGCTCAATGAGTGTGTTTCTTATATCTTTGTCCATCAGATTCCTGATGGCCACCGGGAGGATTTATTCAACATTACGTGGCAATCATGTGACTTCATGTGTCCCAACTTCATTTTACCTGAGCTCACATCCACGAGACTTCTGATGTTTGCAGAGTAGGAAGAGGGTGTCTTAAGTGGCAACAAATAGGTGAAGAACTGTGTTGCTTCTTTTGTACTGAAATTGTAACTCTGGCGAGCTTTGATGAATTTGTCATCATCTTCTGCTTCACTCTTGCGTTTTGATTGATCAGCAAGCATATCGAGCCGTGCACCATCACCATCCTTTGTTTTACCTTTAATCTTGAGCAGAGTACCAAGGATGCTTTCACATACATTCTTCTCTACATGCACGACATCGATGCAGTGACGTACACGTAGAATTTCCTAGTAAGGTAATTTCCAGAACACCGATTTCTTCTTAAACACTTGACCCTTGGGTGTTTGTTTCACCGTCAAAGCATGCTTCTTGCCAAGCACAACATTAATTTGGTTAGCCATGTTGTGGACCACCTCCCCATCATAGGGTCTTGGGCCCACATCTACCTCTGTCGTACCATCAAATTCAACTTTCATCTTTTGGTATGGGTGATTTCTCCGTAAGAACCTACGATGACGCAAATACACGATTTTGCGCAAGTTGGGAAGAAATCTGCTAGCTGTCCTATCCATGCATGTGACACACCCTACATCTGCCTTTGTTTTCTGCCCCGATGTGTTGCCTAATGCCGGCATATCTTGAATGGTGTGCACCAGCATTGCATGTAGATCAAAAATCTCCTTTTTGTAAGCATCATAACATGTTACAGCAGGCGCATCTATCCACACTGTCAGCAGTTCTTCTACCAGTAGCTGAAAGTAAATGTCGATGTCATTTCCAGGTTGCTTCGGGCCTTGGATAATCATTGACATCATAATGTATTTTTTTTCATACACAACCAAGGAGCTAGGTTATATATGCACAGAAGCACCGGCCATGTGCTGTGATTGGTGCTCATATCGCCAAAAGGATTCATCGCGTCAGTACACTCCCCGAGCCTTATACTTCTAGGATCCTTGGCAAAGTCTTGAAAATTTTTGTTGATTAATTCCCACTGAGCCCCATCTTTTGGGTGCCTCATATATTTATCCGCAGTTCGCTCATCATGATGCCACCGCAACCTCTTTGCCTCTGTAGGGTTCGCAAACAAACACCTCAACCTTGGAATTAAAGGCAAGTACCAAACAACCTTGAACGGGATTCCTGTCTTGATCTCGTCATCCAATTTGTACTTGTCCTTTGCTCTCCTGTGCTTGTATCGTGCATGCTTGCATATGGGACATGCACGCAAATCTTTGTACTCACCACGGTACAATATACAATCATTCACACAAGCGTGTATCTTCTGTACTTCAAGTTCCAATGGGCAAACAATTTTCTTTGCTTCGTTCGTGCTTCTGGGGAGCACATTTTCTTCCGGAAGAATTTCTTTGAAAAGACCTAACATCTCTGTGAAGCCCTTGTTTGATAGACCATTTGTTGCTTTAAATCTGAGAAGCGCCAGGGTGGCACTCAACTTGGAATATTTCTTTTTGCAACCTGGATACAATTCTTTCTTGGAGTCCGCATCAATGGTTGGCAAATCCTTATACCCAATCATATCCTTTTTTGGGCCCTTGAAATCTGCAATCATAGCAGCAAAATCTTGCATATCAAGAGCATTGTCATCTGTGTCGACGTCTTAGTTTTCCAGTGGGCGTTTCGGCTTTCCGGTGTTCCATTGGTAGCTTGACGCCTCTGCCCCGATGTTAGATTCAACATCCATGTGACACTGATTGGGGTTTGGCATCTCTGAGTCCTGGGTATATTCATCCATGACCTGCTCTTCACCGTATCTGGTCCAACGTGTATATCCATCCATGAATCCCCGAGAGAGTAAGTGCCACTTGACATCTCCAACTTCACGTGACTCTGTATTGGCACAATGAGTACATGGACACATGATGTAATCTGCATCACCAATTCTCGTCTTTGTACTTTCAGCCAAATTCATGAACTCTGTCATGCCACTGATAAAATCTGTGGTTCTCCGATTCTTCATCCATTGAGATCGTTCCATCTGCACCACACGAATGGTAATTAAAAACAAAACAACAACATTAATACACGGATTAACTGATGCCCAAAGATGCATGCATAAATCACAAGGTTTTATTTTCATAATTACCGAGGGCGCTCCATATTGTTATCCAGACGTGCAATGATAAAAATTAATGGCCAGTCAATTTACACGCAGAGTACTACAACACTACCCTTAGGAATTGAATACCTTAATTAAGCCACTCATGAAAAGAATACTTTAATTAATTAGCCGCGCGGCGACCTCCACCCAGCAGACAATGAAGCGCGATGCCGTGGCACATCGAGATAGCAGGGTCGAGGAGCAAAGCTTAGTGCGGCTGCCACCGGAAGTTCGACCTCCACTATTCCGCCATCGACCGCAATGGATGTGCTCCAATCACGCCGCCGCCGACCTCGATGGTTGAGCTCCTCCTCTCTCCCACCGCAGACCGAGGATTGACCTCCTATGACGCCGCCACCGCCCACCGACCGAGGATTGACCTCTTCTCCGGTAGCCACTGCCTAGGCCGCCGCCGCCATCTCTATCTACAGAGCAGCTGTTTTATTTTTTGACGGATATTCGCAGAGCGGCTGTTTACACGGTATCACTGTAACTCAATTATATGTACAGGGTAGTACATCACATACGGTTATGTAACGGCAATCGTGTCTCACCTACGTTGTCTTCTCACATGGTTTGGTGCGGAAATCGTGTGTGAAGTTGTAATACCTAACACAAACGACATGTATAAACAGTGTGCCGTATACAACATATAGTGCCATAAGTAGTTCCCGGCCGTTAGCTTATCCCCACAGTTTCCCCATTTCCCCCAAATCCCTAGATAGCCTCCAAATTCCCTCGCATGGTGCTGACATTGGGGGAGTGCGGACGAGTGGTGCTGACGGTTTCGGTGCGGCTGCTCCTGCTCGTATGGCCGCTCGTGGCAGCGCCGCCACGACGGTGGTCGCCGCCGAGCACTTGCCTAAGGTCATCAGAAGGCAGGTGTACTACGGATCCGAATTGTCCTGTCAGGTTCCAGTCTATCCCAATCTTTTTTAGCATGTCCAAAGTAGCTCCTTGCTGAATCCGTCCTGAATGACCCCCCCACCAGGAAGCGATCTGCCGCCGGATCCGGAGCATGACTCCAGACTCCCGCAACACGAGTTCGACTCCGAGTTTTGCGCCACCGAGAAGTACCAAAAGCTGAGTTGTGTGCACGGGCACACTCCCGCTCGACGTGTATGCATGGAGGGATTCGACATTGGCAGGCGGTTTCTCAGTTGCCCCTTAGAGGTTAGTGCTAAGTTCATCATTTTACTTGAGTTAATGCCACCGCTCATCTTGAATACTATTTAACATTGGCAGGGATATGAGGCTTTTGCCTTTGTTAACTGGCTAGATGAAGAATGGCATGGCATGGCAGGGCTCGGAGTGTTATCACCAAGCTCGCAGAAGATAACGTAAAGCTGAAGAAGAAACTGGCTGATTTGGAATGTACAATCAGTACGATGAAGCAAGAAAGAATCAATCACAGGCAACAGATGAAAGCAAGAGACAAGAAGGAACTAGAATGTGTAGTTGTGGCTGTCGCATTAGCCATGTTATATGCGCTGTTTGCAATGATGATTAGGGGTTTTGTTTGACAGTATTGCTAAAGCACATCTAGATGTGCTCTAAGTAATGCACATCTAGGTCCTATGCCACTGATGTTACGCAAAGATTCATGCAGATATTTTCCTTTGTCTTTTTTTTTCTTTTCCTTTGTAGTTTGATTATTACTGGCTTCATCAAGAAGAAGAGCTCAATGTATTGCTTGCCAACTGTCCTACTCCGTTCGTACCGGTACCGGTGCATAATCCCAAAACTCGTTCCTTGTTTTTGTCCTGAAAAAAGAAATCAACCAATAGGAGTCCCGCGGCTAGTATGCATTCAATGACTTCAGACTACTTAGCATAACATGCATGCAATGGTCAATTCTCTGCACGCAATGGTATTGATTACCAAATAGTAATCATCAAGTTATCTCATTTTTCCCCCACCTAGGTCGTCGGTATGAAGGGAGTAGAAGTACTACGAAAAATGCTTGTTTCATACTCCCTCTGTTCCTTTATATAAGGTGTATTTGTTTTTTGATAAAATTCCAGAATGTAAGGTGCATTTCTTCTAATTCTTTATAATTCCTTTGTTAGCCCTCAAAAAAAAGGAAATTATCTTTCTCCTAATTGTCTATATCTTTACTTGTAGAAGAAGAAGAAGAAGGAAAGTATCTCTCTGTCGATTGCATGTATCTCTTACTTTTCATGACTAATTGATTTACTTGCCACTAATAAATAAATTTGCAAAGGGTAATTTCATCATATTTGGACGCTCCAACGCGTGTGCTTAATTAATTATCACATTGAGAAATGCGCAACCCTGGGAATTTGGAGCGACTGGGTACAAATAATTGCGGTTGATTATATCAGCGGTTAGATAATACATCAACCCCCGCTTCAATTGGCATTTCCTCTTCTCTGCATACCCCGCTTAAGTGTCCACCATCTTCATCATCCCCGGCAGGCCACGCTACACACTTGCACACACTTTGCAATCTCGCTTTCTCGTGGTTTTTATACGACTGCAGCCATGTCGAGTGACAGCGAGGACGACAGTTCGGCCAGCAGTCTGGCACCCGATGATAGGTCAACATCGGAATCATCCCGCTCGTCTTCCATGAGTCCGGCGTCGAGCCCAGACCATGATTATATCCGGATCATGGAAGGGACGCCACCTCCGGAGTCGTCAGACGACAACCAGACGGACAAGGAGCCGTCGAAGGACGAAGAAGAGGACGACGACGATGATGAGGAGGAATGGTCGAACGAGGAGGACGACGACGACGACAGCAACGACGATGACGACGGCGGCGGCGATGAAAAGCCAACGGACAGCGGCAAGAAGCGTCCTCGCCAAGACGATGTCGTAGGGCCATCTAACAATAATAACAACAACAAGAAGAAGGACTAAATTAAGCAGACTGTATATATCTCTGTTTCTGTTCGCTCACATTAATTTTTATCTCTGTTTATCCTGTCAATCTCATCGCAGAGGGTTAGTAATACGTATTCGACAGAGATCTTCTACATTATCGCCCACAGGTTGGTTTGTTGAACTGTGTGCCCTGAAGAGCACACAATTCACAAAAAAAGATCGTATGGGCTGTCTATAATGATCGCACACAATTCTGATTACCGACCTGTTTGCCGGGTATCACACACATCTTGTTACGTCGAATCGTTTGTGTTCAACTCGATCATCGCAAATGGTTCACCGGAGCGAACTGTATGCCGTATATCGCACACACCTTGATCTGGCTGCCCGTTTCTGTTGTTCTGTCTCATCGCAAACAGTTCGTATGGATCAACCGTATGCCCTACATCGCACACGCAACTAAAATCGGAACCGTGTTTGATGTATCATTCATCGCAAACGTTTTGCATCTTTTTTGACAGTTTTTTTACATCACCATTTGCGATTAATGCATCGCACACATTTTCATCAAAGGGTCTCTGATCGTAGTGTCGTGTTAGCAGCATCCTGCAGTAGTGTCTTTAAGAAGATTGGCTTGCCAAGAGTTCGGCGGGTCACCTGGCGGAGTAGCAAGTTGCAAATAGGCAGATGAACACATAATTTGGCATCACAGGCGTGGTCAAAAGGGTGTGAAAGCTAAACCCGGTGGGTTGGAAGCCCCCAAGTGACCTTATGATCAACTAATAAAGACTCAGATACACAAAAATGGAACGACAGAGGCCCCGAATTTTTCAGGGATGCCGGCTTTATTATATTTGACCATAAAAAGATATATACACATTATCAAAAGTATGTACAATAATAAGAGCCGATGGCTCAGGTGTAGTAAGGCCAAAGATGAGCAATGTTCCAAGGCTTGTTGGTCTCCTGCTCAGAGGTACGTGATTCCTTGTGCTCACGTATGTCAATGAGATAATATGAACCATTGTTAAGATTCTTGCTAACCACAAAGGGCCCTTCCCAAGGCGGGGACAACTTATGCATGTCAGTCTGATCCTGTATCAGTCGGAGCACCAAGTCGCCCTCTTGAAACTCCCGTGTCTTGACTCTGCGGCTATGATAGCGATGCAGGTCTTGTTGATAAATCGCCGAATGTGCCACTGCAAGGTCTCGTTCCCCATCCAAAAGATCAAGTGCGTTCTGACGCGCCGCCTCATTATCAGCTTCAACATAAGCCGCTACCCGGGGCGAGTCATGACGGATATTACTTGGGAGAACTGCTTCCGCCCAATAGACCATGAAGAAAGGCGTATAGCCTATTGATCTATTGGGTGTGGTATTGATACTCCAAACCACTGAAGGCAACTCCTCCACTCAACAACCCGGTGTTCGCTTCAAAGGGACCATAAGCCGAGGCTTAATACCTCTCAAAATCTCCTGGTTAGCTCGCTCTGCTTGCCCATTGGACTGTGGGTGAGCCACTGAAGAAACATCTAAACGAATATGTTCTCTTTGGCAGAACTATTTCATAGCCCCTTTAGAGAGATTGGTACCATTATCAGTGATGATACTATGGGGATACCCAAAGTGGAAGATCAGCTTTTTAGCAAACTGAACTGCAATTGCCGCATCACACTTACTAACTGGCTCTGCCTCAACCCACTTGGTAAACTTGTCAACTGCCACCAACAGCTAGGTCTTCTTATCCTTGGATCTCTTGAACAGCCCAACCATATCAAGACCCCAAACCGCAAACGGCCAAGCTATGGGAATCATCCGTAACTCTTGAGCCAGCACATGAGCTCATCTTGCAAATTTCTGACATCCATCACATTTGCTCACAATGTCCTCTGCATCAGCATGAGCCGTCAACCAGTAAAACCCATGACGAAAAGCTTTGCCAACCAAAGATTTAGAGCCGACATGATGACCACAATCACCTTCATGAACTTCTCGTAGGATCTCATGACCCTCTTCTGGAGAGACACAACGCTGGAACACACCTGTCACACTGCATCGGTGTAACTCACCGTTGATGATAGTCATAGATTTAGACCTCCTGGTTATCTGACGTGCCAAAGTTTCATCCTCAGGCAACTCACCCCGGGTCATATAAGCCGAGTAGGGCAGTGTCCAATCAGGAATAGCATGGAGAGCCACCACCAGCTGTGCCTCTAGGTCAGGGATAGTGAGATCCTCCTTAGACGGCAACTTGACCGAAGGATTGTGTAAAACATCAAGGAACACATTAGGAGGCACCTGCTTTCGTTGAGACCCCAGCCGGCTCAAAGCATCAGCCGCCTCGTTCTTTCGTCGGTCAAGGTGATCCACCTAATAACCCTTAAAATGATCAGAATACTGTCAACCGCCCGGCGATAAGCCGCCATGAGCGGGTCTCTAGAATCCCATTTGTCTGAGACTTGCTGAGCCACCAGGTCTGAGTTGCCCAGGCATCTGACCCGGCTTAGATTCATCTTTTTAGCCATACAAAGGCCATGGAGCAGAGCCTCATATTCAGCTGCATTGTTAGTGCAAGGAAACATTAGCCTTAAAACATAACAAAACTTGTCACCTCGTGGGGAAGTCAAAATAACTCCAGCCCCCGATCCTTCCAACTGCCTGGACCCATCAAAGTGGATTGTCCAATACGTGTTGTCAGGCTTCTCCTCAGGTGTTTGTAATTTTGTCCAGTCATTGATAAAGTCCACCAAAGCCTGAGACTTAATGGTTGTCCTTGGCACATATTTCAAATTATGAGGCCCAAGTTCAATTGCCCACTTAGCAACCCGGCCAGTAGCCTCTCTGTTTTGAATAATGTCTCCTAAGGGAGCAGAGCTGACCACAATAATAGGATGACCAAGAAAATAATGCTTCTGCTTGCAACTTGCAACTTGCCATGAACACCCCATATACCAGTTTCTGCCAATGTGGATATCGTTGCTTAGACTCAATCAACACCTCACTGACATAATAAGCCGGCGCTGGACTGGGTACTCCTTACCCACCTCCTTGCGCTCCACAACAATCGCCACACTGACAGCCTTACTATTGGCCACCACATATAGGAGCAAAGTCTCTTTCTCAATGGGAGCCGCGAGGACGGGCGGCTCAGCTAACTGTTTTTTGAGTGCCTCAAAAGCCTGGTTAGCAGCATCACTCCAGATAAGTGATCTATTTTCTTCATCATCTGATACAGAGGAATTACCTTCTCACCCAGGTGACATATAAATCGCCTCAAGGCCGCAATACGACCTGCCAGATGCTGGACATCATTGATGCACGCCGGCTTAGCAAGCGACATTATAGCCTTGATGTTCTCCGGGTTAGCCTCGATGCCCCGCTCTGAGACCAGGAAACCCAACAATTTCCCTACAGGCACGCAAAAGACACACTTGGCCGGGTTAAGCATCAGTTTGTAAACCCGAAGGTTGTCAAAGGTCTCTTTCAAATCATCTAGGAGAGTCTCCTTTTCCCTAGACTTAACCACAATATCATCCACGTAAGCATGAACATTGCGCCCAATCTGATTGTGAAAACAATTCTGGACACAGTGATGATAAGTCGCCTGGGCACTCTTGAGCCTAAAAGGCATTGAAACATAGCAGAAAGCTCCAAAAGGAGTGATGAACGCTGTCTTCTCTTGGTCTTTAAGTGCCATCTTAATCTGGTTATAACCAGAGTAAGCATCCAAAAAGCATAAACTCTCACAACCCGCCGTTGCATCAATAATCTGGTCAATACGGGGGAGAGCAAATGGATCAGCTGGACAAGCCTTGTTAAGATCCGTGTAATCAACACACATGCACCACGTGCCATTTTTCTTAAGGACAAGCACAGGACTAGCCAACCACTCAGGGTGAAAAACTTCGACAATAAACCCGGCTGCCAAGAGTCGGGCCACTTCTTCTCCAATGGCTTTATGTCGCTCCTTATTTAAACGACGAAGGACCTGCTTGACCGGTTTAAACTTGGGATCCACATTAAGAGTGTGCTCAGCGAGTTCTCTCGGTACACCCGGCATGTCAGAAGGTTTCCATGCAAAAATGTCCCGATTCTCACGGATGAACTCGATGAGCACGCTTTCCTATTAGGATCCATATTAGCCCCTATGGTGAACTGCTGAGTTGAGTCGCCAGGAACAAACTCAACCTGCTTGGTGTCATCAGCCGACTTAAACTTCAACAAAGGGTCTTGTTCAGTAGTGGGCTTTTTCAGAGGAGTCATATCGGCCGGGTCAACATTATATTTATAAAATTTAAGCTCCTCAGTGGCACAAGCTGCCTCAGCATAGGCAGCATCTCCTTCCTCACACTCCAAGGCGATTTTCCGATCACCATGGACCGTAATTATCCCTTTTCGCCTTGGCATCTTGAGTTGCAAACATACATAACAAGGGCGAGCCATAAACTTGGCATAAGTCGGTCATCCAAACAAGGCATGATACGGACTCTTGATCTTGACCACTTCAAACCATAATGTCTCTGCCCTGTAGTCGTAATCATCACCAAAGGCCACTTCCAAAGAAATTTTTCCCACAGGATATGCCGACTTACCAGGCACCACACCATGGAAGACTGTGGAGGACGGCTTAAGATCCTTATCAGTTAAATTCATCCGGCGAAAAGTGTCATAATATAGGATGTTGATGCTGCTGCCACCATCCATAAGCACCTTGGTGAATTTATAACCACCCACTTGAGGGGCTACAACTAACGCTAGATGACCCGGATTGTCAATCCAGGGTGGGTGATCCTCCCAGCTCCATGTGATTGGAAACTCTGACCATCGTAAGTACTGCGGTACTGTCGGCTCAACAGCGTTAACTGTCCGTTTAAGAACTTTTTGGTCACACTTGCAGAGAGTTGTCGTAAAAACATGATATTGGCCTCCATTGAGTTGCTTCGGGTTACTCTAATACCCTGACTGATTATGCTGCTGCTGGTTATTCTGACCAGACTGCTGATTGTACCCTCCATGGTTACCTTGACTTTGATAACCAGAACTTGAGCCGCCGCCCCCAAAGCCAGATCCTTGGGGATCAGATCCTGACCCGCCAGGCGGCCCCTTGTTATTACCAGGGTTCTGATTGAAGGTGTAATTTCTGTACTCCCGCATGATGAAGCAATCCTTCCAAGCATGAGTCGCCGGCTTGTTAGGCAGACTGTGTTTCGGGCACGGCTCATTCATCATTGCTTCGATATTAAAATTCTTTCCTCCAAAGGTCTGTTTACCATTACCATTACGGCGCAGGACCCGGCGTTGGTGTTAGCTACTAGATCTGACCCGCCATCCGGTGTCTACGCTTGCCACCGCTGCCTTGGTGACTTCCATTACCTCCCGTCACATTCTGCTGCGGACTCTTGCCATTGCCACTCTTTTAACTTTTGTTTGATTTCTCCTCATCTGACCCAGGGTCCTTAGTGGTGTCACAGTCAGCATATTTGATGAGAGCCACCATGAGCTCGCCCATGTCATTAGAGTGATGCTTGAGCCGCCCAAGCTTCTGCTTAAGGGGGGTGAAATGATAGTTCTTCTCTAAGACCAGGACTGCTTGGTTTGCCGCAATACTATCTGAGGAGTGAATAATTTCTGAGACCCGCCAGACCCAATGATGGGCCGACTCATCCTCGCGCCGCACACAATTGTCAAGATCGATGATCGTCATAGGTTGCTTGTAGGTCCCTTGAAAATTCTTAATGAACCGCTCTTTCAACTCTGCCCATGAATTGATGGAATTGGGAGGCAATCCCTTTAACCATGTATGAGCTGGCCCGTCCAACATCATAGTAAAACACTTGGCACAGACTACGTCATTGACGTCCAACATCTCCATGGCTAATTCATAGCTCTCGATCCAAGCCTCAGGGGGGAGATCAGCTGTATAGTTAGGTACCTTATGAGGACCCTTGAAATCCTTTGGCAGATGTTCATTATGTATAGCTGGTACTAAACAAGGCACTCCCACCGTCCTAGAGATTGCCCCAGCTCCCATCGAGTTGGAAGGAGTCACCGGGGGCTGCTGATAAGCCCCTAGTTGAGCCGCCGCTGCCTCCGCCTCTCGGCGGGCTCTGGCGTCATTTACAATTGCCTGAGCATTAGTAAGGGCGGGTTATTACCACGGGGTGGGTTATCTTGGAGCGGTCGGCGACGTCGTTCACTACTGGAAACCGCCGGCGACTCAACCCGTCAGCTGTAGCTATGACTCGGGAGAGGCGTTGAATGCACCCGATCACGGCTATATGAATATTTCTCCTGCTGTGCGACTGCCGTTTGCAAAAGTTCAATTGCATTCCTTGCCTCTGCCGTGAAAGGCGTCTCCTCAGCAAAAGGTAATGCCTTGAGCCGGGTTGCCACTGCTAACATGTTATCCACTGGGTTGGAATAATGACCCGGCGGTGTCGAGAAACGTTGTGGCGGTGTCTGATTCCTGCGGGGCGGGTCTGGCGTATGAGGTTGAGCCGCCGCCCCGCCCCCCAGCGCCTTAGCGGCCCGGGTCATACCTGGCGGGTTACTCGGCCCTGCCCCAGGCGTGTTGAAGAGGTTCCGTGCCTCATACTGCAGGGCCAAGCGGGTCTGGTGCCTCCTTGGAAGGATAGCGTTAGAAGCATCCTAATCCAGACTTAGGCGAAAAGCTTCTGCCCTTATACACTGTTAGTCAGCCTCCATTTGAGCTCGCTCTATTGCCATCCTGGCATTTTCTGCACTAAGCTCCTCTTGGGCCTTAGCCACCTCATCTCGCACCTTTGCAATTTCTGCGTTGTGCTCAGCCTGATTGGCCGCAGTGACTTCTGTTGCTAACAGGGTTGTCAAGGTGCCGAAGAGATCTGATAGGACCTGAGCCGGGGGCGTAACTGAGCCGCCCGCACCAGCTCCCACAGCCGCTGTTGAGCCAGAAGTCATTGCTGTAGCCGTTGATGAATTGTGAGTTGGCCCTGTGCCGGCCATGAAGATAGCAGCCCTGGAGGGCGGCTCATAGGGGTCCGGAATACTGTCACAATCGGAGAAGCCCCCAAGCCCGCCGTCCTGGAGTTGATAGATTGATTCCATCTCTCCGGCTGAGGACTCATCACCTGAATAGATGGCCGTCTCTCCTACTGATTCAGAACCTTCCGCAAGTTCCATGCCTTGCGTGAAACCAACGAAAACATGCCTCAGGCCGGGTTGAACCCGGGTGGGTTGCACACACCAAGCTGAGTCAGCGAGGTCGGTGCAGATGTCCGGCTCAGGCTCAGACTCGCCAATTTTGCCGATGAAGACGTGAATTCCGCAGAAGGGGACTCAGTACCCGTACTCGATTGAGTCGGTCTCGGGGCCCCAGCCCGCATCGTCGATGTAGAGCTTGCCGCGGCGACTCATAGTCATCCTGCCAACGACATATCCCTCGATCCCTGGGAAGCTGACCTTTGAAGAACTCGAAACCACCGTGCTCTGGCCCCACGGTGGGCGCCAACTGTCATTTTTTGTCACGACAGATGTCCTAGTGAAAGGACTTAAGCGTGGAGCCATCGCAACATAGGTTAGCTCGAAGGGGTTGAAAGGGACAAGAGACATAGGTTTACCCAGGTTCGCCCCTCACAACGAGGTAAAAGCCTACATCCTGCTTTGAGTTGTATTGCTTGAATCTCAATTACAAGGGAGTGAAATCGCTTGACCTAGCTATCAATCAATTGTTTCTTGAGTCAACCCGCCACAGGGTCTCACCTTTATATACACAGGTCGAGGCCCTGGGCTTACACGAGTCCAAGTCAGATCACGCAACATGACCGACTCTAGGTCTAATTATCTTGCCTTTCTAGACAAGTCACAGTCGAGCGGGTTACAGGCGCCGGGTCTGGCACCATCATCTGGGCTTGGGCCTCCGGCGGCTCACCACCTAAGCCGCCCTCGAGATTCTTCATTTGGCCTCTTGGGCCTTCTTTAGATATTACCTTTTGATTCGCCAACAGTGTAACCCGGCCCCACCAGGGTGGGTCACACCGCGGGGTTACATTCCCAACAGAACTGCAAATTGATTTGGTACTGTACACATTAAGCTTGTTGTCCCGATTTTTTTAGTTTTTTGTTGTTGTATTTGAATGGCATTTCTAGTAATATAGTAAAACGGGACATGGCTCTCTCTAGTGGGGTGCGAATTGTCTTTTTTGTTTTGTTTTTTTGTACACGTTATGCTTGTTCTCCCGAAATTTCAAACCGCGCCTTGTTATGCCGAAATTTCAAGCTAGCATCTTTGTCTACCATGCTGCAAAACTGCCGCCTCTTCAACCCGCGCCTTGTTACCCCGAAATTTTAAGATATCTCTTTGTCTCGTTGTGCTCCAAAAACTCCCTCCATCTCAACCCGCACCTTGCTATCCCAAAATTACAACACAAGCAAAAATTCCCACATCCTGCGAAATCCCGACACGCGAAATTCCCGTGATACCCCTGAACCGAAAGAACCGCCTAACTCAAATCGGTGGGGGTACTTTCATAACTTACCCCACATTTCGGACAAGTGTGTCCCTAAGCCATGGTTCCCCCCTCCCATCCCCTCTGCCCCCATTCATACACCGAGGCCGCGAAAACCCGCGAAGCCCCACACCCTCCTCCGCCTGCCACCCAGCCGGAGCCTCTTCCCCGACGATGTCATCCACAGCAACACCTTGACGTCCCTCATCCACCACACCGGATGAGGATCCATCGTCGATCTCGTCGTCCCGCCGGTTCAGCCACCCCGTCCTCCACCTCCAAGGAGCTGCCCCGATGTTCGCCTCGTCTTTCACGCCACCTCCATTCCCACAGCGTCATCTTCACCAGCACCACCGAAAGAGCAGCGCCATCACCAATTCCTCTGATGAAGTTGAGGCCTAATCAGCGCCACCAAAGAGGTTCTACACTAATTGCCGCATTTTCTTCTTGATTCGATCTCACGGTGCTGCCGGCGCTCGGCCCCGAGCCGCCATGGCGCGACTCCATCTACGATGGAGTCGCCGGCCGCTTCCTTTACGGCGTCGCTCCCTCGGCGGCGACGTCCACATTGATACGTCTCCATCGTATCTACTTTTCCAAACTCTTTTGCCCTTGTTTTGGACTCTAATTTGCAAGATTTGAATGGAACTAACCCGGACTCACGGTGTTTTCAGCAGAATTGCCATGGTGTTATTTTTGTGCAGAAATAAAAGTTCTCGGATTGACCTAAAAATATCAGCAGAATATTTTTTGAATATATAAAAAATACTGGCACAAGAATTAACCAGAGGGGGTCCACCCAGAGGCCATAAGCCTGTCGTAGTTTGAGGAGTTCATGTATTCACTAAGTGCTTATGCTTTCTTCCGGTTCTCTATTAAAAGCAGGCCTTAATATCCCTTAGTTTCCATTAGTACCCCGCTGCCACGGGAGGGTAGGACAAAAGATGTCATGCAAGTTCTTTTCCATAAGCACGTATGACTATATACGGAATACATGCCTAAATTATATTGATTAATTGGAGCTAGTTCTGTGTCGCCCTGGGTTATTACTGCTACATGCACTACAAAAAAAATACACTTTCGTGATGATACGTGTTTGTCACAGTAGGTCACGTTTTCTGTCATGCATGTACATCCATGACGATTTTATGATAGAATCAAGATAGTCATACCTGTGCTGTCGTAGAAGTGTTCCATGACATTACCAAAATTATCATCACAGAAGTGTCCACTTCCATGACGATAAATGGTGCGTCATGGAAGTGCTTTCGTCAAGGGTAACCGACACGTGGCATCCACCATAACGGGTTGCCGTTAAGCTATCGGGTTCCGGTTTGAATCCGATAACCCGTTAACAGCCCGGACCAATGGGGATTTTCCATGTGTAAAATTCTCAATGGCCACAGGAACCACGTGTCGGCTCACCGTTGGGACAGATGTCATCCACTCATTGGACAGGAGGCGCCTATGATACACCGACACATGCCACGACCCAACAGAGGCCCATTCCAGTGAAAAGGTCGGCCCGTTTGACTTGGGCAAAAGGTAGCGGGCTGGCCCACGGAAAGCCTGTTAACGGCCTGTTCGCATATAGCCGATTTACAGCCCGCTAACTCATGGCCCGTTACGGCCTATCCGAATTAGGCCCAGTAGCATCATCTGGGCCGTATAATATGATTCCAGCCAGTTGTAACTTCCGGCCCATGTATGGCCCATGACGTCTTTCGGCCCATATGAGGCCCTTTGTAACTCTTGGCCCATTAACGGCCCGTGGTGAAACTGGCCTGTAATGAATAGTGTATCGCTTTATACCCATTAATGGCCCATTATTCCATTGGGCCATTTCTAGCCCGTGTTATCTTTCGGCCTTCTCAGGGCCCATTTATTCTTGGGCTGATTTGGAGCATTCGATTACTTATGGTCCATTACTGGCCTGTTCCGGTTGTGGGCCAAATTCAGCCCATGGTTAAAGTCGGCCCGTTTGTGGCCCGTTAATCCATTGGGCCGTTTTCATAGCGTCATCAAATACGGCCTATTAACGACGGCCCGTTACGGTCGGCCCATGAACGGACGATTCCAACTCTAGCCTGTTTACGGCCCATAATGCGATCCGTTATTGGCCCATGTTTGGCCAATCGATCATACGGCCCGTAGAAGGCCCATTGATGCTACGACCCGTAGAAGGCCCATTGTTTCTATGGCCCGCAGAAGGCCCATTGTTTCTACGGCCCGTAGGAGGCCCATGGTCACTACAGTAAATATGTAGCCCATGGTTATTGTGGCCTAGTTTTAAAAAATAGGTTATTACGGCCACTAGCAAACCGCGGAAAAAGAACTGCACTGACTACAAGCAAACAAATAAACAAGACAACAAGGAAATAAATAAGCAAGCAACTTACGGTAGGCTATCACGGCTATTACACATATTACATCCACTGGGCATCAAAGTTAGCCACCAGTGCAAATATGGGGAACAAAGTAGCATATTACATACACTGGTTGTCAAAGTTGGCGACCAGTGCAAATAAACACCGCAGCAAAACAAGTCCAGCACTGAAACCACTTCACAAGAGCTCAAGAAACAATATCCTGGGTATCCACCATGCTGGCAAGACGCTTAGCAAGCTTATTAGCTTTCTCTTGTTTGGCGCTTAAATCCTCCAGTGATTGTTGTTGCACCAGAAAGTATGCATCTGAATTCTGCAGGGACTTCCTTAGTCCTTCGGCTTCCTGTCGCATCACATACAGAAAGTTGAGACTCAAGAAGCCGAACTGATTCAGGTAGCGAGTTCAAAGAGCTGGTGCCAGCAGTAGTGGCCAGTAACTCGAACACTACATCAAGACAGGACTTTGGGGTTGTCTCAGTGTCTTCAATATAGTTTTTATCAGCTTTCTTGGAGACCAACAGGTATGTCTCACTATCTTGAACCTTATCTGCATTACTTCCTTTACCATTGCATAACGGGGTACTCTTCTCCAATATTTTGTCCGCATTCTAAAAGAGAAACAAGCAGACAGATCACAGGTTTACCATGTTGTATAGGAAACTCATTTTGGTAAACCAGTTCAGTAGTAAGGTGGACAGGATAACAACATGAAACAAACATATATCTATGTAGTATGGTCACTGTATGGTCTATATCATTCTAGTTTATGTTGCCAAATGAAGATAGAGATAGTTAAAATCATATCTGTTTAAGACAAAGCAGCATAGACATAATATAAGTGTGGGAAACTACATAGCAATAACAACACTTGTAATGTGCATGGCATGAGAACATGACTATTTATTCAATTGAAACTGAAATCAACATAGAGCAAGTTACAACAGCAAACATGTTAAACAAACAGGTTTAAAACATACCTGTTGCGCCATTGGAGTTTCAATTGCATCCTTCAAATTTGAAATTAGTTGGTATGAGTAAATACAGTGATGCAAGAGCAAAGGAGTATGAACCATAGCTACGGAACCTGACCTGAGAACAATTCTTCTTCTGCTTTAAGCATTGACTTGGGGTTTGGACTGGTGGTCCTCGTGCTTTGGGCACTGCAGTTGCCTTACTAACTGCTCGTGTTTGGGTGCTCTGTGGTGGAGACGGTGTTTTGTCAACTGGAACTGGGTTACTATCTGCTGGGGTTGGGGTTAGAAGGGGTGTAGCTAGTTCTCTGTCCAACTGGGTAGCGGTACAATCTCTGTGAGTCTGGGTTATGTGTGGTGGGGCTGGTTCTTGGGCAAGTACAACCGTGGTTCTATCTGCATCGACGGGTAGCACGATATTTTCTGAAGACCGTGTTTTTACTCCCATAGATACTGCCATCACCCCCAACAATTCAAATGGCTGATAAACAAGAAAAGTAATTGAATGTACAGACATTGTAAGATAGACAGGTGCAATGGATAGTAGGGAAGAAAACAGGGCATGAAATAATTCACATTTATGTTGTCTAACCAAACTGGATAGCATGACATAATTTCACATATATGATGGCTAATTAAACAGGATAGCATGACACAATTTCACATATATGATGGCTAACTAAACAGGATAAAATGACATACTTCAAAATATGATGACTATGTAAACAGGATGACATGATATAGCTATACGATATGTCTATTAAAGTGGTTGGCATGCCATAATTCACAAACATGCCGTCGATGGAAACATGATGGCATGATATAATTCACGGATAGAATTACATAATTCAAAATATGATGACTATGTAAACAGGATGAGATGATATAACTATATTATGTCTTTAGAAAATGGGTTGGCATGCCATAATTCAGATACATGTTGTCTATGTAAACATCATGGCATGTTATAATTCAAATATATGATTTATATACTAAGCAAGTGAGCAGAGGGCAATCGCATATATGATGTGTCAACTAAGGAGATGGCATTCAATATTGTGTATATGATGTAAAAACTAAGCATTGCAAGATAACATATGCATGATATGAGTAATATAACCCTGCCAAGTTTGAGCATACACCTCAGGGGGAAAATAGGATTGGTCATCTGCCTCTGAATCCTCCTCTGAGGAGCTATCTGTAACCAGCAAGATATCTACTTCAGCAGGTA
This sequence comes from Thinopyrum elongatum, assembly GCA_011799875.1. NCBI lineage: Eukaryota > Viridiplantae > Streptophyta > Magnoliopsida > Poales > Poaceae > Thinopyrum > Thinopyrum elongatum. The sequence goes on along the minus strand of CM022297.1, from coordinate 326,449,383 downwards.
GCATTGTCTGCTCTGAAGACCTTGTTTTCACTCCAGATTTCTCCATCACCAATTCAAATGGCTGATGCACAGGAAGAGCAGTTGAATATACAAACATTGTCGACAAATGGAATGAGTAATACAAAAAAGGATGGCATGATATAATTCACATATATGACGCTTGGCTAAACAGCATGGCATTGCATAATTCACATACATAATGCCTTGCAACAAGATAGCATTGCATAATTCACATATATAATGTCTTGCAACAAGATGGCATTGCAAAATTCACATATATGGTAATTAGACACTAAACAGGTGGCATTCACACAAAGCATGTCTAAACTAAGCAAATGACATGCCAATGCAAGACACCATATGCACGATATGAGCAATATAACCCTGCCAAGTTAGAGCATGCACCTCGGGGGGGGGGGGATACGACTAGTCATCTGTCTCTGAATCCTCCTCTGAGGAGCTATCCGTAACCAGCAAGACATGCGCTTCGTCAGATAGCATTGTCTGCTCTGAAGACCTTGTTTTCACTCCAGATTTTTCCATGACCGTGTCGAATGGCTGATGCACAGGAAGAGTAATTGAATGTACTAAAATTGTTGACAAATTTAATATGTAATAAAAAAAGGATGGCATGATATAATTCACATATAAGATGACTGGCTAACCAGGATGGCATTGCAAAATTCACATATATGATGCTTGGCTAAACAAGATGGCATTGCATGATTCACATATATGATATAGAAACTAAACAGATGGCATTCACACAATGCATGTCTAAACTAAGCAGATGACATATTTTATGTATAAAGTAAGCAATGCAAGGCACCATATGCATGATATGACCAACATCAGCATGCCAAGTTAGAGCAAAAGACCTCAGAGGGTAAATAGGAGTGGTCTGCTCCCTCTGAATCCCCATCTGAACAGTTATCTTCCTCTTGATTATAGTCTGGAATGGGGGGAGGGGTGGTTGCTTTTGCGCCCACCATGGAGCGACGTCTGCATGAAATTTTATTGCCATGCAAGGCTCGTCTCTTTTGCTCTACATGTTCGGTACCATTGTGTACAATAACTGAAATGCATCGGAATAAAACATAGTGAGATTATGTAAGGAGTGCATGCACAAATCCAAAGTGATGGTAGCAAACTATGGATAGACCCAAAACCAATGATAGCAGGCAGATAATAGCTTCAGTTAAAAAATACAGATAATGGCTCCTTTAATGTTTGTTTTCACCCAACATGAAACTCATAGTAGACACCCGAGATTAACCAGATAGTAGACAGATAGTATTGATTGCTGCCCTAATATGTACCCCACAACCATTTAAAAACTCAAGTTTGAGCATTAGTTTGGACCTGACTCGGAGTCTAATCGATGAATAGGACAATAAAGTAGCATGGCATCATATTAAGCGATGCATAACGAAAGCAGACACGAAAGAGTGCGACCTCTCTTCTGGACCCGTGTAGTCCGCAAGGTCATCTGCTCAGTTGATGATGGTAATGCAGTTGTCGTGGCTGCCGGCGGCGGGGAAGAAGATCCGAGGCGGTGAAAGACAGTCTGGAGGGCGGATCCCTGCTGTGGTGAACCCGTCCGTCATTGGAGCAGCTGAGCTGGGGTGGACCACACCGCAGCAGGAGCGGGACAAACCACACAAGGTTGTCTTTGACACATATCTGTAACAGAAGTAATTCTGTAAGGGCTTGTTTGAATTGGAGGATTCTAACAATGCAGGGATAGGAAATACACAGGAATATGATAGGAATGCACGTGCAAAACAGAGAATTTAAAAACACAGGATTTCGGCCAATCTGGGTGTTTGGTTCATAAGAATTGGAAGATCACAGGATTCAAATAAGCATGGTGAGATTAAGTCAAACCACAAGAAAATGTACAGTTATAATGCTATTATGCTACTATCTCTTAGTCTAGCACTTCATGAATAGGAATTTGAAAAGGAGGACAAGTGGATATTAAAATTCCTACGGATTTTCTTTCAAGGAGACACTAAAGGAACAAATCCTACAATTTTCCTTTCCTCCATTCCTTTGTACCAAATGCATGAATAGTAGTACCATAGGAAACTTTCCAATTCCTATGTTTTTCCTTCACTTTTCCTTTCAAGCACTGGCGATTCTAGTAGGCAGGCTTGAACAGGGAAAAGCCTGCACTCAAAAAATGTTTTTGTGCTACTTCTACTACTCTGGACCCAGGGCACTGCCCTGCTAGCTCAACTCCCAGGCCCATCTACAAATGCATAGCTCAAACGCGCAGAAATAAATAATGATGGTGTTCAAGAGAGTTCATCACGGATAGCTAAGTTGCCTGCTTGTCATATAGTAGGAGAAACTAATCGTATTTCACGTTACTACATGTGCTCAGTGGACAATATATATGACATGTAGAGTAAAAAAGCGATGCAACAAGTGTACTACCTCTTTGGCGAAGCCATGTCGATCTCAGCATGATTGGGTTGGTCGGTGAGGATGCTCCGGCTGATTTGGCTGTCGGAGGAGGGGAAGAAGATCTTACGCGTCTAGAAATGGAGCCGGGGGTACTGCTCCGCTGTGATGGAGGATTTCGTCGTTGGAGCAGCTCCGGTGAGTAGTACGACGGCGAGGCTGAAGCAGGACAAGAGAGATAATGTTAACCTGAATGGAATTCTAATAGCATCTCCAATAGATGATGTAAAATACATAGCCACAAAGTGCTAGATGTAAAATACATCAGCCGCTCATCTCTGAACTTAACTGTCGAAACTGAATTTAACTGTCGAAACTGAATTTTACTGTCGAAACTGAATTTTGCTATCAAAACTGAATTTTACTGTCGAAACTGAACACACTAGTAGCAGAAAAGCAATAGCAGCAGCAGCAATGCCCAGAGCAGTAGCGCGTGCGAGAGCCGGGGCAGCTGGTCGTGTAGCAGCATCTCGGGTAGCAGCTGCAGGGGCTCGAGCGAGAGCAGGATCTGCTGCTCATGCAGCAGCAGAGCGAGCAAGAGTAGAGCAACAGTGCAAGCAAGAGCAAGAGCGAGAGCAGCAACGCGAGCAAGAGCAAGAGCAGACCAGGCATGGGACCGAGAGCAAGAGCAGAGCAGCAGCGCGAGCAAGAGCCAATGCAGCAGCAGCTCCTACTAATGTGGACGTCGCCGCCGAGGGAGCGACACCGTGGAGGAAGTGGCCAGCGACGCTGCCGTAGATGGAGCCGTGCCATGTCGGCTCGGGACCGAGCGCCGGCAGCACCGTTAGATCGAATCAAGAAGAAAATGCAGTGATTAGTGTAGAACCTCTTTGGTGGCGTAGATTAGGCCTCAGCTTCATCTGAGGAATCGGTGATGATGCTGCTCTTCTGGTGGTGCAGGTGAAGACGGCGGTGTGGGAATGGAGGTGGCGCGAAAGACGAGGGGAACGTTGGGGCAGCTCCTTGGAGGTGGAGGACGGAGTGGCTGAACCGGCGGGACGACGAGATCGACGACGGATCCTCATCCGGTGCGGTGGATGAGGGACGTCGAGGTGTTGTTGTGGACGACGTTGTCGGGGAAGAGGCTCCGGCTGGGTGGGTGGACGGAGGAGGGTGTGGGGCTTCACGGGTTTTCACGGCCTCGGTGTACGAATGGGGGGCGGAGGGGATGGGAGGGGGGAACCATGGCTTAGGGACGCGCTTGTCCGAAATGTGGGGTAAGTTACGAAAGTACCCCCACCGATTTTAGCTAGGTGGTTCTTTCGGTACAGGGCTATCACGGGCATTTCGCGTGTCATGATTTCGCAGGAGGTGGGAGTTTTCGCTCGCGTTGTAAGGCGCGGGTTGAGATGGAGGGAGTTTTCGGAGCACAACAAGACAAAGAGATATCTTAAAATTTCGGGTAACAAGGCGCGGGTTGAAGAGGCGGGAGTTTCGCAGCATGATAGACAGAGATGCTTGCTTGAAATTTCGGCATAACAAGGCGCGGCTTGAAATTTTGGGAGAACAAGCTTAACATGTACAAAAAAAGACAATCCGCACCTCACTAGAGAGAGCCATGTCCCGTTTTACTGTATTACTAGAAATGCATTCAAATACAACAACAAAAAACTAAAAAAATCGGGACAACAAACTTAACGTGTACAGTACCAAATCAATTTGCACTTCCCTCAACAATAAAAAAATAATAATTCGTGTTGTCCAGCATATGGACTAAATTTGAGTACATTTTCCCTATTTGAATGGGATTGTACTCGGGTTAGTTATACAACCATCTAAATATTATCTTCACAACATATGACATGAATATAGGAGTATTAAATTCCCATATAAATATGAACTACATGTACATACAATCTCGAATTCGAATATATGTATCCATTTTATGTTGAATTCAAATCATATATAGTACATGTACGCTCTAGCTAGATGTTCGGAATCTAAACCATGTATGATACTACGTACAATGTGTTTAACACGCACAACACACACACACCATTTAGACTAGTATAAGGTACACATGCATTGCACGCATGAGATTTGGCAACCAAATTATGAATAAATATCACATTATAGCATGTAAGCTTTGAGTCATATATGCATGATGTAGATGTTCATTTAATTCCTATAGTTCATCTCATTCAAAATCAACTAGTTTTTATAAAAAAGCTAATCTATTTTAAGATTCATGGAATTGTGCGTTGTAAAGCATAAAGTAAAATAAATAATGGCAATTCATCTAGGAAAAAAATTGGGCAATTATGATACGGAAGATTCTAGAACAAAGGAGAAGTGCTTGTGTTTTGAGGTTTGTGCATTATGCTTAAGTTCAACCATGGAGTCTTCTAGATTATACATGTGGCAAAATTTGGTGGAATATAGATGATATCCAACGGCCAGTAGTGCTCGGATTTGCCATCTCTCCACCATCGGATTGGCTTCATCCAAAGACCATCTTTCAAAGTTATTCGCACACTATATAGGGGTATAGATATGTGATGCGAAAGCCACCCATCATCTCCAATTTGAATAGTGTGTCCATGCACGGATGCAATGTGGCCAAACGATGCCTGCCATCGGTATCTCAAATTCAAATCAGTCTGACCTTGTTCAATGTGTATACAGTATAGCATGCTCGTTTCCAAACCACACCACGCATATCTCAGTTATATTCATGCATGCATGGGTTTCAAACATCATGATCTCTTATTCAAGTATTTGAATTCAACTTTACATTGATTATGACCTCACAAAGTCTTTTACACCCACACAGTCGTCTTCTCTTTATATTTGTACCACTAACTTTCCCTCGTGCATGCATGCACACACACTACCACTCGGCATTATCCATCGCACACGTGCAATCTTTTTCTTCAGGTCGGTCTCCCATGCATGCACACACACAAACACCTCCCCCTCTTCATTACTTCGGGCATTCTTTATCTCTAATATGCATGCGCAATGATCAATGTTCCTCTATGTGTGTATATATATAGCTAGGTCTTTCCCAGTTTACCACACAAACCGATCGATCTATATATTAGTCAGGTCTCACCCTCTTTCCCATGTACACATCGATCAATCTATACCTCTCTATATAGGATTACATAGCTGATACACCCACATTATCTATCCATCGTCCCCCTCTCATCATCCATGCCTTCGGCTTCATCTCTCAGACGCGTGCACAGTGGCGAAGACAGGGGGCAGCAAGGGCCCTGGCCCCCCTAACATCACTATATACTGAGGCTAATATGAATGTGATCAGTAGATCAATTGCTGGTAAAATGGTTTAAGTTGATGAATTGGCCCTCCCCATAAAGGATTAGCAATGCTTGGCCCCCTAGCTCATTTATTTTTCATGGCTCCGCCACTGCGCGCAACCGCGCACATTCTCGCCCCCTCTCTTTAAATATCGATCTCGCACTTGTGCACTCCTTCATAGTTTCCCTCCACTTGGCCCCTCGCACGATCTTCTAGCACCCCACCCCCATATCCCAGTGCTTGTACGCTCGTAGAGCTCTTCCCTCTATCTATCTCTATTGATATCTCGTGCTGTCGACCCCTCCCCTCCCTTCTCGTATATCACCCCGGCCCCATGCACATACATGTATGTATATAGGCCTCTCCTTTACACAAATTGCATTGACACCTATTCCCTCACCATATCTTAGTATCTCTCACACACACGGACTATGTGTGCGAAAGAGAAGAGGTGCACACACGTACTCGTTCCCATATACAATCGCGCGGGTGCACGGTGGAGCACACTTGTACAAAAAATGAGCATGTAGAAAGGCTTTAGATGATGTGCCACTAGTCTATATCTATACCTCTATATCTATATCTATATCTATACCCCTATATTGAGTGCGAATAAATTTGAAAGATGGTCGTTGGATGAAGCCAATCAGACGGTGCAGAGATGGCAAATCTGAGCACTACTGGCCATTGGATATCATCTACATTCCACCAGATTCTGCCACATGTACAATCTAGATCGACTCCATGGTTTAACTTAAGCATAATGCACAAACCTCAAAACACAAGTACTTCTCCTTTGTTCTAGAATCTTCCGTATCATAATTGCCCAGCCTTATTTTCTAGTTGAATTGCCATTATTTATTTTTACTTTATGCTTTACAACACACAATTCCATGAATCATAAAATAGGTTAACTTTTTTATAAAAACTAATCGATTTTGAATGAGATGAACTATAAGAATTAAACGAACGTCTACATCTTGCATATATGACTCAAAGATTACATGCTATTGTGTGGTATTTATTCATAATTTGGTTGCCAAATCTCATGCGTGCAATGCACGTGTACCTTACTAGTACTTCCAGTATGTGCAAAACACGTAAATTAGAATTCCAATGGTACGCTACACAATGTCTCTCCCTTTTTTAGTTAATACATTATGATTAAAATGATGTGGGGGCATCCATGAAGCCACGTGGCACATGTGGAGGCGTTATCGCGACCTCCTTGTGTGGATTGATCACAGTGACGTGCTGCTGGTTCCAGAAGAATTTACTCGTCCTCTCTCACGCACACTGGCAGTACATGCACGAAGCGAAGATGTGCACGCACGCACTCAATCCCTCGCACGCACACATGGGTACACGGTGGGACGCATTTTTGTATGAAGATCCACCCCATGTGATAATTTGACGCGTGTAAAGTCGTTCATTTCATTGATGGTCAATTAATACAATGCATGCAAATTGAGTGGACGTGAGGGAGGAAGTAGTTGAGAAAGACATTACTACTCCACTGCGTGCATGCGAGTAGTTAAATCATGGGTTGCTACTTCCATTGGTCTCCTTCGTATTTTGTGCCAATTTTTGACCATAATTTTAAGTAACACAATATTTATGCATGTCATAAAAATTAATGTCATCAAAAACTATGTTCAAATGTGATTCCAATGATATAATTTTTTGTGACATGCATTAAAATTTTCTTAGTTAAATTTTTGGTCAAAAATTGGCACAAAATAAAAAGGGGGCCAATAAACCAGGACGTAGGCAGGATGATCAATTTTTGCCTGGGTTACTATTGGTAGCCTTTGTATTTAAATATGGACGGAGTGGAGTAGTACTATCTTTATCTTAGCCTCGTAGGGCTCTCCCAGCGCCTACGCTTGCCTCCCCGCCTCGCCCACCGGATCCCGCCATGGATAAACCCTTAGATGCTAGGATCCCGCGGGCTGCCCTCTCGCTGCGGCCCGCAGCACTGCCGCCTTTGAGCGAAAACCCACATGTGTTTCAAAGGGGATCCATTGCTTTGGAATCACAGATCGGTGGCATCGGAGGACATGCCAGGGCTGCATTTCAGGTGTTGGGCAGCAAGGGCAAATCAGATCGAGGAAGCGTCGCATTGATTGGAGACAAGTTCAAAGGAGCTACGCCTAGCGAAGCACAAGGCGGAGGCGCAAGTCAATCTCAGGGGAGAGATGCTGAGGGATGTCAGTATCTGGTAGCGTCGCGTTGATTTTGAGCTGGGGCTAATGGCAGAGATCATATTCACGGAGTCGACTACGGAGGAAAGAACGCGCATGCCTGCGGAATGGCATGAGCAGCCAGTGCAACTATTCAAATGGGCGGTAGGAGAAGCCAAATCGCGGGACCAGCTACGGCAGCGCCGCTGGGCATGCATCGTAGGCGAGGTGAGCTGCCCTCCTTCCCCGCCAGTGATGCAGTGACCTACTCGATTGCTGCTGTAGTGAACTGGCGCCGCCATGATGGTTTGCAACCTTGACAATCACTCCATCTATATGTATTGTATTCCTGTGAAAATACTTGGTCATTTGGAAAAAGATGGTAGTAATTGATTTATCACTAGTTTTTGAATTCTTGCTCATGACAATCACCCGAAGCCACAACCAGAAGTCTCCATCGCATAATACTTACGGTCGGTCGCACCAACAGACGGTCGGTCTGACCCGTGTCTCACCGAAGGGACACACATTGGCTTGGTCTGACATGTACGACCAGTTACATCACTGACTTGTGCGACCGCATTTGAGCAGTAGTACTTGAAATTTGTGTTCCAGGATACTCATCGGGAGCCATTTCGGGCCTCGAAACCAAAACCATCAATTAATCTTTAGCTTGTTCCCATCACATTCCAAAGTAGTACTACCATGCTATAATTAAGTGCAAACGTGCTCACACCTAGTAAGTATCAAACCTAAACGTGTTCCCACTATGTAGGTTTTATAGTACTAGTGCTAGTACTAGGTTATAAAAAGGGGAACTACCTAGCCGAAAATCACTCTACCTTCCTCCTCATAAGTCTTTCTTGTTCGTCCATCCTTGCCATGGCCGGTGTGTAGAGCTCTAGGTCGAGAACTACTCGTAAGAAGGGAGCGGCGACCAAGGCCGCGGAAAAAAAAGAGAGGGTTTGCCGCCTCGGAGAGACCTCGAAAGATCACTCACGGGCAGGTGAGGGCTCCCAGGAGCGCCCTAGCTGCGGAGGCGAACATGCCGAGCTAGCGGCGTTGGAGTCATTATCCCTCGACGACATGCCCGATCAGCTCAATAAGCAGAAGGAGTTCATCGATGGCTTGGTGGAGCTGCTGAAGGACAGCCTCGACGACATGCCCGCTGAGCTCAATGAGCAGGGGGAGTTGACCGGCAGCTTGGTGATGCTACTGAAGGAGACCATTGCCTCGGGTAAGAAGGCGACCAACGAAATCCTGCAACTTTAGGAGGACAAGGTGAAGCTCTGCCACGAGCTCGACCTGCTGAAGGAGGAGAACATCGGCTAGAAGAAGCGGCATGAGAAGAGTAGTTCCTTGGTTAAGATGTTGCACGCCCTCATCATGGAACAGAAGGAGGAGTTGGCGAAGCTCCACATCAAGCACCCGGCTACTGTCAAGGTACGTAATGCGGCCGTGGAACAGATGATGAAGGCTCGCGTCGAGAAATCCCGCGTCATGGACAGAATGAAGAAGATGGAGGAGGAGATGCGCGAGGAGATGGAGGTTGTGGAGGCGATGAAGAAGCAGTTACGACTCCGCGGCCAGCAACCCTTCATGTAGTAGAGAGCAGTGCCCCAGACTTGTGTGTGTGTCTTCCTTCTTTTTTGGGGGGGGATAATCTTCCTTCTTCTTTTGCTTCGGGTATTTTGCCGCACGTGTCACGTTCTCTGTGATGCATGAATAGAACAATGCTAATGATGAGCGGCGCCGTGGGATCGATGACTAGCAAATTAGATCATTTTTTATCGCCATATCGCACTGGGCTGCGGTGTTTCGTGCTCCTCCGTCGTACTAGTACTCCAGTGGAAAACTTGAGTATACCGCATGGTTCTTTGCTCCTCCTCAGGTCATCGGCAACATTTATACGAGCAGTCAAATCACAAGGCCCCGCCTTCCAGCAGTAATGAGCCGTCAAATCACAAAGGCCCTCGCCTCTTGTGAAACCGACCAAGCGAGACTGCCCCGCCCTCTAGCCTTTTAAATGTATACTTTTGTACAGTAGTAGTATCGATGGATTGTGCCATGGAGCAAAACTAACAAGATGAAATTAAAGAAAAAAGGTGGTACATATAGAGAGCGCTCGTCGCCAAATTATGCATACAGTACTATTAAAAAAGCTAGTACGTGCTTATATGGGGTGCTAAAGTCTATTAAAGAAATTAGCATACCTATTTAATTCTTTGACAACTAAACTCCTTCATGCTTTGGGTAAACTTCTTTGCTTGAACCACACACTTGGCTCTCGCTCTTCATCCAACCCTTGTAGATATTGAAACAAAGGTAGGCATCCATTGCAACGTACTGGATGTGGTCTCTATCTAGTACATTCCACTGCCATGTAAGATGAAACTCAGGGGGAGGTTTCATCAGTTTACTGTACGAAGGATCAACCATGGCTCCTGCCAGGGTCAGCATTGAAGGCTGACGGGAGGGCACCAGCCCATTCTTCTGTAGGTCGAAGGGCTGGCCTACAATGAGGCCTATCCGACTCAGGACTCTTCTATCATTGTAAAGTCTACAGTAACGAATTTGACTTTGCCGCCCGCGAGGAAGTTCTTAAAATTCTCTCACTCAACGTCGGCATGGCATATGTGGTAGACCAAGCAAAAGTTATGCACGCAAACCTGGATCACGGCAGGCTTCTTCCTCTCTTCCTCCTTTAGATTCTTCTCTTTTCCCAGGACTATGGTGTACTCAACATCTAGCCTAGCGACCCACTCATCACCATTTGACTTTTCGAACATGCGTCTGAAGCGAGCAAGGCATCCTTTCACCGTCGTGGAAGAACGGGTGTAGATGACGTCAAACTCATCGCCGGTGATGGTTCTAACCTTGTACTCACCGCCGATCATGGAGATTTGGGACGCCATGGATTTGGGAGGAGGGTTAGGATTAGTGGAACTGCTGTAATGTGAAAGGACGGGACGACTAGGAGCAAACTGCCGTAATGTTAAAGGACGGCCGGGGACGAGTAGGAGCGAACTGCTAGCGGTTTTCCGATTGTAAAAATGCTTGAGTGGGTCGTGCGAACGGCATGGTAGTGGCTTGCCTGGTGGATAAATGGATTCATGCATAGTACTATGGGGGCCCAATTAGATGTCATGTCTACTAGACGCCCAATTAAATGGCTTCATGCATCTGCGTGTTTGCACGTCAAGCATCGGGAAAATTACAGGTGATACGAAGCTTTCCATGCTCCCATGATACGGGCTTCTGAGATCCCTTGGATCTGAGATCGAACGGTTGCATGGCGTGATTCTGGACCTATGGGTGAATATCCTATCCTGGAGGGTTATTCTGCAAATTTTCAGCAACTTAGCATGCGACCATTCGATCACAGATCGAAGGGCTGTCAGCAGCCCGTATCATGGTCGCGCCTACCACGACCGTCGCCTCGCTCACGCGGTCGCGCCCTTGGAGATTTCAAACGGCTATAAATGAGCATTTTTTGCCTACTTCGCATGCATGAAACTACTTCCTCCTTCCAGGTGCGTTAGGCTATCTGATGTTGGCATGTCATACATAGTCATCACTTAGTCACTCATACAACAAGGTTAGCTATAAGGTTGGCTATAAGAGTATTTTTTTTACTTCTCTCTATCTCTTTCTTCGTAGTATTTACTGCATTTGCCAAGGAGTAAGGAGTACTAGTACTTGGCACCTGTATACCATGGAGGTGGTCAGGAATCGGGAGACTCACGCCGGTCGTAGCGCCGCAGTAATAATGATAATGGCAAGTCAAATCATAGGGCCCCACCTATCCAGCAGTAACGAGCCATCAAATCACACAGCCCTATGTTTGCAGCAGCCTACTCCCTCATCTTCTCGCCTCTCTGTCGAACCGACTAGGCGGAACTGCCCCGCCTACCGCACGGGAAAAGCCCCGCCCTCTACTTTTAAATATAATTTTGTATCCATGGATTGCGCCATGGAGCAAAGCCTCAAGAAAACGGCGGTACACATGTATAAAACACGCCTGTCGCATTTGTGTCGCACCACAGACGGTCCGTCGGGCTGGCACACCGCTCTCCGAATGGAACGCGCGTCATATTGCGTTTGCACACACATGTGGGACCGCAATTGAGAACCGACCATATGCACACTCCCCCGTCCCCGCAAGTCGGCTGAGTTAATAGAAGAGAGAGACGAGCGATAGTAGTACTGGAGCAGTGCTGTAAACATGTCGGTGCCTGGACGATCCCTGCATGACACGGGAGATCAGTTTGTCCATGCATGTGACCAGACTCCAGCAGACGGCTGGATTGGTTATTGTCTACATATCATGCAGGCTGTGTTGTACAGGGCTGTAGTTCTGATGAGAAACCTAAAAAAAAGGTTTCTTGTCATCTGGCAATATTAGGTGTCATGTGCTTCAGATCACTACGAGGGTTAAACAGCGACAACTGCGTTCCACCAAGGCGCTGGTCATTGGGGGCACATGCACGAAGACTACTCGGCTGCCATCTATGTTAATTAGGACATCTATCGATTGATCCCTTTTCTATGAGTTTGTCTTTAATTTGAGCTTTGATCCTCGTCTAGTTTGTCCGTCGAGATTCATGTTGTCTCCTTGGGGCAGTGAGGTTATGGTTTCTTGTCATGTGCCATTTTTTCATGTTACGTATATGTTAATCCGGTGCTTCAGATCAAAATGACGACAACTGTGCCTCCGGGGCATGTGCATGAAGACTTCTCGACAGCCATTGACGAGGTCAAGCCGGCTCCGGTAGATAATAGAAAACAACTCCACTATATAGGCAGGAGCCTCCGCGCTTGCTTGCTAGTGTTGCTCTCTTCACACTCTCTCGTCCTCTACAGATCTAAACACGACAGCGGTGGCCACACACTCTCTCTGCTCACAACTGGTCACAGATCCGGCCGGATCCCCTCCGCCGGTGAAGGTGAGAAGGTGTAATGTTCATGCGGTCGTCCTCGGCGACGGCTCTTACCCACTGCCGGCGTGTCCCGATCAACGTGCCTTGCCGTTCTCTCCCACGCAGCGCCGGCTAGGGAGGGCCTCTGACCCCTTCTTCCTCGTTGCTGTAGTGTGGGCAGATCCGGCCTCCCGCCGCCCACCTAGCGACATCTCGGCAACCCTCAGGTATAACTTCCTTCGAAACCGGCCTTGCTCTACTGCCCCATCTCCTGACGTCGTTGCATTTGTATCTTTTACTATTTCTCAGGCCCCCTCGTAGATAGGAACGATCGGCTGTTCGAAAGCCACCTATATTTTTACTGTTAAGAGGTAAAACTACTTCATGCAGTCAAATCTAGTACTACTTGGTTCAAACAGGGAAGAAAGGGGGTTGGGGGTGGGGGAAGATTTGTTACCTGAATCTAGGACTTGGTCGAAAGAGGAAATAATGGGGGCGAAAAGTAGCAGAGACTGGCTATCCAACTGGTCTCTTGGTCTAATAGGGAAATAAAGGGAAACACAGTACAAACTCAATATAAACCGATCTATTGGTTGCAAAAGGAAAGAAAGTGGGGACTGGGGAACAAGTCAAGAGAGTATGTCCAGCACTAGATGCTAGCCTCACACAGTATAAGGTGGCTATACCGAACAAAAATGGGACTAACCCAGTTACCCAGATATCCTGTTCTGATGTTTGTTGCCCCGAGCCCCTCTTATGTAATGCCACTGGTAAAATGTAGCAGTCCCACTGTTAAAAGTAAGGACACGTTAAACCAACATTGTTTTCAATGTAATGCCTCCAGTAATATGAATCAATAGCACTGTTTTTCATGTCCTGCTAAATTTCCAATTAAGATAAGTTGCTTCTTTTCATTAGAAATGCAACTTTCCTGGTCCGCCTACTCTCCCGTGCCCAAATACCAACTCTTTAGCAGCTGTTAATGTAATGTTGCTGGTAAAATGAAGCAATGACACCATTAAAGTAATGTCATATTTAAGGGTTGTCATAGTTAATCCTAATGCCCACACTAATATCTAGCAATGCTGCTGCTTTAGAAATTGCTATTGTCCTTGTAGGATCGCCATTCAGATAAGGAACACGCTTCTTTTCATTTGATGTATGTTTCATCACTTGTTAGTCACCCTCCTTTCCACCTTTTTGTGCAAACAGAGATATACATTTCACGCTTGATCTTAGTTGAACTGCACAAATGATATCCAAATTATAGTTGAACATTCCAAGAGCTTCACGACCAACCTTGATGTTGCTCAATTTTATTGCAACTAATGAAGAAGAAGCTGCTAGCTCATGGGACATTGCTTCATTTTAGGTGAACTGCACAAAAAGGTCCCATGAATTGAATCATCCATGTTAGTGACTGGTGTCATCCGTTCTACGATGGCCTTGATTGCAGATATGGTTCCCATTGCAAGGTATGTTCATTTTTGGTCCGACTGTTTGCCAAAGATCCTGCATGTTGACTCTGCTCTTGTGCTACTGTTTTGGCACTGCCATGATAAAGCAGTAATGTTATTATTTTGCACCTTAATCTAGTGGCACTATTAATTTGAGGCAATGTTTTGGCACTGCTAGTGCCACTGATTTTTTTTTTATATCGAAAGAGGTGGTTTCCTCCGATTTCATTAAAGAAACCCAACCATAGAGAACCATTATCCGACAACATCTCAGTGTAAACAGGCAGTTATGCAACTACTACTAGAACGGACTGAGTACTAGCAGGAGACAAGTTTGCCACATAAGCTAGGCAGGTAGGGAGACGCAGCACCAGCTTGACCAAGTTTGGATTACAACCCAAATGCTACCACAGAAACATCAGGGGGGAAGATAGGGACTGAAAGAGCCAGCTTCAGCATCCCAGTCTAAGCACCCCCGGCCTCCATGCTTGTGACACACGGTACACCTCGCTTGCCACCTGCTTGACCCTAGTGCCACTGATAAAATGAAGTAATAATACAGTTAAAATAGACCGAGAGTCCTCTCTATCATTTCATTTCCAATGTAGATAAAGAAAGTGCTTCTCTTTGTTAGTATATGTTTCATCAACTAGTCCCATTGTTAATGTTTAAGTATTTCTGCAAACTGGGGTACTTAATTTTAGTTGATCTGCACAAAAATAGAGATTGGAATGTCTCAAGGCCCCTCCTTGTACTACCGCTGTACACTGATGTTCATCACTGGCAGAAGGTGTATCGTGAAGAATTGGGTTGATTTCCAGTATGAGGCCTACCGTATGAGGCGTCGCAGGGCCCATCTCGCCCTCGCAGCATGGCATACTGTGATACTATCGCAATATTTTCCCATTAAGAAAATGAAGTTTCTTCTATTTATTAGTGTATGTTTCATTAACTAGTGCCACTATAATGTAATCATGCTTTTTCATTATCTGTGCAAACAGGGTTATTCAGCTGCATTTTGGTGGAACTGCACAAATGTACGGATGGAACCGACATATATGCAGAGTGCGAGGTGCCAAGTAAAAATTACCGACACCAACCAAGCTCCATATAAGCATTGGCATCCACCACCAGTGGGATGGGTGGCGCTCTCTGTGGACGGATCTTTCTCGGCAGCAAATCCTCTAATCAAATACTAGTAGCTTATATTGGCACTTTTCTAGGGAGTACTCTTTTCTGAAAGAACCACCAATCTATTTTTCTTTATTTGTACACAGTGTCACAACTTTGTTTTTGGTCCAGAGCTATTTTTAGGGTGATTGGTGTAGTACTCGGAGACTGATTGTAAGCATGATTTTCATTAGCCGTCACACTGATTGTAAGCATT
Organism: Thinopyrum elongatum; assembly: GCA_011799875.1. Lineage (NCBI taxonomy): Eukaryota > Viridiplantae > Streptophyta > Magnoliopsida > Poales > Poaceae > Thinopyrum > Thinopyrum elongatum. The sequence goes on along the minus strand of CM022297.1, from coordinate 326,433,704 downwards.
AGCAGATGGAAGATTAGGATAGTGCGAAGCTTACCTTAAGCCCTACCGCCGCTGTTGAAATGAGGCGAGCGGCGAGGGAACCGTGGAGAATGGTGGGGAAGCGACGTCGCGCCATCCGGCCTCCTCTTGCGGTGGGAGAACGAATACTCCTGTGGCTCCGGCTGGCACTGCACCCTCACGAGCGGCACACCGTACTCGATCGATTCGTTATCCTCTAGATGCTCGACCTTCGACCTATACGCCCACCACCTCCGCCTGACTTTCGCGATGTCTGGTCCATCGCCCAGAGGAGATACTCGATGAACTCGAAGGACTGCGGCGTGACTGCCGCCGGGGAGTACATCACCGCCGTCTCGCCCTTTCTCATACATTGCCACATGGCCCTCACCGTCCTCGAAATCTCCCACTCGTTATCAAACCAAGTAAGGATCTCCTTCAACCTGGCTAACTTCGCCTGGTCGCCGCCGGCGATCTACCCGATTCACTGTTGCATCCTCTCCATAGATGTCCTTCTGAGAGGTCCGGTGCTAGCTTTGGAAGATGGGAGGAGAGACGGTGGTCTTGCAATGGAGAAGAGGGAGAGGCGAGACGGTGGTTTTGCAATGGAGAAGATGGAGAGGCAAGACGGTGGTTTTGGAATGGAGAAGAGGGAGAGGCGAGACGGTGGTTTTGGAATGGAGATGATGGAGAGGAGAGGGGGTGGTTTTGCAATGGAGAAGAGGGAGAGGAGCGTGCGGCAGCGATTTAGGATTGGACGAGAGGGCCGGCACGCTGTGACTGGATCAAAATCAAAATCAATTTACCCTTCAATTAAGAAAGCGACCCCACATTAACTAGTCTCCCTTGTATTCTGGGTCATATTTGACCATGATTTTCACAAATAAAATATATGTTATACGTTGCAAGAATAATATAATTTGAAAGTACATTCAGATACGAACCAAACGATACAATTTTTGATTACATGCATTCACATTTTGCTTGTCAAATACAGTACGTGGTCAAACTTTGACCCAAAATACACAAAACAAAAAAAATACTTCCAAGACCAGCGCCGCTCTTCTCCTCTTAAACCACCACCGCTCCTCTCCTGTTCCAATCCAAATCCAGCGCCGCTCCTCTCCCGTTCCATTTCAAAACCACTGCCGTTCCTCTCCCGTTCTAATCCAAAACCAGCGCCACTCCTCTCCTCTTCCATTCAAAAAGCACCGCCGGCAAGTGAAGGTGCTGTAGAGAAGTAGATCGATGGAGGAGTACAACCGATACGTGTGTCTCACAGGCGGCGACCCTGTGAAGCTAGCTAGGATGTTGGAGATACAGTCTTGGTTTGACAACCCAGAGCAATTAGCGGCGACGGCGAAAGCGATGGCCAAATATCTGAAAAAGAGCAAAAAGGAGACGATACACCGGGAGGGAGTCGCGCGGGAGTACATAGAGCTGCTCCTCTGGGCCATGGAGCAAACAGATTCAATGGATCCGATCGTGAGGCTGCGGTGGTGGGAGTATCGATCCAAGATGGAGCATCCACCCGAGATTGAAGGATCGAGCATCTACACGGTGCCGTTTGTGAGGGTGTCGTGGCAGAGCAAGCCGGTGGAGTCTTCGTCGACCGAACCCAACTGCAAGAGGAGAGAACAGTTGGTGTGACGACGCTTCCCCGCCATCCTCTCCCTCGCCGTGCACCTTGTCCCACGGGGTGGCTGTCTGCCGTCGAGGAATAGGAGGGGACTCTCCCCCCCCCCCCCACAAATAGTCTGAGGAGGAGCTTAGGGTTGTCAGTATTTGCAGGTTGTGTTTTGTGTTTCAAATTTGAGAGTACTTTCAGATATGAATGTCTTTTGAATTTCAGATTTGCAGTATTGAGCATATGAAGTATTTTATGAATTCTAGAGATCTATTTTTAGCACTTTAAAAAATGTAGTTTCATATAAAAGTGTAGACAATGTGATTCTTATAGAAGAAACTGCAAGTTTCAGTTTCAGGTAAGAAACTGCAAGTTTCTGAGGTAGAGCATTTATATTAACACGCCCTTCTCAAACAGGGATAACATCATGTTGGAAGTTTTATTCATGGTCGAAAATGGAACTACTAGCCAGTTAACATCATGCTGATCAACATTTATGCATAGCACATCTTCATATGATGCACAGTCAATAAGATATGCTATTTTCAAAATGCCCACACAATGTTGAGTGTGTTGGAGGTGGTGTGCGTAGATGACAATGGGCACCCACATGTCAAAGGCAGAGGCAAAAATTTGTGGATATTTTCACTACATCAGGTGGAATCGAACCCGGGCGGAGCAGCGGTTGGGGAGTGGAACTTGACCACTGGGCTACTCCAGTACTTTCGCTAGAAATTAGGCACAACATCTACCACTACTGTAGCACGTCTATGGCCCTACTAGGTCCATGGCCGTACGCAAGCAAGTGCCTCATTAAAAAAATACTTCCTCCTAATGCTATACTGACATTGGGGGCCACGGGTTTGTCAACGTAGTTACTAAAGGAGATAAACTTACAACGAAGCTAGTCATCGGGGAGCTGGCATGTATCATTTATTATCAGTGGGCCAACAAGTATCAGCTGGTTTGTGGGATGCCCAGTCTAGGCTTTCTTTTTTAACATGTGCAGCCCACAACATGCCGGTTTGTATTTGTTTGAGGGGCGTCATGTATCGACCGGCCTATGGCCCTCCATCCTTGGTTTTATTTGTTCTTAAACATCCGTAGCCCAACTTATGTATTTTTTTGAAGAAAACACAGAGTTATGTTCTATATTTCTATATAAGAAAAGGAACGCCAGGTCCAACTTATGTTTCCCTTCTAACTATATTATATATATTTATATTATTTTATATGTTATTATATATTATTATTATTATCATCATATATTTAACAGATACTTACATATATAAGAAAAAAATATCCCATGTATTATGAACTTATAAAAATAAATGTTTAACAATAAAATCCTGGGTTTTTTACTTAAGGTCAACGAAAATACAGGTGATTGTGTACAAAAGCTTGTTAAGATTTAAGGACCAATGTAAATAAAGCACTTATTATTTAAATATATTTATGAAAAAAATGCTCAGCCCCTGTTTATTTTTTGATAACATTGCTGCGCCCAACCCAACATTATAATTCGAACCAGCCCAGCAAAATCATGTATTTCGAGAAAGTGCAAATGGGCTGTAATTTCTTAGGAAAAACTAAATGGGCCGCATGGACGCTACATTATTTGTTCACCCAGGCCAGCAAATTCGTGTATTTCTAGAAAGTGCAAATGGGTTGTAGTTTTTTTACAAAAAAATAAATGGGCCGCATGGACGCTACATTATTTGTTCACCCAGTGCAGTGAATGGACTGTAAATTCTAAAAAAATGGGTTGAATATGTGCGACATTTTTGGAGGCTGAAATGTGGGCCAATAGGTCGAAGCCAACGCAAGGCATTGTCAACTTAGTCAACAAATGATCTTGACATCGATAGCCGTTGGATTTACATCCAACAGCCTGCATTCATCTTCAATCTCTCGTCTTCTTCCTCCAGCGCCGTCGGGACCACCTGCTCCCGCCTCCGGCTGCTAGCAGCTCTGCTTAGCATGCTTCGCTGCGAAGCGTTACCCCACCGCCGGCTAAGCCATCCCTCCAACCCTCCACACCTCCTGTTATTCTCTGCCGACTGCAGAACCACGCCGCACCAGAACCAGTTAACCCTCGTACACCTCTCCGTCTGCGACTCCACTGCCGCGTCTTCCCATCACCGGCTCGTTGCCGTCCGGGGCCTCGCCGTCGTCCACCACCTTGGTGCGCTCGGCCCACGTGGTCAAAAAACGAGAGTCATCGGAAGAGGACTGTACGTGGAGAGGCTGACAGTGGGGACGCACCAAGTCCATGGACGCACGCATGCAACCGCCTCCTTATTACGCGAAAATAAAATTATTCCTCCCCCTAAAAGCTAGGACCCACCATGTATATCTTCGCAAGGAAGGAAGTGCCTCCTTATGCCTGCCCTTGACAGCTAGGACCCACCACGTATATCTTCGCAAGGAAGGAAGTGCCTCCTTATGCCCGCCCTTGACAGCTAGGACCCACCAACAACATCTTTGCATGCAAGGAAGTGCCTCCTTATTACGGGCAAAAAATATATGATTCCGCCCCTGACCGCTGGGACCCGCCAGCTATATATTCGCATGCAAGGAAGTGCCTCCTTGCCCTCCCTGACATCTGGGACCCACCCGGTCGAAGCGTACGTAGCGTTGTCTGTGTACATACCGGTCGATCAGTTTGTCTGCCATGATGAACGGTGGCTGAGTAAGGAGCGGTAGCAGTTCAGGCAGTCCAGTCAAAACCGTGTACACGTACGAACAGCCAGATGCCAAAAAATAAGGCATCGTATGTACATATGGGCGGGGTCTCAAACGCGTACCCACGCATACGTACGGCCAGGGCTCGTGTACATGGAGAGGCAACGGACGGCAGCAACGGCATCTTGTTCATCGGAAGCCAACCGGCTGGGTCAGAACGGAGAAACTACGTCGTGTTCATCGGGAGGCAACGGAATGCGTCGTGTTCATCAGGAGGCAATGGAATACGTCGTGTTCATCGGGAGCCAACCGACCTGGATGGAACAACCAAAACGAGGTCTGGCGTACCGAAGAACGGAGGAAACGGGCCTTCTGTTCGACCGCGTACGGTCGAAACGGGGTCCTGTTCATCGGGAAGGGTCTGGCGTACCGCAAAACGGAGGAAACGGACTTGTGTTGGAGTGCCTACGGTTGAAACGGGGCCCTGTTGATCGGGAGGCGTGTGGCGTACCGCAAAATGGAGGAAACAGACTTGTGTTGGAGCGCCTATGGTCGAAACGGGGTCCTGTTCATCCACCGTTTACTGCCTCGCTCCAGCCTCCACGGGCTACTATTCATCCACCGTCGACCTCCTCCAGCCTCCATGAGCTACTGTTCATCCACGGCTACTTTCATCCAGCCTCCACCGGCTGCTGTTCATAGAGCCTCCATGGGCTCCTGTTCATCCACCCCCAACCGGCTCGGGTGCGGCGGCCTCCTCGGGGTCCTGTTCATCCAGCGGCAATGACCTACTACCACGGGGGTCCTGTTCATCCAACCCCCACCGGGAACTGTTCATCCACAGCCAACCAACCAGCTCGACTCACCACGTCTCGACTCGTTCTACGTACGGCACGCACGGTAGCAACGGTGGCTGTTCATCGAGAGGCAACCAACACCGGCTTGCTAGCTACGTCTCGCACGGGGGCTCGATCGGCTTCAGTGTAAGCAGCAGCAGTGATCGATTGCTCGGTTCAGTTAGCAGCAGCAGCGAAGGAATCGCTCGGGTTCAGTCAGCAGTGAATGAATCGCTCAGGTTCAGTTAACAACCAAGGATCGATCGCTCGGGTTCAGTAACGTACAAGCGCTCGGGTTCAGTTAGCCAACGCCTCGCACACACGCGCGTACACGAGAGAAACGCGCAAACCTCCGTGCATCGCTCGGCCCCGACCACCCACCGTAACCGGGAACTCCCCGATATTTTCCTCGCCCTTGCTTCTACCACGATTTTTTCCGTCATGGACGGCCCAATGAATGTCATGCAGCTGTGTCTCTGGCCCGCCTAGGACGAAAAGCCCATTTTCTGTCATGATTTTTTGTCATAGAAGTAGGAGCCCACCACATCTATGATGATACTGGGTTTTGTCACAATTATGGTCATAGAAGGGTCATAAGCATGACAGAAAAATTTTCGTTCGGCCCAAAATGTCACGGATGTGTCTTTTTTTTGTAGTGATGATGAGTATTATCCAACATAATTATCCATCGCTGATCCAATGCCTACGAGCTTTTCACATATTGATCTTTGCTAAGTTACCTTCGTCGTACTGCTGTTACAATCACTACAAAACTGGTACTGTTACCTTTGCCACCGTTACCATTACTTCCATACTACTTTGCTACTAAATGTTTTGCTGCAGATATTAAGTCTTTCAGGTGTGGTTGAATTGACAAATCAGCTGCTAATACTTGAGAATATTCTTTGACTCCCCTTGTGTCGAATCAATAAATTTGGGTTGAATACTCTACCCTCGAAAACTATTGCGATCCCCTATACTTGTGGGTTATCAAGACCTTTTTCTGGCGCCGTTGCCGGGGAGCATAGCTCTATTCTCTGAGTCACGAGATTTATATCTGTTTATCACTATGAAGAATTTGAAAGATCCAAGAACCAAGATTTATCCCTCTACTACAAGGGGAGGTAAGGAACTGCCATCACACTCTGCACTTGATTCACCTTCTGTTTTGAGTAAGCTTGCGACACCACCACCTGCTAGTAATCCTAATATGTCGCAAGTAATTGATGATGCTACTTCTACTATGAATGATGCTTATGACGCTACTACTATGCTTGATAATACTGTGCCATTGGGTGAATTTCTTGATGAACAACTTGCTAGAGTTAATGCTGAAACTGATGAAATTATTGAAACTGAAAACTTTGAAACACCTGCGAGACCTAGCACTCCTAGATATAAATTGCCTGATATACCTGCAGGTTATGTTATGGATGGAGAGGTAGCTATAGGGATTTTCTTGCTTGTAAGGATAGAGATGATCTTAAGAAATTATTATGCAAGTGGAAAGAAAAATCTTTGAATGCTAGAATGCAATATGATCCTAAGTTTGCTACTTCACCTATCTTTGTTATTGATAAGGATTATGAATTCTCTGTCGATCCTAAGTTAATTACTTTGGTTGAATCTGATCCTTTCCATGGTTATGAATCTGAAACTGTTGTGGCACATCTTACTAAATTGAATGATATAGCCACCCTATTTGCTCATGAGGAAAAAATTCGCTATTACTATATTCTTAAGTTGTTTCCTTTCTCGTTAAAGGGTGATGCTAAGATATGGTTTAATTCTCTTGCTCCTGGTTGTGTGCGTAGTCCCCAGGATATGATTTATTACTTCTCTGAAAAATATTTCCCTGCTCATAAGAAACAAGCTGGTTTAAAGGAAATATTTAACTTTGTGCGTATTGAAGAAGAGAGTCTCCCACAAGCTTGGGGGAGGCTTCTCCAATTACTTAATGCTTTGCCTGATCATCCTCTCAAGAAAAATGAAATACTTGATATCTTTTATAATGGACTAATCGATGCTTCTAGGGACCACCTAGATAGTTGTGCTGGTTGTGTTTCTAGGGAACTAACTGTTGAACAAGCTGAAGTGCTATTGAATAATATATTGAGCAATGATAATGATTGGACTCTTCCCGAACCACCGCCTAAACCAACTCCGAAGAAGAGAGGTATTGTATTTCTCAATCCTGAAGATATGCAAGAGGCAAAGAAATCTATGAAGGAGAAAGGTATTAAAGCTAAAGATGTTAAGAATTTACCACATATTGAAGAAATACATGGTCTTGATAACCCAACACAGGTAGTAAAGGTAAATTCTTGATACGTCCATTTTGCATCATGTTTTCCTACCGTTATTTATATTGTTTATGCATAATAATGCTTTTTGGAGTAATTCTAATTCCTTTTCTCTCATAATATGCAAGGTTCATACAAAGAGGGAGAATACCGGCAGCTGGAATTCTGGACCTGAAAAAGCTACGTCAGGCCACCTATTCTGCACAACTCCAAATGAGTTGAAACTTCACAGAGATTTTTTATGGAATATATAAGAATTATTGGAGCAAATAACTACCAGAGGGGCCCCATCAGGTGGGCACAACCCACCTGGGCGCGCCAGGGAGCCCGGGCATGCCCTGGTGGGTTGTGCCCTCGTCGGCCCACCTCCGGTGCCCCTCTGCTGGTATATAAGTCATTTTGACCTAACTAAAATAAGGAGAGGACTTTCGGGATGAAGCGCCGCCGTCTCGAGTGGGAACTTGGGCAGGAGCACTTTTGCCCTCCGACGGAGCGATTCCGCCGGGGGAACTTCCTCCCGGAGGGGGAAATCATCGACATCATCATCACAAACAACTCTCCCATCTTGGGGAGGGCAATCTCCATCAACATCTTCAACATCACCATCTCCTCTCAAACCCTAGTTCATCTCTTGTGTTCAATCTTTGTACCGGAACCTTAGATTGGTGCTTGTGGGTGACTAGTAGTGTTGATTACATCTTGTAGTTGATTACTATATGGTTTATTTGGTGGAATATTATATGTTCAGATCCATTATACTAATTAATACCCCTCTGATCTTGAGCATGATTATCATTTGTGAGTAGTTACTTTTGTTCTTGAGGTCACGGGAGAAATCTTGTTACAAGTAATCATTTGAACTTGATATGTGTTTGATATTTTGACGGTATGTGTGTTGTGATTCCCTTAGTGGTGTCATGTGAACATCGACTACATGGCACTTCACCTTATTAGGGCCTAAGGGAATGCATTGTGGAGTAGTTATTAGATGATGGGTTGCGAGAGTGACAGAAGCTTAAACCCTAGTTTATGCGCTACTTTGTAAGGGGCTGATTTGGATCCAAAAGTTTAATGCTATGGTTAGATTTTATTTTAATACTTTTCTCGTAGTTGCGGATGCTTACGAGGGGGTTAATCATAAGTAGGAGGCTTGTTCAAGTAAGAACAACACCTAAGCATGGTCCACCGACATATCAAATTATCAAAGTAGCGAACACAAATCGAACCAACATGATGAAAGTGACTAGATGAAATTCCCGTGTACCCTCAAGAACACTTTGCTTACCATAAGAGACCGTTTTGGCCTGTCCTTTGCCTCAAAATGATTGGTCTACCTTGCTGCACTTTTGTTACCGTTACCATTACTTGCTTGTTACAAATTATCTTGCTATCAAACTACTCGTTACTTGTAATTTCAGTGCTTGTAGAGAATACCTTGCTGAAAACTACTTGTCATTTCCTTCTGCTCCTCGTTGGGTTCGACACTCTTACTTATCAAAAGGACTAAGATTGATCCCCTATACTTGTGGGTCATCAAGGCTCTTTTCTGGCACCATTGCCGGGGAGTGAAGCGCTCTTGGTAAGTGGAAATCGGTAAGGAAAAATTATTACTACGTGCTGAAATTTATTGTCACTTGGTACTAAGGAGAACAATCCTTTGAGGGGTTTGTTCGGGGTATCTTCACCTCGACCGGAACCACAATTATTTACCCCACAACCTACTACACCTACTGAAAATATTGGTTATGAAATTCCTTCAGGTATGATAGAACAACTGTTAGCTAATCCTTATGCAGGAGATGGAACCGAACATCCTGATATGCACTTGATATATGTGGATGAAATTTGTGGTTTATTTAAGCTTGCAGGTTTACCCGGAGATGAAGCTAAGAAGAAGATTTTCCCTTTATCTTTGAAGGGAGAAGCATTGGCATGGTATAGGATACGTGATGATATTGGATCTTGGAATTGGAATCGATTGAAATTGGAATTTCATCAAAAAAAATATCCCATGCATCTAGTTCATCGTGATCGAAATTACATATATAATTTTTGGCCTCGTGAAGGAGAAAGTATCGCTCTAGCTTGGGGGAGGCTTAATTCAATGTTATATTCATGCCCCAATCATGAGCTCTCAAGAGAAATTATTATTCAGAATTTTTATGCTCGGCTTTCTCGTGATGATCAATCCATGCTTGATATTTCTTGTACTGGTTCCTTTATGAAGAAGACTATTGAACTCAGGTGGGATCTTTTAGAAAGAATTAGACGCAACTCTGAAGATTGGGAACTCGATGAAGGTAAAGAGTCATGGATTAAGCTTAATTATGATTGTGTTAAATCTTTTATGAATACCGATGCTTTTCAAAAGTTTAGCACTAAATATGGACTTGACTCTGAGATAGTAGCCTCCTTTTGTGAATCATTTGCTACGCATGTTGATCTCCCTAAGGAGAAGTGGTTTAAATATCACCCACCTATTAAGGAAGAAATTAAAGAACCGGTAATAGCTAAAGATGAAACAATTATTTATAATGTTGATCCAGTTGTTCCTACTGCTTATATTAAAAAAACACCTTTCCCTGTTAGGATAAAGGAACATGCTAAAGTTTCAACTGTGGTCAATAAAAGTTATATAAGAGCGCCTAAACCTGCTGAACAAATCAAAGTAGAACCTAGTGTTGCTATGGTTAAAGATCTCCTGGTAGAAAATTTAGATGGGCATGTTATTTACTTCTGTGATGAAGCTGCTAGAATTGCTAAACCCGATGAAAAAGATAAACATAGACCTGTTGTTGGCATGCCTGTTGTCTCAGTCAAAATAGGAGATCACTGTTATCATGGTTTATGTGATTTAGGTGCTAGCGTGAGTGCTATTCCTTTTACCTTATATCAAGAAATTATAAATGATATAGCACCCGCTGACATAGAAGACATAGATGTTACTATTAAACTTGCTAATAGAGACACCATCACACCACTTGAGATTGTTAGAGATGTTGAAGTCTTGTGTGGGAAAATAAAATATCCTACTGATTTCTCGTTCTTGGTTCCCCACAAGATGACTTTTATCCCATTATCTTTGGTAGACCTTTCTTAAACACGGTTAATGCTAAAATAGATTGTGAGAAACAAACCGTCGGTGTTAGTTTTGGTAATGAGTCTCATGAGTTTAATTTTTCTAAGTTTAGTAGAAAGCATCATAAAAAAGAATTACCTAGTAAGGACGAAATAATTGGTCTTGCTTCTATTATCGTGCCTCCTACAGATCTACTAGAACAATATTTGCTAGACCATGAAAATGATATGCATATGCATGAAAGAAATCAGATCGATAAAATTTTCTTTGAACAACGACCTCTGCTTAAACACAATTTGCCTATTGAAACTCTAGGAGGTCCTCCTCCACCTAAAGGTGATCCTATGTTTGAATTAAAACAATTGCCAAACACTTTGAAATATGCTTATCTTGATGAGAAAAAGATATATCCTGTTATTATTAGTGCTAACCTTCCAGAACATGAAGAAGAAAGATTGTTGAAGGTTCTGAAGAAGCACAGAGCTGCTATTGGATATACTCTTGATGATCTTAAGGGCATTAGCCCCACTCTACAAGATTAATATGGAACCTGATGCTAAGCCCGTTGTTGATCACCAAAGACGTTTAAATCCTAAAATGAAAGAAGTGGTAAGAACTGAAATATTGAAGCTTCTTGAATCAGGTATAATTTATCCTATAGCTGATAGTAGATGGGTAACTCCTGTTCATTTTGTCCCTAAGAAGGGAGGTATTACTGTTGTTCCTAATGATAAAATGAACTTATTCCACAAAGAATTGTCACTGGTTATAGAATGGTAATTGATTTTAGAAAATTAAATAAAGCTACTAGAAAAGATCATTACCCTCTACCTTTTATTGAACAAATGCTAGAAAGACTATCTAAGCACACACACTTTTGTTTCCTAGACGGATATTTTGGTTTTTCTCAAATACCTGTTTCACAACCTGATCAAGAGAATACAACCTTTACTTGTCCTTTTGGAACTTATGCTTATAGACGTATGCCTTTTGGTTTATGTAATGCACCTGCTTCCTTTCAAAGATGTAAGACTGCTATATTCTCTGACTTTTGTGAAAAGACTGTTGAGGTTTTCATTAATGATTTTTTTGTTTACGAAACTTCTTTTGATGAATGCTTAAGCAACCTTGATCGACTTTTGCAGAGATGCGAGCAAACTAATCTTGTCTTGAATTGGGAGAAGTGCCACTTTATGGTTAATGAAGGTATTGTCTTGGGACATAAAATTTCTGAACGAGGTATTGAGGTGGATAAAGCTAAAGTTGATGCTATTGAGAAAATGCCATGTCCTAAAGATATCAAAGGTATTCGTAGTTTCCTCGGTCATGCTGGTTTCTATAGGAGATTTATTAAAGACTTCTCTAAAATTTCTAGGCCTCTTACAAATCTTTTACAAAAGGATGTTCCATTTGTTTTTGATGATGATTGTGTAGAAGCCTTTGAAACACTTAAGAAAGCCTTAATTTCTGCACCTATTGTTCAAGCACCTGATTGGAACTTGCCTTTTGAAATTATGTGTGATGCTAGTGATTATGCTGTTGGTGTTGTTCTAGGACAAAGAGTTGATAAGAAATTAAATGTTATTCATTATGCTAGTAAAACTCTAGACAGTGCCCAACGCAATTATGCTACTACTGAAAAAGAATTTTTAGTAGTGGTGTTTTCTTGTGATAAATTCGGATCTTACATTGTTGATTCTAAAGTGATTGTTCACACTGATCATGTTGCTATAAAATATCTTATGGAAAAGAAAGATGCTAAACCTAGACTCATTAGGTGGGCTCTCTTGCTTCAAGAATTTGACTTGCATATCACTGATAGGAAAGGAGCTGAGAACCCCGTAGCTGATAACTTGTCTAGGTTAGAAAGTATTCTTGATGACCCACAACCTATTAATGATAGCTTTCCTGATGAACAATTAGCTGCAATAAATGTATCTCATAACACTCCTTGGTATGCTGACTATGCTAATTACATTATTGCTAAATATATACCACCTAGCTTCACATACCAACAAAAGAAAAAATTCTTCTATGATTTAAGACATTACTTTTCGGATGACCCACATCTTTATAAAGGAGTAGATGGTATTATTAGACGTTGTGTACCTGAGCATGAACAGGGACAAATCCTACGAAAATGTCACTCGAAGCTTATGGAGGGCATCATGCGGGAGACAGAATTGCTCACAAGGTATTGCAATCTGGTTTTTATTGGCCTACTCTCTTCAAGGATGCCCATAAGTTTTTTTTATCTTGTGATGAATGTCAAAGAATTGGTAATATTGGTAAGCGTCAAGAAATGCCTATGAATTATTCACTTGATGTTGAACCATTTGATGTTTGGGGTTTTGATTACATGGGATCTTTTCCTTCCTCTAATGGGTATACTCATATTTTGGTTACTGTTGATTATGTTACTAAGTGGGTAGAAGCTATTCCACCCAGTAGTGCTGATCACAACACCTCTATTAAAATGCTTAAGGAAGTTATTTTCCAAGGTTTGGAGTCCCTAGATATTTAATGGTTGATGGTGGTTCACATTTTATTCATGGTGCTTTCCGTAAAATGCTTGCTAAGTATGATGTTAACCATAGAATTGCATCTCCCTATCATCCTCAGTCTAGTGATCAAGTTGAACTTAGAAATAGAGAAATAAAATTAATTTTACAAAAAACTCTCAATAGGTCCCGAAAGAATTAGTCTAAGAAATTAGATGATGCACTTTGGGCTTACCGAACAGTATATAAAAATCCTATGGGTATGTCTTCTTATAAAATGGTTTATGGAAAAGCTTGTCATTTGCATCTTGAGTTAGAACATAAAGCATATTGGGCAATTAAAGAACTCAACTATGATTTCAAACTTGCCAGTGAAAAGAGGTTATTTGATATTAGCTCACTAGATGAATGGAGAACCCAAGCTTATGAAAATGCCAAGTTATTTAAAGAAAAAGTTAAAAGATGGCATGACAAAAGAATCCAAAAGCGTGAGTTCAAAGTTGGAGAATATGTTCTTTTGTACAACTCTCATTTTAGATTCTTTGCAGGAAAACTTCTCTCCAAATGGGAAGGACCCTATGTTATCGAGGAGGTTTATCGATCTGGAGCCATCAAAATAAATAATGCCGAAGGTACCAACTCGAAGGTTGTCAATGGGCAAAGAATATAACATTATATATCAGGTACGCCCATTAATGTTGAAAGCAATATTATCCAAACTATGACACCAGAAGAACACATAAAGGAAACCTTCCAGAATACTCCAGAATCGTGAAAAAAGAGGAGGTACATGATATGGTAAGTAAACGGACTCCGAAAAATCCGCAAAAATATTTTCTGTCAGTTTTGGAATATATTAAAAATTAGGAAAATAAGAAACAGCCAGGAAGGTAACCCTGGTGGGCACAAGACACCAGGGCACGCCTGGCTTGCCAGGCATGCCCAGGTGGGTTGTGCCCACCTCGGGTACCTTCCAGACTCCGTTTTCCTTCCGTTGGCTTGTTTCCCAAGATAAAAAATCTTTATATACCCCCCTAACCTATTGACCACTGTATCGCGGAGAAATCTCTCATTCTTCTTTTCTTGCTGTTTTCTGGCAGATCTAAAAATATGTCGTCTCAAGATTCCGAGGAGGAGTGCCCTGTTTCTTATCAGCCTTTAGATAAAAATATCTTCAAGGATACCTATCCCTATATATGGTTCTCCGATGAAGAACATGAAGATGAACCAGTCACTCCTCGTTTCAAGCACGAAAGCATGGAGGCATTATGCAAGAGGATAATAAAGCTTGAGACGGAGAATGATGAGTTGAGGATGGATAACTTTACTCTTCGACGTAAGCTGGAGAAAGAGAAGGATATTGCTACTACTTCATCACACCAGCCTCCTTCTTCATCACCAAAGGAAACTTGAGTATCGGGTATGGGCACTTCCCTTGGCTTATGCTAAGCTTGGGGGAGGTGCCCCGGTATCGTATCACCTCCACTATATTTTTCCTTTACTTATCTTAGTTCGATCCTTAGTTATCTTTTGATTTAGTTGAATAAAAGTTTAGTTTGATCCTTTCTTTTCGAGTGTTTGCTTAGTGATCTATCCTTGTAATCGTGTGCCAGATTTATAATAAAGATTAGTTTGAGTTTTCTTTTCTCTACTTTTATGTTCAATAAAAAGAAAGGAAATAAATGAAAAAGATCATATGCTAATCTTATGGTGAGTAATGACATCACATAAGGAAGAGTATAAGTAGAAAATTTTATTGGAGATTTACAAACATAGCATTGGTCAATGATGCAATTCATGAAAGAATTAATAAGGGGAGAGAAGATTCACATGCAAATACACTATCTTGGACCTCTTTTGTGATTGTGAGCCCCCATCAAAATATTATATGCCAAAATTGTTGACGTTGGACAAGGAAGACAATGTAATGATTTATGTTTGTCCATATTCACATAGAAGTTATATTGTCATAGATCCTTTAACATGTGGTGCTTGTCCCCCATCTTTGCTAGCCAAAAATTCCGCACTAAGTAGAGATATTACTTGTGCATCCAAAAACCCTTAAACCCAAATCTTGCTTTGAGAGTCCACCATACCTACCTATGGATTGAGTAAGATCCTTCAAGTAAGTTGTCATCGGTGCAATAAGGCAATAAAAATTGCTTCTAAAAGTGTTGGATCATTTAGTGTAAGAGAAAATTGAGCGTTGTACGAACTTGTGATGGCAAAGAATAAAATCGATAGACTGCATAATAAAGGTTGCTATCATAAGGAGCAATATAACATGATGTTCTTTTGCACTAAGAGATTGAGCATACAAATAAAAAGCGCATGCCAACCTCTGCTTCCCTCTGCGAAGGGCGTATCTTTTACTTTTATGCAAGAGTCAAAGTATTTCTCTCAATTCCTTTTTATTTTCTCTTTTGGCAACCACCATGTGGTGAGGAAAGATCTAGGAACATATATCCAGTTGAATATGAGTGGGCATGAGTTATTATTGTTGACATCACCCTTGAGGTGAATACGTTGGGAGGCGGAACTATAAGCCCCTATCTTTCTATGTGCCGGTTTAAACTTTTTGCTCATGTGTATGCGGTGAGTGTTAGCAATCATAGAAGACTATGTGATGGTTGAGTATGTGGACTTCCCTAAAGGCTTCGACACGTGACCCTTTGTCGTGGGAAACCACGGCCACCTATGGGGCCATCAGCCCCTTTGTGGTTCTGCGGGGGGAAGGGCACATTGCACAAAGAGCGGAGAGCGTAGCACAACACGGCAGAGATCACACGGGCAGTTTTTACCCAGGTTTGGGCCACCGCGAGGCGTAAAACCCTACTCCTGCTTTGGTGGATTGATGAGAGGATCGTGGTAGAGACGCAACGCTCTAGCCCGGCAGGGTTGCCTCGGGGCGAGAGCAGCTACGCGCGTATGAGTGTACAAGAGTCCGAATCCTTTCTATGGTTACCATGGCCCTCCTTTTATAGATCAAGGGGTCACCACAATGGCAAATCAGTCATTGTGTACTGATTAGATAGCAAACAATGCTATCATACCTAACTCTGTAGACAGGGCAGAGCGCATTAAATCCGCCGCTTAGTGTCACATCGTGGCATGCCCGACAAGCCTTGCCGGGCCATTCGGCCACCTTCTTGTCTGTCTGCTTGACACGTCTCTGGACGGGTGTCATTTGGAGGTGATTTCCTCTGGAAGTGGCTGTCATGTGTCAAATAACAGCCACTCAGCCACTTGGGGGCTTGACACCGCACCGATCGATGACTTGCGTCGCTGTGAGGTGGAGCGATGGAGCCTTGGCGGGGTAGGTCGCCTTTGGCGTCCCGGCAAGCTTACCAAGGGAGTCTTGAGGTTTGTCTTCGGGGTGACTTTGACCTCGCCAGGCTCGCCTGCCCGGCAAGGGAGGTTTCTCGTTAGTAGTGTCTTGCTCATTTAGCTTGACTTGGTCTTCTTGATCCGCCCTTTGATTTCTCAAAGAGCTGATCTCTTCTTGCTTGGTCTGGACTTGGACATTGCAACCTTGCCTCCTAGCCTGTGTACAGTCTGGGCAACACACCTGGGGTTTGTTGCACCAATAAGAGCCCCTAGGCCTGGCCTGAACACACTGCCGAGCGTCGTTAGGGTAGGCCCTGTCCAGTACACAGGCGAGAGTGCAGTAGGAGCTTGTCCTTTGAGATCTTCTTTGCTTCTTCATTAATCTGGGCTTGGATCAGTTTCCGATTTTCCTGCGCGTCGTGCAAGACGTTTACGGAGGGAATCCGAGCCACGATCCGTGGGTTGCCCACGTCCCACGATCACGGGGCGATAACTGCCATTCCACCAGCTTCCCCGCCTCTGGTACTTCCGCCACCTGTATTGCGTGCATTGCGCAGGGTTGATGGCGGATGCGGAGGGCACGGGAATGAGCGCCATGGCAAAAAACCAGGCGTCGTGGATTGGCGCAGGGGGTTGGCTTTGATTCCCCGAGCCGTTGATGGCGCGGGGGAGCCAGATTGGAGGAGTGGGTCCGCTGCTTCCAGGGTAAGGAGCCAGCCCCCAGCCCCTTTCCCCTTATAAAAAGGGGGCAGGAGCGGTCCATTTGTTCATGTGCTCCACTCCTCCCCTTCCTTGAGCATCCCTAGTCCACCATGGTGAGAGGGCGAGGGCGCGGTGGTGCCCCGGTAGTGGCGACGAGGGCTTCTGCTCGACAGCGCCTCCCGCCTCCTGCCGAAAACGCGGGGGCAGAGTCCGCCGCGAGAGGAGGTGGGAGGGGGTGAGGTCGTGGTCGTCGTGGTGCCCGGGACCGAGAAGGACGGGGTGGCGCTTTGATTGCGCCCCCGCCGGCCGCCCCTCCCCCGATGGAAGGCCACGTCGGAGACCAGCCTCTGGAGTTCATCATCAGATTGTACAAGGCTCCGTGCGGCAGCCTCCGTGTCCCCGCTCCATTCGGAAGGGTGATGGAGCTCAAGTAGCCACGCGCATTGAACCTGCACATGAGGGGCTGCTGTAATGGTAGCATGCGGGTGGATGCAAATTTCCCCGCTCCTCAGGTCATGCTATTCCGACGCGGCTGGAAGACTTTTGCTCGTGCCCTTAGCTTGTCGGAGGGGCACGTCCTCCATTTTAAACTGATGGATGCCGAGCTGCTCTCCATCAAGGTCTTTGGGTGCTTGGGTGCTCGCTTAGGGTGCTGCACGGAGAGCTCGACCGACGACGAAAGCTCCTCCTTGAGTGATAGCGACGAGGAGGACAGTGACGGCGATGACGACGGCGCCGATGGGGACGACGACGGCTCCGACTTCGGCTGAACACCAACCGCACCGTCACCGTCAGGCCATGGCACCAATATCTGCAACTGCATCTCCTCTCCGGCAAGGCGATTCGCCGGGGAGTTGGATGCAGAGGTGTGGATGGTGTCCACAGTTCCTCCAGCAGCCTGCCAGCTGGACCAAGGCAGGCTTCCTCGTGGCCTCCGGCTTTGTTCGCCCTACCACGTCCTGCTAACCCTGGTGGCGGTGGCCAGGGGGCTGTCCCTGCCGCTCTCATCACCATCACCTTCGCCCGCGCCCTCCGGCTCTTGTTAGGCCCCTCGCCAAGGGGCCTGACGGGGTCAGACTGGGCTTCTGCCCAGGTGCTCCTTTTGCCTTCTTCACCTCCCACTATCGTGCCTAGGAGGAGAGGGACAAGAAAGGGCATCAAGGGACAGTTATCTTTTTTCAATCTAAAACATGTAGGCATTTGCCAAACTTTAGTCTAAATTATGTAATCTTCTTTATCCATGTTTGTGTTCTGTAAGATATGTACTTGCTTATTAGCATATTAATGAAAAAGACAAGCTTTGTCGGGCACTTGTGCATGTATTATTTCCATGCAGAAGTGAAATGCCTCTATACATTCAAGTAAACAAGTTATCCCCGGCAGGCTATCCTCCCGGTACCCTCAGTTTGTTGCCGCTGGGCTAAGCCTGCTGGGCACAAATTACAAAGAGGGACCAGCCCCCCGCCAAACCTTCTCCGCCAAAGGACACTGCGACCATCCTGACCGAAGAAACGTTCGAGTCAAAGGATGGGAGCACCTAAGTTTCGAAGGTGGCGAGGTTTTCATATGCACAAGTTTCTACATATAGAACACGTATGGATAAGAAAAGAACTTATCTGTTTGGCTTGCCGGGGATCGTTGATACGTCTCCAACGTATCTATAATTTTTTATTGTTCCATGCTAGTATATTATCTGTTTTGGATGTTTTATATGCATTAATATGCTATTTTATATTATTTTTGGGACTAACCTATTAACCTAGAGCCCAGTGCCAGTTTCTGTTTTTTCCTTGTTTTTTAGCTTCATGGGAAAGGAATACCAAACGGAGTCCACACGGAATAAAACCTTCGTGATGATTTTTCTTGCACCAGAAGACACCCAGGAGACTTGGAGATGAAGTCAGAGGAGCCACGAGGCGGCCACAAGGGTGGAGGGCGCGCCCAGGGGGGTAGGGCGCGCCCCCTGCCTTGTGGGCGCCTGTGACTCCCCTGACCTAATTCTTTCGCCTATATATTCACATATGTTCCCAAACCACCAGAAGCATCCATGAAAAGACTTTTCCACCGCCGCAATCTTTTCTACCCGTGAGATCCCATCTAGGGACCTTTTCTGGCACCCTGCCGGAGGGGGATTTGATCACGGAGGGCTTCTACATCAACTCTATTGCCCTTCCGATGAAGCGTGAGTAGTTTACCTCAGACCTACGGGCCCATAGCTAGTAGCTAGATGGCTTCTTCTCTCTCTTTGATTCTCAGTACCATGTTCCTCTTGTTGTTCTTGGAGATCTATCCGATGTAATATATTTTTGCGGTGTGTTTGTCGAGATCCGATGAATTGTGGATTTATGATCAGCTTATCTATGAATATTATTTAAATCTTCTCTGAATTCTTATATGCATGATTTGATATCTTTGTAATTCTCTTCGAATTATCAGTTTGGTTTGGCCACCTAGATTGGTTTTTCTTGCAATGGGAGAAGTGCTTAGCTTTGGGTTCAATCTTGCGGTGTCCTTTCCCAGTGACAGTAGGGGCAGCAAGGCACGTATTGTATTGTTGCCATCGAGGATAAAAAGATGGGGTTTACATCATATTGCTTGAGTTTATTCCTCTACATCATGTCATCTTACTTAATGCGTTACTCTGTTCTTCATGAACTTAATACTCTAGATGCAGGCAGGAGTCGGTCGATGTGTGGAGTAATAGTAGTAGATGCAAAATAGTTTCGGTCTACTTGACACGGACGTGATGCCTATATTTCATAATCATTGCCTTGGATATCGTCATAACTTTGCGCTTTTCTATCAATTGCTCGACAGTAATTTGTTCACCCACCATATTATTTGCTATCTTGAGAGAAGCCTCTAGTGAAACCTATGGCCCCCGGGTCTATTTTCCATCATATTACTTTCCGATCTACTATTTTGCAATCTTTTATTTTCATATCTATAAAACAAAAAACCCAAAAAATTTTACTTTATCTTTTGTTTAGTTTTATTTATCTCTATCAGATCTCACTTTTGCAAGTAACCGTGAAGGGATAGACAACCCCTTTATCGCGTTGGGTGCAAGTTGTTTGATTGTTTGTGCAGGTGCTAGGTGATTTGTGCGTTGTCTCCTACTGGATTGATACCTTGGTTCTCTAACCGAGGGAAATACTTGTCTCTACTTTGCTGCATCACCCTGTCCTCTTCAAGGGAAAAACCAACGCAAGCTCAAGAAGTTGCAGGAAGAATTTCTGGCGCCGTTGCCGGGGAGATCTATGCCAAGTCAAGACATACCAGGTACCCATCATAAACTCTCATCTCTTGCATTACATTATTCGCCATTTGCCTCTCCTTTTCCTCTCCCCCACTTCTAAAATGATTTTCAAAAAGATTTGCCTTTTTATTCGCCCTTCTTCCGTTCGATCTTTTGTTTGCTTGTGTTACCATGTGCCTTCTTTTTGCTTGCATCTTCGTTTGCTAAAAGTTTATGGATCCTCATCCACTTGCTAATCTTTTTAAGAGATCCAATTATGATGAACCAATTGCTAGTGATTTGTGTGCACTAGACTATCTTTATGAAGTTTTGCTTGAAATTCGTGAATCTGAAAATTGTGATGAAGTTTTAAAAGAAGAAATTTATGAAGTGATTCACGATAGCTCCTTGAATGAAAAGCATGATTGCAATGATGTTACTATAAATTATATTGATGTCAATTGTGCTAATAATATGCAAAACCCTAAGCTTGGGGATGCTAGTTTTGCTATGTCCACTACTTATTGCAATGATGATGATTGGGGTGATTCTTCTTATGATCTTGAAAATTTATTTAAGCCCCGTGATGAATATGATATTGATAATAGTGTTGGCAATAATATTGAAAGTGGGTTTCGAAGAGTGTCAACTTTAGGAAATAATGATCCCACTACTTTGGAGTTTGATCAATCTTATGAATTTTTTGATAAAAGTGGGTTTGGAGAGGTCATGACTTTATTTGATGATAATCACACTATTTTGGAAGAGTGTCAACTTTGCATGCATGTGGATCATGTTGAGAATATTTTATGTGATAATTATATTGTTGAATTTGATTATGATCCTACATGTAATTATTATGACAGAGGAAAATATGGTTGTAGAAATTTTCGTGTTACTAAATTACCTCTTGTTATGTTGAGATTGTTATTGTTTCTTTCTTCTTCCTTGCATATGCTAGATCTTGCTTGCCTTGCTAATTTGTTTTCCTATAAAATTTCTATGCATAGGAAGCATGCTAGACTTAGATTTGTTTGTCACATGTTTTATGATGCTCTCTTTGTGCTTCAGTTATTATCTTTCATGTGAGCATCATCGAAATCTAAATGCCTAGCTAGGGGCGTTAAACAATAGCGCTTGTTGGGAGGCAACCCAATTTTATTTTTGTTTTTGCTTTTTGTTCCTGTTTTGCTTTGAATAATTCATCTAGCCTGTGGTTAGATGTGGTTTTGTGTTTTAATTAGTGTTTTTGGCAAGTAAGACCTTTGGATGGCTTTCGGTGATAGTTGATTTGATCTTGCTGAAAAACAGAAACTTTTGCGTCCAGTCACAGAATTATAATAATTCACTAGAGAATCGAAAAATCCTGAATTTTTTTACACGATATTGACATACAAATTTCCTATGATGTCCTAATTTTTCAGAATTTTTGGAGTTACATAAGTATTATAACAATTCGGATCTTCTCAGACTGTTCTGTTTTGGACAGATTCTGTTTTCTTTGTGTTGTTTGCTTATTTTGATGAATCTATGGGTAGTATCGGGGGGTATGAACCATGGATAATTTGGAATACAGTAGATATTACACCAATATAAATAAAGAATGAGTTTACAACAGTACCAAAAGTGGTGATTTATTTTCTTATACTAACGGAGCTTATGAGATTTTCTGTTGAGTTTTGTGTTGTGAAGTTTTCAAGTTTTGGGTAAGGATTTGATGGACTATGGAATAAGGAATGGTAAGAGCCTAAGCTTGGGGATGCCCAAGGCACCCCAAGGTAATATTCAAGGACAACCAAGAGCCTAAGCTTGGGGATGCCCCGGAAGGCATCCCCTCTTTCGTCTTCGTCTATCGGTAACTTTACTTCAGGCTATATTTTTATTCACCACATGATATGTGTTTTGCTTGGAGCGTCTTGTATGATTTGAGTATTTTATTTTTATTTTGCCACAATCATCCTTGCTGTACACACCTTTTGAGAGGGACACGCATGAATCGTGATTTATTAGAATACTCTATGTGCTTCACTTATATCTTTTGAGCTAGGCAATTTTGCTCTAGTGCTTCACTTATATCTTTTTAGAACATGGCGGTGGCTTTATTTTGTAGAAATTATTGAACTCTCATGCTTCACTTATATTATTTTGAGAGTCTCTAAACAGCATGGTAATTTGCTTTGGTTATGAATTTAGTCCTGATATGATAGATATCCAAGAGGGATATAATAAAAACTTTCATATAAAGTGCATTGAATACTATGAGAAGTTTGATTCCTTATGATTGTTTTGAGATATAAAGATGGTGATATTAGAGTCATGCTAGTGAACAATTGTGAATTGGAGAAATACTTGTGTTAAGGTTTGTGAGTCCCGTAGCATGCACGTATGGTGAACCGTTATGTAACGAAGTTGGAGCATGAGATATTTTTTTGATTGTCTTCCTTATGAGTGGCGGTCGGGGATGAGTGATGGTCTTTTCCTACCAATCTATCCCCCTAGGAGCATGCGCATAGTACTTTGTTTCGATGACTAATAGATTTTTGCAATAAGTATGTGAGTTCTTTATGACTAATGTTGAGTCCATGGATTATACGCAATCTCACCCTTCCACCTTTGCTAGCCTCTCTAGTGCCGCGCAACTTTCGCCGGTACCATACACCCACCATATACCTTCCTCAAAACAGCCACCATACCTACCTATTCTGGCATTTCCATAGCCATTCCAAGATATATTCCCATGCAACTTTCCACCGTTCCGTTTTATTATGACACGCTTCATCATTGTCATATTGCTTTGCATGATCATGTAGTTGACATCGTATTTGTGGCAAAGCCACCTTTAATAATTCTTTCATACATGTCACTCTTGATTCGTTGCACATCCCGGTACACCGCCGGAGTCATTCATATAGAGTCATTTTTTTTCAAAGTATCGAGTTGTAATTCTTGAGTTGTAAGTAAATAAAAGTGCGATGATCTTCATTATTAGAGCATTGTCCCATGTGAGGAAATAAAAAAAGAAAAAAGAGGCCAAAGAAGCCAAGCAAAAAAAAAGAGAAAAGAAAAAAATGAGAGAAAAAGAGAGAAGGGGAAATGCTACTATCCTTTTTCCACACTTGTGCTTCAAAGTAGCACCATGATCTTCATGATAGAGAGTCTCCTATTTTGTCACTTTCATATACTAGTGGGAAATTTTCATTATAGAACTTGGCTTGT
The DNA here is from genome assembly GCA_011799875.1 of Thinopyrum elongatum. Lineage (NCBI taxonomy): Eukaryota > Viridiplantae > Streptophyta > Magnoliopsida > Poales > Poaceae > Thinopyrum > Thinopyrum elongatum. The sequence continues at coordinate 326,410,193 of CM022297.1, read as the reverse complement.
ATATTCCAATGATGGGCTTCCTCAAATTGCCCTAGGTCTTCATGAGCAAGCAAGTTGGATGCACACCCACTTAGTTTTCATTTGAGCTTTCATACACTTATAGCTCGAGTGCATCCGTTGCATGGCAATCCCTACTCACTCACATTGATATCTATTGATGGGCATCTCCATAGCCCGTTAATACGCCTAGTTGATGTGCGACTATCTCCTTCTTTTTTGTCTTCTCCACAACCACATATTCTATTACACCTATAGTGGTATGTCCATGGCTCACGCTCATGTATTGCGTGAAAGTTGAAAAAGTTTGAGAACACTAAAAGTATGAAACAATTGCTTGGCTTGTCATCGGGGTTGTGCATGATTTGAATATTTTGTGTGATGAAGATGGAGCATAGCCAGACTATATGATTTTGTAGGGATAAGCTTTCTTTGGCCATGTTATTTTAAGAAGACATAATTGCCTTGTTAGTATGCTTGAAGTATTATTGTTTTTATGTCAATATTGAACTTTTGTTTTGAATCTTATGGATCTGAACATTCATGCCACAATAAAGAAAATTACATGGATAAATATGTTAGGTAGCATTCCACATCAAAAATTCTGTTTTTATCATTTACCTACTCGAGGACGAGCAGGAATTAAGCTTGGGGATGCTTGATACGTCTCCAACGTATCTATAATTTTTTATTATTCCATGCTATTATATTATCTGTTTTGGATGTTTTATATGCATTAATATGCTATTTTTATATTATTTTTGGGACTAACCTATTAACCTAGAGCCCAGTGCCAGCTTCAGTTTTTTCTTGTTTTTTAGCTTCGTGGGGAAGGAATACCAAACGGAGTCCAAACGGAATAAAACCTTCGCGATGATTTTTCTTGGACCAGAAGACACCCAGGAGACTTGGAGATGAAGTCAGAGGAGCCACGAGGGGGCAACAAGGGTGGAGGGCGCGCCCCCTACCTTGTGGGCCCCCCGTGCCTCCCCTGACCTAATTCTTTCGCCTATATATTCACATATGTTCCCAAACCACCAGAAGCATCCATGAAAATACTTTTCCACCGCCGCAATCTTCTGTACCCGTGAGATCCCATCTAGGGACCTTTTCCGGCACCCTGCCGGAGGGGGATTCGATCACGGAGGTCTTCTACATCAACTCTATTGCCCTTCCGATGAAGCGTGAGTAGTTTACCTCAGACCTACGGGTCCATAGCTTGTAGCTAGATGGCTTCTTCTCTCTCTTTGATTCTCAATACCATGTTCTCCTCGTTGTTCTTGGAGATCTATCCGATGTAATATTCTTTTGCGGTGTGTTTGTCGAGATCCGATGAATTGTGGATTTATGATCAGCTTATCTATGAATATTATTTGAATCTTCTCTGAATTCTTATATGCATGATTTGATATCTTTGTAATTCTCTTCAAATTATCGGTTTGGTTTGGCCAACTAGATTGGTTTTTCTTGCAATGGGAGAAGTGCTTAGCTTTGGGTTCAATCTTGCGGTGTCCTTTCCCAGTGACAGTAGGGGCAGCAAGGCACGTATTGTATTGTTGCCATCGAGGATAAAAAGATGGGGTTTACATCATATTGCTTGAGTTTATTCGTCTACATCATGTCATCTTACTTAATGCGTTACTCTGTTCTTCATGAACTTAATACTCTAGATGCAGGCAGGAGTCGGTCGATGTGTGGAGTAATAGTAGTAGATGCAGAATAGTTTCAGTCTACTTGACACGGACGTGATGCCTATATTTCATAATCATTGCCTTGGATATCGTCATAACTTTACGCTTTTCTATCAATTGTTCGACAGTAATTTGTTCACCCACCATATTATTTGCTATCTTGAGAGAAGCCTCTAGTGAAACCTATGGCCCCCGGGTCTATTTTCCATCATATTACTTTCCGAACTACTATTTTACAATCTTTTATTTTCAGATCTATAAACCAAAAAACCCAAAAATATTTACTTTATCTTTTGTTTAGTTTTAATTATCTCTATTAGATCTCACTTTTGCAAGTAACGGTGAAGGGATTGACAACCCCTTTATCGCATTGGGTGCAAGTTGTTTGATTGTTTGTGCAGGTGCTAGATGATTTGTGCGTTGTCTCCTACTGGATTGATACCTTGGTTCTCTAACTGAGGGAAATACTTATCTCTACTTTGCGGCATCACCCTTTCCTCTTCAAGGGAAAAACTAACGCAAGCTCAAGAAGTAGCAATCGTCACATAGGCTCAACTTCATTTCTTCTCTTCGGGACCAAGTCCACGGCAAGAACCCTACAACTTAGTGCAGATGAAAACAATGCCACATGCGACCTCATCTATATGATCATGCTATGCTCATGATATGCTTATGCATGCATGCAATTTGTCGGGGGCCCCCCAGCGCTTCGTTTATTTCTCTGTTTCTCAGGGTCTGCGCCTGGCTTTGTACAAGGGGTTACATGCAACATCGGCAAGGCCTGTACAAAAGGGTGGCTGCCGGGCAGGGCCCGACAGCCGCGCCTTACGGGTAGAACTTACGGAGATGCTCAATGTTCCATGAGTTTTGCAACTGAAGGCTATCTCCGGTCTCCAGACGGACTACGCCAGGTCTGGTGACTCGTACTACCCGGTAAGGGCCTTCCCACTTTGGCATCAACTTGTTTGTACCCTTGGTGGACTGAACATGCCTAAGGACAAGGTCGCCTTCCTCAAAACTCCGGGCATGAACCCTGCGGCTGTGACAGCGACGCAGGGCTTGCTGGTAGCGTGCAGCACGCCTAGCAGCCCGGAGACGGTTCTCCTCAAGTAGCACAGTGTCGTCACGCCGGTGTTGTTCCTGCGCTACTTCATCGTAGGCAAGCACTCGAGGAGATCTGAATATGAGTTCCGTGGGGATAACTGCTTCTGCCCCATAGACTAGGGAGAAGGGAGTCTACCCGGTAGCTCGATTTGGTGTGTCATACGGAGGGACCAAAGAACCACCGACAGCTCGTCGATCCATCGCCTGCCGCACTTCTGCAGTCTATCAAAGGTTCTTGTCTTGAGACCTCGCAGCACTTCAGCGTTCGCCCTCTCAGCTTGTCCGTTGCTTCTGGGATGGGTGACAGAGGCAAATGAGATCTTGCTTCCGAGGGCATGAACGTATTGCATGAAGGCGTGGCTCGTGAATTGGGTGCCATTGTCGGTGATGATTCGGGCAGGTACCCCGAAGCGGCACACCAATCCTTTCAAGAACTTGATAGCTAACTATGCGGTCACCTTCCTCATGGGCTCCACCTCTGGCCACTTTGTGAACTTGTCGATAGCGACGGGCAAGAACTCAAAGCCCCCGGTAGCACGGGGGAAGGGGCCCAAGATGTCGATCCCCCAAACCGAGAAGGGCCATGATAAAGGGATCGTCTGGAGAGCTTGGGCAGGCTGATGGATGTTCTTGGAGTGGAACTGGTAGGCTTCACATGTAGTGACTAGCTCAATTGCATCTTGGAGGGTCGTGGGCCAGTAGAATCCTTGCCGGAAGGCTTTTCCAACCAGGGCCCTCGATCCAATGTGTGAGCCGCACATACCCTTGTGTATCTCTACCAACAGTTCCTTTCCTTCTTCCCGGCAAATGCACTTCAATTTCACACCGTTGGGCCTTATTTTGTATAGTGTGTCATCAACGAACTGATACATACTGGCCCTCCAGGCTACTCTTTCAGCTTCTTCTTGCTCTTCAGGAAGTTCTCCTGTTTGGAGGAAATGGACTATGTGCCGCGCCCAAGCTGGGGCCAGGGGCTTGGCAATGAGGACCAGCGGCACCTCCTCATTCGTGGGAGCGCACTCCTTGACCGCAGGGACCGGTGGTCTGGCGGGAGGGTGCAGCTCACTGATCAAAGGGGAGTTGTTCCTGCCAAGCTTTCTGCCAGGGGCTTCGGGAGGCTCTGCTAGGAGAGGCTTGCCGGAGTCCAGTTTCCTCCTTTTTATGGCTATTGTTGCCGGGGATACGGAGGGCTGAGTCAGATGGAGAACAAAAGTCCCTGGTTCCACAGGGAGTTTTTGCGCAGCGCACTTTGACAGATGATCAGCAATGTTGTTTTCCGCATGGGGCACGTGCTCTGTTTGCAATCCGTCAAAGCGCTCCTCCAACTTTTTCACTTCCTCGACGTATGCCTCCATCAATGGGCTTTGGTAGTCCTTGTTTACTTGTCTCACCATAAGTTGTGAATCTCCACGGATTATCTACTTCTTGATTCCCAGTTCTGTTGCAATTCTGAGCCTGGCAAGGAGCCCTTCATACTCTGCAGTATTGTTGATAGCCTTCTCCTGAGGAAAATGCATCTGGACGACGTACTTAAGGTGCTCCCCAGCAGGAGCAACGAGAAGCACGCCAGCTCCTACACCTTGTAGGGAGAAGGCACCATCGAAATACATAATCCATTCTTGGGGCGCTTCCTTGCCGGGGATGACTATCTCCAACACTTCTTCATCAGGAGTTGGTGTCCACTCTGCGATGAACTCTGCTAGTGCTCTACTCTTAATAGTTGACATGCTTTCAAACTTCAAACCAAAGATGGACAACTCCAAAGCCCATTCCACAATCCTGCCAATGGCCTCGGGGTTTCGGAGTATGCGTTGCAAGGGGAAGCGGGTGACAACCGTGATCTCGTGGGTTTGGAAGTAGTGGCGCAGTTTCCTTGAGGCCATGATGAGGCCAAAAATCAACTTTTGCACGCCAGAGTACCTCGATCTAGCCCCCTGCAGTAGAGAGCTGACGAAGTACACTGGGCACTGCACCACTTTCTTCTTTGCCGCAACCTTGGAACTGTCTTTGCTGCCTTGCTCTTCTTCGTCTTGAACTGCATCTGACCTTGCTGGGACGGGTTCGCTTTCCTCCCCAGAGGGAACAGTGGCTGTGACTGCCGCTTCATCCACTTCCCGCTGCGCCACCAGTGCTGCACTAACCACTTGATTGGTTGCCACTAAGTATAGCAGCAACGGTTCTTGTGGTTTGGGAGCGACCAAAGTGGGCACAGAGGAAAGATAGGTCTTCAAATCTTGTAGCGCAGCGTCTGCCTCTGGGGTCCACCCCACGGATCCTGCCTTCTTCAAGATTTTAAAGAATGGCAGGGCGCGCTCGGTAGACTTGGAAATGAACCTGCTTAGTGCGGCAACACATCCAGTCAAACGCCTCACGTCCTTAACTGTCTTGGGTGCTTGAATTTGCTCGATAGCCTTGATCTTGTCGGGGTTGGCTTCTATCCCTCGATGGGGCACGAAAAAGCCAAGTAGCTTGCCGGAAGGAACACCAAACACACACTTCTCTGGATTCAACTTCAAGTTAATCCTACGAAGATTAGCAAAGGTCTCTTCCAAATCTTGAATGAGAGTCACTCTGTCCTTGGTTTTGACTACTATATCATCCATGTAAGCTTCAATGTTTCTGTGCAGCTGGGACTCAAAGCCAATCTATACTGCTCTTGCGAAAGTGGATCCGGCGCTCTTCAACCCGAAAGGCATCCGTACAAAGCAGTACGTGCCACATGGGGTTATGAACGCGGTCTTCTCTTTGTCTTCCTTGGACATGAAGATCTGGTGGTACCCGGAGTAGGTATCTAGAAAGGAAAGCAGGTCACACCCGGAGGTGGAATCCATAATCTGGTCGATGCGCGGCAAGGGGAACGATTCCTTCGGGCATGTCTTATTTAGATCTGTGAAATCTATGCAAAGCCTCCATTTCCCATTCGCCTTGCGCACCACCACTGGATTTGCTAACCATGTTGGATGCAACACTCCTCTAACCAAACCAGCTGCTTCAAGTTTCTTGATCTCCTCGGCAATAAATTGCTGCCACTCCAAAGCTTGCTTCCGGACCTTCTGCTTGACGGGCCAGGCATGTGGGCAGACAGCAAGGTGGTGCTCGATTACCTCCCTAGGAACACCGGGGATGTCAGATGGTTGCCAAGCAAACACATCAACATTCGCCCGCAGGAAGGCAATGAGTGTGCTTTCCTATTTGTCATCGAGGGTGGCATTGATGGTAAACATATCATCAGCGCCAGCCAGCCCTGCAGGGACCTTCTTCACAGCAGGTGCAGTAGCCTTGGATCTCTTGCTATTGGAACTCTCCGGCAAGTCATCAACAGGCGCAGCGCACTCCGAAGAGGTACGTTTTCCGGATTCCTTGCTAGATTCCTTCTTTTTCTTGCTTTCCTTGGCGGGAGCAATGGCTTCCGCAGCCTCTGCAGCGATTGCTTCCCGGTACATCTTGTCCATGCATATGACTGCATCTTTCTTGTCCGACGGAATGGAAATGACGCCCATTGGTACTGGCATCTTCAAAGTGTTGTAGGCATAGTGGGATGCGGCCATGAATTTGGCCAGGGCTAGGCGACCAAGGATTCCATTGTACGGCAGGGGAGGTCAACCGCGTCAAACACGATCTTCTCAGTCCGGTAGTTTAACTCCCTCCGAACGTCACCGCAGTGTGATCTTCCCCTTAGGACGACTCCTGCCGGGGTTGATTCCTTGGAACGTACCAGTAACCTTGAGCTCCTCATCTGCTATCTGGAGTTTGCTGATGACCTTTGGAGAAATCAGATTCAACCCGGCCCCGCTGTCAACCAACATCTTTGTGACTTTAAGGTTGCGGATTGTTGGTGAGACCAACAACGGCAAGCACCCTACCGCGGTGGTGCGGTCAGGGTGATCCTCCTCGTCAAAGATGATGGGCGTGCGGGACCACTTGAGCGGCTTTCGAGAATCTGCAGCTGGCTCCGCGGCATTTACCTCACGTGCCCACTATTTAAGTTGGCGGTGAGAGGAGTGCAGAGATGCATCCCCGTCAATGCACAAGGCGTCAGTGGCTTTCTGGAACTCCTGCTCGCTGGTTTCCTCTTCATCTCCTTCATCAGTCTCATCATCGCAATCCTTCTTCTCACGGCCTCTGGCGGGTTTCCCTTGATACTGAGGAGCCTTGCCGGGGTGGCCTGCTCTGTCGCCTCGGGCCTTCCCGCCAACGCCATCTTGATCTTTCTCCTTATCACGCTTCTCGTACTCAGCCCTCTGCTTCTTGACGAGTTGCTCAACCTGATGGCACTCTTGAAGATCATGGCCTTTGGTCTGATGGATCTTACAGTATGTCCCATCACCCTTCCCAGCTTTCTTGGCAGCCGCGGCTCCCCGGCAATCAGTGCACGCGGCAGCTTCCTTGCCGGGAACCTCGGTCTTGGCCTTCTTGCCGATACTAGGTGCGCTCGACCTTTCAATGGTCATCACTGCTTTATCCTTGCGCTTCTTGTTCTTCTTCTTCTGGTCGGTGGCGCCGTCGTCATCCTCTGAGTCGACGTTGACACCATCTTCTTCACTGGGGAGTCACCTCCCCTCTTCTACCCGAGCACACTTATCCACCAGAGCGTACAGCTCATTCACAGTCTTGGGCAACCGAACGTTCATTTTAGAACATATCCGGCGGTTGCGTACGTTGGACTGGAACGCAGCTATCACAACTGCCGGGTGGATATCTGGGATATTCCGGTGCACTCGGCTGAATCTCTGCATGTACTTCTGCAGACTTTCTCCTTCTTTCTGCTGAAGGAGCTTCAAGTCGCTGGGCCGCCGTGGTTCTTGATGGCCGCCCGTGAAGGCGCCAACAAACTCATGGCACAGGTCAGCCCTGGTCGAGATGGAGTTCTCTGGCAGGGGCATCAGCCAAGACCTCACATTTGGCTTGAGTGCCAAAGGGAAGTAGTTGGTGAATACCTTCTCGTCTCTTCCCCCGGCAGCTTGAACAGCGATGGTGTAGATGCTCAAGAACTCTGCCGGGTTCAGCCTCCCATCATACTTCTCTGGTATTTCTGGCTTGAACATGCGAGCAGATGGCCAACGGACTTGCCACAGCTCACGAGTGAAGGAGGGGCACCCAACCTCGAAAGGTAAGTACCCACCTTCACCGGGCATGGGCTCATCGACGTCGGGGCCATTGCACCTATCAGACTAGCATTGGGTTTCACGGTGTTGTTCGATGGTGACGCGTGTGTCTTCCCTCCGCCTGCCTTCCAGGACTCGCCGCTGGTCTCGACGTGCTCGAGGATCGGATGAAGCCATCGATACGTCATCGAGTTCTTGCTGCGGCCCCTGCGTCGGCTGCCGCGGAGGGGATTGCACCATGGGGGTGGCCCCTTCGGTACGGCCAGCAGCTCGGGCCGTTGTTGCTGCCTGCATAGGCCGTGACGGGCCCGCTCGCTGTGATCCTCCAGCCTCGGCGAAACCAATCAGACTCTGAATGGTGGCTCTCCACTCATCCATCTGATTGGCTGCCGGCGGAAATCTCAGCAAGTGTTGGGCCCGCACCATGGCCTCCGAAGCAGTGCTCGGCATGGATGATGACGTAGACCATAATGTCGCCTGGCTTCTGACGATGCCAGTAGTGGCAACGCCGTGCTCTCGTCGCCGCGAGCCAATCACCAGGGTGGCATGGCGGCGAGGCGGATGTGCTTGGGGGTCGGCGGCTCCGTTCGGCGCATCGTCTGGGTCGGCTCGCCCCGGGGGTGGTGCATGCCCTGCGGCCGCGCCCGCAGCGGGGGCGGCCGGAGAGTTGCGGCTGTGTCCTTCGGCGGGGCGGAGAGGTGCAGACGAAATGATCTCTCCACCCGCACCTTGTGGAGCGTGGCCGCTGGGATGCTTCTGGCAATGTCCTTCGGTGCCTCCTGCTCCTGTTTCGGTCGCGGGAGAGGAGGTGACGACGCCTCCTACGCCGGCCATGTCCCCCGCAGCGTCCACGTCCCCGTGCATCCCCGTAGCCCCCGTGGCGTCGACGGCCACGTGCGATGGGGCCTTTGAGGTGGACGGGTGAGCTGCAGCACCGGGCTTCTTCTTGGGCGCCATGGATGATGAAGCTGCCGATGAAGAAAACGATGATGAAGATGACGCGCTGCGTACGTTTCTCGGGTTTGCGCAAGCGCTTCCCCCTACCTGGCGCGCCAAAGATGTCGTGGGAAACCACGGCCACCTATGGGGCCATCAGCCCTTTTGTGGTTCGGCGGGGGGAAGGGCACATTGCAAAAAGAGCGGAGAGCATAGCACAGCACGACAGAGATCACACGGGCAGTTTTTACCCAGGTTCGGGCCGCCGCGAGGCGTAAAACCCTACTCCTGCTTTGGTGGATTGATGAGAGGACCGTGGTGGAGACGCAGCGCTCTAGCCCGGCAGGGTTGCCTCGGGGCGAGAGCAGCTACGCTAGTATGAGTGTACAAGGGTCCGAATCCTTTCTATGGTTGCCATGTCCCTCCTTTTATAGATCAAGGGGTCACCACAATGGCAAATCAGTCATTGTGTACTGGTTAGATAGCAAACAGTGCTATCATACCTAACTCTGCACACAGGGTAGAGCGCATTAAATGCGTCGCTTAGTGTTACATCATGGCATGCCCGGCAAGCCTTGCCGGGCTGTTCGGCCACCTTCTCGTCTGTCTGCTTGACACATCTCTGGACGGGTGTCATTCGGAGGTGATTTCCTCTGGAAGTGGCTGCCATGTGTCAAATAACAGCCACTCAGCCACTTGGGGGCTTGACACCGCACCGATCGATGACTTGCGTCGTTGTGAGGTGGAGCGGTGGAGCCTTGGCGGGGTATGCGGCCTTTGGCGTCCCCGGCAAGCTTGCCGGGAGAGTCTTGAGGTTTGTCTTCGGGGTGACTTCGACCTCGCCAGACTCGCCTGCCCGGCAAGGGAGGTTTCTCCTTAGTGGTGTCTTGCTCATTTAGCTTGAGTTGGTCTTCTTGATCCGCCCTTTGATTTCTCAAAGAGCTGATCTCATCTTGCTTGGTCTGGACTTGGACGTTGCAACCTTGCCTCCTAGCCTGTGTACAGTCTGGGCAACACACCTGGGGTTTGCTGCACCGACACCCTTCCTGAAAAGATGATGAATTGTAGTCGCAAAGTTGACTGAGAACATAGTTTGTTTCTTTTCAATAGAGTCTATTCTTTATACTTCGATGTTGTGATGAATTGTTACTTATTCATGAGAAGTTATATGATAGAAGTTCTATGATAAAGTTGTATGTTAAAGTTTGTTGCTGTTATAATAATATACATGATGCTTCTATGTCCGTATTTTGTTTTTATCGACACCTCTCTCTCTAAGCATGTGGACAAGTTTTTCGATTTAGGTTTTCGCTTGAGGACAAGCAAGGTCTAAGCTTGGGGGAGTTGATACGTCCATTTTGCATCATGTTTTCCTACTGTTATTTATATTGTTTTTGTGCATAATAATGCTTTTTGGAGTAATTCTAATGCCTTTTCTCCCATAATATGCAAGGTTCCTACAAAGAGTGAGAATACCGGCAGCTGGAATTCTGGACCTGAAAAAGCTACGTCAGGCCACCTATTCTGCACAACTCCAAATGAGCGGAAACTTCACGGAGATTTTTTATGGAATATATAAGAATTATTGGAGCAAATAACTACCAGAGGGGGCCCACCAGGTGGGCACAACCCATATGGGCGCGCCAGGGAGCCCAGGCGCGCCCTGGTGGGTTGTGCCTCCTCGGCCCACCTCCGGTGCCCCTCTTCTGGTATATAAGTCATTTTGACCTAGAAAAAATAAGGAGAGGACTTTCGGGACGAAGCGCCGCCGTCTCGAGGCGGAACTTGGGCAGGAGCACTTTTGCCCTCCGGTAGAGCGATTCCGCTGGGGGAATTCCCTCCCGGAGGGGGAAATCATCGACATCATCATCACTAAAAACTCTCCCATCTTGGGGAGGGCAATCTCCATCAACATCTTCAACAGCACCATCTCCTCTCAAACCCTAGTTCATCTCTTGTGTTCAATCTTTGTACCGGAACCTTAGATTGGTGCTTGTGGGTGACTAGTAGTGTTGATTACATCTTGTAGTTGATTACTATATGGTTTATTTGGCGAAAGATTATATGTTCAGATCCATTATGCTAATTAATACCCCTCTGATCTTGAGCATGATTATCATTTGTGAGTAGTTACTTTTGTTCTTGAGGTCACGGGAGAAATCTTGTTACAAGTAATCATGTGAACTTGATATGTGTTCGATATTTTGATGGTATGTATGTTGTGATTCCCTTAGTGGTGTCATGTGAACGTCGACTACATGGCACTTCACCTTATTAGGGCCTAAGGGAATGCATTGTAGAGTAGTTATTAGATGATGGTTTGCGAGAGTGACAGAAGCTTAAACCCTAGTTTATGCGCTACTTCGTAAGGGGCTGATTTGGATCCAAAAGTTTAATGTTATGGTTAGATCTTATCTTAATACTTTTCTCGTAGTTGCGGATGCTTGCAAGGGGGTTAATCATAAGTAGGAGGCTTATTCAAGTAAGAACATCACCTAAGCACCGGCCCATCCACATATCAAATTATCAAAGTAGCGAACACAAATCGAACCAACATGATGAAAGTGACTAGATGAAATTCTCGTGTACCCTCAAGAACGCTTTGCTTACCATAAGAGACCGTTTTGGCCTGTCCTTTGCCTCAAAAGGATTGGGCTACCTTGCTGCACTTTTTTTACCGTTACCGTTACTTGCTTGTTACAAATTATCTTGCTATCAAACTACTCATTGCTTATAATTTCAGTGCTTGCAGAGAATACCTTGCTCAAAACTACTTGTCATTTCCTTCTGCTCCTCGTTGGGTTCGACACTCTTACTTATTGAAAGGACTATGATTCGTCCCCTATACTTGTGGGTCATCAATTCTCTCTATAGATTTGATGAAGGTGACACTCCTCATAATAAATCTGCTAGTCAATGCTTGGATGAATTTGATAACTTTATTGTTAAACAAGAAAACTTCAATGCATATGTTAGTAGACAACTGAAACGAAATGCTTATATGCTTGAACACTTGAGTGCCTATATGTGTAGAACTATTAATGAGCTTAAACTTATCAGTAAACATGCTTCCATGGTAAGAACTCAAGTAGAACAAGTACTCAAGGCACAAAATGATTTGCTTAATGAGATGAACAATAAAATGAATGACCCTGCTATTAGAGTTATGACTAGAGGTGGCAAAATGACTCAGGAACCTTTGTATCTTGAGGGCCACCCCAAGAGAATTGAGCAAGATTTTCAAGGAATTAATACTGATGCACCTAGTCCTTCTAATAATAAAATCAAAAAGAAAGCTGATAGGACTTTGCATGCCTCTAGTGAACCTATGATAGACACACCTGAGAATCCAAATGATATTTCTATTTTTGATGCTGAAACACAATCTGGTGATGAACATGAACCTAGTGAAAATGTTAATGATGATGTTCATGTATATGCTCAACCTAGTAATGATAATGATGTGGAGATAGAACCTGCTGTTGATCTTGATAACCCACAACCTAAGAATAAAAGATATGATAAGAGAGACTTCATTGCTAGAAAACATGGCAAAGAAAGAGAACCATGGGCTCAGAAACCCATGCCCTTTCCTCCTAAACCATCCAAGAAAAAGGATGATGAGGATTTTGATCACTTTGTTGAAATGCTTAGACCTGTCTTTTTGCGTATGTGTTTGAGTGATATTATGAAAATGTCTCCTTATGCTAAGTATATGAAAGATATTGTTACAAATAAAAGAAAGATACCGGAAGCTGAAATTTCCACCATGCTTGCTAATTAAATTTTTAAGGGTGGAATACCAAAGAAACTAGGAGATCCTTGAATACCAACTATACCTTGCTCCATTAAAAGAAACTATTTTAAAACTGCTTTATGTGATTTGGGAGCCGGTGTTAGTATTATGCCTTCCTCTTTATATCGTAGACTTGATTTGAATAAGTTGACACCCACTGAAATCTCTTTGCAAATGGCCGATAAATCAACTGCTATACCCATCAGTATTTGTGAGGATGTTCCTGTCGTAGTTCCAAATGTTACTATCTTAACGGACTTTGTTATTCTTGATATTCTCGAGGACGACAGTATGTCGATCATCCTTGGTAGACCCTTTTTGAATACCGCAGGGGCTGTTATTGATTGCAACAAGGGCAATGTCACTTTTCATGTTAATGGTAATGAGCATACGGTACACTTTCCGAAGAAACAACCTCAAGTGAATAGTATCAACTCTATTGGAGAAATTCCAACAATTACTATTGGAGGCTTTAAATTCCCTATTCCTATTGTAAAAAAGAAATATGATATTCTTATTGTTGGGGACATGCATATCCCCGTTGAGGTAACCTAGTGTTGTTCGAAAATTCTCCGGTTTCATGTCATTCTGAAGAAGTTTGTTAATAAGACTTGATCAACCTTGTTAATGGATTCCTTTTGACGGGCATGAGATGGATGAATTTAGAAGGCACAACCTTCTGTACCCAACTTTTACTCTCGGTTATTTAGAATAAATAAAGTAGAAATGCTATTATTTTCCTGTTTTCTGATTTATCCGTGCAATAAAAAATGTCGAGAAAATAAAAGTTCTCCAAATGCTCTGAAAATTTAGTATGATTTTTTCTAGAATATATAAGAATTTTTGGCACTGAAAACACCTCAGGGGGGGTGCACCAGTGGGCCACAAGCCCACAGGGCGTGCCCACCCCCTGGGCGCACCTAGAGGGCTTGTGGGTCCCACGTGGGTCCCCTTCACTTATGCCAGCACCCAGCCACTTCGTCTTCCTCCAAAAAAAATCCCACCATTGCTCAAACTCGTGTTCTTGCTCATTTTGCTGCCATTTTTGATCTTCTTGCTCAGAACTCCATTTTTGAAACTGTTTCGGGGGATTGTTCATCGGTATGTGACTCCTCCAATGGTCCAATTAGTTTTTGTTCTAGTCCTTTATTTATTGCAAATTTTTGCTGCTGTGGTGACCTTGTTCTTGAGCTTGCATGTCAAATTTATATGGTCCAAAGTAGTTTTGTTGCATGATATAGCCTCTAGACACTTGTGGGAGTAGTTGCTATTAGTTTTGTTGAGTTTGATTCACTTTTATTTTGAGTCGCTAAAAATTTCAGAAATTTTTCAGAGGAAGAAAAATGTTTAGGAAAATATACCAAGGTGGTTCCTCAAGGAAGAAAGCCCCAAGGCTCGCGATACGTGAACCAGACCTTGAACCACCGAGGGAAGCTCTAGTGCGGCCTTGTGAATGGCCGTCGGATCATTTCATGAATCATGCAGGTTTCAAGGAGGAATTTGATGCGTACGTACAAAACGCTGGCCTTGAGGACTTCGTGTCAGATAAGTGCCGGCAATACTATCACCTCACTGATTCCTTTGTGTGGAGGTTTGAGTTTACATCCAACCGCAATACCCATTCTATTTTGTTTGATCTATATGATAAATCCTTTCGAATGGACCTTGAAGATTTTAATGAAGCATGTAAAATTCCGCAATGGGGCACATATGCTGAACCACGTAAAATTGATTGCGCTGGATTCCTTGCTAGCATTACTGTAGGTGAAACCAGAACCATAACACAAGCTACAATAGGGAGCATTCACTTTCCTGCATTACTTTATTTTGCTCTCTTTATTGGTAGATGCATTAATGGTAAACATGACCATAGCCACCTTTGCACTTCTGATTTGAGTGTCCTTAAGAGCGCAGTGTTGGATGATAAAGAATATAATTTAGGGGCCATCATTGCACGTCGATTACATAATAATGCTAAAGATGGGGATTTCTTCGGTGTAATTTATGCCACCCGGTTAGCTAATTATCTCGGGGTACCTATAAGATAAAATGACTTTGAGTTACCACCTGCTTATCTTGATCATGATGCTATGGCACGTTACCAGTTTCTTGAGGGGAGTGAACCACCCCTCCGGTACCGACTAATCTTTGACAAGGAGCGCGTCTTCTATATTACGCTTCCCGCTCCTACCTTCTTTGACTTTCAGGTGAAACGAAGATATTTTATAACCAGAGAAGAGGCGAATGAGTATGAGAGAGCAGGGGAGGCCACTTGCCTCCAAGAGGCAGCCCTCCCAAGTGGTAGCAGCCGCAGCTCAGTATTATCCCAACTATGACTTTGGATATCCGCCAGACCAGCCGTGGCCCTAGACCAACTTAGGCCAAAAGTCTAAGCTTGGAGGAGTACGTATTTCTCACCGACATTACGTTCATGTTCACACATTCATTCCAGTTGTCGGTGTTTATACTTTTTCATTGTATTATCCATGTTAGTTTATTTTTCTCGCTTTCTTCTTGTGTGTTTTAAAAACCTTGAGAAAATCCAAAAAAATTAGTTCTCGCTTCTTTTTAGTTTTTCTTTCTAATTTAATTTAGCTGCACTATTATAAGAAAACCCAAAAAGATTTCTCGTTCTTCTTTTGCTTGTTGGGAGCTTTCCCGTGTAAATAGTTTTCCTCGTTCTTGTTTTACTTCCTTCAGAAAAACAAAAACTCCAAAAATATTTTAGTGTGTTTCTTTGAAATTCTTTTCTTTTCTGTTGATCGTAAGGAGAAGACCACGATGAAAATGTTGAGTGGCTCTCATATGCATTATTGTTGACCTAACAATGAGCCCATATTACCTTGTCTTCTCCTCTGAATAAATGTTTGCATATTCCAGCTTAGTCCAATGCACGTGCACTCTTATTATTATTCACATCGTTCGGTCATGCAAGTGAAAGGCAATAATGACGATATTTGATGAAATGACTGGGATGGAGAAAAGCTGGTACGAACTTGACCTATTTTGTTTTTGTAAATATGATTAGCTCATCGTTCCTGATTCAGACTATTATGAACGAAACATGTTTGCAATGACAATTAGAGATTACAGTTACTCATGTCATGCTTAATTAGCTAGGAGTGTATAATGGTTTGTCTTGTGTGCCAACATGCATTTTAAAATGGTTATGATGTAGTATGATAGGATGGTATCCTCCTTTGAATGATTCAAGTGGCTTGACTTGGCGCATGTAATTGAAACAAAAACAACATAGCCTCCATGATATTTATGTTCATGGTGATTTATATCCTACTCATGCTTGCATTCAATGTTGGTTAATCTCAATGCATGTTTATGACCGTTGTTGCTCTCTAGTTGGTCGCTCCTCAATCTTTTGCTAGCCTTCACTTGTACTAAGCGGGAATACTGCTTGTACATCCACTTCCTAACCTAAAGTTGTTCCATATGAGTCCACCATACCTACCTATATGCGGTATTTACCTGCCGTTCCAAGTAAATTTGCATGTGCCAAACTCTAAACCTTCAAATAATAATCTGTTTTGTATGCCCGAATCACTCATGTAGCGACTGGGGGCTGTCAGTATCTTCCATGCTAGGTGGGTTATTCTCACGATGAGTGTTTATTCACTTGTCATTCACGAGAAAGTGGCTGGTAATCGGGATCCCCAGTTCCATGCTCAAAATCAAATCAAAATATAATAATGAAACAAAACTCCCCCAGGACAGTTGTTGGTATGGACGGTACCCGAGGATTCGGCTAGCCGTGGAGTGTGATTGTTTGGTGGAGGGGGGAGTAAAAACTTTACCATTCTGTTTGGGAACCACCTATAATTTATCTAGCATGGAAGATAGTGAGATCTCTTGGTTGTTATGTTGACAATGAAAGCATACCGTTCAAAATTATATTTATCTCTGTTTTAAAAGCTCCCAGCTCTGGCACCTCTGCAAATCCCTGCTTCCCTCTGCGAAGGGCCCATCTATTTACTTTTATTGTTGAGTCATCATCTTCTTATAAAAAGCACCAGTTAGAGAGCACCACTGTCATTTGTATGCTTTGTTATTAATTGATGTTGAGTATGAGTGTGAATGGATCTATTTTGCCATGAATTACAATGTCCATTCAGTCCTTGGTCTTAGAGGTGCTCTGCATTTATGTTTTGCGATCTTAGAAAGGGCTAGCGAGATACCATTATATCATATTGTATCACGATTGTTTTGAAAAAAAGTGTTGTCATCTGAGATTTATTATTATTGCTCGCTAGTTGATTATGCCATTGATATGAGTAAATGTGAGACCTAAATGTTATTGTGAATATGGTTAGTTCATAATCTTTGCTGAAAACCTGAACATCAGTTAGACATATTTACAACAAGATCAAGCAGAGTTTGTAGAAGTTTTTCATTGACACTTTCAGTTTGTCAACTGAATTGCTTGAGGACAAGCAATGGGTTAAGCTTGGGGGAGTTGATACGTCTCCATCGTATCTACTTTTCCAAACTCTTTTGCCCTTGTTTTGGACTCTAATTTGCATGATTTGAATGGAACTAACCCGGACTGACGTTGTTTTTAGCAGAATTGCCACGGTGTTATTTTTGTGCAGAAATAAAAGTTCTCGGATTGACCTGAAAATTTACGAAGAATATTTTTGGAATATATAAAAAATACTAGCGCAAGAATTAACTAGAGGGGGTCCACCCAGAGGCCACAAGCCTGGGGGGCACGCCCCCCTAGGGCGCGCCTAGAGGGCTTGTGGGCCCCCTGGACCTCCTCCGACCTCAACTCCAACTCCATATAACCCTATTCGGGGAGGAAAATATTAGAGAGAAAGATTCATCGTGTTTTACAATACGGAGCCACCGCCGCTTCCTGTTCTTCATCGGGAGGGCTGATCTGGAGTCCATTCGGGGCTCCGGAGAGGGAAATTCGAAGCCATCATCATCACCAACCTTCCTACATGACCAATTTCATGATGCTCACCGCAGGGAGTGAGTAATTCCATCGTAGGCTTGCTGGACGGTGATGGGTTGCATGAGATTTATCATGTAATCGAGTTAGTTTTGTTAGTGTTTGATCCCTTGTATCCACTATGTTCTGATGAGTTATGATCCGCATACCCCAAGGTGACAATAATTGGGATTCTTTCCGGTGATTACCGTAGTTTGAGGAGTTCATGTATTCACTAAGTGCTAATGCTTTGTTCCGGTTCTCTATTAAAAGGAGGCCTTAATATCCCTTAGTTTCCATTAGGACCCCACTGCCACGGAAGGGTAGGACAAAAGATGTCATGCAAGTTCTTTTCCATCGGCACATATGACTATATACAAAATACATGCCTACATTATATTGATGAATTGGAGCTAGTTTTGTGTCACCCTAGGTTATTACTGCTACATGATGAATATTATCCAACATAATTATCCATCGCTGATCCAATGCCTATGAGCTTTTCACATATTGATCTTTGCTAAGTTACCTTCGCCGTACTGCTGTTATAATCACTACAAAACTGCTACTGTTACCTTTGCCACCGTTACCGTTACTTACATACTACTTTGCTACTAAATATTTTGCTGCAGATATTAAGTCTTTCAGGTGTGGTTGAATTGACAACTCAGCTGCTAACACTTGAGAATATTCTTTGGCTCCCCTTGTGTTGAATCAATAAATTTGGGTTGAATACACTACCCTCAAAAACTGTTGCGATCCCCTATACTTGTGGGTTATCACACATCAGTAGGAGCTGCTGCTACTTTCGCTCTCGCTTGCACTGCTGCTCTGCTCTTGCTCTCAGTCCCCTGCCTGGTCTGCTCTTGCTCTTGCTTGCACTGCTACTCTACTCTTGCTCGCGCTGCTGCTGCACAAGCAGCAGATCCTCCTCTCGCTCATGCCCCTGCAACTGCTACCCGAGATGCTGCTACATGATGTCGCTTGAACTACGTCAGTATTTTCCCAAAGAGGAAGGGATGATGCAGCACAACTACGGTAGGTATTTCCCTTAGTTATGAAACCAAGGTATCAATCCAGTAGGAGAACCAAGCAATACTATGTAAATGGTACCTGCAGACAAAGAACAAATACTTGCAACCCGACGCTTATGAGGGGTTGTCAATCCCTCTACGGGTAACGGCGCTAGAAATTATCAAGTTGACGGGATAAAATTTGTGTAGATTGGATAAATAGATCTCGATAAAGCGCGAAATAAAATAAATGATAAAAAAGTGCAGCAAGGTATTTTTGGGTTTTGGAATAATAGATCTGAAAACAAAAGCAAATAAAAATAGATCTCAAAGCAAATATGATGGAGAATAGACCCGGGGGCCGTAGATTTCACTTGTGGCTTCTCTCAAGAAAATAGCACACAGTGGGTAAACAAATTACTATTGGGCAATTGATAGAAGATCGAATAATTATGACGATATCCAAGGCAATGATCATTATATAGGCATCACGTCCAAGATTAGTAGACCAACTCTTGCCTGCATCTACTACTATTACTCCACACATCGACCGCTATCCAGCATGCATCTAGTGTATTAAGTTCATGGAGAAACGAAGTAATGCAATAAGAACGATGACATGATCTAGACGAGATCTATTCATGTAGGAATAGCCCCCATCTTGTTATCCTTAATAGCAACGATGCATGCGTGTCTTGCTGCCCCTTCTGTCACTGGGAAAGAACACCGCACGATCGAACCCATCACAAAGCACCTCTTCCCATGGCAAAAAAAATCGATCTAGTTGGCCTAACTAAACCAAAGATTTGAAGAAGAAATACTAGGCTATAAGTAATCATGCATATAAGAGATCAAAGAAGACTCAAATAATATTCATGGATATAGATCTGATCATAAACTCAAAGTTCATCGGATCCCAACAAACACACAGGAAAAAGAGTTACATCAAATAGATCTCCAAGAGACCATTGTATTGAGAATCAAAAAGAGAGAAGAAGCCATCTAGCTACTGCCTACGGACCCGTAGGTCTATGATGAACTACTCACACATCATCCGAGAGGCACCAATGAGGATGATGAACCCCTCCGTGATGGTGTCTTGATTGGATCTGGTGGTTCTGGAACTTGTGGCGGGTGGAATTGTGTTTCGTCAACTCCCCTAGGGTTTTTGGAATATTGGGGTATTTATAGGGCGAAGAGGCGGTGCGGTAGGCCACCGAGGTGGGCACAACCCATCTGGGCGCGCCTAGGTCTCTAGGCACTCCCTGGTGGGTTGTGCCCCCCAAGGGGCTCCCCTCTGGTGCATCTTTGGCCCACTGGATGTCTTCTGGTCTAAAAAAAAATCTCCAAAAAGTTTCGCTGCATTTGGACTCCGTTTGGTATTGATATTCTGCAAAGTAAAAAACAAGAAAAAAATAGCAACTGGCATTGGGCACTATGTCAATAGGTTAGTCCCAAAAAATGATATAAAGTTGCTATAAAATGATTGTAAAAATCCAAGAATGATAATATAACAACATGGAACAATAAAAAATTATAGATACGTTGGAGATGTATCAGCATCCCCAAGCTTAATTCCTGCTCGTCCTCGAGTAGGTAAATGATAAAAACAGAATTTTTGATGTGCAATGCTGCCTAACATGTTCATCACATATTCTTTTCTTTTGTAGCATGGACATTTGGACTTTTATATGGTTCAAAGCAATAGTCTAGTTTTGACACACTAGTGCAGAATTGGCCATTTGTCCCGGTTCGTAAGGGCCTTAAGTCTCGGTTCACCAACCGGGACTAAAGGGTCGGGACTAAAGGCCCACCACGTGGCACGAGCCCACGCCGGGGGCGGGGGGTCCTTTAGTCTCAGTTGGTGATACCAACCGGGACGAAAAGGTACAGGGGTTTATGAATTATTTTTCCTTTTAATTTTGTGTTTTCCGTTTAATTCTTTTTCATTTCAAACATATTTTACGCTAGTACATAATGTACACATCATGCATATATAAATAGAATTTCTCGTAGAACCAATCATATATATATATCATAGAATTTCTCATACGACCGTATGCGCATACACATATATATGTATATACAATTTGGTACATACAATTTCTCCTAAATTTGCAGATCATTACATGCAGGCATTAGGTGTAATGGTATTCTCCTTTGGGATGTATGACCAGGTCAAGCAAAAATGCCGCAATTTCCTCTTGAAGTGCTCATATGCGGTCCGTTGGTAGGAGCTTATCCCGCATCTCCGTCATCTTTAAAAAAGGAGATCAATATGAATATATTAGTTGTGTGAATACATATTAGATCATGATAAAAAATTTGTGGATAGTGTTCTGGCAAACGTACCCAAAGTTGTCTTGCAGATGTGCTTCTTTCGGAAGTCATAATGCGAATGTTCTTGCAAACATAGTATGCACATAAATTATTCCCCGACGCATGCCTCATGCACTTTACGAGAATAGAATTCAATCACATAATAATTAATCAAGCATGATAATGGTATTGAAACTAAATTAAAGAGATGCGCGGACGTAGCTAGTACTACTTAATTACGTACCCTGGGTCGCACCCATGTCAGCTCTTGTTTCCATGGGCCGGTAACATCTTTGATGAACCTTTGCCAAACCCTGCCCGGCAAAGAAAATGAATAAAGGAGTTAATAATTAGTTGATATCAGGAAATGAACTAAAGAGGCTGACATATTGCGATAATGATTGAAATTACCTATCGAGCATCCCCTTCACGATTAAGTAATCTTTAGTTTCTTTAAGTAGTGAGGCCAGTACTTTAACTATTCCCTCGTTAACTTCAATGATTAGCAGGATCCAGTGGAAGCTGCATGCGCACACGTTTGTATAATTAAGTGGGCATGTGCATAACTCATCAACTACACTTATTAACATCTAGTAAGCAAAATAGAATTTGTAGTACAAGACAGTAACACTCACCCGAAGTTGTAAGGAAAAACTATTTCTGGTTGTGTATTTAGTTGCTTCAAAAACTCTAGCAAGCTCTTCTCTGTGTCTTTCTTGTGATGTGACCACACCTCTTCATTAACGGTATTTGGGTCAATGAACCCAATGCCATAGCGTCCATCTCTTTTCATTTCATAAATATTCATTCTGCATAATACCATAGAAAAGAATATAGTGAGGATAATTACAGGCAATGAACAAGCACAACTAGAGAGTTAAATTACAGAAAGAAATCACTTACATACAATAGCAACTGACGAGAGATTTGTCGAGTGCGTCTTGATTGAATAACTGAAACATTTCTTGAAACTCAATCCACAAATCTTTTCCATGGAAGTAATGCTCTTCCTTGACTTTCACCATGAGGGCATGTCATCCGTTCTTGATTTCTCTCAGGTACCAGTCATGCAATCTGCACATTTTCGTTGATAGATTCTGGACCTCCTCAGGCCTGACCAGAGGTTGGCCGGGGACATATTTCCATGCTAGTTCCTCCTCTTCAAACCCAGGGAGAACATCAATCTCTAGGAGTTGTGCAACAGTGACACCGGCCTCTTTAGCCATCCGTCTATGAGCGTCGCTTATTTCCGGCCTATCCGCAGTACTCACATGTGATTGTACAATGAGCGGGGTGATCGATTGCACTGCCTGTTCTGCCAGCTGGGGAACAGTTTTCCCGCTTTTCTTACTACCTGCTTGGCTCGAGCTTGACTCACGCTCCTTATCTTTTTGTGCATGATATGACTTCTTAATAGAGCACTCATAGTCTGAGTCCGTTCTTTTCACAGCCGGTTGACCATTATCAATAAAGTGTTGTACCACTTCCATAGGTATTTTCTCCATTGGCGTCAGGGGCGGTTTCGATCCAAATGGGCCTTCACTTGGGCAGCCACTTCGGCGTTGTTTTCCTCGATAGTCATCTCGTAAGCCAACTTCTTTTTGGCAGGAGGAGAAGCTTTCTTGCTTCGTGCTCTCTTTCGCTTTGGAGAAGGCTGACGCGCCCGAGATCGATATGGCGGACTCGCGCTGATGGCCTCCGTCTCGGGGTGGGGTGGTGGAGTCGGCTGACGCGGTGGCGGACTAGCGCCGTGCTCAATCTCGGGCAGGATTGGAGTCGGCTGACGCGGTGGCGGACTTGGAGGAGTAGGAGTCAGCTCACATGACGGACTTGGAGGAGGAGTCGGTGGCCTTGGAAAGACTATGCAATCCTTTCTCCATAGAATCATATGATGTATGGCGTCTCCCAGTGTGCGCTCCTCCTCACCTCCAGGAATGTCAAGCTCTAGCTCATTATATCCCGACATCACTTCATCCACCCCGACACGAGCATAGCCAGATGGAATCGGATTGCCATGGAAGGTTGCTTCAGGGGGATTTGGTAAAGCATAGCCGTCCGCCACCTTCATGGATATGTTCTTCACTTTCATGTGTAGCTCACAAGGTGTCGTACCTTGGATATCATCCACGGGGTATCTAGCCAGTAGTGCATCATCGGCCGGGGTGGAACCCACGCTGCTTTTTGGCATAGATGGGACGGTGCTATCCAATGCTGGATATGCTTACTGCTGCCGCTGAGATGCCCTTTCCTGGCTAAGTGAGTCGATCTGCTCCTGCTGCCGCCTGAAAGCGCGTTCCAACTCCGCGTGCTTTGATTCTACCTATTGAAGGCGGTCTGCTTCCTGCTTCCTCTGCTCCTCCTCCAGCTTCCTCTCCTCCTCCTCCTACTTCTTCTTTCTCGCACGGCTTCTGTAAGTGGGGTTCCAATCCGCAAACCCCTCAAACCATGGAACAACGCCTTTTCCTTGTGTTCGTCCCAGGTGTTCAGGATTCTTCAGGGCGCGCGTAAGCTCGTAGTTCTCTCTCTCGGGCTTGAACGCCCCCATTCGAGCGTCTTCTATTACAATAAGTAAAGCATCGGAGGCTTCTTTAAGACTTGCCCGCTCCATAACCAGCCCTGTCTTTGGGTCCAACTTTCCCCCATGCGCATAAAACCAAGTCTTGCACCTGTCGGGCCAACTCAATGTAACTGGAGTGACCCCTGCAGCAATCATCTATTCCTCAGCTTGATCCCACTTAGGCCGGCCGACCTGGTAGCCACCTGGCCCCAGAGTATGGTGCCACTTTTTTTCGCAACATTAATCTTGTTTACTGTTCCTAAGCTGCCTCCGATTCCTTGAACTTCATGAAAGAGTCCCAGTGATGTTTTGGCTTCAGCAGTGATCCCTTGAATTCTGGAGTCTGCTTTCCTGATTTGACGTACCCGACCCATATTCTTTTCTTGTGGTTGCAGAATGCTGCGGCCATCTTCTTAAGAGCAGTCTTCTTGACTTTCTCCCGTTCTGCATCTGTCAAATGATCTGGTTGGGTGAAATGTGACATCAGCGATTCTCAAAGCAGATCTTTTGCTCTTTTGGAGACAAAAGTAAGTCCTCAATCTCCCTTTGTTGGCTTATTCCATTCTTGAAGGGAGATCGGGATTTGGTCCCTGACAATAACTCCGCACTGACGGTTAAATTTGTCTGCATTCTTTTTAGGAGCAAGTGGTTCGCCAGATTGTTTGATCGAATCGATGTTGTACTTTATGCCAGCCGGCAACCTTTTGGCCGGGCCTTGTACTGCCCTGCTTGTAGAATATTTGCTCGATCCGGAGGACTAAAAGAAGAAAGATCGATTCATTAATATATATATATATACAAATCAATT
The DNA here is from genome assembly GCA_011799875.1 of Thinopyrum elongatum. NCBI lineage: Eukaryota > Viridiplantae > Streptophyta > Magnoliopsida > Poales > Poaceae > Thinopyrum > Thinopyrum elongatum. Next base: position 326,385,919 of record CM022297.1, on the reverse strand, counting down.
AATACATGTAATGATCACTAGAGGCCTTATATATACCTCACCGGTCTTTGTTAATTGAAGATCATTTCCGTTGCCATCATTGTTTGTGTGGCCTTCGTCTGTTTGTTCTTCCTGTAATATTCCCTCCCCGGAATTGTTCAGATATTGTGAGCCGTCATCTTCGAATTCAGGTTCACCCTCAGCTAGCTTTCGGATCATGTCAAACAATATCTCGTTTTGATCATCGTCGTCTCTGCTGCCAGTGTCCATAGCTTAACTAATCTAGAAGAAAGATAAAACAATTTAGTATTCAAATTAGAATGCATCTCGAATAATATCACTAATACATGCATGCATCATCGAATATTATCGAATATAATCTCAAATACATCTCGAATATTATCACTAATACATCTCGAATAGTCCAGTTAATGCATCATCGAATATAATCTCGAATACCTCTCGAGTATTATCACTAATACATCTCGAATATTATCATATATATAACATCACTAGCTAATACAGATCAAATATTATCGAAGAATCTAGTTCACTCGTGGTTCCTGAGGCGCGGGCGATGGACACCCAAAGAGAAGGAACCATCACAGGATCATAACTCGGGTGAGATCCCTAAAGAACCTGCCAGGTATTGGAGAACCTAACATCCAACGCAACAATGTAGAGACGGCCGTGCTCATCCTCCTCCCTGAGAAGGCGACGTACCACCTCCGTGGGGGCCGGCTGCCTCCGCACCGAAAGTGGCCCACGCGACCGCTGACGGTGTCCTGGACTAGGGGGTACTCACCATGTCATCTCCCGACCAGTGGGTTGGGCCGAGGACCCCCGTGGCGGTTCCCTAATGGGCCAGTTCGGACAGCTGATGACATATACGAGGAAGATTCCATAAGACTCGGTGATCAAGACAAGGACTCCTCTCCACCGACGTAGCCGACTAGGACTCTTGTTATCCTAGGCCTCCGGTACATTATATAAGTCGAGGCCAGGCTCGTTGATAGATAGATTATGACATCAATCATCATACCTCTAGGGTTTAGACCACAACATATGATCTCGAGGTAGATCAACTCTGTACTTGATATTCCATCATTATAAACAAGAGCAGGACGTAGGCGTTTACCTCCATCAAGAGGGCCCGAACCTGGGTAAAACATCGTGTCTCCTGTTACCCATCGATCCATGACACACAGCTTGGGACCCCCTACCCAAGATCTGCCGGTTTTGACACCGACGTTGGTGCTTTCATTGAGAGTTCCGCTGTGTGATCGGCAAAGGATCAATGGCTCGCCCGCAGATCAACTGCGACGTCGGCATCTTCGTCGCCGGCTCGACTGGTCACCTTGGCTCGACCGAGGACTGCGCTTCGCCTCCGATCGTCATGTTCGGACGAGGGCCTTCATCAAACATCAACTCTGATCTCTATCATGATCACGGAGGAATCATCCTTGGAGCTCGGCGGCTCAACGACAACATTGCCCTCGGGCGACCGTTCTGTTTTTCTAGACAGCAAACTTTTATCCGCCTCCACTGCCTCCTCGAGTGTCGTTTTAACGATTACTTCAGTGGAATTGTGCGGAATTAAGTCTACAACAACCATGCAAAATTTCGTCGAGTTCCGATGGAGGAATCTCCGGCGATCTCCGATATACCGGAGCCCTGTCGAATCTGGACGGGAATCTGGACGAGTCTGGAGCGTGGTGTCCAGCATCTATGTCGGACGTCCTTTGGAAGATCCAACCGTTGATCAGCTGCGGAATTCCTGTATATAGCACCCCTCAAAATTTCAGCTCGATCCGACGGTTCAAACTCCGGGAACCTTCCGATGAGTGGACCAATTTTCAGATCTGTTTCTGTGCGAATATGGATCCGACCCGAATTCATGTTTCTTTATGAACGTGATATTGGACAACCTTTTTAAAGGAATTTTCTTCTAGGGTATTGTGCGTTGTTTTTAAACACGTGCCCATAAAATTTTAAGCCTCCTCTGAGGTAATCTTCACCATCACGCTGGTGTCAAACCAGTCCGGCAATATTGCTCCACGGTTGCCGACCTGCGCTAGACGCGTCGTCGCTTTTTGAGCCGAGCTCAACTTCTTCGGATCATCATCTCGGCGAGCCGAACAAGAGTTCAGAATCACCAAGGATAAATCATCACCAACATCGCCACCCCACGAATTACATGGAGCGGGCACACCGGCATCGCCGCATGGCCACTTCATCAAGCCGGCATTGACCGCGTCACAAGTTACGACCTGCGTCGGCATGGCCGCACTGTTGCTTCTTCAAGCCGATGTCCATCACGCCGAACTGCTTCAACACCTCGGCTGACATGGCAACTGCAACGTCTCCTTACCGACCTGCTCCGTCACCTCAGCTAGACCGGGGGCTTCGCCATCTCTTCATCAACCTACTCCGGAGACTTCGGCGTCAACAGCCGACTAGCTTCGTTACGTTAGCTGGACCGGGGGCTTTGCCTCGGCGAGACAATCTTTGCCAGCATCGCCATGCCGTTGCTTCATCACCCATCAGGCAATAGGTGTGCGGATCGAGTCCCAATTTTGGGAGTAACCTTTCTTCGGACTGCTACAACAAATAAACCAGGTGCTATTAATCCTAGCAATTTTTGCTTGTTTGGGTTTATTTTTCCCAAGGAATTATTACTCTAGTTTGTTCCATCATCCGTACACAGGTCTATCAAATGGTGGCCGCATTAACGATGGTCGCGTGGTGGTTCGGTCAGTTTCCGTACATAGTTCGGCGAACGCCGCATCCGGAACTCGGACTGACCTGTGAATTCGGGCTTTGCCACGCCTTTACCGCATCACGCCGACGCCCTCCATCGACATTGACTTCGGCACCAGGCCACATCTCTTTAAATAAATTATTTTTTGCGAAAAGCAATTATGCAAGGATTTTATATATATTTATATTATTCTTTTTGGACCGCACTATTTTATGTGTGCAGGTGATTGACTTCGACTGCGTCACGCAGTCACTTCGGCAAGCCAATGTCGTCATCCCAATTAGCATAAATCGGCTCGCATGATCATCTTGTTGATCGAATTGCCATACCGACATGTTCGGTTGCCTCGGGGACTTCGGCATCATCAAGAGGGTCCTACCTCGTCGGGTGTTTGGCGCATGGGCCATATTTCTTTTATTACTCACTTTGCATGAATTATTAATCATGCAACCTTTTTTTATTACTGTTATCTCCGGCTTGCACTATCTTCCGTGCACAGGTAAATGATCCGGATTGGGCAGCGCTGTCACCTTGGCTGGACCGGGGGCTTCGTCATCACTTCATTAACCCACACCGGGAACTTCGGCGTCATACGGTCGGCCTACTCCGTCGCCTCGGATGGACGGGGGGTTCCACCTCGCCACATTGGCCGTGCTGTGTCGCCACTTCGGAGTGCCGAGCTTTTCGCTCTTCCATCTCGGGACAGGCTTAGGGGCTGGGACCTCGTCCCGCCGTAAACTCGGACCGCGTCATCGATGCCGAGCACATTAACCAGCTAAGTCGCTTTCATGCCCAAAGTTTTAAATTTTTAAATTGTGTTCGGTTCGACCGTGCTCACGTGAGTTGTTTGTTAAAAGAAACTCCCTTTACCCATGTTAGCTAGGGGCTCTTAAATTTACATGAGCCGTTTTATAATAAGTGTGTTTTCTTCTTGTTCGTTGCAAAGTCTTTTTCTATCACTCCTTCCTCGACTCGAGTGTGTGGTCAATAGCCGGATAGCCTGGGTCCGATCTTGACCCACTTGCAGTCTTGAGATTGGATGTGTCATGTTAAAGCACGACAGAAGCGCAAATTTTTTTAGACCAATTTTCGGATTGGCACCAATTGACTTGCTTTAGTTCGGACGTGGAGTTTCCGCATAAGTCTTTTGGTTTTTAAGCCTATGGCACTTTTAAACTATTTGTGTGTTTCCAGCATAAGTCTCGCAGTGCAACGCCGGACACCTTTAGAGATTCGGCAAAACATTCTCGGGTATTGCTTTATATGCATCAGTTTCGAATTGTGTCTTTGGTCAATAGTTGGGTTGCCCGGCTCCTGTGCTTGCCTCCTACGTTCCGCTTTGTTCGGCTAGGTGTGCAAAGGGAGAACCACTGCGATTGTGCTTCCAGCTAGCATGGTTAAGCGCCTCAGTGGAGAAAGCCGAAAACTGACTGTCACAAAAAGTGTAAACTGGTCAGCGATCCGATGACTGTGTTAAATTATAAGATCGATAGAGGTCACCCCATGTTAAATGACGGTCCGTTCATAACATTGGCCTAAGTGTTTACGGCTTGACCTCGACTGTCGCCGAACACTAACTGGGGGCTAGTAACTGGCCTCCCAACTTTAAGCTCCTATGACTAAGTGAAAGTTATAAAGCCCGCATATCTGATTGCCTCGTTTCCGCTAACACAACCGCCTTCGGGCACCGAGACGTCGGCTAAGGGTTGTTTTGTTATTGCGAAAACACCCTGTGTAGCATCTACAAGGGGGTGGAAGCCGATGATGGGCCACTTTCAAATGATAAACGGGCGCAACGGAGTCAAAATAAACGTATCATCGGCGTTTGTATTTAATATACGAGGGCCTCCTTCCGCAATCATCGTTATAAAGCCATAAATATGCATCAATTTGATTTAAGATTTTGTCCAAGCTGGGTTGCCTGGCTCCTGTGCTTACCCCTACGTTCCCGATTGTTCGGCTAGGTGGTAAAGGGAGCACCTCTGTGCTTGTTACTACCGGGTCATCCGAGTAAGTACCTCAGACTAGGTGATGCCAAAAGCTAGCAATCTTAAAGGATCACATTGGTCGGCAACGATGGAAATGAAAATTTTGGTTCATTAATACCATAGAGTTCGGGAACTTTCCCCGAACTAAATCCTCAATATTTTCCTCCCACATTGATCGGAGCTGAGGTTTCATGATCATGATAAGCATGACGACCCAAAGAAAGGAACCGATAGCGGGACTATTTTCTTTGGAAGATGTTTCTTACGTTAAAACGTAATATAACAAATCTCTCCGTGTACCTTTGTTTATAAAACCGTATGACCGGATTGCCTTGTTTTCCATAAATCTTTGCCCTTATAACGGCTTTATAAAGTAGGACGAACACTCTTCGGCTGCTGGCCAAAGAGGTTGAAGCCGATGGTCGGTCAACAAAGTTTTGTATAATGCGGATCCGAGCATTAGTGATGTAAAGTACTTGGATACATAGAATCATTACACATAAATTGTGATATACTCCGGACATTGATCCTTAATTCAGCCACCCGTGCCACATTAAGGCTCGGGGGCTACTGGGCTTCGCGCTTCTCATTTACAAATATTAAAGGGGCGCATCGATCCCCTGATCTGGTGTTGCCACCCGACCATTGGCTCGGGGGCTACTGCATCGATGATTCAATGCAGACAGTTTACAAAGTGCGAAATAGTTCCCGAGGAGATTATGATCCTCAGGTTGGTCGGCCGCACCCAACCTGAGTCTCGAGGAATATGCACACCAAATTCCTATTCCTAAGTATGCTACAGAGCTAGGAGTTGATCCTCAGGCCAATTTTGTGAATGGACCTGAGTCTCAGGGGCTACTGGGATCACCGGTTTTATGCCATCCTTCAGGTGCATCTCGGGTTTTAGACCGACACAAACCTTGAGGGCTACTGGCTATATATGTCGGCAGAGAATAAATTGCACCAATTGAAAATATTCACAAAAAATCAGCCCGCAGTCAGGGTGGTGCACCACCTCGGAAGCAGTCCGGCATAAAGCTCAGGCGCCAGTGGCTGGCTCCATAGAGGGCATTTCCGGCATTATGCTCGGCTGAATTCGTTCAATCTTTTGAAGATCGAGGTAGTTATGACACCTCGGATGCTGACCATCGTTAGAACTCGGATGCAGTCCGGCATTGGAGCTCGGAAGCAGTCCGGCATAAAGCTTGGATTCGAATGGCTCGTTCCATAGAAGACTACTCTGGCATTTAAGTTCGGATGAACTCATTCAAATTTTCAGAGGCCAAGGTAATCTATGATACCTCGGATTCAGTTCGGCGTTGGAGCTCGGACGCAAGAGGATACCTTGAATGCCGAATAGTGTTGGAGCTCGGCTATGAAGAGACGCCTCGGATTTAGTTCGGCCTTAGAACTCGGACGCAAGAGGGCGCCGTCGCACGGGAAACACTTCAAACCCCAGGTGTGGTGTAAAAAACTTACAAGGCATTGATAAAGGCCGATAACTTAAAAGACTCCTCGGATACCCGATGTGTGAACTCTTCGGATATACCTCGGCGATCCTCAAGATCAGAGATGGGAAGATTTGTTGAACCAGTTTTCAAGACTAATGACCGAAGATGAAGAACAGTTCGGAGGAACCGAGGAGCGTCCCCGACTTGAAGACCGGTTCAGGGGGCTACTGACGGTGTCCTGGACTAGGGGGTACTCACCATGTCATCTCCCGACCAGTGGGTTGGGCCGAGGACCCCCGTGGCGGTTCCCTAATGGGCCAGTTCGGACAGCCGATGACATATACGAGGAAGATTCCACAAGACTTGGTGATCAAGACAAGGACTCCTCTCCACCGACGTAGCCGACTAGGACTCTTGTTATCCTAGGCCTCCGGTACATTATATAAGCCGAGGCCAGGCTCGTTGATAGAGAGATTATGACATCAATCATCATACCTCTAGGGTTTAGACCACAACATATGATCTCGAGGTAGATCAACTCTATACTTGATATTCCATCAATATAAACAAGAGCAGGACGTAGGGTTTTACCTCCATCAAGAGGGCCCGAACCTGGGTAAAACATCGTGTCTCCTGTTACCCATCGATCCATGACACACAGGTTGGGACCCCCTACCCGAGATCTGCCGGTTTTGACACCGACAACCGCCACCAAAGAAGCTCCGGGTCGATGATGGGAGCCCGGTTCCTCACCAAGCTGCGCGCCCCGGAAGGTAGCACCTCCCAGTGCCAGCCCGACGGAGCCCAGTCCCAGACATGGCGCCTCTGAAGCAGGTCGTCGCCAACGAGTCGACGACGAGGATTTGGGCCGAGCATCGTCGACATCAAGAACAAATTCTTATGAAAACAAATTCCTATATGCAATGTCATTTTATTATGCTACTCATATTTAATAAACTTTTACAACTATATAGTAGATGGGCAAATTTGAACAACATTTTATAGCCATTGATCCAACACTTGAACAACCCTAATATTCCTTGCTCAAAAAATTCTGAAACTATTTTAAATAGCATTTGCAATCTTTCAAATTCTTCTGTTGCACTACAACTATTTTAAATAATTCTTTTAAAATTCCACAAGAAATTATGAGGGGTCATGTGATGCTTATAGATCATTTTTATGCAAGAACCCAACTAGGTCTTTTGAAAATTTTAAGCAAAATATCCTCTTTTCAATTATGTCCCATTCCTAGGTTATAACTACAACCCTAATATTCCTTCTCAAAAAATTCTGAAACTTTTCCCACTTATAGTCCTTCTAACGAAACCCATAAGTCTAGAAGACCAACTCCATTAGCATAACTTAAGTTCACCAAATAATTTCTTGTACTTTCTGTCCAGAACTGAATTCTGGTAAAACTTGCACTGGCAAGTTTTTCTTTCTGTCAAACTAGCCCCACCACCATCTTTATCATCTAAAGATACACCATCCTACAAATTTCCAGCTCCAATGGAGCAAGCTAGCATGACCTGGCAATCGGTCGAGCACATTGTGTGCGTGCTCTGGACGTGGCCAGCACGCCCGAGCTGCACGGCCATGGCAAAAACGGCGGCAAGGCGAGGAAGAAGAGGGGAAGGGTGGCGCCAGAGCTCACCTGGGAGGCGCAAGAGGGCCCGGTGACGGCTTATGAGCTACAGGCAAACCGGAATCGGGGACGGCGACGAGCGGTTCGGCGTCGGGGCTCGGGGAGGAAGCGCGGCCGGCCGGCGTCGGGGGCGGCGATGATCTCCGGCGTTGGGGGAGGCGACGGCGTCGAGGGAGGCGGCGGTGATCTCCGGCGCGCAGTAGCCTAGCGGCGTCCTCTGCAGGTTCGGCGTCGAGAGAATGGAGAGGGTGGGGGGAGAGGTTGGTGGCACCAACCGGGACTAAAGGCCCCCCTTTAGTCCCGGTTGGTGCCACCAACCGGGACTAAAGGTCTTGTGCTGGCAGGCGAGGTGCGTCGAAATTTAGTCCCACCTCGCCAAGCGAAGGGGGCTCGGACCAGTTTATAAGGCCCGCCGCGGCTTCCCTGTTGAGCTCCTCTCTAAAGTAGGCCTGTCTGGGCCTAACAAACTTGTCACTGCCCTGTGGGGCCTACTTTCCCTGCGGGCCTGCATCCTGGCCCAACTAGTAGTTGGGTTTCTAGTCGTATACAGGCCGTGGTGGCCCAGTAGGCGGGCATTTTTTAATTTATTTATTTTCCAGTTTTTCTGCTTTTTGCTTTATTTATTTTCTTTTGTTTCTACTTATAGCCAAATATTTAGAGTTTTTGAGTGAATCTTTTCGATTTAGGTCACCAAAATTATAAACTTTCTGTTAGCGCCAGTAGTTTTCAAATTTGAATAGATTAAATTTGAATTCTTTGAAATTTGTGTGAATCACTAGTTTGTGAATAACTTTACTTTAAAAATAGATTCTTGAGTGATTATTTTTCCTGCTATTTAATATTAGTTTGTTTTATCATTATATTCAATTTGGTAATTTTTAGGTTATTTTAAATGGGCGTTTTAATAAAAAACAGATTTGGTTTAGCTCTTTTAGTTTTATAGCTCAAAAAATTCATTAAATGCATGAAAAATAGCGAATGAAGTCAGAAATGGTTGAAAATTGATGATGTGGCTTTGAATGGTGCATGTTGAATGCACAAAAAGTCTGGAGTTGAAATAAGTTTAAAAAAATGAAATGCCTTTGTAACAGATGAGATTTCGTCCGAAACCCTGATACTTCGAAAGAGATTGTCCATTTTGTACATGAAGTGCATCCAGTTTTTGCCGGAACCCTGTCAACTTTTTAGCACATGCTATGTGGGGTGAAATGATGATACCATGCCAAGTTTCAACCTTTTCAGAGTTCATTTGTAGTGCTTTTCAATTTCAGGGTCATTAAGCTCAAAAAAATAGCAAATGAAGTCCTAGATAATGCATGAAATATTTTGTTTGGACATAATATTTCTTCGCGTTTCAAATGCCAAAACACATATATACCCTAACTATTACAAAGATTCCTTCCGGTTTGTCCAAAGTGGGCTTTCGAGATAAGTCCGGAAACTCACTAGAGAAGAAAGTGATGACGGCGAAGCCAGTCACATCCCAGAGTGGGATCTTAGGGTATAAAACTTTTTCTTTGCGTGTGTCCCTTTGTGTCGTAACCATGGACAATCTTCGTCATTTAACAGGATGCTTGGGTCAATCTTCACTGTGAAGGGAGCAATTTCATGAAACTTTTCACAATCTTCTAACATGTCTGTCTTGTCCTCCACTCCCACAATGTTTCTTTTCCCTGAAAGAACTATGTGGCGCTTTGGCTCATCGTATGATGTATTCGCTTCCTTATCTTTTCTTTTTCTCTGCTTGGTAGACATGTGCTTCACATAGAAAACCTATGCTACATCATTGGCTAGGATGAAAGGTTCGTCTGTGTACCCAAGATTATTGAGATCCACTGTTGTCATTCCGTACCGCGGGTCTTCCTTTACGCCGCCTCCTGCCAGATTGACCCATTTGCACCGAAACAAAGGGACCTTCAAATCACTTCCATAGTCAAGTTCCCATATCTCCTCTAGGTAACCATAATATGCGTCCTTTGGCCTATTGGTGTTTGCTGCAACAAAGCGGACACCACTGTTTTGGTTGGTGCTCTTTTTATCTTGGGTTATCGTGTAAAATGTATTCCCATTTATCTCGTAACCTTTGAAAGTCAATATAGTCGAAGATGGTAACTTGGCCAACAAATACAGCTCATCTGCAACAGTGTCGTCATGCATGAGACGTGTCTGCAACCAACCGCCGAAAGTCCCCATGTGTTCACGTGTAATCTAGTCGTCATACTGCTCCGGGTGTTTGGAGCGTAGAATATTCTTGTGTTCGTCGATATACGGAGCCACCAAGCTGGAACTTTGTAGAACTGTGTAGTGTGCTTGCGCCCAAGAATGCCCGTCCATACATATTACTTGGTCCATTCCTAGCGTGCCTTTTCCACCAAGTCTGCCCTCATGCCGCGATTCGGGAACAACAATCAGCTTAAGGTCAGGAATAAAGTCAACACAAAACTCAGTGACCTCCTCTGTTTCATGGCCCTTGGAGACGCTTCCTTCTGGCCTAGCACAGTTATGAACATATTTCCTCAAGACTCCCATGAATCTCTCAAAGGGGAACATATTGTGTAGAAATACAAGACCCAAAATGGCAATCTCTTTGACTAGGTGAACTAGGACGTGTCTCATGATATTGAAGAAGGATGGTGGGAACACCAACTCGAAACTGACAAGACATTGCACCAAATCATTCTGTAACCTTGGTAGGATTTCCGGATCGATTACCTTCTGAGAGATTGCATTGAGGAATGCACATAGCTTCACAATGGCTAATCGAACGTTGTCTGGTAGAAGCCCCCTCAGTGTAACCGGAAGCAGTTGCGTCATAATCACGTGGCAGTCATGGGACTTTAAGTTCTGGAACTTTTTCTCTGCCATATTTATTATTCCCTTTATATTCGATGAGAAGCCAGACGGGACCTTCATACTGAGCAGGCATTCAAAGAAGCTTTCCTTCTATTCTTTGGTAAGAGCAAAGCTGGCATGACCCTGATACTGCTTTGGATGCATGCCGTCTTTTTCGTGCATACATTGCTGGTCCTCCCGTGCCTCTGGTGTATCTTTTGTCTTCCCATACACGCCCAAGAAGCCTAGCAGGTTCATGCAAAGATTATTCGTCACGTGCATCACATCGATTGCAGAGCGGACCTCTAGTTCTTTCCAATAGGGTAGGTCCCAAAATACAGATTTCTTCTTCCACATGGGTGCGAGTCCGTCAGCGTCATTCAGAACAGATTGTCCGCCAGGACCCTTTCCAATGATTACTTTTAAATCCTTGACCATATCAAGTATATCATGACCAGCACGGTGCCGAGGCTTCTTCCGGTGATCTAGCTCACCTTTGACATGCTTGCCTTTCTTTCTTAAGAGATGATTGATCGGAAGAATCGACGATGTCCCAGGTACACATTCTTCTTACATTTATCCAAATATATACTTTGGGTGTCATCTAAACAGTGCGTGCATGCGTGGTATCCCTTGTTTGTCTGTCCTGAGAGGTTACTAAGAGCAGGCCAATCATTGATGGTCACAAACAGCAACGCTCGTAGGTCAAATTCCTGTTGTTTGTGCTCATCCCACACACGTACACCTTTTTTATCCGACAGCTGTAATAGTTCTTCAACTAATGGCCTTAGGTACACATCAATGTTGTTGCCGGGTTGCTTGGGGCCTTGGATGAGCACTGGCATCATAATGAACTTCTTCTTCATGCACAACCAAGGAGGAAGGTTATAGATACATAGAGTCACAGGCCAGGTGCTATGATTGCTGCTCTGCTCCCCAAAAGGATTAATGTCATCTGCACTTAAACCAAACCATACGTTCCTTGCGTCATCTGCAAAGTCCTCCCACTTTCTCTCGATTTTTCTCCACTACGACCCATCAGCGGGTACTCTCAACTTCCCATCTTTCTTACGGTCTTCTTTGTGCCATCGCATCAACTTGGCATGCTCTTTGTTTTGGAACAAACGTTTCAACCGTGGTAATAAAGGAGCATACCACATCACCTTGGCAGGAATCCTCTTCCTGGGGCGCTCGCCCTCAACATCACCAGGGTCATCGCGGCTGATCTTATAGCGCAATGCACCGCATACCGGGCATGCATTCAAATCCTCATACTCACCGCGGTAGAGGATGCAGTCATTAGGGCATGCATGTATCTTCTGCACCTCTAATCCTAGAGGGCAGACAACCTTCTTTGCTTCGTATGTACTGTCGAGCAATTCAATGTCCTTTGGAAGCATCTTCTTTAACATTATCAACAACTTTTCAAATCCCTTGTCAGATACACCATTCTCCGCCTTCCATTGCAACAATTCCAGTGTGGTACCCAACTTTTTCTTGTCATCTTCGCAATTTGGGTACAACAATTTCTTGTGATCCTCTAACATGCGCTGCAACTTCAGCTTCTCCTTTTCACTTGCGCAGTTTCTCTTTGCATCAGCAACGGCCCGACCAAGATCATCAGCGGGCTCATATGATGCCTCTTCTTCAGCTTCTTCCCCCATTGTAGTACCATCGTATTCAAGGAACCCATGGCCAGGATAGCTGTCATCATCCTATTCTTCTTCATTCTCTTCCATTAGAACCCCTCTTTCTCCGTGCTTGGTTCAGCAGTTATAGCCGGACATGAAACCAGACGTAAACAGGTGGACGTGAATGGTTCTTGAGTTAGAGTAATTGTGATCATTCTTACAGACAGCACATGGACAACACATAAAACCATCCGCCCGCTTGTTTGCCTCAGCCGCAACCAGAAAAGTATGCACGCCTTTCATTAACTGGGGGGAGCATCGGTCATCGTACATCCATTGCCGGCTCATCTTCATTACACAACACCAAAAAGACCAAATTAATACAAGTTCATACACACTTATTCTCATAAAATAACATACAAACTCTCTAGCTAAAGCATTTAAATGCAACAACAAATGCGATCAAGATCGCAACTAAGGTAACAATTGATCCAACAGCATACTGATAGCAAGCCTCTTGATTAACGACATATTTTCTAATCTTTCTAATCTTCAAGCGCATTTCATCCATCTTGATCTTGTGATCATCGACGACATCGGCAACATACAACTCCAGTTTCATCTTCTCTTCTTCAATTCTTTTCAATTTTTCTTTCAAATACTCGTTTTCTTTTTCAACTTAATTTAACTTCTCGACAAGAGGGTCGGTTGCAATTTCCGGTTCACATACCTCCTAGATAAAAATATCCATGTCAACTTGATGGGCATAATTGTCGTAAACACAAAATGCAACAAATAGTCATAAAAGAGAATATATATACCACATCCGAATCATATCAAAACCATGCCACTATGTATAAAAAACAACCATACAGGTAAGAAAATTATACAAGTAACTATCTAAATCATACAAACATGATTTTTTTTATAAAAAGGATAAGAACGAGAGGCTCACGAAGGTGGTGCCGGCGATGGGACGGTGCGGGCGATGGACGGTTGTTAGGACGGGGACGGGAAGGCACTAAGTAAACCACACCTACATATGCAAACTAAGAAGTTAATTTGAGCTCAAATTGCATTTAAATCAAATAAACTCCCACATGTAATTACTCCCAAACTAAAACCCACAAATCACTATACTTATCACGAGCTAATCTAGCAATGAGAGATGAAAGGACAAAGTTGCTAACCTTTGTGAACACTTGGATGGATGGGGTGCCTTCAAATCTTGACAATTTTTTTGGCAAAAATTGAGGATGAGCTCGAGCAAATGGGAAGAACAGAGGGGAGGAATGAAAGGGGAAAACAGAGAGAATGGGCTCGGGCTGGGCGAAGGGTTTATATAGTGACATCATTAGTCCCGGTTGGTTATACAAACCGGGACTAAAGGTATACCTCTAGTCTCGGTTTGTGATACAAACCGGGAGTAAATGTGCTCGTGTGGGCCCCAGCCTGACACCAGCCTTTCACCACCCCTTTAGTCTCGGTTTGGACACAAACTGGGACTATAGGTACGCCATGAAACGGGACTAATGATTCCCGCGCCCTAGCCATTGGAACCGGGACTAATGGTCACATTAGTCCCGGGTCGTAATCGAACCGGGAATAATGATGCGAACGTAAGGTCGTTTTTCTACTAGTGACATGAAGATTTAAATACTCAAGCATATAAACAAGCAACCATGTCTTTCAAAATATCAACACTAAAGAAAGTTATCCATAGCCCATAATGCTCAATCATTGATCCATTCATGAAACACACTCGCATATTAGCTACATCCAATGCTCAAGTACGGTCATAGTGCCCCTTAGTTGGTGCTTTATAAGAGAAAATGGAGACTCAAATAAAAATAAAAATTGCATAAAGTAAATAGATAGGCCCTTCGTAGAGGGAAATAGGGATTTGTAGAGGTGCCAGAGCTCAAAGCATAAATTGAGAGATAAACATTTTGAGAGGCATACTTTTCCCGTCAACGAAAACGACCGAGTAATTCCCAACACTTTCCATGCTAGATATATCATAGGCGGTTCCCAAATAGAAAATAAAGTTTATTCCTTTTTCCACCATTCTTTCACAATCCATGGCTAGCCGTATCCATGGGTGCCTTCCATACCAACACTTTCCAAGGAATTTATTATTTGACAACATAAAGTAAATTTCTTTTTCATTTTGGGACTGGGTATCCCTATTACCGTCGTACTCTCGTGCAATGACTAGTGAATCAACACTCATCTTGAGAATAACACATCTAGCATGGAAAATATTGGCCACCCCCTGCCGCTTCATGAGCGGTCCGAGCACACAAAAAGGAAAATAATTTTGAAAATTTAGAGATGGCACATACAAATTTGCTTAGAACGGTGCGAGAATACTGCATATAGGTAGGTATGGTGGACTCATATTGCAAAATTTGGTTTAAAGAGGTTGGATGCACAAGTAGTATTTCTACTTAGTACGAGTGGAGGCTAGCAAAAAGATTGAGAAGCAACCAACCAAGAAATGAAAAATCACATAAGCGAGCATTAAGCATAACTAACACCGAATAATGCACCACAAGTAGGATGTAATTTCATTGCATAACTATTGACTTTCATGCTTGCATAGGGAATCACACACCTTAACACCAATATTCTTACTAAAGCATAATTACTCACCAACATGAATCACATATCACTATCATATATCTCAAAACTATTACAAGGAATCAAGTTTATTTTGTCCAATGATCTTCATGAATGTTTTTATTATATCCCTCTTGAATATCTATCACTTTGGGACTAGTTTTATATATTGCAATTGCTTTTGACAAGCCCAAACTAATTTAAGTGAAGAACATGAGCATAAATATTTTCATCTCTCAAAATAATATAAGTGAAGCATGAGAGAAAAATTACTAACTCTCAAATAAATCTAAGTGAATCATGAGAGCATTTATTCAAAAAAATAACAAAGCACACCGTGCTCAAAAAGATATAAGTGAAGCACTAGAGCAATTCCATAGCTCCAAAAATTTAAGTGAAGCATAAAGAGCAATTCTAACAAATCATAGCATAATTTTGGCTCCCTCAAATAGGTGTGTCTAGCAAGGATACTTGTGACAAACTAAAAAGAAGAACAAGCAAAGACTCATATGATACAAGATGCTCCAAGCAAAACTCATGATATGTGAAGAATAAAAATATAGCTCCAAGTAAAATACCGATGGTTGTTAGAAGAAAGAGGGGATGCCACTCGGGGCATCCCCAAGCTTAGTTGCTTGCTTATCCTTGAATATTATCTTGGGGTGCCATGAGCATCCCCAAACTTAGGCTCTTCTTACTCCTTATTCCTTCATCCATCGTGATCTCACCCAAAACATGAAAACTTCAATCACACAAAACTTAACAAAACCTTCGTGAGATCCGTTAGTATAAGAAAACCAATCTTCACTTTAAGTACTATTGCAAACACATTCATATTTGATTATTGCATTATACCTACTTCATATTTGATCTTGTTGGAAAACAGAACAGTCTGTAGAGACGCGAATTGATCTTGTACTTCTGTAACTCCAAAAATTCTGAAACATTAGGGCAACATAGGCAATTTTTATATCAATCTTTTTTAAAAAAACTCAGAGTTTCTCGTCACTTCTATGAGTTTCCAAAATTATTTTACTGGACACAAAAGTTTCTGTTTTCCAACAAGATCAAATCAACTATCACCCAACGTGATCCCAAAGGCTTTACTTGGCACAAAAACTAATTAAAACATAAAAACACAATCATAACAAAGGAATCATTGTGCAAACACTCAAAAACATAAAGAAAAAGGCAAAAATAAATTTTATTCATTGGGTTGCCTCCCAACGAGCGCTATCGTTTTATGTCGCTAGCTAGGCAGAATGCATAGATTCAAGTATTATCATCTTTAGTTTTTGATCCATAGGTTGACCTCATGATTGATTCATATGGTGGCCTAATTCTTGTTCTAGGGAAGTGTTCCATACCCTTTCTTAGTGGAAATTGAAATTTAATATTGACTTCTTTCATATCAATCACGACACCTATAGTATATAAAAATGGTCTACCAAGAATAATCGGACAAGACGGATTGCAATCAATATCAAGAACAATAAAATCTATGGGCACATAATTCCTATTTGCAAGAATAAGAATATCATTAATTCTTCCCAAAGGCTTTTTGATAGTAGAATCCACCAAGTGCAAACTTAAAGAACACTCTTCAATATTGGTAAGACCAAGCACATCACATAAAGATTTCGGAATTGTGGAAACACTAGCACCCAAATCACATAAAGCAAAGCACTCATAATTTTTAATCTTGACTTTAATGGTAGGTTCCCATTCATCATGTAATTTTCTAGGAATTGAAACTTCTAAATCCGACTTTTCTTCAAAAGCTTTCATCATAGCATCAACAATATGTTTAGTAAAAGCTTTATTTTGTTCATAAGCATGGGGTGAATTTATCATGGATTTCAACAAAGAAATACATTCAATCAAAGAGCAATTATCATAATTAAAGTCTTTGTAATCCAAAAGAGTGGGCACATCAGTAGTTAAAGTTTTGACCTCTCGAAACCCACTTTTATCAATTTTTTCATCAAGATTTTCACCCTCCAAATTATCGTGACGCCTTCTAGCTAAAGTTGACTCTTCTTCGGTCCCTTTATCATCAATTTTAACTTTTCTAAACAAGGAATCAATAGAGGAAACACGAATTACTTTAAGGTCTTCATCATTTTTATGAAAGCAATCACTAGAAAACGCTCTTTCTAAAAATTCTCTTTTAGCTCTAAGCATAGCGGTTCTTTTCTTACTTTCATCCATAGAAACATATAAAGCTTTAATTGATTCATCAACCTTGGGTACAAAAGCTTTCAACTTGAGATTTTCTACATCGTGAGAAATTCTATCAATGCTTCTAGACATATCATCAATCTTATTCAACTTTTCTTCTATCGTAGAGTTGAAAACTTTTTGAGCATTGATAAACTCTTTAATATTATTCTCAAGGTCAGAGGGGTTCCTATTATTATTGTAAGAAGAATTACCATAGGAATTGCCATAATTATTAGAGGAATTTTCAGGAAAAGGCCTAGGATTAAAATTACCTCTATAAGCATTGTTATTGAAATTGTTTCGTGAGATAAAATTCACATCTACGGCATCACTATTTTGCTCAATAAAAGTATACAAAGGCACATCATTAAGATCAATAGGAGCATTTTTATTAGCAACCAATTTCATAAGAGCAGCAACTTTTTCATTCAACATGCTAATTTCTTCAACCGAATTAACCTTTTTACTAGTAGGCGCTCTTTCGGTATGCCATTGCGAATAATTTGCCATGATATTATCTAGAAATTTAGTAGATTCACCCAAAGTAATTTCCATAAAAGTACCACCCGCTGCAGAATCCAAAAGATTTCTAACAAAATTCAATCCCGCATAAAAAATTTGTATGATCATCCAAAGATAAAAACCATGAGTAGGACAATTTCTTAGCATCAATTTCATTCTTTCCCAAGATTGTGCAACAGGTTCATGCTAAAGTTGCTTAAAATTCATGATTTGAGTTCTAAGGGAAATAATTTTCGTGGGCGGAAAATACTTAGTAATGAAAGCATCTTTGCACTTATCCCAAGAATCAATACTATTGCGAGGCAAAGAAGAAAACCAAATTTTTGCAAGATCCCTCAAAGAGAAAGGAAATAATTTCAACTTCACAATATCATTGTCCACATCTTTTTTCTTTTGCATATCACACAATTCTGTGAATGTGTTTAGATGGGACGCGGCATCCTCATTAGGAGTACCGGAAAATTGATCTTTCATAACAAGATTCAACAAACCGGCATTAATATCACAAGATTCCGCACTAGTGGTGGGAGGATCAATCGCAGTGCTAATAAAATCATTATTATTGGTATTGAAAAATCACACAACTTGGTGTTTTCTTGAGTCATCATGACTACGCAAACAAGATTGCACACAAAAATAGATCTGGGGAGAAAAAGTGAACGGAAAAGAGGGCGAATAAAACGGTAAATTTTTGTGAAGTGGGGGAGATGAAAATGAGAGGCAAATGGCAAATAAAGTAAATTGCAAGGAGATGAGATTTGTGATTACGAACCTGATAGATGTTGATGATGTCTCCCCGGCAACGGCGCCAGAAATTCCTTTTGATATTGCTTAATCTACGTCAGTATTACCCCAAAGAGGAAGGGATGATGCAGCACAACTACGGTAGGTATTTCCCTTGGTTATGAAACCAAGGTATCAATCTAGTAGGAGAACCAAGCAACACTATGTAAACGGTACCTGCACACAAAGAACAAATACTTGCAACATGACGCTTATGAGGGGTTGTCAATCCCTCTACGGGTGACGGCGCCAGAAATTGTCAAGTTGACGAGATAAAATTTGTGTATATTGGATAAATAGATCTCGATAAAACATGAAATAAAATAAATGATAAAAAGTGCAGCAAGGTAATTTCGTGTTTTTGGAATAATAGATCTGAAAACGAAAGCAAATAAAAATAGATCTCAAAGCAAATATGATGGAGAATAGACCCGGGGGCCGTAGATTTCACTAGTGGCTTCTCTCAAGAAAATAGCACACGGTGGGTAAACAAATTACTATTGGGCAATTGATAGAAGATCGAATAATTATGACGATATCCAAGGCAATGATCATTATATAGGCATCACGTCCAAGATTAGTAGACCAACTCCTGCCTGCATCTACTACTATTACTACACACATCGACCGCTATCCAGCATGCATCTAGTGTATTAAGTTCATGGAGAAACGGAGTAATGCAATAAGAACGATGACATGACGTAGACGAGATCTATTCATGTAGGAATAGCCCCCATCTTTTTATCCTTAATAGAAATGATACATGCGTGTCTTGCTGCCCCTTATGTCACTGGGAAAGAACACCGCACGATCGAACCCATCACAAAGCACCTCTTCCCATGGCAAGAAAAATCGATCTAGTTGGCCTACCTAAACCAAAGATTCGAAGAAGAAATACGAGGCTATAAGTAATCATGCATATAAGAGATCAAAGAAGACTCAAATAATATTCATGGATATAGATCTGATTATAAACTCAATGTTCATCGGATCCCAACAAACCCACCGAAAAAAGAGTTACATCAAATAGATCTCCAAGAGACCATTGTATTGAGAATCAAAAAGAGAGAAGAAGCCATCTAGCTACTGCCTGCGAACCCGTAGCTCTATGATGAACTACTCACGCATCATCGGAGAGGCACCAATGAGGATGATGAAACCCTCCATGATGGTGTCTAGATTGGATCTGGTGGTTCTGGAACTTGCGGCGGCTGGAATTGTGTTTCGTTGACTCCCCTAGGGTTTTTGGAATATTGGGATATTTATAGGGCGAAGAGGCGGTGCGGGAGGCCACCGAGGTGGGAACAACCCATATGGGCGCGCCTGGGCCTCCAGGCGCGCCCTGGTGGGTTGTGCCCCCCTCGGGGCTCCCCTCTGGTACATCTTTGGCCCACTAGATGTCTTCTGGTCCAAAATAATTATCCAAAAAGTTTCACTGCGTTTGGACTCCGTTTGGTACTGATATTCTGTGAAGTAAAAAACAAGCAAAAAACAGCAACTGGCACTGAGCACTATGTCAATAGGTTAGTCCCAAAAAATGATATAAAGTTGCTATAAAATGATTGTAAAACATCCAAGAATGATAATATAACAACATGGAACAATCAAAAATTATAGATACGTTGGAGACGTATCACTACACGACCAGCTGCCCCGGCTTTCGCATGCGCTGCTGCTGCTACTGCTTTTTTGCTACTAGTGCGTTCAGTTTCGACAGTAAAATTCAGTTTCGACAACAAAATTCAGTTTCGACAGCAAAATTCAGTTTCGACAGTAAAATTCAGTTTCGACAGTTAAATTCAGTTTCGACTGTTAAGTTCAGAGATGAGCGGTTGATGTATTTTACTTCTAGAACTTTGTGGTTAAGTATTTTACATCATCTATTGGAGATGCTATTAGAATTCCACTCAGGTTAACGTGTCTCTCTTGTCCTGCTTCAGCCTCGCCGTCGTACAACTCACCAGAGCTGCTCCAATGACGAAACCCTCCATCACAGTGGAGCAGTACCCTTGGCTCCATCTCTAGATGCCTAAGATCTTCTTCCCCTCCTCCGACAACCAGATCAGCCGGAGCATCCTCAACGACCAACCCAATGATGTTGAGATCGACATGGCTTCGCCAAAGAGGTTGTACACTTGTTGCATCACTTTTTTACTCTACATGTTATAATATATACTGTCCACTGAGCACGCATAGTAACATGAAATATGATTAGTTTCTCCTACTATATTACAAGCAGTGAGGTACCAGGCAACTTAGCTATCCGTGATGGACTCTCTCGAAAGCCATCATTATTTATTTCTACGCATTTGAGCTGTGCATTTCTAGATGGGCCTGGGAGTTGAGCTAGTAGGGCAGTGGTCTGGGTCCAAAGTAGTAGAAGTAGCACAAAAACATTTTTGGAGCGTAGGCTTTTCCCTGTTCGAGCCTGCCTACTAGAATCGCCAGTGCTTGAAAGGAAAAGTGAAGGAAAAATATAGGAATTGGAAAGTTTCCTATGGTACTACTGTTCATGCATTTGGTTCAAAGGAATGGAGCAAAGGAAAACTGTAGGATTTGTTCCTTTAGTGTCTCCTTGAAAGAAAAACCGTAGGAATTTTAATATCCACTTGGCCTCCTTTTCAAATTCCTATTCATGAAGCACAAGACTAAGAGATAGTAGCATAATAGCATTATAATTGTACATTTTCTTGTGGTTTAACTTAATTTCACCATGCTTCTTTGCATTCTTGTGATCTTCCAATTCTTGTGAACCAAACACCCAGATTGACAGAAATCCTGTGTTTTAAATTCTCTGTTTTGCATGTGCATTCCTATCCTATTCCTGTGTATTTCCTATCCCTGCACTGCTATAATCCTCCAATTCAAACAAGGCCTTACAGAATTACTTCTGTTACAGATATGTGTCAAAGAAAACCTTATGTTGTTTGTCTCGCTCCTACTGCGTTGTGGTCCACCCCAGCTCAGCTGCTAAAACGGCGGAAGGGTTCACCACAGCAGGGATCCGCCCTCCAGACTACCTTTCACCGCCTCAGATCTTCTTCCCCGCCGCCGTCAGCCACGACAACTGCATTGCCATCATCAACTGAGCAGATAACCTTGAGGACTACACGGGTCCGCAAGAGAGGTCGCACTCTTTCGTGTCTGCTTACGTTATGCATTGCTTAATATGATGACATGCTACTTTATCGTCCTGTTCACCGATTAGACTTCGAGTCAGGTCCAAACTAATGCTCAAACTTAGAGTTTTTAAATGGTTGTGGGGTACATATTGGGGAAGCAATCAATACTATATGTCTACTATATGGTTATCTCGGGTGTCTACTATGAGTTTCATGTTGGGTGGAAACAAACATTAAAGGATCCATTATCTGTATTTTTAACTGAAGCTATTATCTGCCTGCTATCATTGGTTTTGGATCTAACCATAGTATGCACTCCTTACATAATCTTACTATGTTTTATTCCTATGCATGTCAGTTATTGTACACAATGGTACTGAACATGTAGAGCAAAACAGACGAGCCTTGTGTGGCAATAAAATTTCATGCAGATGTCGCTCCATGGTGGGCGCAAAAGCAACCCCCCTCCCCCCATTCCAGACTGTAATCAAGAGGAAGATAACTGCTCGGAGGGGGATTCAGAGGGAGCAGACCACTCCTATTTACCCCTTGAGGTATTTTGCTCTAACTTGGCATGCCGATGTTGGTCATATCATGCATATGGTGCCTTGCATTGCTTACTTTATACATAAAATATGGCATCTGCTTTGTTTGGACATGCATTGTGTGAATGCCATCTGTTTAGTTTCTATATCATATATGTGAATCATGCAATGCCATCTTGTTTAGCCAGGCATCATATATGTGAATTTTGCAATGCCATCCTGGTTAGCTAGTCATCTTATATGTGAATTATATCATGCCATCCTTTTTTATTACGTATTAAATTTGTCAATAATGTTAGTACATTCAATTACTCTTCCTATGCATCAGCCATTCGACACGGTCATGGAAAAATCTAGAGTGAAAACAAGGTCTTCAGCTTAGACAATGCTATCTGATGAAGCGTATGTCTTGCTGGTTACGGATAGCTCCTCAGAGGAGGATTTAGAGACAGATGACCAGTCCTATTTCCCCCTGAGGTGCATGCTCTAACTTGGCAGGGTTATATTGCTCATATCGTGCATATGGTGTCTTCATTGCCATGTTATTTGCTTAGTTTAGACATGCTTTGTGTGAATGCCACATGTTTAGTGTCTAATTACCATATATGTGAATTATGAAATACCATCTTGTTGCAAGACATTATATATGTGAATTATGCAATGCTATATTGTTGCAAGGCATTATATATGTGAATTATGCAATGCCATGTTGTTTAGCCAAGCATCATATATGTGAATTCTATCATGCCATTCTTTTTTTGTATTACGTATTCCATTTGTCGACAATGTTTGTATATTCAACTACTCTTCCTGTGCATTAGCCATTTGAATTGGTGATGGAAAAATCTAGAGTGAAAACAAGGTCTTCAGAGCAGACAATGCTACCTGCTGAAGCAGATATCTTGCTGGTTACAGATAGCTCCTCAGAGGAGGATTCAGAGACAGATGACCAGTCCTATTTTGCCCCTGAGGTGTATGCTCAAACTTGGCAGGGTTATATTACTCATATCATGCATATGTTGTCTTGCAATGCTTAGTTTTTACATAATATACACAATATTGAATGCCATCTGCTTAGTTGACACATCATATATGCGATTGCCCTCTGCTCACTTGCTTAGTATATAAATCATATATTTGAATTATATCATGCCATGATGTTTACATAGACAACATGTATCTGAATTATGGCATGCCAACCCATTTTCTAAAGACATAATATAGTTATATCATCTCATCCTGTTTACATAGTCATCATATTTTGAATTATTTCATTCTATCCGTGAATTATATCATGCCATCATGTTTCCATCAACGGCATGTATGTGAATTATGGCATGCCAACCACTTTAATAGACACATCGTATAGTTATATCATGTCATCCAGTTTACATAGTCATCATATTTTGAAGTATGTCATTCTATCATGTTTAGTTAGCCATCATATATGTGAAATTGTGTCATGCTATCCTGTTTAATTAGCCATCATATATGTGAAATTGTGTCATGCTATCCTGTTTGGTTAGACAACATAAATGTGAATTATTTCATGCCCTGTTTTCTTCCCTACTATCCATTGCACCTGTCTATCATACAATGTATGTACATTCAATTACTTTTCTTGTTTATCAGCCATTTGAATTGGAGGGGGTGATGGCAGTATCTATGGGAGTAAAAACACGGTCTTCAGAAAAGATCGTGCTACCCGTCGATGTAGATAGAACCACGGTTGTACATGCCCAAGAACCAGCCCCACCACACATAACCCAGACTCGCACAGATTGTACCCCTACCCAGTTGGACAGAGAACCAGCTACACCCCTTCTAACCCCAACCCCAGCAGATAGTAACCCAGTTCCAATTGACACAGCACCGTCTCCACCACAGAGCACCCAAACACGAGCAGTTACTAAGGCAACTGCAGTGCCCAAAGCACGAGGACCACCACTCCAAACCCCAAGTCGACGCTTAAAGCAGAAGAATAATTGTTCTTAGGTCAAGTTCCGTAGCTATGGTTCATACTCCTTTGCTCTTGCATCACTATATTTACTCATACCAACTAATTTCAAATTTGAAGGATGCAATTGAAACTCCGATGGTGCAATAGGTATGTTTTAAACCTGTTTCTTTAACTGGTTTGCTGTTATAACTTGCTCTATGTTGATTTCAGTTTCAATTGAATAAACAGTTATGTTCTCATGCCATGCACATTACAAGTGTTGTTAGTGTTGTGTACTTTCCCACACTTATATTCTGTCTATGCTGCTTTGTCTTAAACATATATGATTTGAACTGTCTTTATCTTTATTTGGCAACATAAACTAGAATGATATAGACCATACAGTGACCATACTACATAGTTATATGTTTGTTTCATGCTATTATCCTGTCCACCTTACTACTGAACTGGTTTACCAAAATGAGTTTCATATACAACATGGTAAACCTGTGATGTGTCTGCTTGTTTCTCTTTTAGAATGCGGACAAAATATTGGAGAAGAGTACCCTGTTATGCAATGGTAAAGGAAGTAATGCAGATAAGGATCAAGATAGTGAGACATGCCTGTTGGTCTCTAAGAAAGCTGATAAAAATTATCTTGAAGATAGTGAGACAACCCCAAAGTCCTGTCTTGATGTAGTGTTCGAGTTATTGGCCACTACTGCTGGCACAAGCTCTTCGAACTCGCTGCCTGAATCAGTTCGGCTTCTTGAGTCTCAAGTTCAAGTTGAAAGACATCGATTAGATGTGCTGCGACAAGAAGCCGAAGGACTGAGGAAGTCCCTATAGAATTCAGATGCATACTTTCTAGTGCAACAGCAAGCGCTGGAGGATTTAAGCGCCAAACAAGAGAAAGCTAATAAGCTTGCTAAGTGTCTTGCTAGCATGGTGGATACCCAGGATATTGTTTCTTGAGCTCTTGTGAAGTGGTTTCAGTTCTGGACTTGTTTTGTTGCGGCATTTATTTGTACTAGTCGCCAACTTTGACAACCAGTGTATGTAATATGCTGCTTTGTCCCCATATTTGCACTGGTGGCGAACTTTGATGCCCAGTGGTTGTAATATGTGTAATAGCTGTAATAGCCTAGCGTAAGTTGCTTGCTTATTTATTTCCTTGTTATCTTGTTTATTTGTTTGCTTGTAGTCAGTGCAGTTCTTTTTTCGCGGGTTGCTAGTGGCCGCAATAACCTATTTTTTAAAAGTAGGCCATAATAACCATGGGCTACATACGGGCCTTCTACGGGCTGTTGAATCAATGGGCCCTCTACGGGCCGTATGATCGATTGGCCAAACATGGGCCAATAACGGACCGCATTATGGGCCGTAAACGGGCTAGAGTGGGAATCGTCCGTTCATGGGCCGACCACAACAGGTCGTTAATAGGCCGATGAGTATAACGGGCTTGATTCTATCGACAGGCATAATGGGTCGTTAATGGGCCGTATTTGATGACGCTATGAAAACGGCCCAACGGTTTAACGGGCCGACTTTAACCATGGGCTGAATTTGGCCCACAACCGGAATAGGCCAGTAATGGACCGTAAGTAATCAAATACTGAAATCAGCCCAAGAATAAATGGGCCCTTAGAAGGCCGAAAGACAACACGGGCTGGAAACGGCCCAATGGAATAATGGGCCGTTAATGGGTATAAAGCGATATACTGTTCATTACGAGCCAGTTTCACCACGGGCCGTTAATGGGCCAAGAGTTACAAAGGGCCTCATATGGGCCAAAAGACGTCATGGGCCATACATGGGCCGGAAGTTACAACGGGCTCGAATCATATTGGACGGCCCAGATGACGCTACTGGGCCTAATTTGGATAGGCCATAATGGACCGTGAGTTAGCAGGCTGTAAATGGGCTATATGTGAACAGGCCGTTAATAGGCTTTAAGTGGGCCGGGCCATTACTTTTTGACCAGGTCAAACGGGCCGGCCTTTTGACCTGAATGGGCCACTATTGGGCCGAGCCACGTGTCGACGTATCATAGGTGTGTCCCATCCATTCGTTGGATGACATCTGTCCCAACGCTGAGCAGACACGTGGATCCACCGGCGAATGAGAATTTTACATGTGGAAAATCCCCATTGGTCCGGGCTGTTAACGGGTTATTGGATCCAAACCGGAACCCGATAGCTTAACGGTGACCCGTTACGGTGGATGCCACGTGTCGGTTACCCTTGACGAAAACGCTTCAATAACGTGCCATTTATCATCATGGAAGTGGACACTTCCGTGATGATAATTTTGGTATTGTCATGGAACACTTCTACGACAGCACAGGTATGACCATCTTGATTATGTCATAAAATCGTCATGGATGTACATGCATGACAGAAAACATGACCTACTGTGACAAACACATATCATCACGGAAGTGTATTTTTTTGTAGTGCTGGCAATAATCTGATCCAACACTTCACTTGAGGACAAGGTGTGGAAGTCCGGTCTTTGATGAATCACGGAGGACATGGCCTTGTTGAATGGCAAGATGGCCTTGAG
The DNA here is from genome assembly GCA_011799875.1 of Thinopyrum elongatum. Classification (NCBI taxonomy): domain Eukaryota; kingdom Viridiplantae; phylum Streptophyta; class Magnoliopsida; order Poales; family Poaceae; genus Thinopyrum; species Thinopyrum elongatum. Next base: position 326,359,308 of record CM022297.1, on the reverse strand, counting down.
AAACTTGCACTTGATCCAATTGTCATCCGTATCCTTGCTCCCATGATCTTGGAGAGCAACCGCAAGAGTTGTCACCCTCCGGTAGAGATCACGACGATCCTCACCTTATAGCATCACAAATTCATCGGCCTCATCAAGAACCACTTGAAAGTTGGACCGTTGGATGCTTGAGCTCCCCTTGTACAAAGATATGATATGTTCCCAACTATCCTTTGCACGAGTGAAGGGACGCAAGTGAGATAGATCTTTGGGGGGAACCGCAGCTTGAAGGATGAACAAAGCGGAGTGATTGTATTGATTGTCCGCCTCTTCTCTTGGGGTGAAATTGTTTGGATCATGTGGGTAGAAGCCTTGCTCTATGATTCTCCAAAGATTTGTTGAGCTGTGATTCAAATGAGGCTTGATGCGAAAAACCCAGTTAGCAAAATCACCCTTTACAAGCTTAGGAGGAGGACCAAGGTTATTAATATGCAGTGTAGGGACCGGTCCTCCATGGATCAGGGGAGGGGGAACTAAGGCAAAGGTTCCCGTCCCATTCTTGTTATGAGGGGAAGAAGTTTGAGTACCTTTAGCCGCTTCCTTGCTAGAATTGGCCCCCGACTCCGATGCAGCGGGATTAACCACAAGCAAAGGATCGGGAGTAGATTTCAACCCCTGAAGCAATTCTTTAAGCATGGACTTGACTTCGGTCATCATAGATGTCTTAAGTGAAGCCATAGCTTCATTTAAGTCATCTCGGGTGATCGAAGTCAACTCCACGGCCTCGGGCACTTCATCCCCAATACCATCATCGTCAACCATACTGTTCGGGTGGTGAAACCCTTAAAAAGAAACGAGGCTCTGATACCAATTGAAATGATCAATATGGTTGACTAGAGGGGGGGTGAATAGGAAACTACCAATTTTTAGCTTTTCTTAAGAAATTAGGTTTAGCAACAAGTAGGTTGTCTAGAGGTGCAACTAGGTGAGCAATCTATATGATGCTAACAACAAATACAACAAGTGCAAGCAAAGGATACAACACAAAAGTAGCTTTGCACAAAGTAATGGAAAGAGATAACCACAAGTGGAGCCGGTGGAGACGAGGATGTGCTACCAAAGTTCCTTCCCTCTGAAGGGAAGTACGTCTCCGTTGGAGTGGTGTGGAGGCACAATGCTCCCCAAGAAGCCACTAGGGCCACCGTATTCTCCTCACGCCCTCACACAATGCGAGATGCCGTGATTTCACTAGTGGTGCCCTTGAAGGCGGCGACCGAACCTTTACAAACAAGGTTGGGGCAATCTCCACAACTTAATTGGAGTCCCAACAACACCATAAAGCTTCACCACAATGGAATGTGGCTCCGAGGTGACCTCAACCGTCTAGGGTGCTCAAACACCCAAGAGTAACAAGATCCGCAAGGGATTGGTGGGGGGAATCAAATTTCTCTTGGTGGAAGTGTAGATCGAGGCCTTCTCAACCAATCCCTAGAAAATCAACAAGTTTGATTGGCTAGGGAGAGAGATCGGGCGAAAATGAGCTTTGGAGCAACAATGGAGTTTGGGGGAGGAAGAGGTAAGTCTTCTTGAGGAAGAAGACCCCCTTTTATAGTGGGGAACAAATCCAACCATTATGCTCTTCTCAGCCCACACACAAGCGGTACTACTGCTCTGGGAGCGGTTCTACCGCTTCCAACAATATGTGGAGGAGAAATAAGAAAACAAGGGAGAACAGGGCATCGAGCGGTAGTGGGAGCGGTACTACCGCCTCTACAGCCGCTACTACTTCCGCTCGTCCTACTGGTCTAATAAGGTTGCACGGTAGAGACACAGAGGTACTACCGTAGAACCCAACATGAGAAGTCGAGACCCCAGCAGAGAGCGGTAGTACAAGCGGGTCTAGCAGTGGTACTACCGCTGCTCCCCCCCTGTCGCGGGAAACCACGGCCACCTATGGGACCAGGAGGCACCTTGCTGGTTAGGCAGGGGGGCGTCACGTTGCACAAAGAGCAGATGAGCGTGTGGCAGCACAGCAGAGATCACACAGGCATTTTTACCCAGGTTCAGGCCGCCGTGAGGCGTAAAACCCTACTCCTGCTTTGGTGGATTCATGGTGGAAAGGTGGTGGTGGAGCGTAGTACACTTGCCCGGCAAGGGTTGCCTCAGGGCGGCAGTGGCTACGCGCGTATGGGGGTCTGAGTTATCCAACCTTCTAACCCTCTCTACGGTTGCCATGGGCCTCCTTTTATAGATTAAGGGGTCACCACAATGGCAAAACAGTCATTATGCACTGATAAGATAGCAAACAGCGCTATCATACCTAACTCTGCGGGCTGACAGGGCGCATTAAATGCACTGCTCAACGTCACATCGTTGGTTGCCCGGCAAGGCTTGCCGGGCTATCTCGCCAGCTCCACGCCTGCTCACTTGACACATCGCAGGACGGGTGTCATCTGCAGGTGTTTCCTATAGGGAGAGGCTGCCATATGGTGAATGGCTGCCACTTAGTCACTCCGCGGTTTGACACTGCACTGATTGACGATGTGGGTCGTGGTGAAGTAGTTGGTGAGGTGGTTTTGCCTCCGTGTGCCCTGGCAGGCCCTACCGGGACGTCTTGGACGTCGTCTTCCGGGGGTGGCCTCGCCCCTTGCCGAGCTCGTCTGCTCGGCAAAGGAGGCCCTTCTCCTGATGGTGCCTTGCTTTTCTGGCTCGATCTTGGTCCCTCTGCTCTGCATGTTAGTCCTTTGAACCTCTTAGTCCCTTGTATTCTGACTTGGGTTGGTGCTTCAATCTCGTCCCCATGCCTTTGCATAGTCTGGGCAACAGACCCAGGGTTTGTTGCACCGACAGAAGCCCCCGGGCCTGCCCCGAACGCGCTGCTGAGCGTCGTCGGGGTAGGGCCTAATAAGTGCACAGGCGGGGTCGCTGAAGAGGCTGGTCTCTTGAGGTCTTCTTTGCTTCTTCATTAGCCTTGATTCCGGGCCAATTTCCGGTTTCTCCACGCGTCGTGTAAGGCCAATGGTGGTGGGGCCGCTCCAGTGATGGCCCGTGAATGACTTTAACGCACTGGGGAGAAACCGCCAATTCACTCTTCCCACCACGCCCTTATCCTTAGCCACGTATGCTGCATGCACCGCGCGGGGTAGGTAACGGAGGCGCGTGGCCTGGGAGAGCGTCAAGGCGAGGGCCCGGTCGTCTTGAGTTGGTGGAGGAGGACGGTGGCCGCCCGTTGAGGGAGCGGTTCCCCTCCCCGATCCGCCTATAAAAGGAGGGGTGGAGGAGGGCGGAGTCATCCACCCTCGCATTCTTCTTCCCCTCCGCTGTCGGCCTCTGCTGGTTATGTTGAAGAGGAGAGCCTGGGGCCGCGCCCTGGGCTCCATCTCGAAGCCTTTCCTGGGTCTGAAAGGGGGACTCGGGCGGCGTGGCGATGACGCCGGGGGTGGCAACTCCGGCGTGCTCGCCGCCGGGCCGCCCGTGGCCTTGATTTCAGTGGGAGGGGACACGAACGACACCATGTCAAGGCTCAAGGCGGGCATGGCGCGTGGTAGTCGATCGCTCCCCATTCTTCTTCCCTTCGCGACGCTGAGGAGGAGTCACGGAAGAGATTCACCGCTAGTAGAGGCGAATCTGACTTCTCCCGGGCACCGTCCTTTTGTCGTGCGGGAGGGCTCCTTGCTTTCACATACGTCCCCGGGACGTGCAGTGACTTCCAACGCCAAGGCTCCTGGGGATGACCATGCTCTCTGTGGGAAGACCCAGAGAGCATGGTGCCCGACGCGACGGCCGTGCCGAGGTCTTCGGGTGGTAGTGATGCAGACGGCAGTGGCAACCCACGACGCGTCAAGAACGGGGACGACCGCTCTGACGAGTCGTGTTTGCCGGTGACTCCGTGTCCCCCATCTGGTCCTCCGGCAGCGTCACCATCCACGCCTGCCATCCGGTTTCTTCCTTGTTGCTGGGGAGAAGTGCCGTCCTGATCCTGGGGAGGGGCCGAATCCCAGCTGCGCTTGTCTCTGGCCTCTTCAACCTCTTCCTGTAGGAGATGGACAGGGGCAAAGGCATTACGGGGCACTTATATTTTTTCAATCTTAAACTTGTAGGCAATTGCCAAATTTTAATTCAAATAATGTAATCTCTCGAGTCCATGTTTGTGTTCTGTAATGCTTGTACTTGTATCAGCATATTAAGGAAAAAGATGAACCTTGCCGGGAACCCGTGCATGTGTATGTCCATGCAGAGGCGAGATGCCTCTTTAGTGTAAATAAACGAGTTTTCCCCGGCAGGCTATCCTACCGGCACCTTTTTTGTCTGCCGGAGAGCTGTGTCTATCGGGCAACAGGCAAAGGGGCCAGCCCCCCGCCAACTTCTTTTTACCAAAGGCCACTACGACCATCCTGCCCGAAGCAACGTTTGAGTCAGGGATGGGAGCACCTAAGTCTCAAAAGAGTGGCGGGGTTTTCTTATGCACAAGTTATAACTTACAGAACACTAATGGACAGGAGGTAGAACTTATCTGTTTGGCTTGTCGGGGATCGCAGTGCCGGGCAATCTTCTCAACTCCTCGTTAAAGCCAAGTTCACGGTAGGAACCTGCAGCTTCATGCGGATGAGAATGAATGCAGGACGCGATCCTAACTATATGCATATGCAAATGCTCATGAAATGCTTATGTAGTGATCTTGGAATGCTCATGCATGCATGCAATCTTGGTCGGGGGCCCCCCACAGTGCTTCTTTATTTTCTCTTGCACAGGGTCATCGCCCTGGCTTTGTACAAGGGGTTACATGCAGCTGAGGCAAGGTCTATACAAAAGGTTGGCTGCCGGGCAGGGCCCGACAGCCGCGCCTTGAGGAGATGCTCAATATTCCATGAGTTTTGCAACTGAATGCCATCTCCGGTCTCCAGACGGACTGCGCCAGGTCTGGTGACTCGTACTACCCGGTAAGGGCCTTCCCACTTCGGTGACAACTTTTTTGTACCCTTGGCGGACTGAACGCGCCTAAGGACAAGGTCACCTTCCTCAAAACACCGGGCGTGAACCCTGCGGCTATGATAGCGACGCAGGGCTTGCTGATAGTGTGCAGCACGCGTAGCAGCCCGGAGACGGTTCTCCTCGAGTAGCACAGCGTCATCACGTCGGTGCTGATCTTGCGCTACTTCATCGTAGGCAAGCACTCGAGGCGACCCGTAAATGAGTTCCGTGGGGATAACTGCTTCTGCCCCGTAGACCAGGGAGAAGGGAGTCTACCCGGTAGCTCGGTTTGGTGTCATTCTGAGGGACCAGAGAACTACCGGCAGCTCCTCGATCCACCACCTGCCGTGCTTCTGCAGCGTATCAAAGGTTCTCGTCTTGAGTCCACGCAACACTTCAGCGTTCGCCCTCTCAGCTTGCCCATTGCTCCGGGTGTGTGCCACAGAGGCAAATGAGATCTTGCATCTGAGGGCATGAACATATTGCATGAAGGCGCGGCTCGTGAACTGGGTGCCGTTGTCGGTAATGATCCTTGCCGGAACTCCAAAACGACACACCAATTCTTTCAAGAACTTGATAGCTGGCTGAGCAGCCACCTTTCTCACGGCAGGAACAAGAATTCAAAGCCCCCGATTGCTCGGGGGAAGGGGCCGAGGATATTGAGCCCCCAGACCGAAAATGGCCATGATAGAGGGATTGTTTGAAGAGCTTGGGCAGGCAGGTGGGTTTTCTTGGAATGGAACTGGCAGGCTTCACATTTGGTGACTAGCTCGACCGCATCTTGGAGGGATGTGGGCCAATAGAATCCTTGCCGGAATGCTTTCCCAACTAGTGCCCTTGATCCAATGTGGGAGCCGCACATGACTTTGTGTATCTCAGCCAGCAGTTCCTTTTCTTCTTCCCGGCAGACACACTTTAATTTCACACCGTTGGGCCTCCTTCTGTACAGAGTGTCATCGACAAACTAATACATACTGGCCCTCCGGGCTACTTTTTCAGCTTCGTCTTGGTTGCCGGAAAGCTCTCCGATTTGGAGGAAGTGGACAATGTGCCTTGACCAAGTTGGAGCCTGGGGCTCAGCAACACGGACTAGCGGCACCTCCTCTGCTGCGGGAGCACATGCCTCGTTCGCGGGGTCCATGGGCCCAGCTGGAGGGTGTGGTCCGGCAGACTGCGAGGAGTTGTTTCCGGTAGGGTCTCTGCCAGGAGCGGACGGCTCTACCGGGAGAGGCTTACCAGAGTCCAGCTTTCTCCTTTTCCGGGCCATTGTTGCTGGGGATACGGAGGGCTGAGTGAGATGGAGAACAAAAGTCCCTGGTTCCATAGGGAGCTTCTGCCCAACACACTTTGACAGATGATCAGCTATGCTGTTTTCCACACGGGGTATGTGCTCTGTTTGCAATCCGTCAAAGTGCTCCTCCAATCTCCTCACTTCCTCGACGTATGCCTCCATCAATGGACTTTGGTAATCCTTGTTAACTTGTCTCACCACAAGCTGTGAATCTCCTCGAATGATCAGCTTCTTAATTCCCAATTCAACTACAATCCTAAGCCCGGCAAGGAGCCCTTCATATTTTGTTGTATTGTTGGTTGCTTCTTCCCAAGAAAAATGCATTTGGACGACGTACCTCAAGTGCTCCCCAGAGGGGGCAACAAGAAGCACGCCAGCTACTGCACCTTGTAGGGAAAAAGCACCATCAAAATACATAATCCATTCTTGGGGCGATTCCTTGCCGGGGATAGCTGTCTCCGTCACTTCCTCATCAGGGGTTGGCGTCCATTCTGCAATAAACTCTGCCAATGCCCTGCTCTGAATAGTTGACGTGCTTTCAAACTTCAAACCAAAACTGGATAACTCCAAAGCCCACTCCACCATTCTACCGGTAGCCTTAGGGTTTCAGAGTATCCGCTGCAACGGGAAACGAGTGACAACCGTGATCTCATGGGCTTGGAAGTAGTGGCGCAGTTTCCTTGAGGCCATGATGAGACCAAAAATCAACTTCTGCACGCCAGAGTACCTCGATATAGCACCCTGTAATAAGGAGCTGACGAAGTACACTGGGCGCTGCACCACTTTCTTCCTTGCCACATCCTTGGGGTTGCTCTCGTTGCCGTGCTCATTGCTGTCCTAATCGTTCTCTGACTCTGTCGGTCTCTGCTCACTCTCTGCCTCATCCACTTCTCGCTGCGCTACCAAAGCTGCACTGACTACTTGGTTGGTTGCCGCTAGGTACAGCAGTAACGGCTCCTGGGGTTTGGGAGCGACCAAGGTGGGCATGGAGGACAAGTAGGCCTTCAACTCTTGCAAAGCTGCATCTGCTTCCGGGGTCCACTTCATGGGTCCTGCCTTCTTCAAAATTTTGAAGAACGGCAGGGCGCGCTCGGCAGACCTGGAGATGAATCTGCTTAGCGCGGCAATGCATCCTGTCAGGCGCCTCACATCCTTAACTGTCCTTGGTGCTTGGATCTGCTCGATAGCCTTGATCTTGTCGGGATTGGCTTCGATCCCGTGATGGGATACAAAGAACCCAAGCAACTTGCCGAAGGGAACACCAAATACACACTTCTCTGGGTTGAGCTTCAAATTGATTTTGCGCAGATTAGCAAACGTCTCGTCCAAATCTTGAATAAGGGTGGCCCTATCCTTGGTCTTGACCACAATATCATCCATATAGGCTTCTATGTTTCTGTGCAACTGTGGCTCAAAACCAATCTGGACTGCCCTTGCAAAAGTTGACCCGGCACTCTTTAATCCGAATGGCATGCAGACAAAACAGTACGTACCACATGGAGTGATGAACGATGTCTTCTCTTCATCTTCCTTGGACATGAAGATCTGGTGATACCCAGAATACGCATCCAGAAAGGAGAGCAAATCACAACCTGAAGTGGAATTCACAATCTAATCGATACGCGGCAAGGGAAACAGGTCCTTCGGGCAAGCCTTGTTGAGATCTGTGAAATCTATGCAAAGCCTCCACTTCCCGTTAGCCTTCCGGACTACCACTGGGTTTGCCAACCATGTGGGATGCAGTACTCCTCTGACCAATCCAGCTGCCTCTAGTTTCTTGATCTCTTCTTCAATGAACTGCTGCCTCTCCAAGGCCTGCTTCCGGACTTTCTGCTTGACAGGTCGGGCATGTGGGCAGACAGCAAGGTGGTGCTCGATTACCTCCCTAGGAACACCGGGGATATCAGATGGTTGCCAGGCAAACACATCGATATTCGCCCGCAGGAAGGCAACGAGCGCACTTTCCTATTTGTCATCGAGGGTGGCGCTGATAGTGAAAGTACCATCAACGCCAGCCAGCCCTGCCGGGACCTTCTTCACTTGGGGTGCAGCGACCCTGGATCTCTTGCCATTGGAACACTCTGGCACGTCGTCAATGGGTGCTGTGCACTCGGTGGGGGCACGCTTCCCAGACTCTTTGCCGGAGTCCCTGCAATCCCTCTTCTTTCCTTTGCTTTCCTTAGCGGGAGCTGCCGCTGCCGCTGCCTCTACTGCGACCGCATCCCGGTACATCTTGTCCACACAAATGATTGCATCCTTATCATCTGATGGGATGGTGATGATTCCCAGTGGCCCAGGCATCTTCAAGGTGTTGTAGGCATAGTGAGATGCCGCCATGAACTTAGCCAGGGCCGGGCGTCCAAGAATCACATTGTACGGCAGGGGGAGATCAACCACATCAAACACAATCCTCTCAGTCCGGTAGTTCAGTTCTCCCCCAAACATTACCGGCAACGTGATCTTTCCCTTAGGACGGCTCTTGCCGAGATTAACTCCTTGAAATGTGCCGGTAACCTCCAGCTCTTCCTCTGCTATCTGAAGCTTGCTGATAATTGCTGGGGAAATCAAATTCAACCCGGCCCCGCCGTCCACCAACATCTTCGTGACCTTGAGGTTGCGGATTTTTGGGGAGACCAACAATGGAAAACACCCTACCGCAGTGGTATGGCTAGGATGATCCTCCTTGTCAAAGATGATGGGCGTACAGGACCACTTGAGCGGCTTTCGGGCCTCGGGCGCTGTCTCCACGGCATTGACTTCTCGCGCCCACCGCTTGAGTTGGCGGTGAGAGGTGTGCAGAGATGCACCCCCGTCAATGCACAGGGCGTCGGTGGCCTTCTGAAACTCTTGCTCACTGGTTTCCTCTTCATCCCCTCTGTCACTCTCATCACCACAGGCTTCCTTCTCTCGACCTCTGGCGGGGTTTCCTTGGTTCTGAAAGAGTTTGCCGGGGCGATTTACTTCACCACCTCGACCCTTGCCACCAGCAACGTTCTAACCCTTTTCCTTGTCACGCTTCTCATACTCTGCTTTCTGTCTTTTGACAAGCTGCTCAACCTGATAACATTCTTGAAGGTCGTGGCCCTTGGTCCGATGAATCTTGCAATACGGCCCATCACCTTTCCCGGCTTTCTCGGCAGCAGCGGCTTCCCGGCAGTCAGCGCACACGGCAGCTTCCTTGCCGGGGGCCTCAGCTTTGGCCTTCTTGCCGGTACCAGGCGTACCCGATCCTTCAACAGTCATTATTGCCTTATCCCTTCGCTTCTTACTGCGCTTCTTGCTCTTCTTCTGACTGGTTGATTCATCATCATCCTCTGAATCAATATTGGTGCAATCTTCCTCTCCGGGCAACTTTCTTCCCTCCTCCATCCGAGCACACTTATCCACCAACGTGTAGAGCTCCTTCACAGTCTTGGGCAACTGCATGTTCATCTTGGAACGAATCCGGCGGTTGCGCACATTGGACTGGAAGGCGGCTATCATGGTTGCCGGATGGATATTTGGGATATTTCTATGAACTTTGCTGAATCTCTGCAAATACTTACGGAGGGTCTCTCCTTCCTTCTGTTGGAGAAGTTGCAAGTCGCTGGCTCGGCCCGGCTCTCGGTGGCCACCGGTGAAGGCACCGATGAACTCATGGCACAGGTCTGCCCATGACGAAATGAAGTTCTCCGGCAGGTGCATCAGCCAAGACCGCACGTTGGACTTGAGGGCCAAAGGAAAATAGTTGGTGAACACCTTCTCATCTCTTCCCCCGGCAGCCTGAATAGCGATGGTGTAGATGCTCAGGAACTCTGCCAGGTTCAGCCTCCCATCGTACTTCTCAGGTATCTCTGGCTTGAACATGCGAACGGATGGCCAACAGACTTGCCACAGCTCACGGGTAAAGGCAGGGCAGCCAACCTCGAAAGGTAGACACCCGCCAATACCGAGCGCGGGCTCGTCGACGCCGGGGCCGTCGCACCCATCGGTCCGGCGGAGGTCGTCGCGGCGTTGCTCTCCGCCTATCCTCTGGGGCTCATCGTTGGCCTGGACGCGCTCGAGGGTCAGAAGAGGCCATCGAGACGTTGTCGGGGTCTTGATTCTGTTGAACTCGCGCTGGCTGCCGTGGCGGGGACTGCACCGTGGGGACGGCCCCTTCTGTACGGTCAGCGGCATCAGCTGTTGCTGTCGCTTGGGGCGGCCGTGGCGGGCCAGCTCGCCGTGAGCACCCAGCTTCGGTGAAACCGAGCAGACTTTGGATGGTGGCACGCCATTCATCCATTTGCTCGGCCGCTGGCGGAAACCTCAGCAGCAGCTGAGCCCGCGCCATGGCCTCCGAGGCTGTACTTGGCATGGGTGATGATGAAGTCGATCGCACCGTCGCTCGGCTCCTGACGGTGCCAGTGGCGGCAGCACTGCGCCCCCGCTGGTGCGGGGCGACCACCTGGATGGCAGGGTGGTGCGGCGAAGGTGCTCGAGGGCCAGTGGCTCCGTCGGGCGCAGCGGCTTGGTCGACCTGTCCCGGGGGAGGTGCACGCGCTGCGACTGCACCTGTGGTGGGAGCGGTCGGAGGGCGGCGATTCGCCCCGGCCCAAGCACCGTTGCTGCGGCTGTGCCCGTCGGCGAGCGGAAGGGGCGCAGATGGAGTAACCCCTTCACTCGGACCTTGTGGAGCGTGGCCGTTGGGATGTTGCTGATGCTGCTCTCCCCCGATGTCTCATGCTCCTGCGTCGGCCGTGGGGGAGGTGGTGACGGCGCCGCCTGCTCCGACCACATCCCCAGCAGCGTCCGCGTCCTCACGTGTCTCCTCACCCCTCGCAGAGTTAGAGGCCGCGGGTGGCGGAGCCTTCGAGGTGGAAGGACGAGCCGAAGAACCGGGTTTCTTCTTGGGTGCCATGGTCGATGGCGTCGTCGATGATGCTGATGGTGATGAAGGTGATGCGCTACACATGCCTTAAGGTTCGCGCAAGCGGTCCCCCTACCTGGCGTGACAAAGATGTCGCGGGAAACCACGGCCACCTATGGGACCAGGAGGCCCCTTGCTGGTTCGGCAGGGGGGCGTCGCGTTGCACAAAGAGCAGACGAGTGTGTGGCAGCACGGCAGAGATCACACAGGCATTTTTACCCAGGTTCGGGCTGCCGTGAGGCGTAAAACCCTACTCCTGCTTTGGTGGATTGATGGTGGAAAGGTGGTGATGGAGCGTAGTACACTTGCCCGGCAAGGGTTGCCTCAGGGTTGCAGTGGCTACGCGCGTATGGGGGTCTGAGTTATCCAACCTTCTAACCCTCTCTACGGTCGCCATGGGCCTCCTTTTATAGATTAAGGGGTCACCACAATGGCAAAACAGTCATTATGCACTGATAAGATAGCAAACAGCGCTATCATACCTAACTCTGCGGGCTGATAGGGCGCATTAAATGCACCGCTCAATGTCACATCGTTGGTTGCCCGGCAAGGCTTGCCGGGCTATCTCGCCAGCTCCACGCCTGCTCACTTGACACGTCGCAGGACGGGTGTCATCTAATGGTGTTTCCTATAGGGAGAGGCTGCCATATGGTGAATGGCTGCCACTTAGTCACTCCGCGGTTTGACACCGCACTGATTGACGATGTGGGTCGTGGTGAAGTAGTTGGTGAGGTAGTTTTGCCTCCGTGTGCCCCGGCAGGCCCTGCCGTGACGTCTTGGACGTCGTCTTCCGGGGGTGGCCTCGCCCCTTGCTGAGCTCGCCTGCCCGGCAAAGGAGTCCCTTCTCCTGATGGTGCCTTGCTTTTCTGGCTCGATCTTGGTCCCTCTGATCTGCATGTTAGTCCTTTGAACCTCTTAGTCCCTTGTATTCTGACTTGGGTTGGTGCTTCAATATCGTCCCCGTGCATGTGCACAGTCTGGGCAAACAGACCCAGGGTTTGTTGCACCGACACCCCCCCCCCACGGTACTACTGCTTACTGCTCTCCACCACTTCTTCAGCAACACAGATGGACTACTCCAAAGAGGCGGAAAGATGAGATGGGTGCAATAAGAGCGTGTACGTGATGATTCCACCCAAACCTTTCCGAAGTGGACCCCCTCTTGATAGTACGGTTTTCCCTATGACTCAAATCCACCGAAAAAGAAACGCAGGAAAGAAAACTGTCTTCACTCTGAAACTCCGAGGGGCTCGAATCGTCTTGTGCCATATGTTTGATAATCTGAAATGCTCAACGCACACGATTAGTCCGCGAACACATTGTCATCAATCACCAAAACAATTTAGGGAGAAATATGCCCTAACACCATCAACATCATTGTGAGCTCCTGGTCGTCCCTGCCCTCCTAGTACTCCTCCCCGTAGCCCCTCGTTGGACGAGCTCCGCCCGTAGCCGCCGTCGGCCGTCGCCGCATCCATCATTTCCGGCCACCCTCGGCTTCTACCTCTCGCACCAGTGGGTGTGGTGCACTGCGCGCGTCTCATAGGTAGCGGCCAACGTCCATCTGGTCGCTGGAGCGCGTCTCCGATGGACCGTCGTCGTGCCTGTAGTCGACGGCGGGCGCCCACGCACGCAATCAGTTTAAACCCGGCCCTGTCTCACTGACAGTGCGCCCGGGGCATTAGTTGTTAGGTTAGCTGCTAATTAACCCCCCCCCCCTAATTCACTAACAGTGGGCCCCAGGCCACTAACTAATTCAGTTTAGGCTTTATTTTAAAAACGGTTAACTGTGCCAGAGTGTATGACATGTGGGTCCCACTGGACCCGTTGACCAGTCAACGGTCCAGTTGACTGCTGACTGGGCAGTCAACTGGACCCCACCAGTCAGCCTGTGTATGAAGTGTTGGGTACACTTTCTATGTACCCGTAGCATTGTATTTTAATTGGATTTTTGAATTAAAGTAAAGCCAGAAAATCATTAAAACTTTGAATATTCATATAAAATAATTCGTAACTTGGGTGAAAATAATTTATATATGAAAGTTGCTCAGAAAAATATGACGAATCCGAATATGTTATCCACATACATGTCACATGTCTCTAACACTACAAACATGGAACATTCCCCTCCGGTTCATCTGTTCGATAACTGCCAAACACCAAGAAAACATCACCAGATATTTTCCCACTCCGTCTGTAAAATATAGCACTGCACTAGGTCACCCCTAGCACAGCATATTGCCATGTCATGCATCGTGATGCATTTGTTTGCTCTATATTTATTGTTTCTTCCCCCTCTTCTCCCCGGTGGACCCCGAGACCAACGCTGCTCCAGAGTTCGACTACACTCCCGACGACCAGTCTGTTTCAGTAGAGCTTAGAGGCAAGCAAAACCCCCTTGATCATTCATATATCGCCCATTGTTTCTCTCTCATGCTTGCATTAGATTTTGCTACCGTTGTTTGATAGCTCCTATTTTGATGCATAGCCTGCTTTTGTAACCTGCTATTGTTACTTTACCTGTTATCCTATATGCTTAGTATAGGTTGAGTAGTGATCCATCAATGACCCCTCACCCTTGTCCTTGTTGCTCCGCTTTATTACCAGTGACTCGATCAATGTAATCGAGATGCAGAGAACGACACATCACCGACACCCCCCCTTAGTTGTATGACTCTGCAGAGCTACTATCGAGTGCCGAGGGTGATACCTTGTCTCGCACTTCTGATGATATCTCTGTAATGTAGCTAATCAGTCATGGATTACGGAGGGTGATTCCTCCTACCCCACTCCCGATGACGACTCTGTCGTGTGACACCTCAAGTGTGAACCCCTCGAGGGTGATTCCTACAAGTTCACCTTGATGGTTACATCGAGTGGGAATCCATCGTGGGTGATTCCTCGGATTTCCCCCTTGGTGTTGGTGGGGAACGAAGTATGAAAATAAAAAAATTCCTACAAAACACCCAAGATCCAATCTAGGAGATGCATAGCTATGAGAGGGGAGTGTGTCTACATACCCTTGTAGAATGAAAGCGTTAGTGTCGTAACACAGTTGATGTAGTCATACTCTTTACGATCCAATCGCGATCCAATCCGATCTAGTACCGAACGGACGACACCTCCGAGATTAGCACACGTTCAGCTCGATGGAGTCCTCTCCTTGTTGAGCCAGCAAGCGATAGAGAGGAGGTAGATGAGATCGGAACTAGCACGGTGGTATGGTGGTGGTGGCAGCAACAGAATTCCGGCAGGGCTTCGCCAACCGCGTACCGGAGGGACGTGGGAGGAATTGGGAGCGGGAACATGGCAGGATGAAGGGGTGGCCGCCCCGTGTGCCTCCCTCATATATATATATATATATATATATATATATATATATATATATATATATATAGGGTAGGGGTAGGGGAGGGCGTCCAAAACCAATCTAGGGCTGGCCACAAGGTTGAAATCCCTTTAAACTTGGAGATAACATCTTATCTCTAGATCCAACCCTTTAAATTTAGAGATAAGACCTTATCTCTAGATTTAAACAACATGTGCCTTGGGGAATGGGGCGGCCAGCCTATGTGGGATCTTCCAAGGTCGTTGGGCCCCACGGTGGAACCCCAGGAACCTTCTAGAACCTTTCCGGTACAATACCAAAAAAATGAACTTTTTCCGGAACCCAAAATATGACTTCACATATATAAATCTTTACCTCCGGAACATTCCGGAGCTCCTCGTGATATCCCGGATCCCATACGGGACTCCAAACAACCTTTGGACTTTCCTCTATTAATATCTCAATACTACCCAAGTGCTACTGAAAGTTAAGCGTGCGACCCTACGGGTTCAGAACATGCAGACATGACAGAGACTCCTCTCCAGTCAATAACCAATAGCGGGACTTGGATGCCCATATTGATTCCTACATATTCAATGAAGATCTTTATCGGTTGAACCATGATGTCAAGGAATCATTCAATCTCGTATGCAATTCCCTTTGTCAGGCGATATGGTACTTGCCCGAGATTCGATCGTCGGTATCTCCATACCTAGTTCAATCTCATTACCGGCAAGTCTCTTTACTCATTCTGTAATACAAGATCCCGTGACTAACTCATTATCCACATTGCTTGCAAGCTCTTTATGATGTTGTGTTACCGAGAGGGCCCAGAGATATCTCTTCGTCACATGGAGCGACAAATCCCAGTCTCGATCCATGCAACCCAACAAAACACCTTCGGAGATACCTGTAGAGCACCTTTATGATCACCCAGTTACGAAGTGATGTTTGATAACACACAAAGTATTCCTCCGGTATCCGAGAGTGGCATGATATCTTGGTCGAAGGAACAAATACTTGACATGAATAAAGCTACAACAAATAACTTAAACGATCTGATGCTAAGCTTACAGTTGGGTCTTGTCCACCACATAATTCTCCTAATGATGTGACCTCGTTATCGAATGACAACTCATGTCTATGGTTTGGAAACCTTAACCATCTTTGAACAACAAGCTAGTCTAATAGAAGCTTACTAGGGACACGGTGTAGTTTATGTATTCACACATGTATTTAAGTTTCCGATCAATACAATTCTAGCATGAATAATAAACATTTAGAATGAACGGGAAGTATGATAATAACCATTTTATTATTGCCTCTAGGGCATATTCCCAACAGTCTCCCACTTGCACTAGAGTCAATAATCTAGTTTACATCGCTATGTGATTAACACCCAATGAGTTATGGGGTTTGATCATGTTTTGCTTGTGAGAGAGGTTTTAGTCAATGGGTCTGCTATATTCAGATCCGTATGTACTTTACAAATCTCTATGCCATACTATACATGTTGCTACCACGCTCCACTTGGAGCTATTCCAAATCATTGCTCCACTATACGGGTCCAGTTTGTGACTCAGAGTCATCCGGATCGGTGTCAAAGCTTGCATCGACGTTACCCTTTACGATGAACACTTTATCACCTCCATAACCGAGAAACATTTCCTTAGTCCTCTTTAGGTACCTAAGGATAATTTTGACCGCTGTCCAGTGATCGACTCCTGGATCACTCTTGTACCCCCTTGCCAGGCGAGGCACACATCAGGTAGGGTACACAGCATGGCATACATTATAGAGCCTATGACTTAGGCATAGGGGACGACCTTCATCCTTTCTCTTTCTTCTTCCGTGGTCGAGCTTTGAGTCTTACACTGGTACAACGAGGTGTTATACAAACGGTTTTTAACCCCTTTCCACGACGGCATTTTGAACCGTCGCCTAGTGAGTGTGGGCGATAGGGGGGCCTTCCCACACGACCCAGAAACCGTCGGGGATAGGCCCTCCGGTCACACATGATTGGCAAAATGAGCTCGTGTGCGACGGGCGAGCGATCAAATACGATTATACGTACAGGTGTGTTCAAAAAAATACAATTATACAGGCCCAATCGTTTCCGGTCATAAGTACATCCCACACAGTCAGTCCTAGACAGACGTTTCCGTTCATTCCTTACAGTCAATCCAAGAAATACGTTTCCGTTAGTATGTACATCCCACACAGTCAATCCAAGAAGTACGTTTCCGTTCGTATATACATCCCACACAGTCACTCCAAGGAAAACGTTTCCGTTCGCACGTACATCACACACAATTTTCCCCATTAAATCATTTATGATAGCTTTGCCATTGCAGACGATATTAACAATTTTATTGTTTGTGTTATTGAATGCATCACACATGGTGCATAGAAGAAACTGTGTGGCATAGCTTGTCCATCACACACACTTTTTATGTGGTAAATGTTTGCGCAAGGTGGCCTAACGCAAACAGTTTTCAAGAGGAAGTCGTGTGTGATTGTTCATTGATCCAACATGTTTTCTTCCTAGAAATTGTGTGCGTTGTCTGAGGTCATCACCCACGGTGTTTTATCAATAACCGTTTGCAATAGAAAAACCCAATTAGCATGGTAATTAGCCTATTATTAATAATCCATTTATTAATCAAATTGACATTTCATATTAAGCACATACTAATATATTTCATTTTCGTCTTACGGAACCAGGATTTCATAATTTAAGTACATCAGAGTACATATAGCTTCAGCACGCAGTTACACCATATAGGCATATAACTAGCTACCCCATTACACAACTGCACCAGCACCAAGTTTCACATGCAACATCTATAACCTTTGGAAATTAGCATCAGAGACGGTAGATAGATAGATGAATCTCATCTGGAAAACTGCTAAAGCGGAAGGCCATTGATGTTGAAGCTCCTTGCAACTTTAGGCCAGTGCCTGTGGATGATTGACCGTCCATCGTTCGTCCTCTTGAGGAAGACTTCAATATTGTACCGTGGGTGTTGTATGAATACCTTCCTCGCCTCTTGACCATACATGTGGTTTGAGAGGTAATCACTAATGAACTGCTTTGGAAAGGTCTGAAAACAAAGATATGCATAAATATCTTCTCTAAATTCATAAATGGCGCAAAGGAATAAAAAAGACAAGGTATAATAGTTAGTACCATCCTGTGGTGCACTGATGTCTTCTTGATTTTACAGACAAAGATCTTGTTGTTCGTCGTCGCTAGTTTCTTTATCCTAACAATCTTTCTTAGTTTCTGTACTTGGCTAATATTCATGGACAACTCATTTCCCCATATGCAAAATGGGTCGAACAGTGGGTTAAAACCTCTGACAGCAGGACCTACATGTGCAAGACCAAATTGTTAAAGACCTAAATATTAGAATGGTTCCTGCAATTACACAATAATGTGCTATTAGATAAGGACCATGCATGTGCACACCTCGATTGTAAACCTCAGTGCTTCCCATTGTTTCCCTGCAACACATATAAGGTAGATATTGATCAGGTTAAGTCAGGGTTGGCATACTATCAGTAAAATATGTTGATGAAAAACAAACACATTGCAGGTTCGCAGATTAATTTGAGCCACATGGAAAATCCATTTATCAAAACCAAGCATGATTAAGAACTAGGAAATGCTGCAGTTGTATATGTTTCATGTATTTAGTACAGCCAAATTCGATTTATTCCTCACATGCATAACAATACAAAATTGTACCCACAACAATTGACCATCGCATTGCAGACTTGAACCAAATAGTTAACTAAACACCACAACAAATGAACCAAACATTAACTGAGCGCCACATTGCACAATATATATAACATACTAGAAGATCAGACAGTTAAGCAAACCAAGCATGCTTGACAACTTGAAAATATAGCAATTGTATTTGTTTCTCATGTATTTTGTATAACCAAATTCAATTTATTTCTCACATGGAAGACAATACAAAATTGCACCTAGAAGAATTGAACATCACATTGCAGAATTGAACCAAATAGTTAACTGAACACGACAACAAATTAACGAAACAGTTAATAAGTGAGCACCACATTGCACGACATATAGAACATATACACTAGAGGAACAGATTGCATGGTAAAAGTAGATAGGACAATTCACTAGAATTTGCTAAGGAAAGGCAGGACCAGCACATGCAATAGGTAAACCGACCATGCTTAACTGGCATAGCTAGCTAACTGAACATAAGTCCTTATAGTGAGCTAATAAGACAAGCTACTCCTCATCGTCGGAGATATCGATGATGATTGAGTCATTGGACATGGAAGAGGGCGAGGCCTCCACATCGTGGGTGCCCTCCTCGTAGTGGTGAGTTGCCTGAGCCGCTCCGGGCACCAACCTGCTGGCTCTCGAGTTGAGGTAAGCACGGGCACGCTGAGAAGACACCTCGTAGTCTTCATTGAAGGCACCGACGGTGGCCTCAAGGAAACTCCATGAACTGTCGTTTGAAGCAGCCAACCACGTCGCGGTGTTGGCGCTCGAGGCCTCGACGGTGGCCTTGATGGCGAGGTGCTCCTCCAAGATCTGGGGGTCGGCACGAATGGCAGCCATTGCAACCTCATCCGCGTGTGCGGCCGTGATTTGCTTCTCCGCTGCCAAATGCTCCTTGAGCTCCTGGCTATACTGCGTGCACCATGGCTTAGGGCGGCGCTTATTTGGGGTAGGGGTCGGTGATTTGGGTGGAAGGTGTCACACTGGTGATTGGGGCATGTGGGATGGAGAAGGAGGAGGATGGGGTCGGGTGTGGATTACGTGCCTAATCAACGAGGCCGAGCAGCGTGAAGGAGGGTCGCTGACGAGGAGGTGGTGCTGCAAGCAAGGAGTGAAGGTTTGAACTTGGAAAGGAATGCGGAAACAGGGGAAATGTGGCTTTTGGTAAGGGGGAGGGGCGGGGAGGTAGATAATTCCGAGGAAGCCAAAAATTTTGGCTGGGTGAAGCAAAAAACTGGTGCGTAAAGTCGACTAACCTTCTTGCGTAAGCCATATACTACTCCGACGGTGCTCCAAGATATTTTGTACTGCATCACACATGGTGGTGATAATAAACTGTGTGTGACCAACTTGATTTTTCGTCTTGATTTGAAATACATAATGGAGTCATAGCGGCAAAGGAGGGTGTTTGAATTGCTAGAACTTTTATCTGCAATGGACATGCAACTATGGGAGTGTAGTCAAAAAATTGATATTATTCGGGGTTCGTTTGGACATTTCTATACATTAACTAAGTTTTTTAGGCATTTAAGGTGCATAATTCAAAATTAAACTATATGCACATGCTCCGCTACCCCAAAATGGGTTGTAAAATCATATATGTGTCCATGGTTGGATGCTTATGTACAATGCAAGAAATGGGAATGAATTTCAAACACCTCGGCACCGTGGGTCGCCAGCAAACGTTGAGATACTTGGTTTTGAAATTCCATTAAATCGAAAACTCGTCTGAAATTCATGAAACTTGGCATGCTATCATGGAATGGCACGAAAATGATGTCGTAAAAAAATTGTCCCATTTGGGGCAGATTTGGGTCTAAGCTTCTCACAAACCAGAGTTTCTCACAAGAATCCTCATGGTTCTGGTAGGGGAACGTGTCACCTTTGTGGACGAAACAAAATTTGTTGCCTCCTTTTGCTTTAATTTTTTTTCTAGTGTCAACATAGAACAACAGGAGTATCATTTTAAATTTTGTAAATTTTGGGGGTTCGTTAGGACATTTTTTTAAATTAACTGAGTTTTGTAGGAATTTTATGTGCATAATTCAAATTTGAACTACAGGCACATGCTCTAGTGCAGAATTTTTTTTTGAAAAATCAAATGTGTGTCCTTCGGTGCATGCTTAGGTCCCATGTAATAAATGGGAATGAATTTGAAACACCTCGACAACGTCGCTCGGCCGCAAACATTGAGATACATGGTTTTTAAATTCTAGTAAATCCAAAACTCGTCTGAAACTCATGAAACTTGGCATGCTATCATGGAATGGCATGAACATGATGTGGTAAAAATAAATCCCATTTGGGGCAGATTTGGGTATAAGCTTCTCACAAACCAGAGTTTCTCACAAGAAGCCTCATGGTTCTGGTAGGGAACGTGTCACCTTTGTGGACGAAATGATATTCGTTGCCTCTTCTTGCTTTGAATTTTTATCTATTGTCAACATAGAACAACAGGAGTGTCATTTTAAATTTTGTACTTTTCCGTGGTTTGTTAGGACATTTTAATACATTAATTGAGTTTTCTTGGCATTTTATGTGCATAATTCAAATTTGAACTACATGCACATGCTCCAGTGCAGAAAAATGGGTTGGAAAATCAAATGTATGTCATTGGGTGCATGCTTAGGTCCCACGCAAGAAATGGGAATGGATTTCAAACACCTCGGCATTGTCGCTCTGCCGCAAACATTGAGATACATGGTTTTTAAATTCTAGTAAATCCAAAACTTGTCTGAAATTCATGAAACTTGGCATGCTATCATGGAATGGCATCAACATGTTGTGGTAGAAAAATTGTCCCATTTGGGGCAGATTTGTGTATAAGCTTCTCAAAAACCAGAGCTTCTCACACGAAGCCTCATGGTTCCGGTAGGGAACGTATGACCTTTGTGGACGAAACAATATTGGTTGCCTCTTTGTGCTTTCAAATTTCCGCCTAGTGGAAACATAGACCAACAAGGAGTATCGTGTTAAAATTTGGAATTTTTCTAGGTTCATTAGGACATTTTTATACATTAACCGAGTTTTGTAGGCAGTTTATGTGCATAATTCAAATCTAAACTACATGCACTTGCTCTAGTGCAGAAAATGGGTTGAAAAATCAAATGTGTGTCCTTGGGTCCATGCTCATGACCCATGCAAGAAATGGGAATGAATTTCAAACACCTCGGCACCGTTGCTTGCCGACAAACGTTGAGATAGTTGGTATTTAAATTCTAGTAAATCCAAAACTCGTCTGAAATTCATGAAACTTGTCATGCTATCATGGAATGGCACCAACATGCTGTGGTAAAAAATTTGTCCCATTTGGGGCAGGTTATGGTATACACTCCTCGCAAACCAGAGCTTCTCACAAGAAGCCCTGTGGTCCGGTAGGGAAGGTGTGTCACCTTTCCGGATGAAACAACATCTGTTGCCCCTTCTTGCCTTGATTTTTTTTCTAGATACAACACACACCGACAGGAGTGTTATGTTAAATTTTGGAATTATTCAGGGTTCGTTTGGACATTTTTATACATTAACCGAGTTTTCTTGGCATTTTCTGTGCATAATTCAAATTTGAACTACATGCACATGCTCCAGTGTAGCAAATTGGGTTGAAAAATCATATGTGTGTCCTTGGGTGCATGCTTAGGTCCCATGCAAGAAATGGGAATGAACTTCAAACACCTGGGCATCGTGGCTCGGTCGATAACATTGAGATACTTGGTTTTAAAATTCTAGTAAATCCAAAACTCGTCTAAAATTCATGAAACTTGGCATGTGCTATCATGGAATGGCACCACATGTTGTGTTATTTTTCGTGTCCAATTTGATAGAAGGTGCACGAATTAACAACCAACAACGGCATTTTGAAAACAGATAGTTGCCTCGTTATAGCAAATGATTGTATAATTTAAATCGTGGGCGTTCTGCTAACCATTCACGCGACACCACACGTCAAACTTTTAATGGCTAGGAGGTGCCATGCGGACAGCTGCTTGAGTAGATGGGAGGCATGCGAACGCAGTCCGCTGCGCAGGCTGAATGGGAGGCGTGCAAGCAGTCCACCGATGTGTAGGCTCACCGGGAAGCATGCGAGCTGTATGGTGCACAGGCTCACTGGGAAGCGAGCCCTTTGACTTCAATGGCCGCGCGCCCCCCTCAGCATCATGGGATGCCGCCGTCGAATGCTACATCGCAGCGCCGCGAGTTATCGTCCTCCCGCACCGCGCCGGTCGATCGCGTGATGACAGGGTCTTTGATTTCCAAGTGAAGAACATTCTGAGCTGGGTTGAAGACTTCAACAACGGCGTCCCGGAGGACGACAATGACAATGCCGACGCAGAACGCCGCCTCCGCCGCCGCTGCAATTAGTATCTCGATCGTATGAATATAAAGTCACAGCATTACTGAATGAAACCTATGGTTTGAATGTACAGACTTATCAAATATATTAAAAAAACATCAATGTTTTTCAAATTTAAAACACTCATCACAAACAATTTAGAGAGAACACCCGTATGCAAACCAACAGCTTCCTCAGTAAGCCAAGGGAAAATGTGTCGCGCAGGATTTGTGCATCTCTTCATCGCAAACGTTTTAGATAGAACACCCATATGGAAAGCGAGAGCTATGGTCCTTCCCCACTAAGCCAAGGGAAAATTTGCCGCGCAGGATTGGTGCATCTCTTCATCGCAAATAGTTCAGACTGAACACAGTATGCAAAGCGAGAGCTTTGGTTCCTTCGCCACTAAGCCAAGCGAAAATGCGGGGCACAAGATTTGTACATCCCTTCAACGCAAACGGTTTTTTCGGATGACCGGTGTGCAACCATGTACAGACAATTTGGTAAGATTTGCATCTCTCATATTGGGTATATTGCCATTTGTCAAGATGGAAAGATTGACATTTGTCGATCTAGTAACATTGCCCTTTGTCAACCTTGTAACCCTGCCATTTTTCAAAATTTGCAACTAAAAATCACTAGCACTATCTAATTTTGCAACTGAAATTCAGTAAGCACAGATTTCATTCATAGATTAAGCAGTCGTTCATTATACAAACAGTTCAACTCGACAGCTGAACCGACCGAACTTTTCCCCAATTGTTACTAACCACGTACTGAAATAGCTAGTTCAACTATATATACTAGCTAATTTTAAGTACGTAGTACAGTTCAACCACATCTATAGTCAGATGAACTGAACAAAATAGCCCCTAAATACTACTACGGAGGGGCTTTATACTACTTCCAGCAGCCTCTCCTCTACCGAGCGCTCTGAGTAAGAGGCAGAGGAGGATACCGACGAGCTGGACAACTGGAATACGGTGCCTGCCGCCGCTGCACCTTTAGCGACACTCACCTCGAACGCCCTCTGCCGCTCCAAATGACCCCTCTCGAAGCGGCGGAACTCCTCATAGATCTCCTCATTCCGCGCCTCTGTGGCGGCATGTGCTGCGGCCACGGCGGTGCTAAGACTCTTTGCGTGCTCGACCAGGCGCTCCTCCTCCTCCCGCAGGAACTCGATGTAGTGCGCAAGGTCGCTGACGCACATGCGGGGCTCCACCTCCACCTCCCGCCTTCGGGCGGCGGTGGCGGACCGGTGATGACCCAGGCGGTCGATGGTGGGATGGCGGCCATGGAGGCCGACAGTGGGGTGGCGGCCATGACGACCACCTCCCGCCTTCGGGCCGTGATGGCGGAGCGGGTGATGGCCACGGTGGCCGACAGTGGGGTGGCGGCCACGACGGCCACCTCCCGCCTTCGGGCCACGGTGGCAGAGCAGGCGTTGGCCCTGTCTTTCGACGGTGGTGTGGCGGCCACGACGGCAGATGGTGGGGTGGTGGCAACGGCGGCCAGCAACAGCTGCCAACGGGCAGCGGCGTCGGAGCGTGTGGTGGGTGTTGCGCGCACTACACTACGCCGGGAACTGCGCCACCGCCGCGGTGTAGCCTCCCAACTGGAGCTGTCCTCTGATGACGGCGGAGTGGTTGAGCGACGACGACGGCCCGGTGCCATTGGCGATTGTGGGAGAAACAGACAAGAAGGGGAGGGAGGGGAAAATGCGACGCAGGACTCGCTGGCCGTGAGGGTTTATATAGCAGGCTGCTAAGCATTGGGATTTTGGGGGATTTCGCGAAGTCAGGCGGGAGACTTGTGCGGCTATGCGCAGGAACCTGCACGGTTGCGCGGGAACAGGCTCACTGACGATTCATTGGCGCCACTTCGAGCCACCGTTTAGCCAAAAGAACGCATGCGCAGTGCTGAAGCTTGCGCTCGAAGCCGTCTGCGGCAGCGGCGTGACAAGACGTGCGAGAGGAGGATGAAACAACACGTACACATACGGTTAATGAATAACAAACGTTTGCGATTTAATTACCTACTACCTCCGTCTTGCTCTATAAGTCATGTTTGTATTTTTGTGCCAAATTTTGACTAGAGATTTAACTAATAAAATACGAATGCATGTCACCAAAGATTATATCCTTGGATTCATATTCGAACATTGTTTCCAATTATATTGTTTTTTATAACATGCATTAACATTTTGTTAGTTAAATTTAAGGTCAAAATCTGGCACAGAATATAAAGGGGACTAATAAACCAGGACGGAGGTAGTAGCACACGGCCGCTCTCTACGTACGTCACGAACAATTGTTCGACCACCGTGTGATTTCGAACGCGACGTAGTTTCACATCATGTCGTCGGCTCACAATTGCCAGCTGAAATGCTCTATGCATGTGGTTGCTCGCGGTTGAGGTGGCCGCGGCGTGCTCTACTCGCATCCCTCTGCGCGATCTGCCAGTGTTTGGGGCCGGCGCACGATCATGTACGTTCGTGTTGCCATTATGCATGCGGTTGCACCGGGCGCGGCGCCACGATGCAGTTACCCGCTACACAAACTGCCATGCGGACGTGCCGAGAATCCAGGCCGCCTGGCCCCCATTTATTCCCGTGGCCATTTACCTTCATCTCTCACGCCCCATGACACAATAATCAAGAACACCCACGACGACACATACTGAGAGGATATCCAGCAGCTCCAATGTCGCTCCCCGTGGCTCCAACGGCGCTTCCCGTGGCTGACGACGACAACGGATGGCAGTTCACCTCGCCTCACATAGTGGACACCCATGTGAGGGGGAAGGACCTCTTGGTGGTGTACACGAACGAGCCGATCTCGGTGGAGAGCTCCATCCAAACTATGGAGTAGTTGCTTGCCGAGGACAAGTACCATGTGGTCGGCTTTGACCTCGAGTTCACCGACGGCCGTGTCGGGGGTGATCAGAAGGTTGCCGTCGCCCAGTTGTGCGTGCGCCATCACGTCCTCGTCTACCACTACTGCCTGGCCACAAGGCCTTGTGAGCGTTTTGCCAGGTTTATCAAGAGCCGCGACTACAGTTTCGCTACGGTGGACATCATCAATGATCTAAAAGCGCTCGAGGTTTCGGGCTTGGCCTGCCAGAACTTTGTCGACATCCGTCACCACTACAGGGTCTGGGGCAGCCAGAAGAACAAGCAGAACTCCCTGGTTGACCTCGCCTCAGCCATCATCGACCCCTACTAAAAGAACATGAAGGTTGCATGCAACAAGGACAAGATCGCGTGCCACAGTGCCTGGGAGCAGAGACTGGATGAAGAACACGTCAAGTATGCGGCCAAGGACGCGTACACAAGCTACGAGATGTACAGGCGAATCGTTGACATGAGGAAGTACCTTCGTCCTGCCCAAGACGAGGGATCGAGCCACGGAGTAGTGGCGGCAGCCTCAGAAGAAGTAGATGATTAGATGATCGTTCCTCCTAGTTTAGAATGCATGTAATTGTTTATTGAGGTGTGTGCGAATGTTTTGTATAGTCACTTATGTGATTGGATGTTTATTTTTGGTTATATATGTTGTTCATCTGAAGACAGAGCAAATCACATCTCACACGGAGTAAACTAGGGAACCCGTCGGTGATGATTTCATCAATCATTGACAATTGCATACCAGCAAGCGTTTGCCCACAACACACACGGCTTATTAGCAGCAATCGTCTGTGTTATTATTAGTCTTCCCACACATTTCTGATTACTGACCTGTTTGCCGCATATCACACACATCTTCTTAATTTGAACCATTTTTGTTGTCTTGGCTTATCGCAAATAGTTCATCGGAGTAAACTGTATGCCCTATATCGCACACACCTTGATCTGGCTAGCCGTTTCTGTTGTGTTGCCTAATCACAAATAGTTCATCCGAGTGAACTATATGCCATCTATCGCACACACCTTCATCTAGCTGACCGTTTCTGTTGTTATGCTCATCGCAAACAGTTCATTCGAGTGAACTATATGCCACGCATCGCACACGTAACTATAGTCTGAATCATGTTTGATGTCTCCGCCATTGCAAACATTTTGTCTCATTTTTGACGGTTTTCTTACACCACCGTTTGCGATTAATGCATCGCACACAGTTTCGTCGAATGGTCTCTGATCGTAGTGTCGCGTTAGGACCATCCTGCAGTAGTGTTACTCAACTTCACACCTTACAATACAGGAAAGAACTCCTTCTTTGACTGATCCATTTTGAACTCCTTCGAAATCTTGTCAAGGTATGTGATCTGTGAATGTCTTATCAGGCGTCTTGATCTATCTCTATAGATCTTAATGCCCAATATGTAAGCAGCTTTACCCAGGTCTTCCTTTGAAAAACTCCTTTCAAACAAGCCTTTATACTTCCACGAAATTCTACATCATTTCAAATAAACAATATGTCATCCACATATACTATCAGAAATGCTATAGAGCTCCCACTCACTTTCTTGTAAATACAAGTTTCTTCATAAACTTCGTATAAACCCAAAAGCTTTGATCACCTCATCAAAGCGTATATTCCAACTCCGAGATGCTTGCACCAGTCCATAGATGGATCGCTGGAGCTTGCATACCTTTTTAGCATCCTTGGGATCCACAAAACCTTTGGGCTGCATCATATACAACTCTTCCTCAAGGGAAAGCGGTTTTCACATCCATTTGCCAGATTTCATAATCGAAAAAAGCAGCAATTGCTAACATAATTCTAACAGACTTAAGCAACGCTACGGGTGAGAAAGTCTCATCGTAGTCAACTCGTTGAATTTCTCGAAAACCTTTTGCGACAAGTCGAGCTTTATAGACGGTAACATTACCATCCGTGTCCGTCTTATTCTTAAAGATCCATTTATTCTCAATGGCTTGCCGATCATCAGGCAAGTCCACCAAAGTCCATACTTTGTTCTCATACATTGATCCTATCTCGAATTTCATGGCCTGAAGCCATTTGTCGGAATCCGGGCTCATCATAGCTTCTTCATAGTTCGTAGGTTCGTCGTTGTCCAACAACATGACTTCCAGGACGGGATTACCGTACCACTCTGGTGCGGAACTTGTCCTGGTCGACCTACGAAGTTTAGTAGTAACTTGATCTGAAGTTTCATGATCATCATCATTAGCTTCCTCTTCGATTGGTGTAGGCATCACGGGAACTGCTTTCTGTGATGTGCCACTTTCCAATTCGAGAGAAGGTATGATTACCTCATTGAGTTCTTCTTTTCCTCCCACTCACTTCTTTTGAGAGAAACTCCTTCTCGAGAAAGGATCCATTCTCGACAACAAAGACTTGCCTTCGGATCTGTGATAGAAGGTATTCCATGAAGATGTACTTCTCCGCTTTGGGTTTGAGCTTATCAGACATAAGTGTCGCATCCCCAAACTTTAAGAAATGATAGCTTAGGTTTCTTGCCAGACCATAGTTTACGGTGTCGTCTCAACGGATTTAGATGGTGCCCTTTTTAAAGTGAATGTTATTGTCTCTAATGCATAGCCCTAAAACTATAGTGGCAAATCGATATCATAGAACTCACCATATCCAATAGAGTACGGCTATGACGCTTGGACACACCATTACACTATGGTGTTCCAGGTGGCGTGAGTTGTGAAACAATTTTCACATTGTCTTAAATACATACCAAACTCGCATCTCAGATATTCACCTCCATGATCATATCGTAGACATTTTATCTTCTTGTCACGATGATCTTCAACTTCACTCTGAAATTGCTTGAACTTTTCAAAATTCCAGACATGTGTTTCATTAAGTAAATATACCCGTATCTACTGAAATCATCTGTGAAGGTAAGATAACAACGATATCCACTGCATGTTTCAACACTCACCGGACCACATACATCAGTATGTATTATTTCCAACAAGTCACTTGCCCGCTCCATTGTACCAGAAAATGGGGTTTTCGTCATCTTGCCCATAAGGCATGGTTCACATGTTTCAAATGATTCATAATCAACTGATTCCAGAAGTCCATCAGCATAGAGTTTCTTCATGCGCTTTACACCAATATGACCTAAGCGGTAGTGCCACAAATATGTGGAACCATCATCATTAACTTTGCATCTTTTGGCTTCAATATTATGAATATGTGTATCGCTACGACCGAGATTCAACAAGAATAAACCATTCACAAAGGGTGCATGATCATTAAAGATATTATTCATATAAACAGAAGCCAGTTGTATTAGTGCACGTTAACTGTAGAAAATGACCCCTGGAATTTTCCAAATTTTCAATGACAGTTGTATTAGTGCACGTTAACTGTAGAAAAATTTTGAAGGTCGTAAGAGGAAGATATCGTCCGTTCGTCATCAAACATGCATAGTTCCCTCTCGGAACCACGAGCCTTCTAGTGAGTTGCTCCGTTTTGTGAGGGGTGTGTGTCCAAACTTTTGTCAAACATGCCAATTTTTTTACCACATCATCTTGGTGGCATGACATTACATCAAGCAAGGTTTCATGTGTTTCTGATCATTTTTTATTTTTTTGGAATTTAATGCCATGGCACTCCATGCATGTGCCCAGGCCGTGACACCAATATGTTCAAAAATTCCTTCCAATTTACTGCACATGGAATTAACTCGCACACAAGTACTCAAATATGATTTTTTTTTCAAACTGTTATGGTTAGCTGTTGCATGTAGATGTAGTTCAAATTTGAATTACGGTCATTAAATGGCTAGAAAATCACTTAAATGTCTTTAAAAGGTCAAATGACCCCTGGAATTTTCCAAATTTTCAAATGACAGTTGTATTAGTGCACATTAACTGTAGAATTTTTTTGAAGGCCGTAAGAGGAAGCTATCGCCAGTTCGTCATCAAACATGCATTATTATTCTCTCTCGAAACCACGGGCCTTCTAGTGAGTTGCTCCGGTTTGTGTCCAAACTTTCGTCAAACATGCCAATTTTTTACTACATCATCTTGGTGGCATGACATTACATCAAGCAAGGTTTCATGTGTTTCTGATCTTTTTTTAATTTTTGGAATTTAAATGCCATGGCACTCCATGCTTTGTGTCATAGCTGTGAGACCAATATGTTTGAAAATTCCTTCCAATTTACTGCACATGGAATTAACTCGCACACAAGTACACAAATATGACTTTTCAAACCGTTATGGTTAGTTGTTGCATGTACATGTAGTTCAAATTTGAATTACGGTCATTAAATGGCTAGAAAATCACTTAAATATCTTAAAAGGTCAAATGACCCCTGAATTTTTCCAAAATTTGACATGACAGTTGTATTAGTACTACAAATTTTCTCATACATTTAAAACACCATCCGTTGCCACTTTACTCCAAATTCGTCTTTCACAGCTAATAAAAAATATGAACAACATCACACACCATTTTTTTGTAGGAACCGTTTGCGATGAAAATGCGTGGGTCTATTTAAGTCTTCCTCCTTAAGCTTCGCCGGCTTCATCTGCTCCAGTGACGGCAACCCCTGAATCCACGAATCCCGATCCCCATTCCTGCAACCCCTTCTTGCAAATATAACACCGTGGAAACGCTTCGTGAGGGCCTGTACGGTGGCAGCGTCCTCCCCGAGCGCCGCCGCTTGCGCCGAGAGCGTGGCCGCCCACGCCGAGAGTGCTGCCACATCCGCATTGAGCCCGGCCGCATCCGCCGAGAGGGCGTCTGCGGCAGCCGACAGGGCAGCTGCAGCAGCTGATGTCTACTATGCAACCTTTCTCCTTGTAGACGTTGTTGGGCCTCCAAGTGTAGAGTTTTGTAGGATAGTAGAAAATTTCCCTCAAGTGGATGACCTAAGGTTTATCAATCTGTGGGAGGCGTAGGATGAAGATGGTCTCTCTCAAACAACCCTGCAACCAAATAACAAAGAGTCTCTTGTGTCCCCAACACACCCAATACAATGGTAAATTGTATAGGTGCACTAGTTCGGCGAAGAGATGGTGATACAAGTGTAATATGGATGGTAGATATAGGTTTTTGTAATCTGAAAATATAAAAACAGCAAGGTAAATAATAACAAAAGTGAGCAAAAACGGTATTGCAATGGTTGAAAATAAGGCCTAGGGTTCATACTTTCACTAGTGCAAATTCTCTCAACAATGATAACATAATTAGATCATATAACAATCCCTCAATGTGCAACAAAGAGTCACTCCAAAGTCACTAATAGCGGAGAATAAACGAAGAGATTATTGTAGGGTACGAAACCACCTCAAAGTTATTCTTTCTAATCGATCTATTGGGCTATTCCTATAAGTGTCACAAACAGCCCTAGAGTTCGTACTAAAATAACACCTTAAGACACACATCAACCAAAACCCTAATGTCACCTAGATACTCCAATGTCACCACAAGTATCCTCAGGTTTGATTATACGATATGCATCACACAATCTCAGATTCATCTATTCAAACCAACACAAAGAACTTTAAAGAGTGCCCCAAAGTTTCTACCGGAGAGTCAAGACGAAAACGTGTGCCAACCCCTATGCATAAGTTCACAAGGTCACAGAACCCGCAAGTTGATCACCAAAACATACATCAAGTGGATCACGTGAATATCCCATTGTCACCACAGATAAACACATGCAAGACATACATCAAGTGTTCTTAAATCCTGAAAGACTCAATCCGATAAGATAACTTCAAAGGGAAAACTCAATTCATTACAAGAAGGTACAGGGGGAGAAACATCATATGATCCAACTATAATAGCAAAGCTCGCGGTACATCAAGATCGTGCCAAATCAAGAACACGAGAGAGAGAGAGAGATCAAACACATAGCTACTGGTACATACCCTCAGCCCCGAGGGTGAACTACTCCCTCCTCGCCATGGAGAACATCGGGATGATGAAGATGGCCACCGGTGATGATTTCCCCCTCCGGCAGGGTGCCGAAACAGTGTCCCGATTGGTTTTTGGTGGCTACAGAGGCTTGCGGCGGCAGAACTCCCGATCTAGGTTTATTTCTGGGGGTTTCTGTATTAATAGGAATCTTTGGCGTCGAGAACAAGTCAGGGTGGGTCCACGAGGAGCCCACAAGACCGGAGGGCGTCCCCAGGGGGGTAGGGCGCGCCCTCCACCCTTGTGGAGGCCTCGTGGCTCTTCTGGCCCAACTCTTTTGCTTCGGGGGCTTCTTCTGGTCCATAAAAAATCTCCGTAAATTTTCAGCTCATTTGGACCCTGTTTGATATTCCTTTTCTGCGAAACTCAAAAACAAGAAAAAAACAGAAACTGGCACTGGGCTCTAGGTTAATAGGTTAGTCCCAAAAATAATATTAAATAGCTTATAAATGCATATAAAACATCCAAGATGGATAATATAATAGCATGGAATAATAAAAAATTATAGATACGTTGGAGACGTATCAAGCATCCCCAAGCTTAATTCCTGCTCGTCCTCGAGTAGGTATATGATAAAAACAGAATTTTTGATGTGGAATGCTAGCAAGTGCACAAGTTTGATCAATGATAATTTCAATCACTTTTTCTAGCATCATTATATATCATAAACAATAGCTCATCTCATAAAACTTCTCATGATCAAGTAGCAAACTATTCACATGTTAAAGCATAGATCATAAACTTTCTTGAAAACTAACAAACTAGGTTCTCAGTCATCACACAATTGCAATTCATCTTATTTTCAGGAAGGGTCTATGTAAGAGCTTCGATTTAGCAAAGCCCACATACTCAACTATCATATAGTCTTCCATGATTGCTACCACTCAAAGCATATTTTTAGAACAAATAGCATCCATTGAACACAGAGAAAGATAGGGGCTTAATGTTTCGCCTCCCAACTTATTTATCATATAGATAATTGTCAACAATAATAATTCATGATCAAATATATTTGAATGGCCATATATGCTTAGATCTTTCCCCATCACATGATGCTTGCCAACTAAAGAGTAGGTTGGAATGAGAAGGAATACTACTGACTCTTGCATAAAATTAAAAGATAGGCCCTTCGCAGAGGGAAGCAGGGATTTGCAGAGGTGCCAGAGCTCGAAGCTTTTAAAACAGAGATGAAAATAATTTTGAGAGGTATGCTTTCATTGTCAACATAACAACCAAGAGCTCCCAATATCTTCCATACTAGATACATTATAGGCGGTTCCCAAACAAAAAGGTAAAGTTTTTTACTCCCCCTCCACCAACAATCACACTCCACGGCTTGTCCAAAACAACGGGTACCGTCCAACTATCAACAATCCTGGGGGAGTTTTGTTTGCAATTATTTGCGATTTTATTTTTGATCTTTTGATCATAGGACTAGGCATCCCAATTACTAGCCACTCTCTCATGAATGATAAGTGAATAAACACTCATCGTGAGAATAACCCACCTAGCATGAAAGATACTGACAGCCCCTAGTCGATACATGAGCGATCGGGCATACAAAACAGATTATTATTTGAAGGTTTTAGAGTTTGGCACATGCAAATTTACTTGGAATGGCAGGTAAATACCGTATATAGGTAGATATGGTGGACTCTCATGGAAGAAACTTGGTTCAAGGAGTTTGGATGCACAAGCAGTATTCCCGCTTAGTACAGAAATTTTGGATAGCAAAAGATTCTAAATAGCAAGCACCACATGTTGGAGGATCCATAACAATATAACTTCTATACAAATATAACCAAGCATAACTCATTATGTTGTCTTCCTTGTCCAACTTCAACTCATTTGATAAAGTTTGAAAATAATTAATGGGGCTCACAATCATAGAAGATGTCCAAGATAGTATATTTATATGTGAAATCTCTCTTCCTTCAATATTCTTTCATGAATTGTTCAAGTGACCAATACTATGTTTGCTAACTTTCAATAAATTTACCACCTATACTTCGTATATGTGAAGTCATTACTCCCCATGGGATAAGCATATGAAACATATATAATTTCAGATTTATTATATTCAATTCATTCAACCATTTACTCATAGGATATAAGTGAAGCACATGAGTAAATGACAAACTACTCCAAAAAGATATAAGTGAAGATCAATGAGTAGTTGAATAATTAAGTAGCTACATGAAGACTCACTCTCAAAAATAATAATTTAGATCTTAAGTATTTTATTCAAACAGCAAGCAAAATAAAATAAAATGACATTCTAAGGATAGCACATATCGTGTGAAGAAGCAAAAACTTAGGCTCCACCGATACTAACCGATAATTCTTGATGAAGAAAGGTGTGATGCCTACCGAGGCATCCCCAAGCTTAGATGCTTGAGACTTCTTGAAATATTATATTGGGATGCCTTGGGCATCCCCAAGCTTGAGCTTTTGTGTCTCCTTAATTCCTTTTATATGATGGTTTCCCTAATTATTAGACACTTCATCCACACAAAACTCAACAAGAACTTGTGAGAAAAGTTAGTATAAATCAAATGCAAAACCTTATCATTCTCTACTGTAGAAAATCACTAAAATTATTATTTGACATTTTATACTAAATGCCTCTGCATATTTAATATTCATATCCTCAAATAGAATCATTAAACAGGCATACATATGCAAACAATGCAAACATAACAGCAATCTGTCTAAACAGGACAGTCTGTAAAGACTGCAATTGTACTCATACTTACCTAACTCCAAAAAATCTGAAAAATTACCAAACTGTATAAATTTGTTGATACTAATTGTGTAAAAATTTCAAGATTTTATCATGTTCTTACTTTCCATAAGAATTCGGACAACGATAGAAAACTTTCGGTTTTCAAAACAGCAACATATAGACTTGCAAAATAAGCATGGTAAAGGCTAAACTTGACACTTTTATTGAACTAAAAGATGAAAAACATTACTATAAATAACATCAATAAAATCCTAATAAAATAAAATGACGCTCCAAGCAAAACTCATATCATGTGACGAATAAAAATATAGCTCCAAGTGAGGTTACCGATAATGTTGAAGACGAAACAGGGGATGCCTATGCCTTCCGGGGCATCCCCAAGCTTAGTTGCTTGGATATTCCTTTAATATTACCTTGGGGTGCCTTGGGCATCCCCAAGCTTAGTATCTTGCCACTCCTTATTCTCCTCATATCGATATCTCACCAAAACTTGAAAACTTCAATCACACAAAACTTAATGGAACTTCGTGAGATGGGTTAGTATGATAAAACGAATCATTCACTTTGGTACTGTCAAGACAAGATTCAAAAATTTTCTCACATGATTCCTACTGTTCCCTATCATTTCTACAATTTATATTAAGCAATATAAGCCATAGAAACTAGAAAACAAGCAAACTATGCATCGAAAACAGAATCTGTCAAAAACATAAAAGTCTGTGAATATCTGAATTAATCTCATAATTATGTTACTCCAAAAATTCTTAAAAATTAGGAAAACGTAGAAAATTTGTATAAAAATAAACTGTAAAAATTTCAAAAGTTTTCCACGTCCCAGTGAAATATAGGAATTTCTGTACTGGACGCAAAAGTTTCTGTTTTTGCACAGAATCAAGTCAACTATCAACCACACTATCCCAAAGGCTTTACTTGGCACTTTATTCAAACAAAAGCTATAAAACATGATTAATACAGTAGCTTAATCATGTTAACACACAAAAACATTAAGGGTAAATATTGGGTTGCCTCCCAACAAGCGCTTTTCTTTAATGCCTTTTTAGCTAGGCATGATGATTTCAATGATGCTCACATAAAAGATAAGAATTGAAACATAACGGGAGCATCATGAAGCATATAACTAGCACATTTAAGTCTAACCCACTTCCTATGCATAGGGATTTTTTGAGCAAACAATTTATGGGAACAAGAATCAACTAGCATAGGAAGGTAAAACAAGCAAAACTTCAAGATTTTAAGCACATAGAGAGGAAACTTGATATTATTGCAATTCCTACAAGCATATACTCCTCCCTCATAATAATTTTCAGTAGCATCATGAATGAATTCAACAATATAACTATCACATAAAGCATTCTTTTCATGATCCACAAACATAGAAATTTTATTACTCTCCACATAAGCAAATTTATTCTCATGAATAGTAGTGGGAGCAAACTCAACAAAATAACTATCATGTGAGGCATAATCCAATTGAAAATTAGAATCATGATGACAAGTTTCATGGTTATCATTATTCTTTATAGCATACATGTCATCACAATAATCATCATAGATAGCAACTTTGTTCTCATAATCAATTGGAACCTCTTCCAAAATAGTGGATTCATCACTAAATAAAGTCATGACCTCTCCAAATCCACTTTTATCAATATTGTGAAAAGATTCAACAACCTCCAAAATAGTGGGATCATTAGTACCTAGAGTTGACACTCTTCCAAACCCACTTTCATCAATATAATCATCATAAATAGGAGGCATGCTATCATCATAATAAATATTCTCATCAAAACTTGGGGGACAAAATATATCATCTTCATCAAATATAGCATCCCCAAGCTTGTGGCTTTGCATATCATTAGCATCATGGATATTCATAGAATTCATACCAACAACATTGCAATCATGCTCATCATTCAAAGATTCAGTGCCAAATAATTTATAGACTTCTTCTTCTAACACTTGAGCACAATTTTCCTTTCCATCATTTTCACGAAAGACATTAAAAAGATGAAGCATATGAGGCAACCTCAATTCCATTTTTTTGTAGTTTTCTTTTATAGACTAAACTAGTGATAAAACAAGAAACTAAAAGATTCGATTACAAGATCTAAAGATATACCTTCAAGCACTAAGCTCCTCGGCAACGGCGCCAGAAAAGAGCTTGATGTCTACTACGTAACCTTTCTCCTTGTAGACGTTGTTGGGCCTCCAGGTGCAGAGTTTTGTAGGACAGTAGCAAATTTCCCTCAAGTGGATGACCTAAGGTTTATCAATCCGTGGGAGGCGTAGGATGAAGATGGTCTCTCTCAAACAACCCTGCAACTAAATAACAAAGAGTCTCTTGTGTCCCCAACACATCCAATACAATGGTAAATTGTATAGGTGCACTAGTTCGGCGAAGAGATGGTGATACAAGTGTAATATGGATGGTAGATATAGGTTTTTGTAATCTGAAAATATAAAAACAGCAAGGTAACTAATAACAAAAGTGAGCAAAAACGGTATTGCAATGCTTGAAAATAAGGCCTAGGGTTCATACTTTCACTAGTGCAAGTTCTCTTAACAATGATAACATAATTAGATCATATAACAATCCCTCAATGTGCAACAAAGAGTCACTCCAAAGTCACTAATAGCAGAGAATAAACGAAGAGATTATTGTAGGGTATGAAACCACCTCAAAATTATTCTTTCTGATCGATCTATTGGGCTATTCCTATAAGTGTCACAAACAGCCCTAGAGTTCGTACTAAAATAACACCTTAAGACACACATCAACCAAAACCCTAATGTCACCTAGATACTCCAATGTCACCACAAGTATCCTCGGGTTTGATTATACGATATGCATCACACAATCTCAGATTCATCTATTCAAACCAACACAAAGAACTTCAAAGAGTGCCCCGAAGTTTCTACCGGAGAGTCAAGACGAAAACGTGTGCCAACCCCTATGCATAAGTTCACAAGGTCACAGAACCCGCAAGTTGATCACCAAAACATACATCAAATGGATCACGTGAATATCCCATTGTCACCACAGATAAACACATGCAAGACATACATCAAGTGTTCTCAAATCCTTAAAGACTCAATCCGATAAGATAACTTCAAAGGGAAAACTCAATTCATTACAAGAAGGTAGAGGGGAAGAAACATCATATGATCCAACTATAATAGCAAAGCTCGCGGTACATCAAGATCGTGCCAAATCAAGAACACGAGAGAGATAGATCAAACACATAGCTACTGGTACATAACCTCAGCCCCGAGGGTGAACTACTCCCTCCTCGTCATGGAGAACGCCGGGATGATGAAGATGGCCACCGGTGATGATTTCCCCCTCCGGCAGGGTGCCGGAACAGGGTCCCAATTGGTTTTTGGTGGCTACAGAGGCTTGCGGCAGCGGAACTCCCGATCTAGGTTTATTTCTGGGGGTTTCTGTATTTATAGGAATTTTTGGCGTCGAAAACAAGTTAGGGGGGGTCCACGAGGAGCCCACAAGACCGGAGGGCACCCCCAGGGGGTAGGGCGCGCCCTCCACCCTTGTGGAGGCCTCGTGGCTCTTCTGGCGCAACTCTTTTGCTTCGGGGGCTTCTTCTGGTCCATAAAAAATCTCCGTAAATTTTTAGCTCATTTGGACTCCGTTTGATATTCCTTTTTCTGCGAAACTCAAAAACAAGGAAAAAACAGAAACTGGCACTGGGCTCTAGGTTAATTAGTTAGTCCCAAAAATAATATAAAATAGCATATAAATGCATATAAAACATCCAAGATGGATAATATAATAGCATGGAACAATAAAAAATTATAGATACGTTGGAGACGTATCAGCAGCCGAGACGGCTACTGCGACGGCGGCGGCGGCGGCTGCAAATTCCAAGAGTGGTCGAGCTGCCGTCCATGCCGCCGATGTCGCCCTGTCCCGGGTCGAGGCCATCCACGCCAAGATCGAGGACGCACATGCCAAGATATTCCAGGCCACCTCGGAATCTAGCATGCAACCCACGTCCGAAAAGGCGGCAGTGGCCATGGAGCACCTGCTTCCTCATGAGATCGCCGAGCGGGAGCTGGAGATGCAGGAGGTGGCGGAGATCGAGGAGCACCGAGAGGAGGAGTTGCGCGTGGCCGAGGAAAAGGTAGAGAAGGGTCTGCCCGTCGAGGAATCGGCGGTGGAGTACCAACGCAAGCTCTGGCGCAGCCACTACTACGAGTACTACAACCTTGAGGGCGGCGCTGAGGACAAGGACGAGGACGTGGTAGAATTCAGTAGGGGGACGTGGAGTCTACCAACGGCGGCATGTCGCCATGACAAGTCATCGACGTCTCATCTCACACCGGCGATGCATAGGCCGGCGCGACGGCGACTTTGTTAAAATTATGCGTACTTAGGCTTTATTTTTAATGCTGGTCTTTTGTTAGAGTAATGTTTAGGTCAACTGGCTCTGTTTAATTACTAAAATTGCTCGATTCAGTAAGTGTGGTATGTGTGTTGTATGCTCTTTTGTGTGCCCAAATTAGCAAGCAATGTTAAATTATGCAGTGACGTGGATGAGGACAGTACCCAGGGAAATTTCCACCAAAATTTGAATTATCAAACTCATCCTATGCGCGTAAAGCAGAAGAATCATTTGCGATGCACACAATCGTTCTAAGAAGTGAATGGTGTTCGGCGGCACCGCGCGCAAAGTTTCCCTCCACATTTCGAAATTTTGGGCCTACCGCCGAAATATCTACCCCCCCTTCCCCACCCCCTTTTCTCCCCGACCACAGGTCACATTTCCCCTGTTTCCTCCTTCCTTCCAAAGCTATAGCCGCTTCCTCGCTTGCTTCCTCACTCTCGCCGTCTCGCATCCTACCGCCGGGGTCACCATGGTCTTCTTCAATGACCTCTCCAACTGTTCCTCCTCCGACGATGACTCTTTCATCACCCGGGTATGCCTCTCTTCTCTCTCTCGGGTTATGACTTGGAATGAAGGATTTTAACCCGGCGGTCGATTTGAGTCATTTCTTCCTCTTGTAGCTCCCTAGGACCATCAGTTGCAACGAATGGAGCGGGGTGGCTGAAGATCTGCCTGCACGTTGTCACCATCAATCTCCATGCCTGAAGTTAGTTGTGTTTGAATCTGTGGACAGTGGGAGGAAGTTTCTGGCATGTGCAGAGAAGGTTAGCCCCACTTTCGTCATTACAAATCATTTGTTAGATGTGATTCAGACACTGTCACTGTGCTATATTATTCTGGATGTTAAGACAGTCTCACAGTTTGTACCTAGTATCTAAAAATGTTGCCATCTCATCAGTGGTGCCATTAGAAAATTATTTGGCACCGCTTCAGCGATTTGTGTAGCGAACTTTGGTCCACACATCTGAGCAGCCAAGCAGAAAATACTAAATTTTTATGGCACGAAGGAACTGGGCATCGGAGCAACTAGGTGCTCTGGAGTCCGATTCCCTGATGTTTTTTCTGCCGCGTCGGCTCGCCAGTGCAGGGCACCGGTGCCAAATGTAGCAACAGTTGTCTTGACACCGGTTTTGGCATACATAGTGGACGGCCTTAGTGCTATTAGTTCTATGTTACTAAATTTGTGCATGTACACACCTGTTAGTATCAATTTGATGTCATCCAAACACTGTCGCTATGCTCTTGCAGTTATATTTAGCTTCCTCATAAAATGTTCAATTTGTTATTTATAGTACATGACTAAGAACTTGTAGCGTTATTGTAGTTAATTATAGCTTCTGATGTTTCAGAATTTGGTTGTTGTCTCAGTAGCAATTAATTCATTTGCACATTGATCTTTTTGAGAAGATATGTCATAATTAACCTGTTTCTTCAGTTTTTCAAAATATGTATTTGGTGATTTTCTATGTTGTTAGAAACCCATTTCCCCTACAATTGTTACTGATCTAGTTTTAAATATTATAGGATGAACGGAAGTGTTCTTACCTGGAGTGGGTTGATCAAGAGTGGCCACAGTCTTTGAAGATGTGCCTAGCAAAGCTCTGGAGCATGTACGAGGAAGAGAACAGAGGTAGGCTTAGAGAAAGTATTGTCAACGCTGAAGAATATTTCAAGATGCGGGAAAAAAAGAGGAAGATGGAGAATGCGCTCAGATTTTTTAAACTAGACTTTTCTAAAATGGTGTTAGCGAAGGAGGAGGCACTTTCCTAGTTGGTCAGTGCAAAACAGGTTCTTACTGAACTGAAAGTAGAGGTGGATAAGACGAGCCTAGATGATCTTGATTAGAGAAATGAATATATTGTTCTAATATTGTTCTTATGAAGGTGAACTAGCTATATGTTGTACTGTGCTATTTTCAGGTAGCTATCGTACTGTGATGTTAAAATATTTATGTGCCTGATATGAAATTGGCAAACAATTGTTTGATATGAAATGTGAATTTGTGTAATATTGGAATTATTAATTGTAAACTAATAAACCTGCTAAATGGGTCATGGAACTTTGTAAATGGTTCTAGCAATAAAAGTGGTTGTGATGGATAGCCCAATGTCATACAGTTTTCTTCATCAAATCATGTGTGATGTAGTTGAATAAAAGCAAACGGTTAACCAAGGCAGAGCCCGTGTGATAGTTACACCTATCAAACACGAGGCTATACATAAAACTGTGTGGGATGTATATACGAACGGAAACGTTTTCCCTAGATTGACTGTGTGGGATGTACATACGAATGGAAACGTACTTCTTGGATTGACTGTGTGGGATGTACATAAGAACGGAAATGTATTCCTTGGATTGACTGTGTGGAATGTAACAAATGGAAACATTTGTCTGGGACTGACTGTGTGGGATGTACTTACGACTGGAACCGATTGGCATGTATAATTGTATTTGATCGCTCGCCCGTCAGACACGATCTCATTTTGCCCAGCGTGTGTGACCGGAGGG
Organism: Thinopyrum elongatum; assembly: GCA_011799875.1. Taxonomy (NCBI): domain Eukaryota; kingdom Viridiplantae; phylum Streptophyta; class Magnoliopsida; order Poales; family Poaceae; genus Thinopyrum; species Thinopyrum elongatum. Next base: position 326,318,222 of record CM022297.1, on the reverse strand, counting down.
CCTATCCCCGACGGTTTTTGGGTCGTGTGGGAAGGACCCCCCCTATCGCACACACTCACTCGGCGACGGTTCAAAATGCCGTCACAGAAAGGGGTTAAAAACTGTTGGTGTAGCACCTCACTGTACCAGTGGTACATGCTAGGCTCGTCAAGTTTAACCCAAGTATTCTGCATGTGTAAAACTGGCTTACATCCGTTGTATGCGAACGTAGAGTCTATCAGACCCGATCATCACGAGGTGCTTCGAAACGATGAACTTTCACAATGGTGCATACTTAGGGAGAACACATTTTATCTTGAAATTAAGTGAAGGGATCATCTTATAATGCTACCGCCGTCCTAAGCAAAATAAGATGCATAAAAGATAAACATGACATGCAATCAATATAAGTGACATGATATGGCCATTATCATCTCGTGCTTTTGATATCCATCTCCAAAGCACCGACATGATCTCCATCGTCACTGGCATGACACCATGATCTCCATCATCGTGTTGTCACGTGGTTGTCTCGCCAACTATTGCTTCTACAACTATTGCTCACGCATAGCGATAGAGTAAAGCAATTACATGGCGTTATTAGTTGACACGCAGGTCATACAATAAATTAAAGACAACCCTATGGCTCCTGTCGGTTGCCATACTCATCGACATGCAAGTCATGAACCTATTACAAAACATGATCATCTCATACATCAACATATATCACATCACGTTTTGGCCATACCACATCACAACATGCCCTGCAAAAACAAGTTAGACGTCCTCTACTTTGTTGTTGCAATTTTTACATGGCTGTTAGGGCAAACTATAAGAACCATTCTTATCTACGCAAAACCACAACAGTGATATACAAGTTGCCTTTTAACCTTCTACAAGGACTGCCTTTGTCAAATCGGATTCAACTAAAGTAGGAGAGACAGACACCCGCAAAGCCACTTTTATGCAATACAAGTTGCATGTCAAACAGTGGAACCGGCCTCATGTGTGAGGACATGTAAGGTTGAACCGTCGTAACGCGGTTGATGTAGTCATACTCTTCACGATCCAATCCGATCTAGTGCCGAACGGACGACACCTCTGAGGTTAGCACACGTACAGCTCAATGGAGTACTCTCCTTCTTGATCCATAAAGCGAGGGAGAGGAGGTAGATGAGATCGTAACCAGCACGGCGGTATGGTGCTGGTGGCAGCAGCGGAATTCCGGCAGGGCTTCGCCAAGCGCATACCGGAGGGACGTGGGAGGAATTGGGAGTGGGAACGGGCCAGGGTGAAGGGGTGGCCGCCCCCATGCGCCTCCCTCATCGCTAGGGGGCAGGGGAGGGCGTCCAAAACCCATCTAGGGCTGGCCACAAGGTTGAAATCCCATTAAACTTGGAGATAACATCTTATCTCTAGATTCAACACTTTAAATTTAGAGATAAGACTTTATCTCTAGATTTAAATAACATGTCTGGGGAATGGGGTGGCCAGCCTATGTGGGATGTAGCCCCACCCTGCGGTCCATGTGGTCTCTTCCTAGGTCGTTGGGCCCCACAGTGGAACCCCCGAAACCTTCTAGAACCTTCCCGGTACAATACTGAAAAAACCAAACTTTTTCCGGAACCCAAAATATGACTTCCCATATATAAATCTTTACCTCCGGACCATTCCGAAGCTCCTCATGATTTTACGGATCCCATCCAGTTCTTCGAACAACCTTCAGACTTTCTGCTGTTAATATTTCAATACTACCCTAGCGCTACCAAACGTTAAGCGTGCAACCCTACGGGTTCAAAACATGCAGACATGACCGAGACTCCTCTCTGGTCAATAACCAATAGCGGGACTTGAATGCCCATATTGATTCCTACATATTCAACAAAGATCTTTATCGGTTGAACCACGATGTCAAGGATTCATTCAATCACATATTCCATTTTGTCCGGTGATATGTTACTTGCCCGAGATTCGATCGTCGGTATCTCCATACCAAGTTCAATCTCGTTTCTGGCAAGTCTCTTTGCTTGTTCCGTAATACAAGGTCCTATGACTAACTCATTAGCCACATTGCTTGCAAGCTCTTTGCGATGTTGTCTTACCGGGAGGGCCCAGAGATATCTCTCCATCACACTGAGCGACAAATCCCAGTCTCGATCCATGCAACCCAACAAAACACCTTCAGAGATACCTACAGAGCACCTTTATGATCACCTAGTTATGAAGTGACGTTTGATAGAACACAGAGTATTCCTCCGATATCCGGGAATGGCATGATCTCATGGTCGAAGGAACAGATACTTGACATGGAGAAAGCTACGTCAAAAAACTTAAACGATCTGATGCTAAGCTTACGGTTGGGTCTAATCCATCACATCATTCTCCTAATGATGTGACCCCATTATCAAATGACAACTCATGTCTATGGTTAGGAAACCTTAACCATCTTTGATCAACGAGCTAGTCTAATAGAGGCTTACTAGGGACATGTTGTAGTTTATGTATTCACACATGTATTTAAGTTTCCGGTCAATACAATTCTAGCATGAATAATAAACATTTATCATGAACGGGAAATATGATAATAACCATTTTATTATTTCCTCTAGGGCATATTTCCAGCAGGTGTTACGGACACACTGTTACCTTTAACTCTTGCCCCTGTTTAACTGTTAATGCGGGACTAAAGGGACAGGCGGTACCACCCCGGTAGAGGTGGAACTGAGTTCCCGATAGTTTCCTGTGAAGTCAGGTTGACCTTGAGGGTACCCACGAGATAATTACGCGGCACGACCAGGCAGGAAGAGACCGCCCTAGAGAGGGATGGGCCTGGCCCTTGCCGCAAGTTCGTGAGACGGGGCGATAGGATCACTGATCGTCTCTGCGCGCTCCCAAGACACTAACGGGTTGGATATCTGATCTGAGTAGGCCTCTGGCCTTTTTTCACTAACCACCGCGCAAGAATAAGCATGGGCACTCAGCATCGTACGATTCTTCCGAAAGCTCTACAAATGTCACAGTTAAGCGGCACGCGCCCGGGTGGTCCGTATAAGCACATGCTTTGTATAAAGAGGTAGCCAGGACTGATCCCGGCCGTCCTTGCAACATGCAGGATTGCAAAGGACGATTGGCCCATGACTCGTGTTGAGCCTAGGTAGGACTACGGCGTGTCGATCAGCCGAGGCCGGGCATGACCCAGAAAAGTGTGTTCGGTCGGAGTTAATTGAGCATGTTGGGTAAGTTGGTGCACCCCTGCAGGGAAGTTTATCTATTCAAATAGCCGTGTCCACTGTAACGGACGCTTGGAGTTGTATCCCGATCTATTACAACTAGAACTGGATACTGGAGACACTAATTGGATATGATGGCTCCGTGGTCGCTTTCTCGCAGGGAGTCGAGGAAGGATCTCTGGGCATTGCTACTACATACTTATTACTTATGTTATACTAATCTGCACTCTTCTAATGCTGCAAGACGCTAGTCTTCGATAGGCTAGACCTTCCCTTCTATTCTGGCATACTTAGTATAGATCTGATGTAAGTATTGCGAGTACTTTGGATGATTACTCATGGCTGCTTTGCCATCTTTTTTCCCTCTACCCGATTGCTGCGATCAGATGAGGGAGCCTAGGAGCTAGCTGATCCTGCCGACGACTACTACTACCCCGACGGAGCCTACTACTACATGGAGATCGCTGACGACCAGGAGTAGTTAGGAGGCCCCAGTCAGGAGGCCTTCGCCTTTTTGATTAGATGTCGTTGTTTTTGCTAGCCTTCTTAAGGGAGACATGTTTATCTTATGTGTGTACTCAGATATTGTTGCTTCCACTGACTTATGTATTCGAGCCCTCATGGCCCTGGCTTGTAATATAAAGATTTATGTTTGAATTTGAGTCTAGAGTTGTGTTGTGATATCTTCCCGTGAGTTTCTGATCTTGATCGTGCGCATTTGACTGTATGATTAGTGCACGATTAAGTTTGGGCATCATAAGTTGGTATAAGAGCCGGCTGCCTGTAGGAAGCCTGATAACCCACAAGTATAGGGGATCACAACAGTTTTTGAGGGTAGAGTATTCAACCCAAATTTATTGATTCGACACAAGGGGAGCCAAAGAATATTCGTGAGTATTAGCAGTTGAGTTGTCAATTCAACCACACCTGAAAGACTTAATATTTGTAGCAAAGTTTTTAGTAGCAAAGTAGTATGGAAGTAACGGTAACAGTGGTAACGGTAATAGTGGTAACAGTAACAATAGAAAGTTTGTAATGATTGTAACAGCAACACGACAAAAGTAACTTAGCAAAGATCAATACATGAAAAGCTCGTAGGCATTGGATCAGCGATGGATAATTGTGTTGGATAATATTCATCATGTAGCAGTCATAACCTAGGGCGACACAGAACTAGCTCCAATTCATCAATGTAATGTAGGCATGTATTCCGTATATAGTCATACATGCTTATGGAAAAGAACTTGCATGACATCTTTTGTCCTACCCTCCCGTGGCAGCGGGGTCCATAAGGAAACTAAGGGATATTAAGGCCTCCTTTTAATAGAGAACTGGACCAAAGAATTAGCACTTAGTGAATACATGAACTCCTCAAACTACGGCAATCACCGAAAAGAATCCCAATTATTGTCACCTTGGGGTATGTGTATCATAACACGTAATAGGTGTCTACAACTTGCAGGATAGGATCAAGAACACACATATATTCATGAAAACATAATAGGTTCAGATCTGAAATCATGGCACTCGGGCCCTAGTGACAAGCATTAAGCATAGCAAAGTCGTAGCAACATCAATTTCAGAACCTTCCTCCATTAACGTAAAAGAGAAGCCACTAGTGAAATCTACGGCCCCCGGGTCTATTCTTTATCATATTTGCTTTGAGATCTATTTTTATTTGCTTTTGTTTTCAGATCTATTATTCCAAAAACCCAAAAATACCTTGCTGCACTTTTATTACTTATTTTATTTCGCATTTTATCGAGATCTATTTATCCAATCTACATAAATTTTATCCCGTCAACTTGACAATTTCTGGCGCCGTTACCCGTAGAGGGATTGACAACCCCTCATAAGCGTCGGGTTGCAAGTATTTGTTCTTTGTGTGTAGGTACCGTTTACATAGTGTTGCTTGGTTCTCCTACTGGATTGATACCTTGGTTTCATAACTGAGGGAAATACCTACCATAGCTGTATTGCATCATCCCTTCCTCTTTGGGGAAATACCGACGTAGTTCAAGCGACATCAAAAGGAATTTCTGGCGCTGTTGTCGGGGAGACATCATCAACATCTATCAAGTTCCTAATCACAAATCTCATCTCCTTGCAATTTACATTATTTGCCATTTGCCTCTCGTTTTCATCTCCCCCGGTTCACAAAAAAATTGCCGTTTTATTCGCCCTCTTTTCCGTTTGCTTTTTCTCGTCAGATCTATCCTTCTGCGTGTGATTTTGCTTGTCACTTGGTCATTATGGCTAGTTCTTCCTCTATTGTGTCTACCCCCAAGAATGAGGTTCTTAATTTTAAACAAAGGGGAGGGGAGAATCTAAAAGATGCTTGGTATAGGATTTGCAATGCTCATAATAGATCTGTTCGTAAGCAATGTACCGTTGTTCTTCTTCACAGTTTTTATGTGGGCATCACCACTTGGTATAGATTCGTCCTTCATATGATTACCGGTGGAAATTTCTTGATGTGTTCATATTTGGATGCTTTTAATGCCATGGGAGATCTAGTAGGTGCACCACCTATCATTATTAATGAAACAATCTTAACTCTTGGGCATGTTATGCAAATATTAGATGCTATTGAAAAAAAGATGGTCACCTTAGAGCAAATTAAAAACTTGGATACAAAGATGCAGAATCTTGCTAATAAATTTGGGTCAAAAGCGGGCGATGTTTTCAAGCTACTAAGGGAAAAGGAAACCATAATTAACGAAAGAATTGAAGAGAGTCCTTCCCGGATTGATAAGTTGGAAGAAATTTTTAGTAATTTAAGCTCGGCTTTTGCTTCCGCTAAAACTATTGGAAAAATTCCCGTAAAAATTGGCAAGATCACTCAAGTCACTAAGAACAAGGGTGCAACTTCTAATAATAACAAAGAAGATCTTAAGATGATTAGTATTCACCCCGATTTTGTTGAAGTGATAAAAGACCCTAATTGCAAGAATGAATTTTTCAATCTTGTACCTAGGAGTATTGCAATTGAAATTTTATATGCTAAATCTTTGAACAATATTGGTTGTGTGATTGAGGAATAGGAAACTAAAGATGACAACACTTGAATCTATACTTTATGCCTAACTAGGGGCGTAAAACGATAGCGCTTGTTGGGAGGCAACCCAATGAATAAAATTTGTTTTTGCCTTTTTTTCTCTTTCTGTTCTTGAGTGTTTGCACAATTATGCCTCTGTTATGATTGTGTTTTTATGTTTTAATTAGTGTTTGTGCCAAGTAAAGCCTTTGGGATCGCATTGGGTGATAATTGATTTGATCTTGTTGGAAAACAGAAACTTTTGCGTCCAGTAGCAGAATTTTGAAAATTTACAGCAGCGATGAAAAACTCTGAATTTTTTACAAAAGATTCATTTGCAAATTTCCTACATTGTTCTAATTTTTCAGATTCTTTGGAGTTACATAAGTATGGGTAAACTTCGTGTCTTTACAGCCTATTCTGTTTTTGACAGATTCTGTTTTCGTTGCATTGTGTGCTTAGTTTGATGAATCTATGGATTGTATCGGGGGGTATAAGCCATGGTAAAGTTAGAATACAGTAGTTATAATGCAATAATAAAATATGAATGGGTTTTCAACAGTACTTAAACTGAAGATTGGTTTTCTAATACTAACAGATCTCACGAAGGTTTTGTTAAGTTTTTTGTGATTGAACTTTTCAAGTTTTGGGTGAGATCTCGATGGATGAAGGAATAAGGAGTAAGAAGAGCCTAAGCTTGGGAATGCCCCATGGCACCCCAAGATAATGTTCAAGGAGAAACAAGCAACTAAGCTTGGGGATGCCCCGAGTGGCATCCCCTCTTTCTTCTAACAACCATCGGTATTTTACTTGGAGCTATATTTTTATTCGTCACATATCATGAGTTTTGCTTGGAGCGTCTTGTATTATATGAGTATTTGCTTGTTTTGCTTTTTAGTTTGTCACAAGTATCCTTGCTCGACACACCTATTTGAGAGAGCCAAAATTATGCTATGATTTGTTAGAATTGCTCTTTATGCTTCACTTAAATTTTTTGAGCTATGGAATTGCTCTAGTGCTTCACTTATATTATTTTGAGAGATGAAAATTTTATGCTCATATTCTTCACTTAAATTTATTTTGAGCTTGTCAAAAGCAATGACAAAATATGAAATTGGTCCCAAAGTGATAGATATTCAAGAGGGATATAATAAAAACTTTCATGAAGATCATTGGACAAAATAAATTTGATTCTTTGTAATAGTTTTGGGACATGATGATAGTGATATGTGAGTCATGTTGGTGAGTAATTTTGCTTTAGTAAGAATATTGGTGTTAAGGTTTGTGATTACCTATGCAAGCACGAAAGTCAATAGTTATGCAATGAAATTACATCCTACTTGTGGTGCATTATTCGGTATTAGTTATGCTTAATGCTCGCTTATGTGATTTTTTGTTTCTTGGTTGGTTGCTTCTCAATCTTTTTGCTAGCCTCCACTTGTACTAAGTAGAAATACTACTTTTGCATCCAAACTCTTTAAACCCAGTTTTGCCACATGAGTCCACCATACCTACCTATATGCGGTATTCCCGTGCCGTTTTAAGCAAATTTGTATGTGCCATCTCTAATTTTCAAAATGAATTTCATTTTTGTGTGCTCGCACCGCTCATGAAGCGGCAGGGGTGGCCAATATTTTCCATGCTAGATGTGTTATTCTCAAGATGAGTGTTTATTCACTTGTCATTGCATGATAGTACGGCAGTAATAGGGATGCCCAGGCCCGAAAAAAAATGAATTTACTTTATGTTGTCAAATAATAAATTCCTTGGAAAGTGTTGGTATGGAAGGCACCCGTGGATACGGCTAGCCATGGATTGTGAAAGAATGGTGGAAAAGGAATAAACTTTATTTTTTGTTTGGGAACCGCCTATGATATATCTAGCATGGAAACCGTTGAGAATTACTCAGTCATTTTCGTTGACGAGAAAAGTATACCTCTCAAAAAAACATTTCTCTCAATTTAAGCTTTGAGCCTTGGCACCTCTACAAATCCCTACTTCCCTTTGCGAAGGGCCTATCTATTTAATTTATGCAATTTTTATTTTCATTTGAGTCTCCATCTTCTCTTATAAAGCACCAACTAAGGGGCACTATGATCGTATTTGAGCATTGGATGTAGCTAATATGCGAGTGTATTTCATGAATGGATCAATGGTTGAGCATGATGGTCTAGGGATAACTTTCTTTGGTGTTGATATTTTGAAAGACATGGTTGCTTGTTGATATGCTTGAGTATTTAAATCTTCATGTCAAAACTAGAACATTGCTTTGGACCATATAAAAGTCCAAATGTCCATGCTACAAAAGAAAAGAATATGTGATGAACATGTTAGCCAGCATTCCACATCAAAAATTCTGTTTTTATCATTTACCTACTTGAGGACGAGCAGGAATTAAGCTTGGGGATGCTGATACGTCTCCAACGTATCTATAATTTTTTATTGTTCCATGCTGTTATATTATCATTCTTGGTTGTTTTACAATCATTTTCTAGCAACTTTATATCATTTTTTGGGGCTAACCTATTGACATAGTGCCTAGTGCCAGTTGCTGTTTTTTGCTTGTTTTTTACTTCGCAAAATATCAGTACCAAACGTAGTCCAAACGCAGCAAAACTTTTTGGAGATTTTTTTTGGACCAGAAGACACAACATGGGCCAAAGAAGTACCAGAGGGGAGGCTCGAGGGGAGCACAACCCACCAGGGCGCGCTAGGAGGCCCAGGCGCTCCCAGGTGGGGTGTGCCCACCTCGGTGGCCTCCCGCACTGCCTCTTCGCCCTATAAATACCCCAATATTCCAGAAACGCTAGGGGAGTCGACGAAACACAATTCCAGCCGCCGCAAGTTCTAGAACCTCGAGATCCAATCTAGACACCATCACGGAGGGGTTCATCATCCTCATTGGTGCCTCTCCGATGATGCGTGAGTAGTTCATCATAGACCTACGGGTCCGTAGGTAGTAGCTAGATGGCTTCTTCTCTCTTTTTGATTCTCAATACAATGGTCTCTTGGAGATCTATTTGATGTAACTCTTTTTTTTGCTGTGTGTTTGTTGGGATCCGATGAACTTTGAGTTTATGATAAGATCTATATCCATGAATATTATTTGAGTTTTCTTTGATCTCTTGTATGCATGATTACTTATAGCCTCGTATTTCTTCTTCGAAACTTTGGTTTAGTTAGGCCAACTAGATCGATTTTTCCTGCCATGGGAAGAGGTGCTTTGTGATGGGTTCGATCATGCGGTGTTCTTCCCAGTGACAGAAGGGGCAGCAAGACAGGCATGTATCGTTGCTATTAAGGATAATAAGATGGGGGCTATTCCTACATGAATAGATCTCGTCTACAACATGTCATCATTCTTATTGCATTACTCCGTTTCTCCATGAACTTAATACACTAGATGCATGCTGGATAGCGGTCGATGTGTGGAGTAATAGTAGTAGATGCAGGCAGGAGTCGGTCTACTAATCTTGGATGTGATGCCTATATAATGATCATTGCCTTGGATATCATAAAAATTATTCGATCTTCTATCAATTTCCCAACAGTAATTTGTTTACCCACTGTATGCTATTTTCTCGAGAGAAGCCACTAGTGAAATCTACGGCCCCCGGGTCTATTCTTTATCGTATTTGCTTTGAGATCTATTTTTATTTGCTTTTGTTTTTAAATCTATTATTCCAAAAACCCAAAAATACCTTGCTGCACTTTTTTATTACTTATTTTATTTCGCATTTTATCGAGATCTATTTATCCAATCTACACAAATTTTATCCCATCAACTTGATTTTTCTGGCACCGTTACCCGTACAGGGATTGACAACCCCTCATAAGCGTCGGGTTGCAAGTATTTGTTCTTTGTGTGCAGGTACCATTTACATAGTGTTGCTTGGTTCTCCTACTGGATTGATACCTTGGTTTCATAACTGAGGGAAATACCTACCGTAGCTGTCCTACATCATCCCTTCCTCTTTGGGGAAATACCGACGTAGTTCAAGCGACATCAAAAGGAATTTCTGGCGCCGTTGCCGGGGAGACATCATCAACATCTATCAGGTTCCTAATCAAAAATCTCATCTCCTTGCAATTTAAATTATTTGCCATTTGCCTCTCATTTTCATCTCCCCCACTTCACAAAAAATATGCCATTTTATTCGCCTTCTTTTCCGTTCGCTTTTTCTCGTCAGATCTATCCTTTTGCGTGTGATTTTGCTTGTCACTTGGTCGTTATGGATAGTTCTTCCTCTATTGCATGTACCCCCGAGAACGAGGTTCTTAATTTTAAACAAAGGGAAGGGGAGAATCTAAAATATTCTTGGTATAGGATTTGCAATGCTCATAATAGATCTGTTCGTAAGCAATCTACCATTGTTCTTCTTCCCAATTTTTATGTGGGCATCACCACTTGGTATAGATTCATCCTTGATACGATTACCGGTGGAAATTTCTTGATGTGTCCATCTTTGGATGCTTTTAATGCCATGGGAGATCTAGTAGGTGCACCACCTATCATTATTAATGAAACAATCTTAACTCTTAAGCATGTTATGCAAAGATTAGATGCTATTGAAAAATAGATGGTCACCTTAGAGCAAATTGAAAACTTGGATACAAAGATGAAGAATCTTGCTAATAAATTTGGGTCAAAAGCGGGCGATGTTTTCAAGCTACTAAGGGAAAAGGAAACCGTAATTAACGAAAGAATTGAAGAGAGTCCTTCCCAGATTGATAAGTTGGAAGAAATTTTTAGTAATTTAAGCTCGGCTCAGACGTCACTCGAGACATGAGCTGGTTGTCGATGAATCAAACCTTGATTGATTGTCGATCTATGTCTATTCTACTTACTTATCTTTTGAACAGAGCATCTGCTTCTGATCCCCCGATTTGGAAATCATAATTCCTTTGTATTTAAGCTTCAAAATTATCCAGATATTTCTATAATCCGATGCCTTTGCATTATTTCTTCTTCTGGTTGAACGTCGATACTCACACCAGATTCTTTATGGTCCGCCAGATCCTTTGGTGGATTATTATCCGATCGTTCCTACATATTCTCAAAACCATGAGTTCTTCCCCTGATACATAATGCCTTTGGTAAATTGTATCCCCTGCTTTTTTCAACCATGCTCTGCTTCCGAGCTTGAGTTATTTACTCATGAAGTTTGTGGTATATGTTCCTAAGATGCCCCGATGGGTTGAACCTATGCCTTCCATAATCTGTGTGAACCCGAAGATTATGCGGGTTATATCTATTGGCGTTTCGTTGGATAAATTTTCAACTCTGCAACTTCTTCGAAGACGAGAAGTGAATGAAAGGTCAGGCATTGAAGAAGTGGGAGTCGACCTTGAACCTTTGTGTTCATGCCCATGGACCCTATGTGGAACTTATCATGGAAGCTTCTTGCAAAATATTTAATCATTTGAATAATTCTTCTGGTGTCATTAAATTGGATCCCTTGCAGTTATGGTTCCGACCATGCTAACCTTATTCAATATATCTGAAAGGAATCCATTCAAGTGCGTCGTCTATTTTTGACAAGGTTAAAGTATCTGCTATCGCAAGTCAACGATCCAGTTCAGTTTCTATTCTATTCTATCTTCGAGTATCACCCTCTGGTATTTCGAGGATATCGTGCCATTGCACTACCTCTTGTGAATTCTTATTGGAATAATACTCCTAACCATTTTAGTCACTCCGCAGGTTTGAGTTGTTCGTCACTCGAGAGGCCCGACAAGTGACTCGGATCCACACTGGGGCTTGTTACTCCTAGTAATTTGATGCTCGGAAGTTTAATACCCAATCTTGTCATTCCTAGTCTGCCGGCTACATCCTTATCATGCTATCCTTAACCATGCTACCTCGTCCTCCTTTGGTGCACACATTCTTCAGACCGTGAGCAAGGCTTACGTCGAATTTTCAACATCATTTTGTTGTCTTGAAAACCAACCCTGATTCCAAGCTTTCATCTTATCTGTTATTCCCATAACTTTTGCTTCATCATTCCTTTTGCTTGATGACGTCGTTGATCGATTACATCTTCATGGAACCTCTCAACAAAATTTGTCATGATCATCATCAATATATTGACTTCTTCCAAGATATGAATCGAATTCATGATGAGAAATATCATTCTTTCCCTCAATGATTTGTGTTACCATCGACAACATTCTTGCCTTCCCTCCAACACAAACTTGTTCATGTTTTGTGTTGTACCTTGAGTTCCTTGCTATCCAGCTTATGTTATGTTCTACCTTGGAGTATTACCATCTTTGATGTCAAGAATGTTGTGAGAACTGCTCCAACTCTTTAGAATTCTTGATATAGTGATACTTCTCGCCATCAACATTCTTTTATTGGTACCCGTGTTGTTTCTAACCGGAATACCGACAAATGAACTATGATGTGTGAATTCAAAACTTCTAGCAACCCTATTGCTTTGAAGTTAAATGTCGATAGTTCCATGCTAAGTCTGTTGGATATTGAATCACCATTCTAACATTGATCATGCTATTTAGTCCGTATTTCTAGGTGCACTTTTGATAAATGTTTAATTGTGGATGTTCTCCTTGAACATACTTCATCATATACTTTGGTATGTCTAATGCCATCTCCTTCATATAATTTTGGAAATCCATCCCTATTGAAATCTCGATGGATTATTGTTGAGCCCATCGACCACATCCTTATCTTCTCCATGGTTCATGATAAAACTTTTGAAAGCATTATCTTTGAGCCTAGCTCATGAAGTATATGTTTGATGCATGGAGTATCTTCTATAAGTTCACGTGCATTTGATGCAAGATGCCGCCGTGAATATGAGAAAGTTTTGTTTCGCTTCCTCTGGGATCATCCCAAATCATTCATGCATGTGCGAAGTATCTATGGTTTGATAGATTTGCTACCTTCACTCCATATGTACTTCCTATCACACCAAGCCACTGATTGATTTGATCAAGGAAAATAAGTTTCTTCGTAAGAGCTAATCCAGACTTACACCAAGACTTTGATATCCTCGATGATGGTTCCCAACCATAACTCGGTTGCATTTCGTCGTAAGACTTCCATTTGGTCATAATTGTCTTGGCAGTGTACTCGTGTGTGTATTGCAATCCAACTCATGTTTCGGAACTTGCTTCCATAGTTCATTTCCCGAGAATCTTGCAACGTCATCTCATCAATTTGTGTCCCACCCTTTTCTTCTCAGGCATATTGAGTCTAAAGTAACCTGACACCAACCAGATCTGAATCTCTGGCAGATTTGACGGTTGGAACATTTTCCAAGAATTATAAAATTGATCTCTTTGTAACCTGGTAATGTGATGTTATGGTTAGCACACCTGGCCGGAGGACTTAGTGTTATAGTATCTTGTTCAGCAAGATTAGCCATTCTTCCATGAGAAAATTGTATGACTTATTTTATAAGTTGTTCCTGATGGATCCTTTGTGTATCCAAAGTCTGACCTTTACCTTATGACCATGTCAATGCTATCCCAAAGCATGTCTGTGGTACTCCGGTCATCAACAAGAACATTGGAAGTGCAATGCTAAATTTTTCTTGATCAATTATCCAAACACCGATGTGTGGGTAAACCTCATAAATTCCTTGCCCCTTTGTCTAAATGGTTACATAATTGGAGCCCTGTCATGTATATCATGCTCTGCCTTTCCTTGGGAAAGATATACTCTTGATACTCGGGTATAAACACATTTTCCTTTCCATTGGTCTGATTAATATACTAATCACATTTTCCTTTCCATTGTTTTGTTTAACCTTTCTTGTAATATAACTTATCTGAGAAGTGATAATTCCTTGCTTATGTAAACACCTCGGCGTACAACTCTGTCAGTAAGACCCTGTTACTATTGTTGATGACATTTCGGTAACCACCGATGGATGAGAACTTTGCCTATTGGTCTGCCTCATTTCAACGAGTAGGAAAATGGTTCTCTTCGTCCCCCGCCCTTGGTACCGTTGTTGTTGCCGACATAGCTGACAAGCTATCCTATGACATGCCATGCTATTGTGACCGTGCAAGATGTCATCGCTCTTCCTACTCTTAATCCACAATAATCACAGTTCAACTGGGTCAAAACCTGACTCTCCTGTACATCCTTGTTTCCAAAGTTATTCCTCGCACTTGGCTTCGTATGTAATTCATGAGGATCTTCCTAGAGATGATCTATTCTGGTATCAGATGAAATATTATTCCCTGTTGCTCTGAACCCTTTTCACACTTTGGTTTCGGCATCGAACGATTGCCTACTCGCTAGAAAATTCTTATTGTACCTTCTTACCTTGCTCTCGGTGCGTTTCATTTGTTCAACTCCAGAGATACCTTGCGCCTTATTCCATGAGCTAATTACTGAATATCAGTCCTTGCAGTCATTCGTCCTTATAGTTTTCCCCTTCTGCCCTATTTGTAAGTACGATGGAGTTCCCGAAGAAAAGATGATGACCTGAAGCAGAGAAATGAAGACATCAATGAGAGGGATCAACTTCTTCAAGAAGAGCAACTGATGTCTACTATGCAACCTTCTTCTTGTAGACTCGTGTTGGGCCTCCAAGCGCAGAGTTTTGTAGGACAGTAGCAAATTTCCCTCAAGTGGATGACCTAAGGTTTATCAATCCGTGGGAGGCGTAGGATGAAGATGGTCTCTGTCAAACAACCCTGCAACCAAATAACAAAGAGTCTCTTGTGTCCCCAACACACCCAATACAATGGTAAATTGTATAGGTGCACTAGTTCGGCGAAGAGATGGTGATACAAGTGTAATATGGATGGTAGATATAGGTTTTTGTAATCTGAAAATATAAAAACAGCAAGGTAACTAGTAACAAAAGTGAGCAAAATGGTATTGCAATGCTTGAAAATAAGGCCTAGGGTTCATACTTTCACTAGCGCAAGTTCTCTCAACAATGATAACATAATTGGATCATATAACAATCCCTCAACGTGCAACAAAGAATCACTCCAAAGTTTCTATCGGAGAACGTAGGACGAAAACGTGCATCAACCCCTATGCATAGATTGCCCCAATGTCACCTCGGGAATCTGCGAGTTGAGTGCCAAAACATACATCAAGTGAATCAATAGAACATCCCATTGTCACCACAGATATCCCATCGCAAGACAAACATCAAGTGTTCTCAAATCCAATACTCAATCCAACATAACGAAACCTCAAAGAGCAAGACTCAATTCATCACAAGAAGGTAGAGGGGAAGAAACACCATATGATTCAACTATAGTAACAAAGCTCGCGGTACATCAAGATCGTGCCAAATCAAGAACACGAGAGAGAGAGAGAGAGAGAGAGAGATCAAACACATAGCTACTGGTACATACCCTCAACCCCGAGGGTGAACTATTCCCTCCTCGTCATGGAGAGCGCCGAGATGATGAAGATGGCTACCTGTTGGTGTACTAAGTATTGGGCCATTAGTACCCCGTACTTGTGCACGGGCAGTTGTAGCCGTACTCGCGGCAAGGCTTGTCGGGGAATAGTTTGAGGTTGACTCAGGCTACCAGAGAAATTCTCAAGTCAAAGATCTGAGGATCAGCAGATAAGGAGAGCTAGAATCCGAAAGCTAGCTTCCCCGGCAAGATCTTGCCGGGGTGGCCTGCGAAGCCCGGCAAAGTTCGGCGCCCGGCAAGGTTCGGCGCCCGGCAAGATTCGGCGCCCGGCAAGGTTCGGCGCCCGGCAAGATTCTGTCGTTGTGCCACCGCTCTAGCACAGCAACAAGCCCGACATTCTGGGTCCTTCTTTGGATGCGTGGCGACGCGCCAGTGGAGGAGAGCTTAAGCAGTGCTGATGGGATGGCCCCTTTTTCCATCCCCAAGAAAGTGAGGACACCTAAACTGACACCTCACGGTGCATTAAATGCGTTCGTCCTAATCCGTCAGGGGTTAGGTATGATGACCCTGTAGCTACTTTACACCTCAATGTATGTACATTTTGCCACTGTGGTGACCCCTTTGAGCGTATAAAAGGAGGCCCAAGGCGACTGCTACAGGGGGGGAGGATCTTCTGGCCCATTCTGCATGCGTAGCTGCTCTTTGAACATACTGTTCATCGCAAGCGCTTCTGGAGCCTGGACTCAAGAACACTCATAATAAAACAAGGCAGGAGTAGGGTTTTACGCTGATTAGCAGCCCGAACCTGGGTAAAATCGCCCCGCGTCGATCGTTGGTTCTGCTCTTTGCGCATACCTCTCCCCCTGCCGAATCGTAAAGGGATTCCTTGAGGGTCCCATAGGTGTCGCATGCCGACACTACCGGTGATGGTTTCCCCCTCCGGCAGGGTGCCGGAACGGGCTCCCGATTGGTTTTTCATGGCTACAGAGGATTGCGACGGCGGAACTCCCGATCTAGTTTTCTTTTCGGGGGTTTCTGTATTTATAGGAATTTTTGGCGTCTGTTTCACGTCAGGGGGGTCCACGAGTCAACGACAAGACCGGAGCACCCTCCCTGGGGGGTAGGGCGCCCCCTCCACCCTTGTGGTTGGCTCGGGACTCTTCTGGCCCAACTCTTTTGCTTCGGGGGCTTCTTCTGGTCCATAAAAAATCACCGTAAATTTTCAGCTCGTTTGGACTCCGTTTGATATTCCTTTTCTGTAAAACTCAAAAACAAGGAAAAAACAGAAACTGGCACTGGGCTCTAGGTTAATAGGTTAGTCTAAAAAATCATATTAAATAGCATATAAATGCATATAAAACATCCAAGATGGATAATATAATAGCATAGAACAATAAAAAATTATAGATACGTTGGAGACGTATCAGCAACCAAGAACGAGAAGATTCGTTAGAATTTTGAACCAAAACTTTCCCCCTTACTCCACCTCTTAAATCTCGGGACGAGATTTCTTGTAGTGGAGGAGATTTGTAACACCCCGATAATCATGCTACAGTAATCTCCCCCTAATGGTGCCATGCCATCACCTTTTTGCTAATCCAATTGTCACTTGATCAAAATTCAAGTCAAACTCAAATTTAAAATAAAGTAAATATAATATTTATTCAAACAACAAAATAAAAATGTTTGTTGTGTTGCAAATATTCACTAACTAATATTCATGAAGAAACCAACATAATTTGAATTCCCCAAATGCCCCTAGAAATATTTAAAGTGGCCCAACAACATTAAATTTGGCCGTTTTGAAATAAACAAATACTTATGCTTTTCAAAAATATGTGAAACTTTGTGGACAACTCCAAAATATTGCATAGTAATTATGAGACAATTTTCATGTTAAACAAAATTCAATTTTTGTGAAAGAAAAATGCAAAACAGTAATGAAAATAAAAAACAGAAACTAAAAAGAAAATAAAAGAAAAAACACCTGCTGTGCGGCTAGGCCCTAGTGGCCACATCGCATGGCCCACCCCGCGGGGAGGTCTTCTGCCTCCCCTGTTCATCTAGGGCATGGTGGATGACTGCCCGTCGTCCATGGCGCGGCGACCACACGCGTCGGCCATCCATTGTCTCCTCGCGGTGCATAAGGCCTCGCCCCCGCTGACTCTCTCTCCCGACGCAACACTAACTCCCCCCTCACTCGCTGAAGGGAGTGAAGGGTCTTGTCCGTAACATGACTCCAGCCGACACCGCAGATGGCCTCACGATGGGCGCCAACTATCGTGGTGTGTGCACGGCATATGCCATGGGTAGGCTTATCGAACGTGGTTGGGGCCAGAGGATGCCGGTGGGTTCTGGAGGCGAGATTGGGGACAAACGGTGAGGGACACATGATGTACCCAGGTTCGAGGCTCTCCAAGGGAGGTAACACCCGTAGTCCTGTTGAATCTACTACCAAGATCACAAAAGAACTACAATGGTGCTCCTAGAGCTGTTTTGGGTGGGGGAAGAAGAAGGAGCAAGCTCTCTACCCCTTCCCACATGTGTGTGAGTGTGTGTGATGAATGAACCGAAGAGGAAGAAGATCCCCTGCAAGTGGGGGTCCTGAGAGGTCTTATAGCTCGGCCTCCCAGTGTACAATGGTAAATCTAAGTGGGAGCGGGGCCCTGGTGTCATCGTCTCAGTCTTCTCAATGGGCCCGCTGGCCATGGGACCCGCCGACAGGGAATCACTGTGGCACGTCGCCCACCGTGTCACGAGGTAGTTGGCACAGTGCCAGGCCGCGCTGATGTCGATCGCCCTGGTCAGCGGAGGCGCGCACACTATAGCCACGCCTACCCCGGTTAGCGGTGAGGGGTGCACCGTTGCCACGCTCTCTCCGTCATGGGGAGCGGTCTAACTGTATGGCTAGATGGGACGGGCGCTAACCCGCCGCTTGTCAGCCTGCGGCCAGCCGACCCAGGTTTTGTCGTCACACCCAGCCAGCCCAAAGTCGGACGGCCGGCTAGAGGACGGGCCGAATTGAGGGGCACTTGCCACCCTGATGTTTTGAAAATTTCTATGTGTTGATGCGCCTACCCGAGGGTCATCCCCCGACATATAGTTTTTCTAAAGAAAGCAAAAAGGAAGACAAAAAATGAAAAGCGAGAAAATATTTACACCGAAGAACTCCCAACAAATAAAAAAGAAGAAACAAGAAATCTTTGTGGGGTTTTCTTTTAGTGCAACAAACTAGCAACTACGAAAAGAAAATCAAAATAAGTGGGAAATGTTTTTTGGATTTTTTTAAGTTTTTTCAAACACACGAAAGAAACAAATAAAGCGAAACATGGATATGCAAAGAAAATGATGAACACTGGCAAGTGTAATGAATGTGAAAACATGAATGAAATATTGGTGAGAATACGTACTCCTCCAAGCTTAGAATTTTGTCCAAACTTGGTTTACTGCCACTGAAAGAATCCCTCAAGTCCAGGTGTGAACTAGGCCATCTGAGGCACCTGAGCATCCCAAGGTTGAACCCCGTTTTCTGTGGCAGCTAGAGTGTTCTCGTAGGCGATGACGTTTTCTTCCATGATAATATATCTCCCCCTGGCATCAGCATCAAACAAAGTAGGAGTAGGCAACATAATAATCTTACGGGAATCCTCACTAAATACCAAGAACGATAATAGTTAGGAGGAATAGCTTTGTCAATAAAGTCATGGAACCTCATGGACTCATAATCCAAATAAATCTCGGGCAGCAAATGATCCTTGCCTATTCTAACAACAACATTAAGAAGTCAAGCAAGGCGAGTAACATAAATACTACCATGAATAATACCCTTAGACCTGTTAATATGCAAACAATGCGCAATAATAGCTCCCAAACTATGGCTTCTGCCATCGAAAAGTGCACTACGCAAAATAGCGGGGTCAGGGGCACTGAGTGTACCACCCTCCTGCCTTGCAGTCAAACATTTTCCTATGTATAAAGCAAAGTAACGCATGGCAGAAAAATTCAAACTAGTGGCTCTAGCAAGAGAAACCCCTCTAGTCTCTCCCATAGTTACAATTTGTAGGAATCCCTCAATGTTATTGGGTCGAGGCTCACTTACGTCACCCTCAACAGGAATCATGCAAGCATTATAGAATTTAGCAAGAGGTATTTCAAATGCCTGCTCATAAAGATGAAATGACACACTAGGCACAGGTTGTCTACTCACAAATCTAAAATTTTGCTCAAAAGTATTTGTGAGGAGATGGTATTGATCACACTTATCTGCGATGAAAGTTGTAACGCCCGTGTTCTCCACAAGTTGCTCGAAGTCGTGTTGGAAACCCGATCCTACCATGAAGGTGTTGCATGGTCGTACATCGACATTACGAGGAAGATTGTACATAGGTGCTTCCCTCGAAGTTCCCTCGGAACCTCGGCTTGAGGAGCCCCTCCTGAATATCCTCTTAAACATTTCTCCTTTTCAGAAATTTTTAGGTAACGCATAAGAAGTGAACAAAACTAAATAAAATTGATAGTAACTACTCCCACAAGTGTCTAGAGGCTATATCATGCATCAAAACTACCTAGAACCAAGTAAATCAAACATGCAAGCTCATTTTCATGATCACCACCGGTAGCAAAATAAGCAAAGTATAAGCCACTAGAATAAAAACTAATTGGAGCATTGGAGGAGTGACATACCAAGGAGCAATTCCTCTGAAAAGTTTTGTAAATGGAGCCCCAAGCAAAGAGATCGAAAATTGTGCGTGTATGAGCAAGAACTCGAGCAAGATAGCTAGAACGCAATTTTTCGGAGGTGGAAGAAGGCTGTGGGCATGGCCATGCACCAAGTGAGTGGGTGCGTTTGGGCCCCATAAGCCACGTGGGCGCACCCTGCTACTGTGTGGGCAACAGGTACACCCCCTAGGGTGTGTCCAGCGCCAATTTTTTTTTTGATAAAAAATCATGTCAAATTTTTAGGACTTTCTGAGCACTTTTATTTTTTGGGTCATTTTATTGCATAGAACAACTCAGAAAACAGGCTATAGAGGATATTCTAGTTTATTTAAACTTTATTGAAGCTAAAAAGAATAGAAGATAAAATAAAGTTACAAAAAGTTGTGCTTAATGTAATTCATTGACCATATGCTCCTAAAAAAGAATCCATTAACAAGGTTGATCAAGTCTTATTAACGAACTATTTTCGAGTGACATAAAACTGAAGAACTTTTGTATAGCACTAAGTTACCTCAACTTGGATAGTCATGGTTCCAATCGTAATAGTTTGATATTTCTTTTTCGGAACCAGAAGAATAAATTCAAAGTCTCCAATAGTGATAGTCATAAATTTTTCAAGGGAATTGAGATTGTTTACTTTATTTGGCTTCCTTGGGAAATTAATTGTGTATTCATTGCCATTGACATGAAAAGTGACCTTGCTTTTCTTACAATCAATAATAGCCCATATAGTACTAAGAAAAGGTCTTCCAGGGATACCCGACATATTGTCATCCTCGGGCATATGAAGAATAACAAAGTCCGTAAAGATAGTAACATTAGCAACCACAACCGGAACATCCTCACAAACACCAACAAGAATGACAGCAGACTTGTCAGTCATTTGCAAAGGAATTTCAGTAGGAGTCAACTTATTCAAGTCAAGTCTTTTATAAAGAGAGAAGGGCATATCACTGACACTGGCTCCTAAATCACATAAAGCAGTTTTAACATAATTATTCTTAATAGAGCAGGGTATAGTAGGTATCCCTAGATCTTCTAGTTTTTCAGGTATTTTTCCTTTGAAAGAATAATTTGCAAGCATAGTAGAAATTTCATCCTCGGGAAGTTTTCTTTATTAGTAACAATATCTTTCATATATTAGCATAAGGAGTCATTTTCATAGCATCAGTCAAAGTTACTTGCAAGAATATAGGTCTACGAAATTCAAAAAAACGATTAAAAGCTCCTCATCTTTGGATTTTAAAACTTTACAAGGAAAGGGCATGGTTTTTTGAACCCATGGTTCTCTTTCTCTATCGTGCTTGCTAGCAACAAAATCTCTCTTATCATATCTTTTATTCTTAGAATGTGGGTCATCAAGCTCAACTTCAGGTTCTATTTCTATGTAACACCCCCTTGTAATAAGCTCTATGACACTCTGTTAAAATTGCCAAGTCATGATCATTTGCAGTGCCAAGTCATATGGGTTAATGATCCAATTCAAATTCACATCTGAAAAAAACAATTCAAATTCAAAAGTGAATTATAAAGTTGGTTAAACTCTGTTGGGAAAATGTTCATTAAATGGCAAATAATCCAGGAACATTGCTAAAACCAATATCAAAATATTTGGAGTTGGACAAGTGACTCAAACCAGGTGAAACAACACCCAAAATAGCAATATTAATATATTTAAAATCATTTCAAACACAAATGAACTCCAAATCTGCCCAAACCACTTTTTGGTGAGAGATAATATTGCATTGCAATATTTGGGCCAACTTCCACATTTTTCAAAAGAGCACAAGTGGCCCAATCATTTTGAAACAGAACGGGGGGAGGATAAGGAGGAGCCCCATCCAGCTCCCCTGGTCCCTCGTTCACTCTCCCCTCTCCTCCCTCGCTCGCTCCGCCCCTCGCTCCCTCCCAGATCCGGCCACCGAGCGCCGTCGTCGCCGCACTTTGCCATTTGCCGTGGCCACCGGCGACCCCGTGCTCGTCCACCGTGCCGGCCAGCTCCGCCGTCGTCTTCCTCATCTACTGGAGGCCTCAGCTGGAGCTGGGGAGCACGGAGCCACTGGATCCCCTTCGATCTCAACTGCGTTCACCGCCGTTCGTCTTCGTCTCCAGCGACGCCTCTGCAGCTCCTAAGCTGACACCAGGCCACCTTGTGCCTCCCCGGTGAGCTCCTCGTCCTTCCCTACTCCCTGCTGGTCCTGTCGCGTAGTCTAGCTACCTCTCCCACGCGCGCCCGAACGCAGCGCCGCGGAGCTCGTCGACGGCGAGTCTCCGGTGACCAAATGGTCACGGGGTCGCGCCCGTTGTGCTCAGTGCGTCGTGTAGAGCTCCGCTGGCCCAGCCGTTCGCCCGTTTGCGCGCTAGAACCCCGAACCCATCGACACCCAAACTCCGGCGTCTGCCGCGATGCTCGCCGCCGTCGCTGCACGCCGTCTCCGGCCACGCCACCGCCCGGGATCGACGCGGCGTTGCACGCACGTTCGAACGCGACCAAGAACACGCGAAACGGGGCACTACAGAGGATTTCCGACGCCTGCCGGCGTTCGGCCGCCGTGCGCGAGCTCGCCGGAGCAACTCCGGCGGCTCCGCTGAGCTGGCACCAGCGGGGCCCGCCTCTGTGACGCTGCCAGTGGGTCCCACGGGCCCAGTTGACCGCGCTGACCGGAGTCAACGCGCTGACGTGGCAGCACAGTGCCACTGACATGTGGGTCCCCCTTGTTTAATTAACCTAAATAAACATTTAATTAAATAAAACTAGTTAATTATCCTAATGACCCACTGACAGGTGGGGTCCGCCCCCTAATTAACCCTGTGGATTAAGTTAATCCACTGTTAGACTAAACAGAGACTGACATGTGGGTCCCACTGGACCCACATGTCAGGTTTGACCCTGGTCAACCGCAGATGACCTGCTGACGTCACTGTGACGCAATGCTGACATCATAATTCATTTTCTGATAAATAAATAAATTCCAGAAATTCAAATAATCTTTGAAAATTAATAACTTTTAAACCGTAGCTCAGATCGAAAAAGTTAAAACATGAAAGTTGCTCAGAACGACGAGCCGAGTTTGATCGTGCCGTCTGTTTCTCCGTCGAAACCCCCTATGTAGAAGAACTCGTAACTCCGGACCCGAATCCGGCAGATGAATAGTGCATGCACTTCGGTAAATAAATCCCAGATTAATTCTAAAAATAACTAAAATGACTTAGATGCATATTTAGGCAACCCTGCACTGCATCATAGCATCACACGCACCGTATTGCATTTGTTTGCATTATGTTTACCTGTTTCTTCCCCCTCTTCTCTCTCGGTAGACCCCGATGTTGACGTAGCTCCCGAGGCAGACGCAGCTCAGGAGTACGACTACGTCCCCGACGACAACACCGACGACCTTGCCCTTGCCCCAGAGCAAACAGGCAAGCACCCCCATTTTGAGCATGCCTATATCGCTTATTCTCTTCTCTCTTATGCTTGCATTAGAACTGCTACTGCTACTGTTTTCCTATATCTGCTGCATAGCCTGATTATTGTACCCTACTTTGTTACCTTACTGGTTATCCTAGACTGCTTAGTATAGGCTGGGTAGAGACACGACAGAGACCCCCACTTGATCCCGACTGCCCTGCTGGATATCAGAAGACCCGATCAACGGGATTGAAGATTAGACCCTGGCACCGCACATCACTTCCCCTTAGTTGCCGACACTGCTGGGTTACCGTCGAGTGCCGAGGGTGATACCTCGTCAGCACTTCTGATGTTAACCTTGTAGGTTAGTTAGTCGGTCGTGGTAAGCGAGGGTGATTCCTCCTACACCACCCCCGATAACGACATCGTCGTGCAACTCCTCAAGTGTGGACCTCGAGGGTGATTCCTCCTTCGTTCACCTTGATGATAACATCGAGTGGGATTTCCATCGAGGGTGATTCCTCAGGGTTCCCTTCGGTGCCAGACACACAGTTACCTTGGATATTATGACTTGACTATGAACCATGATACTAAAGACGGGTCGGCCCTGAGGGGTACCCGCGCGAGCTTAACGCGAAGTGATGTGGAGTCGGGTTGACCTGGATGGTGCCCGCGAGATAACTACGAGGCGTGGTCGGGCATTCTTAGCCCTTGCCGCAAGTCCTCGAGACGGGGCGACGGGGTCACATCGATCGTGAGTCTCTGCTCGTTTCCGCGCGCTCCTAAACCACTTAACGGTTTGGATATTTGATCCGAGGGGCCTCTGGCCCGATAGCACTAACCATCACGTGGGCATAGTATGGGCGTTCTGCGTCATATACATCAGCCAAAGCTCTATTGACGTCAGCGAGGAGCGGCCCGTTTTGGATTGGACTGGGAACGCAACTGCGCTTGTATTAAGGGGTTGCTAGGTCTGCTTCCAAAACGTCCTCGCAACGTGCAGGGTTCCCGGGGCGAAGGCCCAAGACCCCCGGGGGCATAGGTTAGTCCGGCGTGCTGACCTCTCTTTAGAGCCTAGGTCGGGTTGCGGCGTGTTGTTTGGCCGAGGCCGGGCATGACCCAGAAAGTGTGTCCGGCCGGAGTTAAGCGAGCATGGTGGGTAAGTTGGTGCACCCCTGCAGGGAAGAAACTTCTATTGATAGCCTGTCCTACGGTAACGGACACTCGGAGTTGTATCCCGATCGGTACAACTAGAACTTGATATGAGAACTGGATAGTACGGCTCTGGGATTGCTTTCTCGCAGGGAGTCGAGAAAGGATCTCAGGTCGAGGTTGATGATACTACTACTACTACTATACATTATGTTGATCTGCTCTCTTCTAATGCTGCAAGACTGTCGAAGATTGTTGAAGATGCTAGTCTTCGATAGGACTAGGCTTTCCCCCTCTATTCTGGCATTTCTGCAGCCCAGTCCACATATACAGCCATTCCTTTGACAATGATGCATATGTAGTGTAGATCCTTGCTTGCTGAGTACTTCGGATGAGTACTCACGTTTGCTTTATTATTTTTTTCCCCCATATCCAATTGATGCCACCAGACGACGGAGCCCCTGAGCCAGACGCCCCAGCCGACGACCAGTACTACTACCCGCCTGGCGAGTACTACTACTACGAGGAGCCGACTGACGACCAGGAGTAGGATCGGAGGGTCCAGGGCAGGAGGCCTACGCCTTTCGATCGTAGTATTTTATTTTACCCCGCCTCTGTGAAGGCCTATTTCTCTCTCTCTGTAATATATCTGTACTCAGATATCTGATGCTTCCGTTGACGCTTGTATGCCATCGAGCTATGTATTCGAGCCCTCGAGGCCCTGGCTTGTAATATAAAGCTTGTATGACTTTAATTATGTTTTAGAGTTGTGTTGTGATATCTTCAAGTGAGTCCTTAGGCTTGATCGTGCGCATTTGCGTGTATGGTTAGTGCACGATTAAGCCGGGGTCGTCACATTCTACCTCATTATCACTTTCATAATTATCATTAGGTGGAGCATCAACATGATCATCATTATCATTATCACTAGATGCATGCTCATCACTAGATTGTGTCTCAGCATAAGAAATAGTAACATTATTAGGATTCTCAGCGGGTTTTTCTATAACATGTTCACTAGAAGAATGCAAAGTTTTATTCATATTCCTTTTATTTTTCTTCTTAGGTGACATAGGTGCACTACCATTAACTCTTCAGGAATCTTGTTAAATTCTTTTGGGATGAGCCTCACGAGACAAGGGTTCCTGAGTCATTTTATCACCTCTAGTAATCACTCCAACATCATGCTTATTAAGTTTATTGTACATGTTGGTGACTCCCTGATTCGGATGAGAGCTGATGTTGTAAATGCCACGAGTCTCAAGAGAGCGTTGGATGATTATTATGTGGCCTCAGGCCAACTAGTGAGTGGGGCCAAATCGAGCATATTTTTTAGCCCCTCTACTTCTGTTGATACCAGAGTTGAGGTATGCACATCTTTAAATATAATGGCAGAGGCTATTCTAGATAAATACTTGGGCCTTCCCCCTATTGTTGGAGTTAATAGGTCAGATTGTTTACAGCACATTGTTGATCCTGTCTTAAGCAGAATCAAGGGATGACAGGAAAAATTGTTATTTGTGGGTGGTAGGGAAGTTCTACTAAAAGCAGTAATACAGGCTATCCCTTCCTATGCCACGTCAGTTCTCAAATAGCCTAAACAAATTTGTAATAGTGTCACCACAGCTATGTCCAAATACTGGTGGGGAGATGACGATCTTAAAAAACACAGGCACTGGTTCGCGTGGTGGAAAATGTGTGTCCCTGATACGTCTCCAACGTATCTATAATTTTTGATTGTTCCATGCTATTATATTATCAATCTTGGATGTTTTATATGCATTATGGTACTATTTTATATCATTTTTTGGGACTAACCTAGTGCCCAGTGCCAGTTGTTGTTTTTTCCTTGTTTTTGCCTTTACAGAGAATCAATATCAAACGGAGTCCAAACGGAATAAAACTTTATGATGATTTTTCTTGGACTAGAAGAAACCCAGGAGACTTGGAGAGGAGGCCAGAAGACCTACGGGAAGGCCACAAGCCCTGGAGGCGCACCCCGGGGGGGCGCGCCCCCTGGCTTGTGGGCCCCCCGTAGACCTTCCAACCTTAATCTTTGCTCCATAAATACCCAAATATTCTATCTACATCAGAGGCATCCACAAAAATACTTTTTCGCCGCCGCAAGCTTATGTTCTCGTGAGATCCCATCTTGGGGCCTTTTCCAGCACTCTGCCGGAGGGGGATTCAATCACGGAGGGCCTCTACATCAACCTTGCTGCCCTATCGATGATGCGTGAGTAGTTTATCACAGACCTATGGGTCCATAGCTAGTAGCTAGATGGCTTCTTCTCTCTCTTTGATCTTCAATACAATGTTCTCCTCGATGTTCTTGGAGTTCTATCCGATGTAATCTTTTTTTGAGGTGTGTTTGTTGAGATCCGATGAATTGTAGGTTTATGATCAAATTATCTATGAATATTATTTGAGTCTTCTCTGAACTCTTTTATGCATGATTTAAATAGCTTTGTATTTCTCTCTGGTCTATTGATTTGGTTTGGCCAACTAGATTGATCTATCTTGCCATGGGAGAGGTGCGTTGTGATGGGTTCAATCTTGCGGTGTCCTCACCCAGTGACAACAGGGGTAGCGAGGCACGTATTGTATTGTATTGTTGCCATTAAGGATAAAAATATGGGGTTTATATCATATTGCTTGAGTTTATCCCTTTGCATCATGTCATCTTGCTTAATGCATTGCTCTGTTCTTTTGAACTTAATACTCTAGATGCAGGCAGGAGTCGGTCAATGTATGGAGTAATAGTAGTAGATGCAGAATCGTGTCGGTCTACTTGTCACGGACGTGATGGCTATATTCATGATCATTGCCTTAGATATCGTCATAACTATGCGCTTTTCTATCAATTGCTCAACAGTAATTTGTTCACCCACCATATGTTTTGCCTTCAAGAGAGAAGCCTCTAGTGAACCCTATGACCCCCGGGTCTATTTTCCATCATATATTTTCAGATCTATAAAACCAAAAACACAAAAATACCTTGCTGCAATTTATTTACCTTTACTTTATTTTGCCTTTTATTTATCTTTTATATCTATCTCTATTAGATCTCACTCTTGCAAGTGACCGTGAAGGGATTAACAACCCCTTTTCCGCGTTGTGTACAAGTGTTTGTTAGTTTGTGCAGGTGCATCTATTGGGGAATTGCTTGTACCTCCTATTGGATTGATACCTTGGTTCTTAACTGAGGGAAATACTTATCTCTACTTTGCTGCATCACCCTTTCCTCTTCAAGGGAAATAACAACGCAAGCTCAAGAAGTAGCAGGAAGAATTTCTGACGCCGTTGCCGGGGAGGTTCTACATGTAGCCTACCAAGTACCTATCATAAACTCTCATCTCTTGCATTACATTATTTTCCATTTGCCTCTCGTTTTCATCTCCCCCACTTCTTAAACATTTTCAGAAAATCACAAAAATATTTGCCTTTTTTGTTTGCCTTTATGTCTTACTTGCTTTGTTTGCTTGGCATAATTGTGTGTTTATTGAAAATCAAAAACAAAAAGTTTATGGATCCTCATCCACATGCTAATCTTTTTAAAAGATCCAATTATAATGAACCAATTGCTAGTGAGTTGAGTGCACTAGATTATCTTTATGAAGTTTTGCTTGAAATTCGTGAATCTAAAAATTGTGATGAAGTGCTAAAAGAGGAAATTTATGAAGTGATTCACGATAGCTCCTTGAATGAAAAGCATGATTGCAATGATGTTATTATAAATTCTATTAACATCAATTATACTAATAATACGCAAAACCCCAAGCTTGGGGATGCTAATTTTGATATGTCCACTACTTATTGCAATGATCATGATTGGGGTGATTCTTCTTATGATCTTGGAAATTTACTTAAGCCTCATGATGAATATGAAAGTGGGTTTGGAAGAGTGTCAACTCTTGGTAAAAATAATCCCACATATTTGGAGAGTGTTCAATCTTATGATTTTTTTTATAAAAGTGGGCTTAGAGAGGTCATGACTTTATTTGATGATAATCCCACTATTTTGGAAGAGTGTCAACTTTGAATGCATGTGGATCATGTAGAAAATATTTTATGTGATAGCTATATTGTTGAATTTGATGCCTACATGTAATTATTATGAGAGAGGAAAATATTCTTGTAGAAATTTTCATGTTACTAAATTACGTCTCGTTATGTTGAGATTGTCAATGTTTTATTCCTCTCCTTTGCATATGTTAGATATTTCTTGTCTTGATAATTTTTTTGCTTATAAAATGCCTATGCATAGGAAGTATGTTAGGCTTAAACTTGATTCTCACATGCTATTTGATGCTCTCTTTGTGCTTCAATTCTTGTCTTTGATGTGAGCATCATTAAAATTATCAATGCCTAGCTAAAAGGCTTTAAAGAAAAGCGCTTGTTGGGAGACAACCCAATATTTTTCCTTTCTGATTTTATGAAAATACACAACATTACTTCTGTAGTAATTGTGTTTAAGTGTTTTACTTAGTGTTTGAGCTAAGTAAAGGCTTTGGGATGATCTATGGTGATAGTTGATTTGATTTTACTGAAAAATAGAAACTTTTGCGCTCATTGCTGGAATTTTGTAAATTCACAGAAGCGTGCTTTTGATCTGAATTATTTTACACAAGATTGATATACAATTTTCCCAGGTTGTCCTAATTTTTCAGAATTTTTAGAGTTACATAAGTATACGAAGTTTCCAGATTGCTACAGACTATTCTGTTTTTGACAGATTCTGTTTTCTATGTGTTGTTTGCTTATTTTGATGAATCTATGGGTAGTATCGGGGGGTATGAACCATGGAGAAGTTGGAATACAGTAGATATAACACCATAATAAATTTATAATGAGTTCACAACAGTACCTAAAGTGGTGATTTGTTTTATTATACTAACAGAGCTCACGAGTTTTTTGTTGAGTTTTGTGTTGTGAAGTTTTCAAGTTTTGGGTAAAGTTTTGATGGACAAGAGAATAAGGAGTAGAAAGAGCCTAATCTTGGGGATGCCCAAGGCAACCCAAGGTAAAATTCGAGGAGAACCAAGCATCTAAGCTTGGGGATGCCCCGGATGGCATCCCCTCTTTTGTCTTCAATCCATCGGTAAAATTACTTGAGGCTATATTTTTATTCACTACATGATATGTGTTTTGCTTGCAGAGTCTTGTAATATATGAGTCTTTGATTTATTTTCTTTTTAGTTTGCCACAATCATCCTTCTTGTACACACCTTTTGAGAGGGACACACATTAATCGTGAATTTATTAGAATACTCTATGTGCTTCACTTATATCTTTTGAGCTAGGCAGTTGCTCTAGTACTTCACTTATACCTTTTTAGAGCACGGCGGTGGTCTTATTTTATAGAAATTGATGAACTCTCATCCTTCACTTGTATTATTTTGAGAGTCTTGAAAATAGTATGGCAATTGGTTTAGGTTATGAATTTAGTCCTAATATGATGGGCATTCAAGAGGGATATAATAAAAATCTCATGAAGATCATTGAACATATGAGAAGTTTGATTCCTTGCATTTGTTTTGAGATATAAAGATGGTGATATTAGAGTCATGCTAGTTGGAAATTGTGGTTGATTAATAATACTTGTGTTAAAGTTTGTGATTCCCGAAGCATGCACGTATGGTGAACCGTCATGTGATGAAGTTAGAGCATGATTTATTTTTGATTGTCTTCCTTATGAGTGGCGGTCGGGGACGAGCGATGGTATTTTCCTACCAATCTATCCCCCTAGGAGCATGCGTATTAGTACTTTGTTTCGAGGGCTAATAATTTTTTGCAATAAGTATGTGAGTTCTTTATGACTAATATTGAGTCCATGTATTATACGCACTCTCACCCTTCCACCATTGCTAGCCTCTCTAGTACCGCGCAACTTTCGTCGGTGCATTAAACCCACCATATACCTTCCTCAAAACATCCACCATACCTACCTATTATGGCATTTCCATAGCCATTCCGAGATATATTGCCATGCAACTTCCACCATTCTGTTTTATTACGACACATACCATCATTGTCATATTGTTCTCATATGCATGAGGCATTCATATAGAGTCATATTTTGTTCTAGTATCGAGTTGTAATTCTTGAGTTGTAAGTAAATAAAATGGTGATGATCTTCATTAGAGAATTGTTCCATGTGAGGAAAGGATGATGGAGGCTATGATTCTCCCACAAGTCGAGATGAGGCTCCGGACGAAAAAAAAAGAGAGGCCAAGGAGCCCAAATAAAAAAGAAAGGCCAAAGAGCCCAAAAGAAAAGAAAAAATGAGAGAAAAAGAGAGAAGGGACAATGTTACTATCTTTTTTCCACACTTGTGCTTCAAAGTAGCACCATGTTATTCATGATAGCGAGTCTCCTATTTTGTCGCTTTCATATACTAGTGGAAATTTTTCATTATAGAACTTGGCTTGTATATTCCAATGATGGGCTTCCTCAAATTGCCCTAGGTCTTCATGAGCAAGCAAGTTGGATACACACACTTAGTTTTCATTTGAGCTTTTATACACTTATAGCTCTAGTGCATCCATTGCATGGCAATCCCTACTGACTCGCATCGATATCAATTGATGGGCATCTCCATAGCCCATTGATTTGCCTAGTTGATGTGAGAATTTCTCCTTTTTTGTCTTCTACACACAAAATCCACCATATTCTATTCCACCTATAGTGCTATATCCATGGCTCACGCTCATGTATTGCGTGAAAGTTGAAAAAGCTTTAGAACATTAAAAGTATGAAACAATTGCTTGGCTTGTAATCGGGGTTGTGCATGATAAATACTTTGTGTGATGAAGATAGAGCATGACTAGACTATATGATTTTGTAGGGATAACTTTCTTTGGCCTAGTTATTTTGAAAAACTATGATTGCTTTATTAGTATGCTTGAAATATTATTGTTTTTATGTCAATATTAAACTTTTGTTTTGAATCTTATGGATCTGAATATTCATACCACATAAAAGAAAGATTACTTTGATAAACATGTTAGGTAGCATTCCACGTCAAAAATTCTGTTTGTATCATTTACCTACTCGAGGACGAGCAAGAATTAAGCTTGGGGATGCTTGATACGTCTCCAACGTATCTATAATTTTTATTGTTCCATGCTATTATATTATCAATATTGGATGTTTTATATGCATTATGGTACTACTTTATATCATTTTTTGGGACTAACCTATTAACCTAGTGCCCAGTGCCAGTTGCTGTTTTTTCTTTGTTTTTGTCTTTACAGAGAATCAATATCAAACGGAGTCCAAACGGAATAAAACTTTATGATGATTTTTCTTGGACCAGAAGAAACCCAGGAGACTTGGAGAGGAGGCCAGAAGACCTATGGGGAGGCCACAAGCCCTGGAGACGCGCCGCGGGGGGGTGGGGGGCCTGGCTTGTGGGCCCCTCGTAGACCTTCCAACCCTAATCTTTGCTCCATAAATACCCAAATATTCCATCTACATTAGAGGCGTCCACAAAAATACTTTTCCGCCGCCGCAAGCTTCTGTTCTCGTGAGATCCCATCTTGGGGCCTTTTGTGGCACTCTGTCGGAGGAGGATTCGATCACGGAGGGCCTCTACATCAACCTTGCTGCCCTACCGATCATGCGTGAGTAGTTTACCACAAACCTACGGGTCCATAGCTAGTAGCTAGATGGCTTCTTCTCTCTCTTTGATCTTCAATACAATGTTCTCCTCGATGTTCTTGGAGTTCTATCCGATGTAATCTTCTTTTGCGGTGTGTTTGTTGAGATCCGATGAATTGTGGGTTTATGATCAGATTATCTATGAATATTATTTGAGTCTTCTCTGAACTCTTTTATGCATGATTTAAATAGCTTTGTATTTCTCTCCGATCTATTGATTTGGTTTGGCTAACTAGATTGATCTATCTTGCCATGGGAGAGGTGCTTTGTGATGGGTTCAATCTTGCGGTGTCCTCACCCAGTGACAGCAGGGGTAGCGAGGCACGTATTGTATTGTATTGTATTGTTGCCATTAAGGATAAAAAGATGGGGTTTATATCATATTGCTTGAGTTTATCCCTCTACATCATGTCATCTTGCTTAATGCGTTGCTCTGTTCTTTTGAACTTAATACTCTAGATGCAAGCAGGAGTCGGTCGATGTGTGTAGTAATAGTAGTAGATGCAGAATCG
The DNA here is from genome assembly GCA_011799875.1 of Thinopyrum elongatum. NCBI lineage: Eukaryota > Viridiplantae > Streptophyta > Magnoliopsida > Poales > Poaceae > Thinopyrum > Thinopyrum elongatum. The sequence continues at coordinate 326,285,162 of CM022297.1, read as the reverse complement.
TTTTGGTCTACTTGTCACGGACGTGATGCCTATATTCATGATCATTGCCTTAGATATCGTCATAACTATGCACTTTTCTATCAATTGCTCAACAGTAATTTGTTCACCCACCTTATGTTTTGCCTTCAAGAGAGAAGCCTCTAGTGAACCCTATGACCCCGGGTTTATTTTCCATCGTATATTTTCAGATCTATAAAACCAAAAACTCAAAAATACCTTGCTGCAATTTATTAACCTTTACTTTATTTTGCCTTTTATTTATCTTTTATATCTATCTCTATTAGATCTCACTTTTGCAAGTGACCGTGAAGGGATTGACAACCCCTTTTCCGCATTGTGTGCAAGTGTTCGTTAGTTTGTGGAGGTGCATCTATTGGGGACTTGCTTGTACCTCCTACTGGATTGATACCTTGGTTCTTAACTGAGAGAAATACTTATCTCTACTTTGTTGCATCACCCTTTCCTCTTCAAGGGAAATAAAACGCAAGCTCAAGAAGTAGCAATCTCCAAAGAAAGAGGTGGCTTGGGGTTCAGGGATATGCATTGTTTCAATTTGGCATTATTGGTCAAGCAATGTTGCAGGCTATCATGTGAGACACCGCCGCACCATCATGTTGGAGGCTATCATTGTTTCAATTTGGCGTTATTCACTTTGACGATTACTTTGGTGAAATTGTGCGGAATTGAGTCTACAACAACCCTGTAAAATTTCGTCGCGTTCCGGTGGAGGAATCTCCGGCGATCTCCGATATACCGGAGCCATGTTGAATCTGGACGAGTTTGGGGCGAGGAGTTCAGCGCCTAGCTCGGACATCCTTTGGAAGATCCAACCAATCATTGGCTGCGGAATTCCTATATCTACCACCCCTCAAAATTTCAGCTCGATCCGATCGTTCAAACTCCGGGAAACTTTCGATGAGTGGGTCAATTTTCGGATCTGTTTTCTGCGCGAATACGAATCCGACCCGAGTTCATCTTTCTTCATGAACAGGATATTGGACATCCGTTTTGGAGGAATCTCTTTCTAGGGCATTGTGTTTTGTTTCCGAACACATGCTCACAAATTTTGCTCCTTTTCGGAGGTAATCTTCACCGTCACGCCGGTGTCAAACCAGCCCGACAACGTTGCTCCACGGTTGCCGACCTACGCTAGACGGGTTGTCGCTTCATTGAGCCGAGCTCAACCTTATCGGATCATCATCTTGGCAAGCCGACCAAGAGTTCGGCATCGTGAAGGCTAAATCATCACCAACATCATCGCCCCACGGATTATACGGAGCAAGCACACCAGCATCACCGCATGGTCACTTCATCAAGCTGGCATCGACTGCGTCACAAGATCTGACCTGCATCGGCACCGCCACGCCATTGCTTCTTCAAGCCAACGTCCACCACGCCGACCTGCTTCGACAGCTCGGCTGGTGTGGCGGCTGCAACGTTAACTTACCGACCTTCTTCCTCACCTCGGTTGGACCGGGGGGCTTCGCCATCTCTTCATCAACCTACTTTGGGGTCTTCGGCATTATGAGCCGACCTACGTCGCCATCGTCGCACCACAACACCGTCATGCCATCGAGCCGACCTCGGCGCTCAGCCGAATTATTCACTTCGCATGTATTAATTATTCAACAACAACAACAAAAAAATTCTTTTAATTATTATTGTTTCTTGCTTGCACTGTGTCATGTGTGCAGGTGATCGATTTCTACTGCGTCACGCGGCCACCTCGGCGTGCCAACGTCATCGCCTCACCTCCGTCGACCAAATTACGTTGTCACCTCAGCGAGCCGCCCTATGCCGGCATCGCCACACCGTCACCTCTTCAAGTTGACATCCACCTTGCTGACCTGCTTCGACACTTCGACTGACGTGGGGGCTCCAACCTCGCATCAACAACTTGCTTCGTCACCTTGGCTGGACCGAGGGCTTCGCAATCACCTCATCAACCCACTCGGCCCTGGACTTCGTCATCGCCCTACCGACCTACTCCGTCACCTCGGCTGGACCGGGGACTTCGCATCGCTAGATCGGTCGTGTCGTGTCGCTACTTCGGAGTGCCGAGCTCCACGCTCGGCCACCTTGGAACCGGCTTGGGGGCTGGGACCTCGGCCATGCCGAGGACTACGCACCATCTTGGATCTGTTAGAGATCAATGGGCGTCTTCGTCCCGCCACAAACCCGGACCGCGTCATCAACACCGAGCACATTAACCAGCTAAGTCGCTTTCATGCTCAAATTTCCTAAATTCTTTATTTTTTTGTTTTTTGTTCGGTTTGACCAAGCATTATATTTATGTTAACTAAGATATGTTTGTTAGAAACGAGGTTCGTTAAAAACCACTTTTCTTTGCCCAAGTTAACTGGGGGCTCTTAAATTTATATGATCCATTTTATAATAAAAAGTTTTCTTCTTGGTCGTTGCAAAGTCTTTTTCTGCCACTTCTTTCTTGACTCGAGTGTATGGTCAATAGCCGGATAGCTTGTTTTCTCTCTAAAGCCATTCAAGTTTAGTTCGCTAAACTGGCCTCGGAGAAGCGCTCCGCCTTCGGGATAAGGACGTTGAAGCCGAAGGCTGACCTACTTGAAGTTTAGAGATCGGATGTGTAATGTTAAAGTACGACAGAAGCACACAAAAAAATTAAGACCAATTTTCGGATTGGCACCAAAAAAGTTGATTTAATCAAGACGTAAAGTTTTTACATAAGTTTTTTGGTTTTTCGAGCTTATGGCACTTTTAACCTATTTGTGTGTCTCCGGCATAACTCTAGTAGTACAACGCCAGATGTCTTTAAAGCATTGGCAATTTCAACGGGGGGACTGCAGCTAGTGCCAAACCCACCAAAAGCCGAGGTATTCCATGGAGTCCTCGACAAAACGTTCTCGGATATTGCTTTATATGCATCAGTTTCGAATTGTGTCTTCGGTCAATAGTTGGGTTGCCCGGCTCCTATGCTTGCCTCCTACGTTCTGCTTTGTTCGGCTAGGTGTGTAAAGGGAGAACCACTGCGAGTGTGCTTCTAGCTCGAATGGTTAAGCACCTCAGTGGAGAACGCCGAAAACTGACTGTCACAATGAGCGTAAACTGATCGGCGATCCGATGACTATGTCAAACTATAGATTGGTAGAGGTCACTCTGTGTTAGGCGATGAGCCTTTCATAAAACTTGCCGAAGTGCTAATGGCTTGACTACAGCCGACGCTGAACACTAACCGGGGGCTCGTAACTAGCCTCCCCAACTTAAAGCTCCTATAACTAAGTGAAAGTTATAAAGCCTGCATATCTGATTGCCTCGTTTTCGCTAACACAACCACCTCCGGGCACCGAGACGTCGGCTAAGGGTTGTCTTCTTACTGCGGAAACACCCTGTGTAGCATCTACAAAGGGGTAGAAGCCAACGACAGGCCACTTTCAAATGATAAACAGTCGCAATGGAGTCAAAATAAACATATATAATCAGCGTTTGTATTCAATATACGAGCGCTGCCTTCCATAATCATTGTCATAAAGCCATAAATATGCATCAATTTGACTTAAGATTTTGGCCAAGCTAGGTTGCCTGGCTCCTGTGTTTACACCCTACGTTCCTGATTGTTCCGCTAGGGGGTAAAGGGAGCACCTCTGTGATTGATACTAGCGGGTCATCCGGGTTAGTACCTCAGACTGGGTGAAGCCGAAAGCTAGCTATCTTAAGAATATAATTGGTCGGCAACGACGGAAGTGAAAATTTTGGTTCATTAAGGCCACAGAGTTCGCGAAACTTTCCCCAAACTAAATCCTCAATATTTTCCTCCCACATTGATCGAAGGTGAGGTGTCATGATCATGGTCAACATGACAACCTCAGAAATGGAACTTATAAAGGAACTATTTTTCCCAGAAGATGTTTCTTACGTTAAAAAGTAATATAACATATCTCTCCGCGTACCTTTGTTTATAAACCGTACGGCCAGATTGCCTTGTTTGCCGTAAATCTTTGCCCTCATAAAGGCTTTAAAAAGTGGGACAAACACTCCCTGACTACTGGCCGAGGAGGTTGAAGCCGATGGTTGGTCAACAAAGTTTTGTACAATGCGGATCCGTGCATTAATGATGTAAAGTACTTGGATACATAGAATCATTACACATAAATTGCGAGTAAAGTAAATTTATTGTAGCCCATCTTTTAAAGAGTCAAGGGCACAATCTCGCTGAGACAACCGAGAAGCTGACATAACGCTCTCATAATTCCCTATTGGCATTGATTTCCTATCTATTAAGCCCCTTGGGGCCGACCTTGGCGAGCTCAGCTTTTGCTAGCTCTAGCTCCTTTAAAAGATCTTTAATTCTCTTTTCGAGAAGTCTGTGTTAAACACAACAAAATTTTCTATCAAGCGGATATCGATCCTTAATTCGGCCACCTGTGCCCACATTAAGGCTCGGGGGCTACTGGGCTTCGTGCTTCTTACTTAAAAGCCATTAACGGGTTACATCGATCCCCTGATCTGGTATTGCCACCCGACCAATGGCTCGGGGCTACTGCATTGCCGATTCAATGCAGACAATTTACAAAGTGCAAAACAGTTTCCGAGGAGATTACGATCCTCAGGTTGGTCGGCCGCACCCTACCTGAGTCTCGAGGACTATGCACACTGTGTTTCCATTCTTACGTATGCTGTCGAGCTAGGAATTGATCCTCAGGCCGATTTCACAAATCGACCTGAGTCTCAGGGGCTACTAGGATCAGCGGTTTCATGTTTTCCTTCAGGTGCATCTCGGATTTTAGGCCGACACACACCTTGAGGGCTACTGGGTATACATCTCGGCAGAGAATAAATTGCACCAATCAAAAAATATATCCACAAAAATCAGCTCAAGACCGAGGTGGTGCACCACCTCGGAAGCAGTCCGGCATAAAGCTCGGATGCAAGCGGCTGGCCCCGTAGAGGGCATTTCCGACATTAAGCTCGGCTGAACTCCTTCAACTTTTTCAAGACTAAGGTAATCTATGACACCTCGGATGCTGACCGGCGTTGGAGCTCGACTTCAAAAAAGACACCTCGGATGCAGTCCGGCGTTGGAGTTCAGCTGCAAGAGGACACCTCGGATGCAGTCCGACGTTGGAGCTCGGATGTAAGAGGGCACCGCTGCACGGGAAAAACTTCGAAGCCGAGGTGTGGCGTAAAAATAACAAGGCATTGATAGAGGCCAAGAACTTAAAGGGTCTCCTTGGATGCCCGACGTGTGAGCTCTTCAGATACAGATCGGCGATCCTCAAGATCGAATATAGGAAGATTTGTTGAACCGGCTTTCAAGACTGACGGTCGAAGACGAAGAATAGCTCAGAAGAACCAAGGAGCGTCCCTAACTTGAAGACCGGTTCAGGGGGCTACTGACGGTGTCCTGGACTAGGGGGTACTCACCACGTCGTCTCCCGACCAGTGGGTCAGGCCGAGGACCCCCATGGCGGTTCACTAATGGGCCACTTCGGGCAGCCCATGACATATATGAGGAAGATTTCACAAGACTTGGTGATCAAGAGAAGGACTCCTCTCCACCGACGTAGCCGACTAGGACTCTTGTTATCCTAGGCCTCCGGTGCATTATATAAGCCGAGGCCAGGCTAGTCGATAGATCATCATGACATTCATCATCATATCCCTAGGGTTTAGACCACAACATATGATCTCGAGGTAGATCAACTCTGTACTTGATACTCCATCAATATAAACAAGAGCAGGACGTAGGATTTTACCTCCATCAAGAGGGCCCGAACCTAGGTAAAACATTGTCTCCTTTGTTCCTGTTACCATTGATCCAAGAATCCACAACTCGGGACCCCCTACCCCGAGGTCTGCCGGTTTTGCCGCCGACAGTAAGTCTTTACCTGGAGCCATTCCCTATCATGGAGTCCTAGCAAACAGACACATGATTACAAGCGCTGAATGCCCACTCTCTACATCATATTACGAGAGTGTCAGACATGCTCCCTTTCTTTGTCCATGGGTGCGTGAGGTGTGGCACTTGCTAGGACTGGAATCGATTATTACTGAAATTTGTACAGTTGAGCGTGAGGGAGGCTCGGTGCTAGCTGATGTTCTTCTCTCAAAGAATCCCTTGCAACCGAAGGTGGTGGGAGTACAGCAAAATGGTCTGGAGGCTACTGCTATCTGGTACGTCTGGTGGGATCGACGTCGATTCACACATGACCATGTGTTGCAGGAACCCACGAGATCCGCACAGGACATTGCAGCTTGGCTAAAAACTTCACAAGAGCGAAACTAAAGAATGCAAAAATCAAGAGGCATGGATGGCAAAAACCACCCGAGGGTACTATAAAGCTTAATGTTGATGCTGGTTTTAATGATGACAGTGGATCAGGTAGCACTGGAGCAATTCTGCGTGATGCCACATGTTCTTTCTTGGCAGCCTCATGCAGCGACATCACCTTTGTGGAACATGGAGCGACAACAGAAGCCCGAGGATTAAGAGACGGCCTACTATGTACGGCAAATGAGATGGGTTGTAATAATCTTCACGTCGAGGTTGCTTGTATGGAGGTAATACCATTATGCATAATGGAAGAAATTCTCTTGGTCCTGCAGCGGCCATCTATGAGGAAGCCAATATGAGAGGGCTCCTTTTTAGCTCGTAATTTTAGCTTTATAACTTTTAATCACTGTCCCAGGGAGGCCAATATGGCGGCTGATGTGTTGGCTAAGAACTCGGAGACCTCTCGAACTATTGTTTGCAAGTCGGAGCCTCTGGGATTATTTGTAGATGTTTTATCAAACAATGTATCCTTGTTCTTTTATGAAATATAAACCGCCATAATGGATTTCCCTAAAAAATAGTGTACTCTATATAAATCATCTGATAGGCTCAATACAATACACAATGTTACGTCAATACTCTCATGTCTGATATTTGTTACACCAGGCATTGACCAGGCGGTCACCGAGGTTGCAGGCCGGGTGCAGGAGTGGGTGCCACGACCGGCGATTGGGGAGGTGGACTGGGGTTGGAGCGGGAGGAGGAGGGCAAAATCGACAAAATTGACCTATGAACGAAAACAATTCACAAAGTGAACTGGTTCGGAAAAAAAATCACACAGCTGGCCCTTTTGAGTGGCGCCCGACACGCAGGCGCCACACCCTATGGTGCAGCGCCTACTCGTGGGCGTTGCATGTCTGGCCAGCGTGGCACCCCGGGACCCGTACCGAGCAGTGCAGCGCCTAGCCCGTAGGCGCTGCACTATGACTTAGAGGTAGCCGCGCACTAGCCCTCCCCCCACCCACCCCATTCTTCCAGTTACAGAAGCAGCGCGGCGGCTTGCTCCTCTCCCCCTCTCAATCCTCTCTCCCAAAATCTTCAGATCTGACGATTTGGTCCGTGGATTTCTTCACCAATCCATCCTAGAAGGTACTCTCCTCCGATCCCCTTCTTTCTATCCAGAAAAATGTTACTTATTTTGAAGATTTGTGGAACCCTTGTTTGATTGGATTAGAAACTTGCATGTATATTTTGAAATAGATTTGTGGGATTTAGGATTTGTAGATGATTTGTAATCATTTTGTAACCCTAGTTTAGTTGATTTGTATTGAAAATATATGCTTCCATGTTGAAAACCGAGATTGTTGAGATGAACCCTATACATGTCTAGATGTTTGTGTTGATGTTTTTTTAGATGAGTTAGATGAAATCCTAGATTTGTATTGATGAGAATGCTTTCTATGCGGAACCCTACATTTCGAGATGTTTTTTAGATGAAACCATTATAGAACCCTATATTGTTTTGGATACATATGTTTTTTGTGATGATTGTTGGCATGCTTTGATTGGAGATATTACATTATTATTCAATTTTTCTTTTAGTTTGTACCGATTGTTGGCATGTTTTTTGTGATGATTGTTGTCATGCTTTGATTAGGAAGTATGGTAGTTAGCTAACATATGTTTATTGTTTGAAATTTGTAGGGTGGTTTGGGTTCTCGATGACTATTATGGCACTGAACACCGGGCCTACTTTATGTCGGTGAAGCAGCGGGTAATAATGAAAGTGGCCGGTATTATGAATTTTGTGTTTATTTTAAACGCACATGCCCCATATGTAATCATCTGATTTGCTTGTTTGTAGGAGCTTCAACCTCTGAAGATTCGGTCTCACGGGGTCACGGGGATGCGCTATGATGAGCGGTACACACCGTACATAAGGGAGACAGGACTCCTCCCTTTCATTTAGCTAGTCAGCCGGTCGACGCTGAACCTAAATGCTACAGCAATCATCACGCTTGTTGATCAGTGGAGGACGGAGACACACAGTTTCCATCTTCAGACCGGGGAGATGACCGTGACACTCCAGGATATCGCTATGATAGCCGGTCTTCCTATCAAGGGAAATCCTCTCTGTATGAGCACCAATTTTGATGGGTGGCGCCAGCAGATGGAGGCCCTTATAGGTATGTCTCCTCCAGAGCCTCCGGAACCATGATACGTCTCCAACGTATCTATAATTTTTTATTGTTCCATGCTGTTATATTATCATTCTTGGATGTTTTACATCATTTTATAGCAACTTTATATCATTTTTTGGAACTAACCTATTGACATAGTGCCCAGTGCCAGTTGCTGTTTTTTTTTTACTTCACAGAAAATCAATACCAAACGGAGTCCAAACGCAGCGAAACTTTTTGGTGATTTTTTCTGGACCAGAAGACATAAGTTGGGCCAAGGAAGTACCAGAGGGGTGCCCCGAGGGGGGCACAACCCACCTGGGCGCGCCTGGGGGCCCACGCGCACCCTGGTGGGTTGTGCCCACTTCGGTGGCCTCCCGCACCGCCTCTTTGCTCTATAAATACCCCCAATATTCCAGAAACCCTAGGGGAGTCGACGAAATACAATTCCAGCTGCCGCAAGTTCCAGTAACCACAGATCCAATCTAGACACCATCATGGAGGGGTTCATCATCCTCATTGGTGCATCTCCGATGATGCGTGAGTAGTTCATTGTAGACCTACGGGTCCGTAGTTAGTAGCTAGATGGCTTCCTCTCTCTCTTTTGATTCTCAATACAATGGTCTCTTGGAGATCTATTTGATGTAACTCTTTTTGTGGTGTGTTTGTTCGGATTCGATGAACTTTGAGTTTATGATCAGATCTATGTTTTTATCCATGAAAGTTATTTGAGTCTTTTGATCTCTTATATGCATGATTACTTATAGCCTCGTATTTCTTCTTCGAATCTTTGGTTTAGTTAGGCCGACTAGATCGATTTTTCTTGCCATGGGAAGAGGTGCTTTGTGATGGGTTCGATCTTATGGTGCTCAATCCCAGTGACAGAAGGGGAAATGACACGTATGTATCGTTGCTATTAAGGATAACAAGATGGGGTATATTCCTACATGAATAGATCTTGTCTACATCATGTCATCGTTCTTATTGCATTACTCCGTTTCTCCATGAACTTAATACACTAGATGCATGTTGGATAGCGGTCGATGTGTGGAGTAATAGTAGTAGATGCAGGCAGGAGTCGGTCTACTAATCTTGGACGTGATGCCTATATAATGATCATTGCCTGGATATCGTCATAATTATTTGAAGTTCTATCAATTGCCCAACAGTAATTTGTTTAACCACCGTATACTATTTTCTCGAGAGAAGCCACTAGTGAAATCTACGGCCCCCGGGTCTATTTTTTCCATCATATATTTTCAGATCTATATTGCTATTTGCCTTTTTATTTATTTGCATCTTTTATTTTCAGATCTATTAATCCAAAAACCCGAAAATACCTTGTTGCAAATTTTTGTTATTTATTTTATCTCGCATTCCCGCGAGATCTATTTATTCAATCTACTACAATTTTATCTATCTTTTTACCCTGGAGGGATTGACAACCCCTCTTTTACGTCGGGTTGCAAGTATTTGTTCTTTGTGTGCAGGTACCGTTTACGTAGTGTTGCGTGGTTCTCCTACTGGTTCGATAACCTTGGTCTCATCACTGAGGGAAATACCTACCGTAGCTGTGCTGCATCATCCCTTCCTCTTTGGGGAAATATCGACGTAGTTCAAGCTGCATCAAACCACAAGAAGACAAGAAGAGGGAAAGAGTCGCAGTCGGTGCTCCTTTCACCTGGATTGCATTCCACTTTGGGCATTGCCCTGAGGATGCTACCAATGAAGTGGTCCAGACATAAGCTCGTGTCTACATGTAGTACGTTATCTCCAGGACTCTGTTTGCTGACAGCACAGGCAAGAATGCTCCATGGATGTGGCTGAAGGCGTTGACCGTCTTCGATAGCAAATGGAGTTGGTGTTCGGCGGCACTGGCTTACTTATATAGACAGGTACGGAGTTGTTTGTTTGCACTTCATTACCAACGCGATCTTCCTGTTAAGTCAACCATGTTTTCTTGTATGTGCAGTTGGACGACGCGTCTCATAGGATCTCAAAGGACGGATGTATTGGTGGTTGTATGCTCATACTTTCTGTATGGAGCTGGGAGCGCTTGACAGTTGGACGGCCGAAGCAGGTGAAGTACGAGCCGTGGGATGACAAAGACTACCCACTACGGCTCCCCACTTGAGCTTACAAGTGGGATGTGTTAAATGAGATGACGGACGATCCCTCGCTCATGTACAAGCAGTACACGAGCGAGTTGGACACGATTACGGCTGAGCAGGTGACTTGACATTGCATCAGTCATTCTCATGCTTTTATCGTAACTCGACATCATTGTTGCCTTGTTGTATGCTATGTTGCAGGTGGAATGGGAGCCGTATGGCGTCGGGGATAGATTAGGTAACCCTGGAGATTTCTTGCTGAATCCGACGTGCCTTAGGGATAGGGATCTTTGGCATATGCGGTGCCCACTTATATGCAACTGGGCGGTTGAGCTTCACATGCCACATCGGGTGTACCGTCAGTTTGGTTTGTTCCAGCCTCACCCGCCGGAGTGGGAGGACACGAACAAGTTGCTACACGGGTAAGAGAGAATGAACCTTGTGCACTTAGTCTCGGCGGTTTCGATGGTGCTAATATTCTGTTTTTTAACATGCAGGTTGGATAGGAGAAAGCAGCGGAAGATCAAGGACTGGGACAAGCATCACAGGAAGTATGTCATATAGTTCGTGCTTAGTGTGGAGCAAGCTAAGGCTGGAAAATGATCCAAGCTTCGTGAGCACTGCCCGATCGCGTTCAACAACTACCTCGCATGGTTTCTTGCAAGTACCCTTGTGGAGATATGCAAGCCGGCGTATAATGAGGAGATTTTGAAAGATCCCACCATCTTTGATGAGCTAACCCAGCACCAGTACAACAAACTTGTCAAGGAAGGCACCCGGGTCCCATCAGCTCCAGTGATGAACTTTGTGGTAAAGACTTCCCCTTTGTGCTTTCCCGTTTTCCCTATGCACATCTTTGTATTCACATCTTTGCTTGCCTAACACGTTTATGTCGTTTCCGTTCACAGCGTACCCACATAAAAAAAAGCAGCTGATGAGAGCTAGACTATTCTAGAGACAACCCCGATTGGAAAAAGCGATGAGGAAGGTGCACTTCGAGCATTCATTAAGGTAAACATCTCTTTCAATTGTCCATGTTTCATGTGTTGCTATGTTCGATATATCGTTCACTCGTACATGTTGCAGCGTCGGGGCCAAAGGTTAAGGCGGTTATCAAATGTCCTCGGTTGTCAACGTCAGGGTCATAAGATTTATGCTGTAAAACTCTGGAATGCAAATGTGTAGGTGATGTTTACCTTCTGCATGTTGACACATGTGTGACGTCTAGCTCCAAGGCGCCACACAGCACAGTGCAACGACTCAACGCTAGGCGCCACACAATGACTTAGCGAATTTTTTGGCTCACAATTGGCTGTAACCTTCTATTGCCATCTGGATAGCTTGTCCACATGTGTGATGCCTAGCTCTGAGGCGCCACACATACAGTGCAACGCCCAGCTCAAAGGCGTTGCACTGTATGGTGTGGCGCCTAAGCGCTTGGCGTTGCACATGTGGACAACTGGGGAGAGGGCTAGCGCGCGGCTACCTCTAAGTCACAGTGCAACGCCTACGGGCTAAGCGCTGCACATTACATGTGTGGCGTCTAGCTCTCAGGCGCTGCACTGCTCGGTGCGGGCCCCGGGGGTGCCACGCTGGCCAGACGTGCAACGCCTGTGATCTTAGACGCTGCACCGTAGGGTGTGGCGTCTTCGTGTCGGGCGCCACACAAAAGGGTTAGCTGAGTGGGATTTTTTTTTGATCCAGTTCACTTTGTGAATTGTTTTCGTTCATAGGTCAATTTTGTCGATTTTGCTAACGAGGAGCCACCATCCTGTGTACGATGTGCTATTTCGCAGGCAGCTCCTTCAGTAGTACTGTCGTTTACTCTACCGATCTGCCCCTATTAGAAAAGGCTGCCATGGAGCGTTACAGTATATACATGATTAATGTTATTATAAATAAAGAAAAATAACGGCCAGCAAAGTAGTACATCCAAGAGAAACAACATAGATGCAGCCCAAGCCCGGTGCAGTTGAAGGATCGACACTTGTACCCGGTTTCAATTGTGTCCGTCCTGCTCGGCTGGCAGATTCAATGCTTTCAATGCCGCACTTGCTGACAAGGGAAACGAGGGGCACCGGCTTCATATCCATCCATCGGCTCTGCTGGACGGACGGACGGACGGACGGACGAGGTGCTCACATCTGGCGGTGACGCAACTGTACTGGCGAGCAGGTCCTTCCATGAAGTCAAACGTGAGAGCTGTCGCGGTGGCCTAGAAAGAGGGACATTTCGGTGCGATATCATGGGTCACGGCATGATAATGAAGAAATTTCGCGTGAGTTCACAACAAAGTTTAGACGGAAATGAGGGAGAATGGCCGTGTATTCATAAAGAAGCTAGAAGTTTACATGAAACTGGACTCAGATTTGCATGGAGAAAGACGAAACAAATAAACAGTTTTGTAAGAGCCCCGAAATAACCGTTAATATGATGTTTTTGGATAAAATGGCGCTCTAACCGTCCTCGTTCCGCTTCGATCCCCATAATTTTTGGAGGTGCTTCATATCGAGCCCGCGAGTCTTCATATTTGAAGGTTGGACTAGGCGATATGGCGCGCCATCTATCCGCCAAAATAACATTTCAAGACGCATACTCACTTCCCTAGCCGCCCACATCTACGCGCCCCTTCAATTCCGGACACCTCCAACACCCAGGTAGCCATGCGTTTGCCCATGTGGCCTTCGCTGGCCCGTTTCTGGACCACCTGCGCCATCGCCGCAGGCTCGCGCCTTCTTCCCGCTGTCCGACCGTGTCACACCTTCCACCGCGCGACCTCGACAACTTGCCCGGAGGTAAATTTCCTCAATATTTTCTCTTAGATTTAGTTTGCGGGTCATAGATCCGTGCAAATGAGATAGGGTTAGCATCATATGTAGATGGATCCGATGGCAAAGCTAATGTTCTTTGATGATTCGTCGTCGGATTCAAGCTCTGACTCGGTGAATAAAATCATGGATGGAAAAGAAGACTAGGTGATATTGATGGTTGTTGAATGGACAACATCAACCGAGCGAAGAGGAAGCGCTCGTGATCGTAGCTTGATCGTGGGACATTTCGCTTTGTGACGGGTTGTACCCTCCCTGTTGTACGTGTTCCGCCGACGCTTCCTATGACCGAACGGGATGTTTCGTCGAATTGCCGACGACATGAACGCCAGTGAACTTTTTTCCAACAATGGAGTAATGTTGTCGGTCTCCTCGGTTTTTTCCCTCTCCAGAAGATGACCACGACACTTTGGGTGAAGGTTTCCTGCATATTCATGGGATGATATTATTTGGATGGCTGAAGAAACAATCGTTAAGTGCATAGAAGTGTTCTATGCTGCGTGTTTATGGACCCCAGTATATGTGAGCACTCGATGTCTACGACACGGCCAAGTTCTAGCGCTGCATGAAGCAAAAGGTTGGTCTGGGATGCTAAGGAGTGTTGACTATATGCACCGGAAGTGTAAGAATTGCCCTACATCTTGCCACGACCAATTCACCGGGCATTGAAAGGACCCAACCCTAATTTTGGAAGTTGTTTTCCCCGAAAATCTGTGGATCTGACATTGCTACTTTGGATTGCATGGATCTCACAATGACTTCCATGTCTTGCAAAGATCTCATATGGTTTAAAGGCTAGTTGCTGGTACTTCTCCGCCTTGCAACTTCACCATGAATGGCCCTCGGTATGACTAAGGCTACTATCTAGCTGATGACATCTATCCATCAGGGTTAGCATTTGTTAAGACAATTTTTAAGCCCGAGAGCAGGAAGCATAAGCCTTTCGCCAGGTTGCAAGAAGTCTAGAGGAAAGACATGGGGAGGGCATTTGGAGTGTTGTAAGGAAGGTTTGCAATTGTTCGGAGTCCTACTCGTTTCTAGAACAATGATGTTTTGGTAAATATCATGACATGTCGTGTGATCCTACACTACATAACATAGAGGATGAGACGAATATTCCAAGCTCCATGGACTATGAAGATATTGACAACCTCGTCATGCCTCGCACGAACACAAACCACATTCAAGCATCTTGAGGCGTACCTGAAGATTAAAGTCCTGGCCTCCCATCATCAGCCGAAAGAGGATCTCATTGAGCATCATTGGCAGCTAGTTAGGAGATATGGGTTTAAATTGCTTTAAAAATCGTTTGTTTTTATTTCAATAGTTTTTTTGATCAAATTATTTGTTGTATTTGGATATTTGTTGTATTCAGATTAATGGTTTGAAATAATATTTGTTGAATTATGTTCATTGTTTGGTCTAAATTGTTATAAAGCTAGAAAGAACGTATGACCCAATGACAAGTGGGTCCTAATTGAAGGGAAAATATCAAGGCCACATTATGGCTATTTTGTATTTGCGCACAACCACAAAAACATTATGAAGCGTGCTTCATATGCGCTATAAGGGCATCTCCAAGGCGGAGCTGTATACCTCCCCTTTCCAGACTGCAGTGTCTGGACCACTTTTGCCATCCGGCGAGGACTCGTATATGTTCTCTAAGCAGTCCGTACGGATTCTTGTATTTTCGGAACAAAAGTAGAGGAGCTTTGCCGAAGTCCGGACATCGGGCTGACCAACAAGGAACCACCACGTATCCACGCCCCTTCTATCTCTTCTATGTCCTGCTCTCTCCCTTCACCCTCCGCCGGCCGTGGGCACCTCGAGCTCGAGCTCGCCTGCCGTCGTGGCCGCGTGCTCGACGCCGCTGCCGTCGTGGCCGTCCCCGAGCTCGCCTGCTGTCGTCGCCGCGCACTCGCCTGCCGTTGTGGTCGCGCGCCCGTGGCCGCGCCCCACGCCACTGCTGCCCGTCGTGGTCGCGCGCTCATGGTCGTGCCTGAGCTCGGCCGCCGTCGTGGCCGCACCCGACGCTGCTGCCCGTGGCCGCGCCCCAGCTCGGCTACCGTCGTGGCCGCACCCGACGCCGCTGCTACCCGTGGCCGCGCCCGAGCTCGGCTGCCGTCGTGGCCACACCCGACGCCGCTGTTGCCCGTGGCCGCGCCCGAGCTCGACTGCCGTCGTGGCCGCACACTACACTGTTGTTGCGTGCCTGTGGCCGGCTACCGTCGTAGCCGCGTGCCCGTGGCCTGCACGAGTCACCACGCCGCACATCAAGTGTTTGATAAAATGTCTGAGAAAATAGAGGCCGACGTTTGCGACTAGCGTCGGATTGCACGCCTCCGTATCAATGTCCGGACCTCTGTCCGGACGTAAAAACAGACATTTACAGTCGAAATATACATGTTAGTGTTGGAGATGCCCTAAAGGCTGTGGATATGGTGACTATGCTAGATAGAGCTGCTCTAAGCCGCTCTAAATAATGGCGATTGCATGCGTTGAGGTCATAATAAATAAATGATTATTATCTATGTTTGCTTGAGACTGGCTCGGTTATATGAAGAGAAAAAAATGGTGAGAAGTGATTGTAGGAATACACTATAAAATCGAAGGCATTGTGATAGATGTTTTCGGTAACCCTAAGTCTTTAACCCCATATGCCCTCGGATGCGTCGTAGCCTCTACCTTCTCTTTTTCTTTTGATTGAGTCACTGCCAACCCATTCTTCTGTTGAATCATTGATGGGCTTTAGGCCCATATGAACAATGATTCCAATCTTGAGGCCCATATATGATATGGCAGGTGGTGGAAAGTTTAGTACCATCTTGTTAGTTGAGGAGAGTTGAGACCCCTTTATAAGGGTTGTTCTACCACTTGCCATTGGGAGCTTGGGAAGAGGAGTGGTTCACGCGCGCTCCTCCTCCGTCGCCCGCCACGCCACGCCCCGCCCCGCCCCGCCCCGCCCCGCCCGACGTGACGCGCGCGCGGGAACGAGCCGAAGCTTATTTTTTGCCGGTGAGGAACGAATTAATTAATCCGGAATTAATTAACGAGTCGCTAGCATATGCGCCACTGTCCGAGACGTTGGACATGGGCTGGTTGTGTTCCCGGGATTCGTCGACGCCGTTCGCGGGTGTGCGACCCTTCTCCGGGAACGACGACTCCCTTCCCAGCAGTGCGTCGACTCGGTCGTGGGCCTCCGCCCAGGCCCACGACTTCCTACCCGACGGCCTATATAAGAGGGCTCTGGCCAGTGGAGTGACCTAGTTCAGTTCACTCACTCCCTCTTGTGTAACCCTAGCCGTCATCTACTGTTCCTCACTCTGAGCTGCCTCCGGCGATCCCAGCCCGACGACCGCGTGCACGGTTGGTCGGGAGAGCAGGTGCCTCCGGAACCCTGCCGTTTGAGATCCTGCCCGGGAGAATGGCAATAAGGTTTTTGGGGAGCGTCTCGACGCGCCTGCTCCCGATCTGTCCCCAGCTTCATCCGCCTCTGCTTCCACTACTTCCCCTGCATCGACACCATGGCCGACGACGCCGCCGATAAGAAGAAGGCCACGGACGACGCCGTGGCTGCTGCTGCCGCCGCCGCGTTGGCCTGGCCAACCGGAGGGTATGATCTGTTCATCCCTCATTTACTCGTACTTGTGCTAGCCATATATGTACTGCTCATAGATGGTTCGCGTCTATGCTCTGTATGCGCTAGTATGCTTAGGTATCGGTATGAGGTGCATACCGTATATGCCATGTTTACTGTTTACTCGTGGATTAGTCTAATCGGAAAAGTGCTAATATTTCCAACAATTCAAAAACCTTATTATACGCACTTTTCGATTCAAGGCTTTGCTGCTACTCTAAAAACCGAAAAAGTTTACCAGGACGCATTTTAAGCATTGGCAGACTAGGACCACCTTGTGGCTCACAGCGATGAACGTGTTCTGGGTTGGTGGTGTGCCCCCCACAGAAACGATTGCTCCTGAACAGGAGAAGACGTTTAGGGAGGCAACCACAATCTTTGTGGGAGCAGTTCTGAGTGTGATTGAAGACAAGTTGGTTGACGCATATATTCATATGCGGGTTGCCAAAAACTTGTGGGATGCGCTCGAAGTCAAATTCGGCGCAACCGATGCTGGCAGTGAGCTGTATGCCATGGAGTAGTTCCATGATTGCAGGATGGTTGATAACCGTCCTGTATTGGACCAGGCTCATGAGATACAGTGCATTGCTAAGGAGCTGGAGCTCCTGAAGTGTGAGTTACCGGACAAGTTTGTCGCGGGTTGCATTATTGCAAAACTCCCTCCTAGTTGGAGTAACTTTGCTACTTCTCTCAAGCACTTGAGACGTGAATTCTCTGTTGAGGATGCCATCGATCATCTCAGTGTTGAGCAGAACTCGAGAGCAAATGACTCACACATGAAGGGGGCAGAGGATTCTTCTAGCGCCAATGTGGTGCAGAAGAACTTCCACAAGTTCAAGGGAAAGAACTCTGTCCAGCAGAATACTACCTTTAAGAAGAAGGGTAAGAAGAAAGACAAAAAGAGAGATGGCTGCTTGTGGTTCAGAGGAACACTGGGCAAACAAGTGCCCAAACAAGTACAAGAAGTCAGGACAGGACTCTAAGTCTGTCAATGTCACTCTGAGCAACAATGATGCGGCATCTGGGTATGGTAATCTGTTTACCATACTTTCAGTTTGTCAGTCCACCGATTGGTGGGTTGACACTGGGGCCAATATTCATGTGTGTGCTGATGTGTCTTTGTTTTCTTCCTGCCAGGTCGCACGAGATTGTTCCGTCCTGATGAGGAATGGCTCGCATGCTTCTGTTCATGGTGTTGGCACGGTAGATCTGAAGTTTACTTCAGGAAAGATCGTGCAACTGAAGAACGTGCAGCATGTCCCCGCCGCCATCGGGAAGAATCTCGTTAGTGGCTCCCTTCTGTGTAAAGAAGGGTTTAAGTTAGTATTTGAGTCCAACAAAGTAGTCGTATCTCGGTATGGACTATTTGTTGGAAAATGATATGATTGTGGTGGTTTATTCCGCCTTTCCCTGGAGGATTTCTGTAATAAAGTCGTGAACCAAATTCATTCTAATGTGAACGAATCTGAGGTTTGGCATTCACGTCTTTGTCACATAAATTTCGGTTGTATGACGCGCCTAGCAAAGATGGACTTAATCCCGAGTTTCACTTTAGCCAAAGACTCTAAGTGCCATGCGTGTGTGCAACCTAAGCAACCTCGTAAGCCTCACAAGCCTGTGAAGGAGAGACACCTGGCACCGTTAGAGCTCATACATTCAGATCTCTGTGAGATGAATGGTGTGTTGACTAAAGGGGAAAAGAAATACTTCATGACTCTGATTGATGATTCCACTTGATTCTGCTATGTGTATTTGTTAAATACTAAGGATGAGGATTTACACTACTTTAAAGTCCATAAGGCAGAAGTTGAGAACCAACTTGAGAAGAAAATAAAACGAGTCCGGTCTGATCGTGGTGGAGAGTACTTTTCTAATGAGTTCGATTTATTCTGTGCGGAACATGATATTATTCATGAGAGGACGCCTCCCTACTCACCCCAGTCAAACGGGGTTGCCGAACGGAAATACCGTACTCTAACACATGTGGTTAACGTCATGTTAGATACATCGGGTTTATCCAAGGCATGGTGGGGGGAGGCTGTATTGACATCATGTCATGTCCTGAATAAAGTTCCCAGGAAGGATAATGAGACTACTCTCTATGAGCAATGGGAAAAGAAAAGAACTACACTCTCTTACTTGCGCACTTGGGGCTGTTTGGTGAAAGTCAACGTGCCGATAACCAAAAAGCGTAAGTTGGGACCAAAGACTGTGGACTGCGTTTTTCTTGGCTATGCCAAGCATAGCGTTGTCTATAGATTTCTAGTGGTGAAATCTGATGTACACGACGTGAAGGTCAGTACGATCATGGAGTCTAGGGATGCTACATTCTTTGAGGATATTTTCCCCATGAGAGATATGCAAAGCACCTCTAGACTGAAATCTGTTGAGACTCCTGAACCTGCCATTCCGATGGAATACTATGAACACAAAAGTGATGAAAGGTCATCAGAGGATGACGAGGAAGCTCCTATAAGGAGCAAGAGACAAAGGACTGCAAAGTCTTTTGGTGATGATTTCCTCGTGTACCTCGTGGATGATGACACTCCCAATTCCATTTCAGAAGCTTATGCATCTCCGGATGCTGACTACTGGAAGGATGTTGTCCGTAGTGAGATGGATTCCATCTTGGCTAACGGGACATGGGAGATCACTGATCGTCCTTATGGTTGCAAACCATTGGGATGTAAGTGGGTGTTCAAAAGGAAGCTTAGGCCCGATGGTACTGTTGAAAAGTACAAGGCTAGGCTTGTGGCCAAGGGTTATACCCAGAAAGAAGAAGAGGATTTCTTCGACACTTACTCACCTATGGCTAGACTGACAATCATTCGAGTGTTACTCGCTTTGGCTGCCTCGCATGGTCTTCTCGTTCATCAGATGGACGTTAAGACGGCTTTCCTTAACGAAGAGTTAGACGAGGAAATTTACATGCAACAACCAGATGGCTTTGTAGTAAATGGTCAGTAAAGAAAGGTGTGCAAGCTAGTGAAATCCCTGTATGGCCTGAAACAAGCGCCTAAGCAATGGCATGAGAAGTTCAATACTACTCTGACATCTGCTGGCTTTGTTGTTAACGAAGCTGACAAATGTGTATACTATCGCTATGGTGGGGGCAAAGGAGTTATACTGTGTCTGTATGTCGATGACATACTAATATTTGGGACCCACCTCAAGGTCATTGAGGAGGTCAAGGATTTTCTATCTCATAACTTTGAGATGAAAGACCTGGACGTGGCTGATGTTATCTTGAACATCAAGCTACTGAGAAATACTGAGGGTGGAATTACACTTTTGCAATCCCACTATGTTGAGAAGATTTTGAGTCGTTTTGGATATTCGGACTGCAAACCTTCTGCAACACCATATGATCCTAGCGTGCGGATTCGAAAGTTCGAAGGCACGACTGTAGATCAATTGAGATATTCTCAAGTGGTTGGTTCACTGATGTACCTAGCTTGTGCTACTCGTCCTGACATCTCATTTGCTGTGTGCAAACTGAGCCGGTTTGTTTCCAATCCGGGAGATGTGCATTGGCATGCCGTTGAGCGAGTGATGCATTACTTGCAAGGTACTGCGAACTATGGAATTCACTATTCTGGGTATGAGGGGTATAGTGATTCGAATTGGATATCTGATGCTGATGAGATGAAAGCCACAAGTGGACATGTCTTCACACTTGGTGGTGGTGCTGTTTCCTGGAAGTCTTGCAAGCAGACGATCTTAACCAGATCGACTATGGAAGCAGAACTCACAGCATTAGACACATCATGCGTCGAAGCAGAATGGCTTCGAGAGCTTTTGATGGATTTGCCGGTGGTTGATAAACCAGTGCCGACTGTCCTTATGAACTGTGACAATCAAACGGTGATTGCCAAGGCTAAGAGTTCAAAGGACAACATGAAATCCACAAAGCACATAAGAAGAAGATTGAAATCTGTCAGAAAATCAAGAAACTCTGGAGTGATAGCGTTGGATTATATCCAGACGGCTAAGAATCTGGCAGTCCCTTTTACGAAAGGGATATCACAGATTGTGATAGAAAATGCATCGAGGGAGATGGGTATGAGACCCACGTAAGTTGCCATGGGGTAACCCAACCTATGTGATCAGAGATCCCGTGAATTAGGACCTGGGAAAACAATCCAGCGGTCAACTGAGGAGAGTATCCTTTATTAACCCACTCCGTTGGAGATGCAATAATACTCTCAATTCTGTAAGGCAGGCTGACTTTTGTCTTAATGTGTTCCAAAGCTTGTGTAAGCAAGATGCTAACCTACAGAGCATTATTTGGAGGAACACACCTATGTGAACCCGACTGCTGGTCACAATCTATGAGATTGGGTAATCTCTAGGAAGCTCATGAGAAGGTACGGAGTATGACTAATAAGCTCCACCCGTGGGGTTTAGCCTTCGGCAGCCACGTATCAGCTGACAATAGGCGAAACTTCTACACGAATTGTCCATTGTTCAGTTGTGAAGAAGTCTAATCCTATTGCTCTAGATGGAAGTTCAACTTAACAGTCTCCACTAAAATTTCTGATATATCAAACATTGTTTGGAACAACTGACAAACTTATGTACCTCGAGATCTGGTGGGAGAGTGTTGAATCATAGATGGGCTTTAGGCCCATATGAACAATGATTCCTAGTTAATCTTGAGGCCCATGTATGATATGGCAGGTGGTGGGAAGTTTAGTACCACCTTGCTAGTTGAGGAGAGTTGAGACCCCTTTATAAGGGCTGCTCTACCACTTGCCATTGGGAGCTTGGGAAGAGGAGTGGTTCACGCGCGCTCCTCCTCCTCCGCCACCCGCCTCGCCTCGCCACGACGCGCGCGCGCCGTGGGTTGCGGGAATGAGCCGAGCCGAAGCTTATTTTTTGCCGGTCAGGAACAAATTAATTAATCCGGGATTAATTAACGAGTCGCTAACATATGTGCCACTGTCCGAGACGTTGGACGTGGGCTGGTTGCGTTCCCGGGATTCGTCGAATCCGTTCGCGGGTGTGCGACCCTTCTCCGGAAACGACGACTCCCTTCCCAGCAGTGCGTCGACTCGGTCGTGGGCCTCCGCCCAGGCCCACGACTTCCTACCCGACGGCCTATATAAGAGGGCTCTGGCCAGTGGAGTGACCTAGTTCAGTTCACTCACTCCCTCTTGCGTAACCCTAGCCGTCATCTACTGTTCCTCACTCTGAGCTGCCTCCGGCGATCCCATCCCGACGACCGCGTGCATGGTTGGTCGGGAGAGCAGGTGCCTCCGGAACCCTACCGTTCGAGATCCTGCCCGGGAGAACGGCAATAAGGTTTTTGGGGAGTGTCTCGACACGACTGCTCCCGATCCGTCCCCAGCTTCATCCGCCTCTGCTTCCACTACTTCCCCTGCATCGACACCATGGCCGACGACGCCGCCGATAAGAAGAAGGCCACAGACGACGCCGAGGCTGCTGCCGCCGCCGCCGCATTGGCCTGGCCAACCGGAGGGTATGATCTATTCATCCCTCATTTACTTGTACTTGTGCTAGCCGTATATGTACTGCTCATAGATGGTTCACGTCTATGCTCTGTACGCGCTAGTATGCTTAGGTATCGGTATGAGATGCATACCGTATATGCCATGTTTACTGTTTACTCATGGATTAGTCTAATCGGAAAAGTGCTAATATTTCCAAAATCTTCTCCTGTCGCCGAGGACGTCAGCCGCCCACTAATGTCTTAGCCATTGAAGTCGATATTGTCTTCGTGTTTTGTAGAAGTCATGGTTCTCGCCTGCAGCCGAGGTCTATACGGTGGCAGCAAAGGGTGTGGCAAGCAAGAGCAATAGAGGGACTACGACGAGTGATAACAACATAAAGGCGAGGGGCTTTGGTGCAAGGAGTGCCAAATGAGGAGGTTGCACATAAAGAGGGCTCAAAACTGCAATCTTGTATCATGTGGTTAAAGAAAATGAGGAATGGGCAAGCTCATGAAACCCACCATGAGTGGCTTTTGCCACCTAAAGAAATAATGATGTTGTGGACACAACACCTCCTAAGGGCACCCACACTATACATGATTCCAAATTTACTACATCACTAGCATTTTGGCGTCAATGCTAAATTGATATTTCCTCGCCAAAAGCCAAAAAAAATGAATTAGCATTGCTATTTGATGGCTGCTCTAAGCTTGCCTAATCTTTTTTTAGCTTGATTTGTTAGGAGCATGAGCCAAAAAAGGGGTCGGCCTTTAGACTTCGACATGGTTTTTTTCAACCTCTGAGCACATGTACACCTGGTGAACAGTAAAATTCAAAAAATAGAAAAAATTTAACAAGGATTTAAAAAAAACATGATTGAATTTTATACCCACGTGTAATTTTCCGAGAAGAAAAACATTCACAATGATTTAAAAAAACCGATGCCCCAAAATGGTTATTTTTTTAAAGCAATTTGGAGTACTTATTTTGTTTGTTTCTCCTGGACCACCATGAAAATTTCCATGTACATAGGACGGCCTGGAGTCTTAGTGGTCAGTACCCCGAGTGATGGACTAAACAACACAGGTTCAAGCCTCACCACCTTCTATTTAATTTGAGCATATCTCCTATGCTCAACTCATTTTTTATGTTTGTTGCAAAAAAGAAAATGGTGTTTATTTTTTCTTACCATTTCCGGATATTACTGTCATGGCGGGAGTGCATATGTGTTCGGGAGCAAAGTAGCACTTCGATTGGATTCACACTATTGTGTGGCATTGTATCTTGTAGGTACGGTCAACAATGCCATAACAACAGCTTCTTAACCGTAATGTACATTACAGATAACAAAAAATGAGGAAAGAGCGGATCTACACCAAGGCAAAAAGGAGGCGACCACACTTCCCTTTGTGTCTGTTCATAGTAGGGTTAGGGTTGAGGGAGACGCTGCCGAGGCCGTTGCGATGGCGTCGCGTCCAAATAAGTTTCCCCGGGTTTTGTACGCGGTCAAGCGGGGCTCTTGCCTTCGTCTAGGAGCCAGAGGAGTTGGGGATCCCGGATCTCGTTGAGGTCGCAGGCTATGGTGTTTGAAGGTCGACCGGCACTGGACGGGCAAGTCCTCAGGGTGGTTGGTGGTCTTGTGGAGACAAAGCTTCTTCCTCCTCCTCATTGGTATGATCTACTGTTGTTATTCGTCTTTTTTCTTTGTGATGTTGCCGGAGGATGTCCTGCTTTGCCCGGGCGACTGGCCCGAGCACGGCGCTGGAACCAGATCCTAATTCTCTATCATCCGAAAGGGGCACATATGACGGTACTCAAAGCCATAAATGACGAAGGCTGGTGCAGACTTGGATGCACAAGTGTCGTTATCTTTTTGGTGTCGGAGCAAAGAAAAGGTGGAGCAGTGTGGCGACGATGATGCCGTGGTTGAAGATGATGTTCTGCTTGAGTTTGGTTGCAGATTCTTTTGTCGCGGGAATCTTTCGCAAGGTTCATGGGTGATGGCATAGACCACAGAGCTCCGGAGTTCTTCGTATTTTTTCTAGTTGTTTTAGGGTGTTTCTTCGTTTAGGACTTTGCATTGTTTCATGATATAAATACAAGCATATTTCTAAAAAAAGGATAACAAAAAACGATAATTTTAGCCAGGGAGCTAGACTTTTTCCTCCTTTGTTGGAGAGGAACCGGAAGCAAACATTTGAGTTGTGACAACTCCTGCGAGGGTGGAGGGAGTACCTTTGTTTTAAGGCAGATCCAGCATTCTACCAGACCGGGATTCGGGATCAAGATACGGCGGATCACCTATCCAGCCTTCTACAAGACCGGGATTCTGGATCAGAGATACGTCGCGCTGGTAAAAGGAACCGCAGATCCTAGATGACTAGTGCCGTACCACCCCTCCACGCCCACGCCGACGCGGTCGGTCGGAGAAGGGCTGCCACGCTTGACCGCGCAAAGCAAAGGGCAAGGGCAAGTTGGGCTGATCCGTCGCTCGGACGAACTGTTGCGTCTCTGATCCGAACTGTTCCCTCTCCGATCGACGTGCGTGCTCCTTGGACGTGGAACAGTTCAATATAGATGGGGGAGCAGCGCGGGACCATGACCGCGAGCGAGACGCGGACGCCGACGGGTCGCCGCGTCAGGCGCACCGGCGACGCGACATGCCAACAGCGACCGCGTTATTCTCTGCCGTGCCGGTGGGCGGTAGCCGCTTCAAGCATCCTCCTGCCCGGCACGTGGCGGACATGGGAGGAGAGCACACGTTGGCCCTTTGACCCTTTGTCCATCTCTTATTTAACACGCTCGGAACAATTATTTACCGGGCAATGTAAAAAAATCTGAAATGTAGATGTATTCTACGTGGTATGTTCAAAACACAGGAAGATGCAACGCATAGTAGTATATTGTTTAGTTGCACCATAGAAAAATGTGAAAACTTTCTAAAAGATTGCTCGCCAAACTTATCCTCAAAATAAAGGAATTTTGTTGACTTTCGAATTGCATGCAATTAGCCAATATAATAGATTCATGAGGCTCTCAAAAAAAAACAGAAGGCTTTCAATCATAAAAACAAGCAAACAAACTCTAGCTACAGTATTAAGGCAATGTCATGAACAAAATGTATAAGAAAAAAAATAGCATCCAATGCAAGGATATGCAATGAGTAAGGTGTTCTTGCTAGGCATGTCCCCCACGACTACGTTAGACGGTAGAGGAGGCAGCAGAACACACCAAATCCGCACAAGAACTACAACGACATAAACTTATTACCCACACTAGCGACTAGACATCGGTCGCTCACGGCCGGCCATCACATGCGAAGATGCTAGTAGAGTAATAATGGCCAACAACCGCCGATCCTCTCCTTTTGCTTCTACCTAATTGTATGCAAAACAATTGTCCATGAGGAGACGGTCTTGGAGATCGTTCGTTCGGACATTACCATCATGATCGACTGCGACACATCGCATGGCCATTTATGCTGCTATGAATTGGCAACGATAACAGTTCTGTGCAACTATACCAGATAGTCCATGCATGGAGAGCTACTTGCTTTTTAATGGACCGAAAAGTTCTGTCTGTAAAGAATTTGACCGATCAATTGCCTATTTTAAAGCAGGCAATTCCTGAGGCCAGAGGGGAGGAGAAAGAGTCAACCCCAATTGCTCATGTCTTGTGTCAGAGAGAAGATCTGTTCTATGCAGGGTACTCGTGAAAGATCGACGGGAAAGAAAATCGTAGCTCTAGAAAGCGTGGAGTCCGTAGCAAATACCAGGTGGTGAATCACCGAAGAAACCAAAAGTCAGTTCAACATACTACCATATACTGCAGAGTCGAAGTCAAGTCTACTGAAGATGAGTAGGTGACCAGAAAAAATATGCTCGATTTGTATCCTGTGGAACCAATGCTACCAGAACAAAAGAACCCGTAACTTGACCAGACTCATCTAATTCAGGTTCCTCTTCTGGAGTATTGAAAAAGCTACCGTTACAAATTATCAGATCGGTCGGCAGGCCTTACATTACATGCAGGTTGAGTTGTGCCAAGAATGCGCAGACGAAAGTGCATGTATGATTTCCCGGGGAGGCTCTTGTCCAAGATTTTCTTTAGGGCGGCTCTTGTCTGAACCTGGAAACAAAGCACCCCAAAACCAAATCTATTTGCAGTTTTTCTTTAGGGCGGCTCTTGTCTGAACCTGGAAACAAAGCGCCCCAAAACTAAATCTAGTTGCAGTAATAATCTCCTGACAAGAGGACTATTATAATGTATCAGGCCGGGCCAGGACGGTTACCAACAGAAGGTATGAATGGTCTGAACTCTGAAGGTCCCAAAACTAAAGGAAGCCGGCAGAAAAGGGGCAAGATGGCCTGCAAGTCTAAATGCCATAGTCTACAGTCTGGAAACGAAATAGGTGCTCTTTCTTTGAAAGGGGAGTTCGGGGCTTGAGAGTTGAGAATAAATGAACATATGCATCACTATGCACAAAGATTGTGAAAGATCATTACTTATGCTGAGAACTCCGCATACAGATTGTCAAAGATCACATGCAACCTAAGTACCAAAACAACTAGTACTTCTACTAAGAACTCTGTAAATTTCCTACCTGTAGTCACACAAAACTGTTATATTCATACTAATAGCTCGGAGTTACACGGTGAAAAAAAGACCAGGAGTTATATACAGCAAGGTAACTGATCTGTCAACTGAGATTTGACAACAATAGTCCAAACTAACCGACTGCTAATTCGGCATTTCTCAAAACAAAATGAGTTGAACTAAGGTAGCAAGTATATTACAAGCACATGGTATGTTACCTTCACCGTGACCATGACACGGCATCAATCTCATCCCTTGCTGACTTGTATAGCTCAAGCCTCTTAAAGCATTGCTGCCTGCGCCCCATAAGAGCAGGATCCTCATCAAGGAGTAGCGCGAGCTGCTTAGCCTACACAGGAAATTGATCACTGAGACGACTGAAAGGATAAGGAATGAACATATTTAGACGACAAAAGAAGACACCTACATCTTTACTGCCCACTTGAATATAGAAATAGTTCAGCAAGGACCGCTTGGCTTCCCGGACTTGGCAGTGAACAACAGCCTTGGGAATAGTATTCTTCAGTGTGTCCGATACCATGCCAATGTACGAGGACACATTAGAAGCAATCCTCCTGAAGTGTGTGTCAGAGTACCGATCAACAGGAGTGGAAGGTCCAGTTCCAGCATTGTTCACAGGGTTTCCAGTTCCAGCCCTGTCCACCTCCTGTGGAAGCTTGCGGAAGAAGTCGACCGTCAAATACGCTGACTCCATATCAACCAATCGCACAGTAGTTTTACGACCCTCTTGACGGAAGCTCTCCAGGGCTTTGTTGCATGCAGCAGCAAGCTCCGCTTGAAGAGTGGGAAATCTTCTCAGTTCCTAGTGAAACAATATCACTACAATAAATACATAACTTATAAAATGTATAATTGGCAAGTTGGAGTTGAAGTGCGAGAAAACAAACCTCAGTCTCCCCAATTGATTTCCTTACCAGCTCTTTCAGGACATTGTGCACCTAAAGTGATGGTAAAAGGGGACTTAGTGGAAGAAACATGGCAAAGCAAGCAACCACAGGAAGAAGAAATCTTACAGCATCTACAGAAGCTTCAGCTGGCCCTCTAAAATAACTGAGACCAGACTCTATCAGTCGACGGTAACCTTGCTCAGGAGCAATTAAATGAGGCTGATAACCATCAGCTTGTGACACAATTCGTTTAACGTGTTGCAAGGAGAGGTGGCGGTCAAATGGAAGCTTCCGCAGAGCAGCAGGGAGTTGATTATCAAAGACCCAGTAAATTCGATCACCACCAGGTCTTCTGCATATTTCAATATCCACGTTACAGATTATGACCAAGAAAAATAAAGACATGAAATAATCAAAATGGAACTTACCCTCCATCAAGATGTTCTTTAAATATTTTGTCAAATGCACGGCACAACTCCAGGACTAGATATAACTGAGCCTGCACAAGTACATGAATGGTGTTACATATGTCTGTTTGAGTCCAATGCAATTTAACTCAAAAGTTTCACTGATTACCCCAGCGTCTGATCCAATAGGTCTACCAAGGTGATCCACCTCAGATTCAAGCTCATCAATAGTTTTGTTTATCAAAGATGTGATGCTTGGAATGCGTGCCCTAATAACTGCCTCGAGTTGCTGAGAGATAGAAACAGGATTGCATGATGAGACCATTGCTACCTTACAAAGAACAAGAATAAAAACACAAGAAGGATGTTTTGAACCTGTGAAAGAAGTTTAGCAAGATATTCTGAACCCATCCTGCTGGCTAAATGAGCATATTCAGGACTAGAATGAAAGAACTCTTGTTCTTTTTCCCTAGCAATAATCATGTCAACATTCCTGTTGATATCTGCTTGTGAGCGGTTAACAATTCCAACCCATGGGTGTTGTAGCTTGTAAGCTCTTCCTTCAAGAACCTTAGCGAGAAGAACAAGTATTGGGCATTATTAGGTCCTTAATAAGCCCAAAATTCACAGAAAAAAGTAAAGTAGAAGCATACATCAAGTGCATCTGTTCCCTTGTCCATCAAATCAAGCTTAGTCAACACGCCAAAGGTCCTTTCACCTATGAAAATTTAAAATGATCCCTCAGGCAAAAAAAAAGAAATATGGGTTTTTTCGATATAGGGCGCTTTTATTAATAGGCAAGAAAATATGGTAGGTGCATCAAACAGATAATTTTGTCGCTGTGGGGAGAATATCAATCAAATGTGAACAAGTCATAAAATATTAGAAAAGAGAATCAGTAATCTAAGCCATTGGAGTGAAATGTACATCGCACATGACTAAGTAATCATTAATCGACCGCAATAATCTGGAGTTAAAACCAAACACTTGCTAAGTTATGCATCGGTTCCACCGAAAATATGTTGTTTTGTTATTTTTCAGAACATCCATGGTGCTAAAATCTTTGAAGCAAATGACATCAGCAAATATGATGAGTTATGACATTGATAGGCGTATAAAACATAAGTACATGCGCAATTATTCAACATCATACTGAAGGATTGTACCATCAGATAATAGAATTAGTAGATCACAACAAAATAAGTGCAGAATTTTGGTTCATACCAGTTGGATCAACATCCCGAGCAAGCTTAATGGCATCTGATGTTGCTATATCTTGATTGGCAGGAGATATAGCAAGTATAATACAGTTTGGCTACAAAAGAAGATAGGAGAGTGTCACTCCATAGGTAAATATCAACATGCACATCTTATGTATGTCAAATGCACCCCATTGAAGCAATAGCAGTACCTTCTCAACGTATAAGCGCACCATGTTTTCGATATCCTGGGCAATGCTTTCAGGCTGCCCCTCTGAAAAGAGATGACAACATGGTGAATGAAAATTCCTTATGAACATTGCCTAGATCAGAAAATGTGAAAAAAAAAAGACATTGGCATACCTGTAGCAACCTTAGTTAGACCCGGCAGATCAATCAATGTTAAGTTGACAACTGCAATAGCCAATTGAGTAGAATAAATGACTTATCAAGAAAATTTAGAAGTAATACCCCTCCGGAAAAAGATTACGACCCAAGAAGATGCAAGAGCTGCATGAATGCTATTGTTTATAAACTAAGATCTCTATATAAACACCACCATGAAAAAGGAATGAAATCAGAGATACATGGCTACTGTTGTCAAACAGAGAAGTTATAGTGATATTCATATAAAATGGAACTGGAAATTTATATTTAGCAAATACCAGCAGCAATATTCTCCATCAATGTACCACTAAGTTATGCACTTATGCCCAAGGTATAATACCGTTTGGTGAGTATATGCTGAGATGAATAGGGACTGGAGATATTTGTTTTGATCTCCCCGTCAATCTATCAGTTTCATCTTCGATTTCCTTACGCACAAGAGCTGCAGAAAACAAACAAACAGCATGTACACAATAAGCATCTGATCAACTTGAGTTGCTTCCCAGTAATGAAAATACTTAAGCTATTCCAAATTCATTTCAGGAGATCATATTTTTTTCTGAAGGATGGATGTGTGTGATGTTTTTTGGATACATGTAGCCATATGCAAATCAGCCTGATAAAAAACACATAATACTTGAACTGGTAGCACCAGACGCAGGTTGGTCTGACAAAATCGTTTAAATCTGCCAGTCTCAGCATCAACACCTACTCATTGAATCACTGATGAAATGTCCTAAACACTTAAGCAACACAATCAAGTGCACAATGTAGTCTGAGCTATCCACATAGGGTGGAGACTAGAGAGAGAGTGACCATAGAACTTTATCTAAAACTCCCCATTGCACCTGACTCATCCTTGTGGAGTAGAAGATTACAACCATATCAACAAGCAATAGTAAAACCACACATTTTTTATATAATAACACTCTACCAGCCACTGCATCATCAAGTGCCCACAGCCTGAATATTATCACACATATGTAACTATGCAGAACTTGTATTGAGCAATACAACTTCTGGTGCAGGTGCAGGTGCAAATAGAAATATTATTTCACTGCACTTGTTAATAGCACAGCAAATCACAGTAGACATTGAATAATCAGGCATCCATTACTATTAGTAGTTACTCGAAGCATAACCCCTGAATAACCCCCTAACTGCACATGACTGAAACTGCATGCGCGCGGGCACAGAGAGAGCTCACCGAAATCGGTGAACCGATGCCTTGGCGCATGCAGAAACTCGGCGTACTCCTGCTCCCCGACCTCCGTCTTGTGCAGCTGCAGAACCAGTGGCCTCCTCGTCACGATCCCTTCGAACCACAACGCACAACCCGAAATTAAACAATCAAAACAAACGGCACAAAAGCTCGAATAGTCGGAGCCGGACGCGGGATTCGCTGCCATACCAGAGCCTCGAGGAAGGAAGTCACGCCCAACGATGCTCTCCAGCACGGACGACTTTCCCGAACTCTGCATGTACGAACGCAACCGGGCGCAGAAAAATCAAACCCAGGCGTCACAGTAATTAAGCCACGAAACGAAAACCCTAGGCGGGGCGAGCACAGGCGATCGAAGGTAGGAGTACCTGCCCTCCGACGACGGCCACGGAAGGCAGCGCCTCCCACAGGGCAGGGAGGGAGGCGGCGGCGCCGTCGCCGCCGTGGTCGCCGAGCACGGTGCAGGCGCGCTGGATGCGGTTCACGAGCACGATCACGTTCTCCATGGCCGCCATCTGCGCAGCCCCGTCAGTTGGGGTGGAAGGTTCTAGAAGGCGCGGGAAGGGGGGGGAGGGGGAGAGATGGCGCTTCGCTGCTGCGCGAGAGGCCCTGCGGACGAAGGAAGCAGAGAGGCGTTGCTGTCGTGGAAATTGAGAATCGGCTTCGTCGGCCAATATTTTAACTGCCAGTTTTACCCCTCGCGATATTCCCAACTTTCCAAGTCGCCAAACGCAAAAGAAAGAAGAGTCCAAGCCGCGGCTTTGGTCACCAAAATTTTAAATCTCTACTTCTAATGTTTGAGTTGATAGTCTCGTCTTACTCCGGTTAATTCTTCACCATCGTTTTTTTATCCCACCAACATATTAAAACCGGATTTTACCCATTATCTATTTAAACCGATTTTGTCTGCCAATAAGATCAATTTTTTGTAGTATTTGATAATTTTTATATGGAAATGAATAAATCATGATCAATTTTTTTTCTGCCGATAAGATCAATTTTCGATAGTATTTGGTAACTTTTATATGTGAAGGAATAAAT
Organism: Thinopyrum elongatum; assembly: GCA_011799875.1. Classification (NCBI taxonomy): domain Eukaryota; kingdom Viridiplantae; phylum Streptophyta; class Magnoliopsida; order Poales; family Poaceae; genus Thinopyrum; species Thinopyrum elongatum. Next base: position 326,252,946 of record CM022297.1, on the reverse strand, counting down.
CATGATCAATTTTTAATCAATTTTTGAAGACCAAATCTCTACTGTCCCGGTCAAATATTTACCCGCATATGCCATCGCCTCTACCCACGTTTGCCTCCCACCCCACCGGCTCACCCCAACACGAATGAAACTGCTCAGCCCGACGCCCCCATCCCCGCACTCCACGACCCCATCCCTGCACCCGTGCGAACTGTCCCACTCGCCATGCCCTAGATCGCCGCCGCCGCTGTTCTCTCCTCCCCTCGTTCCGTGAAGCACGTTGCCTCTCCCTCCAGGCACCAAGCCACCTCCAGAACCGCGCCTCCAAGTCCTCTCCACTCAGGGTAGGGGAGGAGCAAGGACATGCTTAGACAGGCGGGGATATGCCAGGAAGAGCCTCGCGCGTGGCAGCCTATGCACGCGTGCTGGCCGGAACGAGTCCGCAGTGCACACGTGCATGGTAGGTGGGCTAGCCGAGATCTACGCCTCCGTCGGTGGATCGATATGGGTCTTGGCAGCAGATCGGAGGGCGTGGTCTGAAGCTGCGGTTCTTCGGCCAAGACGAGGAGGCGGACATCTTGGCGCTGCTGTTGACGGAGGGCTTCCTCACTCACTTTTCTCTTTCCCTGTCTTATATTCTTTCCCATGAACGTCACATAATCCCCCTAATTTGTACTTCTTGCTTCCTAATTCGTTTTTCTGAAATGGATGAAATAAGATGATTATACTTTTGGTTATTTTGGACCATTCAATTATTTGATGATGATCCCTTGCAGATCTCTGAAATGGAAAAAGCAATATTTCGTCAACTCCCTCTGGTCTGCATGGACGTGCACTTAGTTTAAGGTTACTCAATCCAACACAAGGGAAACAACTCGAAAATTTTAACAACCTTGCTCGAACGGGCTCACCAGGTCTACTTGTACAAGTACAACTCACTTAGATCCACTGTTGCTTGCCGACTTCGCTGTATTCATATCCAATCCTACCATGTGTTAGGGAGTTTATGTTCATATGAGATTCTGATGTACTCACTGAATGCAGAGGTGAGAAAAGAGCACACGATTGAGGAGGCATATTTGTCCACAACATGAACTAGGGACTGGATGCGTGGAGGGTGGAGTTGAAGCATGTGTCCTGTTTAGCCCAGCTTTGGAAAATGGGGGAGGAAGGTGTTGTTTTCTTGGTATGTAAATTAGTGTTACACTGACCATGGTAGTGTTTCCTGGGTAAATCCTCGGTTATTAACATGAAGGATGGAGCATTTCTTTTGTGATTTTTTTGAATGGCAAGTCATGTTGCCCACACTAGGAGACCACTATTTGGTTGTTTGTTCATGGTAGCACTTTTCCTGGTTGGCAATGTGTTTGTGGAAAATGGAAATAGACAATAAAAGCAAACAATCTTTCTTGATTGCAAGGCTATATCTATGTAAGAAGTGAATTTTATTTTATAGCTTGATTTGTTTTTCTCCGGGCTGATATATAAACAACCAACATAACAAGGAGTGGTAGCTGTAACAGATTAGATTAAGGGTTAGAGCAATGGACATTAGTTGATTAAGGGTTAAGGCTATAGATCATACCTATACGTGACATTGTGCTTGTGTATTTTTCATAATTTTTTGGATTTTCACCTGGTGATGAAATACTCTGATTTGCTCTAAATCTTGTACCGTTTCTACTCCACTTCTCTGCCCTAATGTCTGAGTTGGTAGTCTCGCCTCACTCCGGTTAATTCTTCCCCATCATTTTTTTTATCCCACCAACACATTAAAACCGGATTTTACCCATTATCTATTTAAACCGATTTTATCTGCCAATAAGATCAATTTTTGGTAGTATTTGATAATTTTTATATGGAAAGGAATAAATCATGATCAATTTTTTTTCTGCCGATAAGATCAATTTTCGATAGTATTTGGTAACTTTTATATGGAAAGGAATAGATCATGATCAATTTTTAATCAATTTCTGAAGACCAAATCTCTACTGTCCCGGTCAAATATTTACCCGCATATGCCATCGCCTCTACTCACGTTTGCCTCCCACCCCACCGGCTCACCCCAACACGAATGAAACTGCTCAGCCCGACGCCCCCATCCCCGCACTCCACGACCCCATCCCTGCACCCGTGCGAACTGTCCCGCTCGCCATGCCCTAGATCGCCGCCGCCGCTGTTCTCTCCTCCCATCGTTCCGTGAAGCACGTTGCCTCTCCCTCCAGGCACCAAGCCACCTCCAGAACCGCGTCTCCAAGTCCTCTCCGCTCAGGGTAGGGGAGGAGCAAGGACATGCTTAGACAGGCGGGGATATACCAGGAAGAGCCTCGCGCGTGGCAGCCTATGCACGCGTGCTGGCCGGAATGAGTCCGCCGTGCACACGTGCATGGTAGGTGGGCTAGCCGAGATCTATGCCTCTGTCGGTAGATCGATATGGGTCTTGGCAGCAGATCGGAGGACGTGGTCTGAAGCTGTGGTTCTTCGGCCAAGACGAGGAGGCGGACATCTTGGCGCTGCTGTTGACGGAGGGCTTCCTCACTCACTTTTCTCTTTCCCTATCTTATATTCTTTCCCATGAAGGTCACATAATGTAACACCCTGGATTTTGCCCATTTTCTTTTGATTTTGGTCCGGATTCGCTTTTTGTGGCTTAGTAGTCTTGCAACCTGGAGGGATCACCCTTGATTCCTCTTCCCAAGTGGCTTGCCAACCTAAAAAAAATCCCTAGACCTTGTCATTTCCATCTTGGACCAATCCCAATATTCTTTTTCTTGGGAATATTCCTTTTTTCTATTAAAGGAATAACCCTGTTTGTCCTGGGTTGTGAAGCAACCCACATTTCCATCATTCCCAAAATTCCCACATAATTCTCATAAATTGTTTATGTCATATCTTCCACAAATATGTCAAACCCTTCCTTGACATGTTCAAAAATACTTCACAAATATTCCTTTTCTGATTTTGCCCTAGCTGCCAAGTTGAGAAGCAAGTACCATTTATATTTGCTTTCTTGCTCTCAAACTTTTTGGGCATTCTTTCCTATCCATATCATTGCCACATGACAAAATTCAACTTTATTTGGATATTAAATCTCTCTTGGCTAATTTCCAAATTTCTGGGCAACTGGAATCTTTGTGAAGCAAGTGCCAGCTAGGAGTATCCAAATAAGTTGAAATTTTGCAAGCATCTTCATATGCTCAAATCATGACTCTACACCAAGTTTCAACCCTATCCAATCATCTATGTAACCACAGCCTCAAATCTTGGTTTCTGGTAAGATTTTCACATTGTGAAGCAACTATATTTTTTATTGCTCCATAATTGCTGAAAATTTACCAGAGCATTCTCCTACCCATATAACCAATCTCCCCAAAATTTGGGCTCATTCCATTTTACCAATACTTCTCTAGAATTTTTCTAAGATTTTGGTCAGAGAGGATAGCTGTGAAGGAAGTACCATTTTGGCTTGTCCAAATGGCATGAAATTTTTATGGCACTCTCATATGACCAAATCATCATCCTATGCCCAATTTCAGCTCAAGTTGATACTCCATGTGAGTGGCACATCAAGATTTGGCTTTCTGGACCAGATTGGGCAGTTGCAAAGCAACTATATTAAATATTGGTCCATTTCCCTCCAAATTTCACAAGACTGTAGTCTTTCCTATTCTAAACCTCTCAGACATCTAGTTTGGCTCTTATCACTTCTCTGCCTCCTCATAGCTTCATGCCCAAGTTTGCTACAGCAAACTTCCAGTGACCACTCCCATCCAGACATAGCTCCTATCATCGATCTATCACCTCTTTTGCAATGTAGCTTGGAGGGACTACCCACTGGACATCATTTGGCGTCGAGTAGGGCGTGGCAACGCCGTGGCCACATGGTGACCGCCGCCCTGGCATGCCATGGACGCGAGCTGCGCGTTTGCCAGCTCGGGCCCCTCCTCTGCTCGTCGGTTTCGCGTGACTCGCCGTGTCCGTCAGGTTCCCCTTGCCGTCGTCTTCTCCCTGGACCCCTCTTCCCCCTCTCATGTCCCCTCCTACGTGGTGCGGCGGCCGTACCGTGCCGTGCCCGTCTCAGCCGCCGCCGTATACGGACGAGCTCGAGCCTTCCGGAGCACGCCAGAGCCCTCTCCACTCCTCCGCGAAGCTCCTCGACGCCGCAAAATGCCAGCCACGTCCTTCCCACGCTCCAATGCGATGATAGGAACGCCACGGCAGCCGTCCTCATCGCCTTGCCTCGCCGCGGCTATATATAGCCGTTCCCCGTCCCTCTCGACCTCACCAAGCTCTTCACCGAGCTCCTCTAGCCCTCCCCACCTGCTCCAATGAGCTCCAGGAGCTCTCCTCGCCGCCCATTGCCACCATGGCCACTGCGACCTTCCTCCTAAATTCCGGCCGTCTCGAGTCCCTCTTCGCTCCCCTCCACCACCAGTGTAGCTCACGAGCTCCGGCGACCCTCCCCGCCCTTCGTCTCCTCCTCCGGTACCCTCTGCCGCGAGCACGCCGGTGCCCGACGCTGCTCTCCGCCACGGCCGGTGGGGCTCCCGCTCCAGCCCTCCCTGGGGCCCCCCTGGGTGCATGGGCGGATGCGCCCGGCCGCCCTGAGCGCGCCCATGGCTGGAGCGCCGCAAATGGTGGCTCGTGCCGCCGGGGGCCATCGCCGGAGCACGTCGGCCTCGCCTCTCCTATGCCCCGTCGCGATGTGGAAGAAGAGATGAGGAGGAGGGAGTCAACGGCTGCGGGGCCCGCTCGTCAGCCGGACAGGGAGGTCAACCCGGGCCCGCGTGTTTTTAAGTGAAAACGTATTCCTTTGAATACGTCTTCTTCTGGAGAAAGCGCATTCTTACTCCGTTTCTGCTGAAAGTACACTTTCTCTGTGCAGAAACGTATTCTGCCCGAAGGCGCTTTCAGTTTAGCCACCAGGGGCCTGTCTGTAAATATATTTTTTATAGATCAGTCCCTGTACTCCAGACGGCTCTAACTCTTCAACCGCAACTCCGATCGAGGTGATTCCAAAGCCCACGTCTTCGTCTCGTCGAGCCCGTTTCGATGGAACCATTTCCATGATGTTTTGACACTATGGAAATGACCATTTTGCCCTTCGCCGTAAACAGCCCCTCCGAGTGAGAACTGTTTCCGGCAGTCAACTCCGCGGACTCTCCGCACTCCTTCCCGATGGTTCCTTCATCCCCAGGCAAGCCACAACTCTCATCTGCAACATTGCATTACAATATCATAGTTTCACTATTTACTTTATCAGCGAGTATGAGTTACTGTGAAATGAATTGGATTATGCAATGATCGAGTTAATTCTTGGATAGCTGACTACCATGTTGAGTACCGGATTATTAGTGACTAGTAGCTTACCCACTTGTTGATACTATGATGTTGAGATCACTGTCTAGGATTATTTTGGAGTTCATCCGGCAGTTCGTAGAGATGAATTAGTAGCAGTGGCTTAAGCATACTGGTTATCGGAGTGTCAGCCATGACAGAGATATTATTCGGGGATTAGGTATTTCATGGTTGACCTTGAGTCACCTGTCCGGACTTATCCGTGCAGCCACATTTGCCGGTATGGGACGGCCTTGACTTGGTCTGATCGCGTGCTCTTTCACCGGTACCGCCCGACAGGAAAGGTTATGCGTGCGCGCTACCCTGGCCCGGTAGGCGGCGATAACCTTGTGAGCCCAGTTGAGTTATTTGGATCCAGGTCCCTGTTTGGGACAATTTAGTTTGGCCACGACGGTGGCAGGTGTCACGAGGTGACACAGGGGCCACCCAAGGCTTGACTCCGAGGGAGGATGATTGCCGGTGGTACGATGGGAGAGTCACGGGTCAGGCAGGTTTCGTTGGAGCAACGCTGGTCCACCCGAATGGGATCACGAGGTCAGGTGCTCCATGGTGTGGGTAAGTGCGCAACCTCTGCAGAGTGTAAAATCTATTCGAATAGCCGTGTCCACGGTATTGGACAGTCCGTCCAGACCTCACTAGGTGGTCAACCATAGTAGTGATAATGATGGAAGAACTCGTCGTATGATCGGAAGTACTCGATGGATCGTGAGTATTCTAAGGGTTGTGAGACAACCCGGGAGAGAGTAAGTTGTCAGACTTGTCGTGCAGATGGAATCAGGTATATGATATGTTAGCCATGGGATGGCTATGAGTTGAGTGGTCGGATGACCACATGCAGGTTCGGATTGGATCCTAAGATTATTCGGAGTATGGATTAAATATGCTTTACCTTACGGCATCTACTTCAGTAACTATTTTGCTATGATGTTGTCTTGCCTTAATGCTAATGTTTGTTGTGAGCTTGCGAGTACATTCAAAGTACTCACCTGGCATGTCATGCCAGTTTGCAGGTCATGCCGTGATTGCTTGTTTGTCGAGGATCCCAAGTTTGCGACCTAGGATACGCGTTCTAGCCAGAGTCCCTGCGGAGTGGAGTCCATCATCGTCGTCGCTGATCCGCTGCCGAGAGAGTTTCTCCGCTGTTAGCATAGAGCTACCCCGGGCAGGCGTGGTGTCGCCGTGCCGATGTAATCCTTGTACCTGTTGTAACCATTGTAATAAAGAGCTGATTTGTTCTATGCCAACAGTGCCGTATTCCAGAGGACTTGTCCCTGGGCTGGAATACGGGGCGTTCCGGTCTTCTCTGAGCCGGGGTGCCACAGAAGTTGGTATCAGAGCAGGTCTAGCTATAGGACGCGTGGTCTAGGCGCGAGCGTTAGTAATCGGTAGTATATGATCCAGTTGGTTGTTGCACTTGGTTGTTGCATTCATTTGTGCATAGCATGCATATAGACTAGATATCTTATCGCTAACGATGGATCTGGTGAGTGTAGGTGGCATCGGTTTCGATTCCCTACCTGCGCTCTCCAGTTTGCATATTTGTTCCTTGGTGTGGTGTCATCTTCGTCCCAGCAGAGTGATGCCAAGGTGCTTGGTGGTGTCGATCCCTCTTCAGATTGATACACCGGTACCACACCAATATATTCTCTTCAGCCACCCCTATCGTTTCGGTGATAGACAAGTTCTATCCCGGATCGTGCCATTCCACTAGCCGCTTCGGCAACCCTTACTGATTTTTGTTATCAGAAAAGGGCAATGCCTGCAAGCCTTTCTCTCCACCACTAACTCATTACGCCACTTATTCCCTGGACGGATATGGTTTCCCTCTGTATGCTTGATGATGTGGTCGTGACCTCCGTGTTTCGATCCTCGATCACCAAGTTCGTCCTTGCCTCCGTGTCCAGATGGAACCGGTGTAAGCCCATATTTGGTGTAGCCTTGTTTACACCAACTCCTTCCACACATTGATTCACTTTCGTGCACATCGCCACAACATGTTAGACCATAATACCGGAGTTCTTGCGAGATTTGTGTGCTTAAGTAGGAATGCATAATATTGCTGTGGATGGCTGTAGAGTGTGATTTTGCTTGTGTGTGATCTCGCTGCTTTGTGTGCTTTTATTTTAGTCGTTTCTTTTGCTTCTTTCTTTGGGCCCTTGGTGTTACCTTATTTGCCCCTTATGGAAGTTGCTCACCGACCCTGAACCCAAAGAATCAGTGAAGAGACAGTCATGTGGATTGGATCCTAAGATTATTCGGAGTATGGATTAAATATGCTTTACCTTACGGCATCTATTTCAGTAACTATTTTCCTATGATGTTGTCTTGCCTTAATGCTAATGTTTGTTGTGAGCTTGCGAGTACATTCAAAGTACTCACCTGGCGTGTCATGCCAGTTTGCAGGTCATGCTGTGATTGCTTGTGTGTCGAGGATCCCAAGTTTGCGACCTAGGATACACGTTCTAGCCAGAGTCCCTACGGAGTGGAGTCCAGATTCATCGTCGCTGATCCGCTGCCGAGAGAGTTTCTCCGCTGTTAGCATAGAGCTACCCCGGGCAGGCGTAGTGTCGCCGTGCCGATGTAATCCTTGTACCTGTTGTAACCATTGTAATAAAGAGCTGATTTGTTCTATGCCAACAATGCCGTATTCCAGAGGACTTGTCCCTGGGCTGGAATACGGGGCGTTCTGGTCTTCTCTGAGCCGGTGTGCCACACATAATCCCCCTAATTTGTACTTCTTGCTTCCTAATTCGTTTTTCTGAAATGGATGAAATAAGATGATTATACTTTTGGTTATTTTGGACCATTCAATTATTTGATGATGATCCCTTGCAGATCTCTGAAATGGAAAAAGTAATATTTCGTCAACTCCCTCTGGTCTGCATGGATGTGCACTTAGTTTAAGGTTACTCAATCCAACACAAGGGAAACAACTCGAAATTTTTAACAACCTTGCTCCTACAGAACGGGCTCACCAGGTCTACTTGTACAAGTACAACTCACTTAGATCCACTGTTGCTTGCCGACTTCGCTGTATTCATATCCAATCCTACCATATGTTAGGGAGTTTATGTTCATATGAGATTCTGATGTACTCACTGAATGCAGAGGTGAGAAAAGAGCACACGATTGAGGAGGCATATTTGTCCACAACATGAACTAGGGACTGGATGCGTGGAGGGTGGAGTTGAAGCATGTGTCCTGTTTAGCCCAGCTTTGGAAAATGGGGGAGGAAGGTGTTGTTTTCTTGGTATGTAAATTAGTGTTACACTGACCATGGTAGTGTTTCCTGGGTAAATCCTCGGTTATTAACATGAAGGATGGAGCGTTTCTTTTGTGATTTTTTTGAATGGCAAGTCATGTTGCCCATAATAGGAGACCACTATTTGGTTGTTTGTTCATGGTAGCACTTTTCCTGGCTGGCAATGTGTTTGTGGAAAATGGAAATACACAATAAAAGCAAACAATCTTTCTTGATTGCAGGGCTATATCCATGTAAGAAGTGAATTTTATTTTGTAGCTTGATTTGTTTTTCTCCGGGCTGATATATCAACAACCAACATAACAAGGAGTGGTAGCTGTAACGGACTAGATTAAGGGTTAAAGCAATGGACATTAGTTGTTTAAGGGTTAAGGCTATAGATCATACCTATACATGACATTGTGCTTGTGTATTTTTCATAATTTTTTGGATTTTCACCTGGTGATGAAATACTCTGATTTGCTCTAAATCTTGTACCGTTTCTACTCCACTTCTCTGCCCTTATGTCAGAGTTGGTAGTCTCACCTCACTCCGGTTAATTCTTCCCCATCATTTTTTTATCCCACCAACACATTAAAACCGAATTTTACCCATTATCTAATTAAACCGATTTTATCTGCCAATAAGATCAATTTTGGTAGTATTTGATAATTTTTATATGGAAAGGAATAAATCATGATCAATTTTTTTTTTGCCGATAAGATCAATTTTCGACAGTATTTGGTAACTTTTATATGGAAAGGAATAAATCATGATCAATTTTTAATCAATTTCTGAAGACCAAATCTCTACTGTCCCGGTCAAATATTTACCCGCATATGCCATCGCCTCTACCCACGTTTGCCTCCCACCCCACCGGCTCACCCCAACACAAATGAAACTGCTCAGCCCGACGCCCCCATCCCCGCACTCCACGACCCCATCCCTGCACCCGTGCGAACTGTCTCGCTCGCCATGCCCTAGATCGCCGTCGCCGCTGTTCTCTACTCCCCTCATTCCATGAAGCACGTTGCCTCTCCCTCCAGGCACCAAGCCACCTCCAGAACCGCGCCTCCAAGTCCTCTCCGCTCAGGGTAGGGGAGGAGCAAGGACATGCTTAGACAGGCGAGGATATGCCAAGAAGAGCCTCGCGCGTGGCAGCCTATGCACGCGTGCTGGCCGGAACGAGTCCGCCGTGCACACGTGCATGGTAGGTGGGCTAGCCGAGATCTACGCCTCCGTCGGTGGATCGATATGGGTCTTGGCAGCAGATCGGAGGACGTGGTCTGAAGCTGCGGTTCTTCGGCCAAGACGAGGAGGCGGACATCTTGGCGCTGCTATTGACGGAGGGCTTCCTCACTCACTTTTCTCTTTCCCTGTCTTATATTCTTTCCCATGAAGGTCACATAATCCCCCTAATTTGTACTTCTTGCTTCCTAATTCATTTTTCTGAAATGGATGAAATAAGATGATTATACTTTTGATTATTTTGGACCATTCAATTATTTGATGATGATCCCTTGCAGATCTCTGAAATGGAAAAAGTAATATTTCGTCAACTCCCTCTGGTCTGCATGGATGTGCACTTAGTTTAAGGTTACTCAATCCAACACAAGGGAAACAACTCGAAATTTTTAACAACCTTGCTCCTACAGAACGGGCTCACCAGGTCTACTTGTACAAGTACAACTCACTTAGATCCACTGTTGCTTGCCGACTTCGCTATATTCATATCCAATCCTACCATATGTTAGGGAGTTTATGTTCATATGAGATTCTGATATACTCACTGAATGCAGAGGTGAGAAAAGAGCACACGATTGAGGAGGCATATTTGTCCACAACATGAACTAGGGACTGGATGCGTGGAGGGTGGAGTTGAAGCATGTGTCCTATTTAGCCCAGCTTTGGAAAATGGGGGAGGAAGGTGTTGTTTTCTTGGTATGTAAATTAGTGTTACACTGACCATGGTAGTGTTTCCTGGGTAAATCCTCGGTTATTAACATGAAGGATGGAGCGTTTCTTTTGTGATTTTTTTGAATGGCAAGTCATGTTGCCCACACTTGGAGACCACTATTTGGTTGTTTGTTCATGGTAGCACTTTTCCTGGCTGGCAATGTGTTTGTGGAAAATGGAAATAGACAATAAAAGCAAACAATCTTTCTTGATTGCAGGGCTATATCTATGTAAGAAGTGAATTTTATTTTGTAGCTTGATTTGTTTTTCTCCGGGCTGATATATCAACAACCAACATAACAAGGAGTGGTAGCTGTAATGGACTGGATTAAGGGTTAAAGCAATGCACATTAGTTGATTAAGGGTTAAGGCTATAGATCATACCTATACGTGACATTGTGCTTGTGTATTTTTCATAATTTTTTGGATTTTCACCTGGTGATGAAATACTCTGATTTGCTCTAAATCTTGTACCGTTTCTACTCCACTTCTCTTCTATTTTGAATTTTGGATCACCACTCCTTTAACTAACTGTTGATTACATATTGGTGTCGTACTATGAATTTTTAGTCAGAGATAAATGGAACTTGAATAACTTAGCATGCAACACATTTTAAAGTTGACGAAACGACCAATGCTTCTGAATTGGATGTTGGACAAAAAGAAAACTATTGTTCGATTATGTACTATTATTGTAAATTTTGTTCAACCAATCCTCATGGCATGCCCCTGTTTCTCAGTAATTCATTGGTCTGCTGACTTGTATGTTGTCAATAGGAAAACAATTTCTCATATTGTGATGACGAGATGCTAATATTGGGAGGAAATCGGGCTGTGAGAGAGATTAGGAAATAGGAAATATATATTATGGTTGCTTGTGATTCATATGAAAGCCAACACAACATGTTCATTGTTGTGTTGTGCTATTTGTAAAGGTGTATTATACAAAGTGATCTTTGCACATGAGAGTATTCGGGTGCCCAAAGTGTATTTTTTTCCTTTGCATATTAAATAATTTATCGATATATTTGTGTGTGTTGCACCTCTTGTTTACCATTTTTACTTTGTTCGTGAAGAAAACACTAGCTTTCATCAATTTGACCGTGTGTTTTCTTTGCTCACTGGCAGTCCATCTTTTGTTCTTAGTTCTATTATGTCCTTAATTTTAGCATAAATTTTAATTAACCTAGAAATTAACTTTCTTTATGTTCAAATGCTAACGGCAGAAATAAAGAACTTATTGAAATAGAAGTATCATTTCTGTTTGCATGATATATGGTAGGGTGTGATAATGAGATGTGTGTCTCACACTTCCTTTTTTCTTGCATGTGTCACGCTGTAAAATAGAGAAGTTTGTGCAGAAATGAATTAGGGTTGAAACTAATGATGAAAAGGCTCGTCGTAGCAGAGCAATGGTGATAGATAAATAAATGGAGCCAAACTGACCTCCTTATTCTGTCATCCAATTCGTGCAGAATTCTGGCTCACCATGACACAAGCTTAATTTGTCACATGATGTTGTTTTCTAATTGTTTGCTACTTCATTTGTAATTGTCAAGCCTTCAAATATCAATAGTGGCTTACCTTTTTTTCTTCATATCAGTGGGGTTTTAGATAGCATTTTTTAATGGTAACTGAAGTACAGAACAAATCAGTTCAGAAGTCAGTCTAAAGTATTTAAGAGGACTTTTGACCTGATCCAAGGTAAGGTAAAAACCGGATTTGTCTTTTGTATTTCTAGCCGCCATGCTGATGGGAGGTAGACGAGGGCGCACGGTCAAGAGATAACATTTGCTCATTTCTGTCATACATGTATGCACTTTCTTCATCATTCTCTGTATCATACATAAATTTTGCACATATATACGATGAATACGTTTGCTCATTTTCCTTTCATGGTAAAAATTTTATGTGGCGTTGACAACATACTGAACCTTTTATTGGATGACACATTCGGAAAATATGCTTTCTATTTTCTTTATATTTGCTTCCAAGAGGTTTAGTCTATTGTGAATTTGCCTATATTTTGTAAGGTTCTAAAGCCACCGAGACAAGCGCAATAACTCAATACAATAACGGTTAGCATGTCAGATGATACATATAGGAATTCATCCTACAACTGAAATTTACTGGATTATTATCTTGATCTTCAGTTGTTCTTCTGATTTTTTTTTCACAATCCCCGTGTTATGAATGACGAGTCCAAGAAGAAGCATCATAATTCCAATGGCAATATGTTCTTCAAGCTTCAATACTACTCCTTTTTGTGTATTATGATGGCATCAGCCTAATTCTTTTTTTAATGAACAAAGCAACGTGCAGCACCAAGCATAGACCGGGACGTGAGGACGGTGCTCCAGAAGCAATGATCTAGAACTGGGGTCACATGCGAGCATGGTTGAGAAACTTGGTGAGCCTTCAGGTGCACCCTGTCAAAGATTGATGTGGTCATGTTCTTCTACACTATACTCAGCAGACAATAGAGGACCATGTTGTCAATTTCAAGCGGGAGCTCATGCAGAGCAGCAGCAAAAGCATGTCACACATGCTCTAATGTGGTTGTACGAGCGGCATCTATGCCAGCAATAATATGTGTGTCAAGAAGAGCGGCAACTGTGGGAACCCAATCAGAATCAGAAGGCGACTTAGACTTTCTTTAGCCGCCGTAAGTTGCACTGCAGACAAGTGCAGCAACAATCATGGTACTGTTGTTAATTTAAACATCATTTTGTTGATATTTGTACCTACCCACTAAAGAGTGCATCTGCAATTTTTTTCTCTTGCAGTCCTACAGGGATCAAGACACATACAATTAGAAATGAGACGATAGGCCTGAAAATGTAAGAACTAAAGCAATATATCCCCTTTCCTGTATCTCTTCTTGAAATATCACAATGTTTTTGCAATATTATTTCGTGTAAAATCTCTTATTGTAATACTCTTTAGACTTTAGTCATGCAAGGTGTAATATGTTGATGCTGCAAATTTTGACTTATCTGTTTTTCTTGTATAGTTCCCATCTTATTATTTTTCTGAGTTACAAATCTTACACCAAGAGGTGGGGCCTCTCAGAAAATTATCCTTGTTTTTCTCCTTTTCATTCTTTGGGCTTTGTGACATTAGTTGGTTTGCATCATGGTAATTAACTCGGCGATGCGTTTGCTACTTCTCTTTTCAGCTGCTTAACTACGACTCACCTGCCAATATCTCACAGTTTGCGTTCCGAAAATCCATTGTGGCCTGGCCCTCATTATCCATATTAAGGACGGAAATTTCCAAGTTTGATACAACACCAAGTTGGCGATGGAGACACAATGGGATGACATTAAAGCAGGGAGAATGAAGAACGGGAGGTGTGATAACGGCGACGCCCGAGGGTGCCGTCACCTCCTTGGAGGCGTTGGCATGACCCTGACCGGACCTCCTCCTCGAGCACTGGGAGAAATCCTAGGTCCGACCTCCCGAACCGGGCAACGGCATCGTCTCAACGCCGTTCCCCTCTTGATGGCGCTGCTTTGGCTGCAAGTGGAGTACTTGATGCGCCAGACGGTGGTTGGCGATGCATCGCTCTGGCGTAGACTGCTACACATGGAGCAGGTCGCAACGTATGCCAGCGCCGACGCTCCCCAACGAATGCTACATCAGTTCCAATCAGGCCCTGCCTTTCACCTGCCGACTCTCTAGGTGTAACACCCTCAGTGGTTAGCCACAATAATCCCATTTTGATAATACCAAGTCAGCATGATTAACAGTGCATGATCATCATTAACATCATATTGCATTTCAACTCCTAAGTCAAAATTCAAATTTAAATGAAAGTGGAAAATAAAAGTTGTCCAAACCTGAAAACTAAAATGTGCATCCTGTTGCAAATATTCCCATAGCATTTGTAAAAATGATTACAACATTTATTGGAATTGTAAAAGGACTCAAACAGCAAGAAACAGTAGGGGGATAGCACTATTTAATCCTTTTTCAATTAAATAAAATCCAAACAAAAAGATATGGACGCCAAACCAATTTCTAGCAGTGACTAATTTTGCACTGTTAATATTTGGATCAGTCACATATTTTACAAAAGTCAATTTGAGGCCTAACTAATTACAAAACAGAAAATAAGAATAGATAAAAAGAAAAAGAGAAAACAGAAAGGCTAAAACAAAATAAAAAGGAAAAGCAACCCCCCCCCACTGGGCTCCGGCCCAGCAGGCCACCAGCCCAATTGGGCGAACGCCCAACCGGCCGGCCCACCCCGCGCGCCTGGCCTTTATAGGCCTCGCCCCTCCCCACTCCGAACCCTAACCCCGACCCCCCCACTCCTCCTCGTCCCTCCCTCGCCCGACGACGCCGCCGCGCACCAGCGCCCGTCGACTCGTCGCCGCCGCCCGTCGCCGACCTCGCCGGAACGCCTCGCCCACCTCCCGGAGCGCCCCCCCCTCACCGCGACGCCGGACCCCGCCGGACTGCCTCGTCCCGTGCTCGCGTCCTCGTTTCCCCCCCACACCGGCTCCATCGGCCTCGCCGGCGAACACCGGCAACGTGGGTGAGCACCCCCGTCTCCCCCTCGTTTCCCCCTCGTGCTCACCCCCCCCCCCACGCCCCCGCGGCCACAGCCCGCGCCTTGCCGCCCCGTACGGCCGCTCCAGACG
This sequence comes from Thinopyrum elongatum, assembly GCA_011799875.1. Taxonomy (NCBI): domain Eukaryota; kingdom Viridiplantae; phylum Streptophyta; class Magnoliopsida; order Poales; family Poaceae; genus Thinopyrum; species Thinopyrum elongatum. Next base: position 326,237,763 of record CM022297.1, on the reverse strand, counting down.
CCTACGCCGCCGTGTGCGCCTGATTGTCGTCGCCCGCGTCCGCTTCGGCTTTCCGTCCCTCTGCGCCGCAGCCGCTCCGCCTTACCCTCCCCCCCCCGCGCACGCACCCCGTCCGGTCACCGCGCCCCGCCGCCCACTCCTGCTGCTCTCTGGCCCCGCGGCTGCCGGCGCTTCCCACGGCCAGCCCCGCCCCAACGCTACGCCCAGCCGCGCCCCTGGCCGCCCCTTGCCCCTCGCGGTGCCACTCCGACCGCCCGGCCTCGCCCCGCCGCCATTCCGCCGTCTGCCGTGGCCTCTGGCCACCGGCGCCCGACGCCCGGGTCCGCCCCCACGGGCGCCCACACCCGCACGACCAGCGCCCGGCGCCCGTTAACCGCTAACCCGACCAGCGGCCCCTGGGCCACTGACCACGGGGGCCCACGCCCCTGGCCAGATGGGCCTATGACAGACGGGGCCCAGCCCCTGTTTAAAACGGAATTAAAAATAAATAAATATTAATTAATTAGTTTAATTAAATGCTAATTAACTTAATTAACCTTGCTGACGTCAGCATGATGTCATGCTGACATCAGCGAGCACTATTCTGGATAATGTTTATTTTAAATAATTAAATAAATTCCAGAAATTAATAAAAACTTTAGAAAATCATATTAAATAATCCGTAACTCCGATGAAAATACTTTATACATGAAAGTTGCTCAGAACGACGAGACGAATTCAGATACGCGGTCCGTTCGTCCGCCACACGTCCCTAACTATCCGAACATGCAACCGTTCCCCTCTTTTCGTTTGTCCGAAATGCCGGACACTGGGAAATACTTTCCCGGATGAATCCCACCTTCGCCAGTATCACCCGACACTGCGTTAGATCACCTCCGTCACCGCGTATTGCCATGTTATGCTTTGTGCTGCACTTGATCGCTGTGTATTTATATTGTTTCCTCCCCTTCTCTCTCGGTAGCCCCCGACACCGACGTCGTCCCCGAGGCCGACGCAGCTCCGGAGACCAAATCCACCGTTGACGACCTTGCCCTTGCCGCCGAGCAACCAGGCAAGCCCCCCCTTTGATCATCCCGATATCGCCCATTCTAATTTCCCATGCTTGCATTAGAATTGCTGTTGCTACTGCTTTACCTATTCTGATGCATAGCCTGTTTATTGTAACCTGCTGTTGATAATTACCTGCATATCCTAAACTGTTTAGTCTAGGCTGGGTAGAGACCTATCAGTGACCCCACTTATCCCGACTGCCGCGCTGGATCGTCAGAAGACCCGATCAACGGGATTGAAGACCAGGACCCGACACCGCACATCACCCCCCTTAGTTGTAACGACACTGCAGCGTTACTATCGAGTGCCGAGGGTGGAACCTCATGTAGCACTTCTGATGTTAACTCTGTAGAGTAGCTATTCGGTCGTGGTCATCAAGGGTGATTCCTCCTTCACCACTTCCGGTAACGACGCTGTCGTACAACACCTCAAGTGTGAACCCATCGAGGGTGATTCCTCCGAGTTCACCTTGACGGATACATCGAGTGGGAAATCAAACGAGGGTGATACCTCAGATTCCCCTGATGTTATGGACACACGGATACTTGGACTGTACTGTTGATTACTTGGAAAGGCGGGTCGACCCTGAGGGGTACCCGCGTGTGATGTGAAGGCGGGTTGCCAGTGTGGTGCCCGAGTGGTGAATACGAGGCGCGGCCGGGCATTCTTAACCCTTGCAGCAAGTCCTCGAGACGGGGCGACGGGGTCACATCTTTCGTGAGTCTCTGCTCGTTACCGCAAGCCCCTAGTCCTAATGATTTGGATATTCGATCCGAGCAGGCCTCTGGTCTGATAGCACTAACCATCATGTGGGCATAGTATGGGCGTTCTGCATCGTATGCATCAGCCGAAAGCTCTGTCAGACGTCCAGTTCAGCATGGCGGCACGGACGGACCGACGCCTTCCTGTAGTGTTGGTGCCTGGCTTCACCGTGTGCGCAACGACCCGGAGGGCGAGGGGCGATGGCCAAGACCCCCTTGCGCTTAGGATGTAGACCGGCGGGGACCTCTCTGCTGAGCTGTAGGTAGGGTTGCGATGTGTCGTTTGACCGAGGCCGGGCATGACCCAGGAAAGTGTGTCCGGCCGGAGTTAATCGAGCCTGTTGGGTAAGTTGGTGCACCCCTGCAGGGAAGAAAACTTCTATCGATAGCCGGTCCTACGGTAAAGGACACTCGGAGTTGTATCCTGATTGATACAATTTAGAACTGGATACTTGGATACTATGTGCTGTCATTCTCAAAGCAAAGTACTTCCCTGATTTGTGATCTACTGGATGCTACACTTAAGAGGAGAGCTTCATATACGTGGCAGAGTATAATGGCAGGAATTGACACCTTGAGGAGAGGTTACATATGGAGAATAGGGGATGGAACCAAAGTGAACATTTGGGATGATCCGTGGATACCACAATCACCATCAAGGAGAGTTTTGACAGTGCGTGGGAATAACATCCTTTCTCGAGTGAATGACCTCATTGATCCTTCCACCGGTGATTGGGATGTGCAGTTGGTTAACCAAACTTTTTGGCATGTAGATGTTCACAGAATACTGGCTATCCCTCTCCCGCTACATGAGATGGAAGATTTTGTAGCTTGGAACCCGACGAAGCATGGAACTTTCTCAGTGCGCTCTGCATATCAGGTGGAATGTGAGTTCCAGCATGGGCAAAAAAAATCAGCCGATCAGTTCGTCATCCAACCAAGTGGATGTATGGGATTCAGTTTGGAACCTCAAATGCCCTGCCAAGATAAAGATCTTTATATGGCGGGCATTGCATAGTGCTATACCATGTCGTGCGATTCTAGCAGTGAAGCATATTAAGGTGAAATCCCATTGCCAGCTTGTAACAAAGGCGCTGATAATATCATACATCTGCTGTTCCAATGCGAAAAGGCCGAGGAAGTTTGGAAAATGATGGGGGTATATGATGTGATCAAGAAGGCGTGCAAAGTGAATCGGTCTGGAGAGGTAGTCCTCGAGCAACTTCTGTGTCTTCAGGACTCGGATGTTCATGTCTTGGGTTTGCCAAACCTATGAGAAACTATAGCAACCACTGCGTGGTACCTATGGTTTGAACGGAGACAGCTCATTCATGGTGGGCAAACACAAACAGCAACCTGATACGTCTCGAACGTATCTATAATTTTTTATTGTTCCATGCTATTATATTATCTATCTTGGATGTTTTATATGCATTTATATGCTATTTTATATGATTTTTGGGACTAACCTATTAACCTAGAGCCCAGTGCGAGTTTCTGTTTTTTTTCTTGTTTTTGAGTTTCGCAGAAAAGGAATATCAAACGGAGTCCAAATGAGCTGAAAATTTACGGTGATTTTTTATGGACCAGAAGAAGCCCCCGAAGCAAAAGAGTTGGGCCAGAAGAGCCACGAGGCCTCCACAAGGGTAGAGGGCGCGCCCTACCCCCCTAGGGGGCCCTCCGGTCTTGTGGGCTCCTCGTGGACCCCCCTGACTTGTTCTCGACGCCAAAAATTCCTATAAATATAGAAACCCCCGAAAAGAAACCTAGATCGGGAGTTCCGCCGCCGCAAGCCTCTGTAGCCATGAAAAACCAATCGGGAGCCCGTTCCGGCACCCTGCCGGAGGGGGAATCCATCACCGGTGGCCATCTTCATCATCCCGGCGGTCTCCATGACGAGGAGGGAGTAGTTCACCCTCGGGGCTGAGGGTATGTACCAGTAGCTATGTGTTTGATCTCTCTCTCTCGTGTTCTTGATTTGGCACGATCTTGATGTACCGCGAGCTTTGCTATTATAGTTGGATCTTATGATGTTTCTCCCCCTCTACCTTCTTGTAATAAATTGAGTTTTTCCTTTGAAGTTATCTTATCGGATTGAGTCTTTAAGGATTTGAGAACACTTGATGTATGTCTTGCATGTGTTTATCTGTGGTGACAATGGGATATTCACGTGATCCACTTGATGTATGTTTTGGTGATCAACTTGCGGGTTCTGTGACCTTGTGAACTTATGCATAGGGGTTGGCACACGTTTTCGTCTTGACTCTCCGGTAAAAACTTTGGGGCACTCTTTGAAGTTCTTTGTGTTGGTTTGAATAGATGAATCTGAGATTGTATGATGCATATCGTATAATCAAACCCGCGGATACTTGTGGTGGCATTGGAGTATCTAGGTGACATTAGGGTTTTGGTTGATGTGTGTCTTAATGTGTTATTTTAGTCATATTATTCATGATGCTCCCATTATGTTTCAATTCTTATCTTTTATGTGAGCATCATTAAAATCATCATGCCTAGCTTAAAAGGCATTAAAGAAAAATGCTTGTTGGGAGACAACCCAATATCTACCCCTACTGTTTTTGTGTGTTCACATTATTAAGCTACCGTAGTAATCATGTTTTATAGGTTTTATTTCAATAAAGTGCCACGTAAAGCCTTTGGGATAGTGTGGATGATAGTTGACTTGATTTTGTGCAAAAACAGAAACTTTTACGTCTAGTACAGAAATTCCTATCTTTTACTGGAACGTGGAAAAACTCTGAATTTTTTACAGAGGATTTATATACAAATTGTATACGTTTTACTAATTTTTCAGAATTATTGGAGTTACATAAGTATGATTTCAATTCAGATCTTCACAGACTGTTCTGTTTTTGACAGATTCTGTTTTCGATGCATATTTTGCTTGTTTTCTAGTTTCTATGGCTTATATTGCTTAATATAAATTGTAGAAATGATAGGGTACAGTAGGCATCATGTGAGAAAACTTTTGAATCTTGTCTTGACAGTACCAAAGTGAATGATTTGTTTTATTATACTAACGGATCTCACGAAGGTTTTGTTAAGTTTTGTGTGATTGAAGTTTTCAAGTTTTGGGTGAGATATCGATATGAGAAGAATATAGAGTGACAAGACCCTAAGCTTGGGGATGCCCCAGAAGGCATCCCCTCTTTCGTCTTCAATATTATTGGTAACCTCACTTGTAGCTATATTTTTATTCGTCACATGATATGTGTTTTGCTTGGAGCGTCATTTTATTTTATTAGTATTTGCTTGCTGTTATTTAGAGTAATGTTTTGCATCTTTTATTTCAATAAAAGTGTCAAGTTTAGCCTTTACCATGCTTATTTTGTAAGTCTATATGTTGCTGTTTTGAAAACAGAAGGTTTTCTATCGTTGTCTGAATTCTTCTGGAAAGTCAGAACATGATAAAATCTTGAAATTTTTACACAATGAGTAACAATAAATTTTCTACAGTGTGGTAATTTTTCAGAAGTTTTGGATCTAGGGAAGTATGAGTACAATTACACTCTTTACAGACTGTCCTGTTTTGACAGATTGCTGTTATGTTTGCATATGTTTGCTTGTTTAATGATTCTATTTGAGGATAGGAGTATTAAATATGCAGAGTCATTTAGTATGCAATGTTAAATAATAATTTTAGTGATTTGCTACAGTAGAGAATGATAAGATTTTGCATTTGATTTATACTAACTTTTCTCACGAGTTCTTGTTGAGTTTTGTGTGGATGAAGTTTTTAAGATTTAGGGAAACCGTGATATAAAAGGAATTAAGGAGACAGAAAAGCTCAAGCTTGGGGATGCCCAAGGCATCCTTAGTTAATATTTCAAGAAGTCTCAAGCATCTAAGCTTGGGGATGCCCCGGTTGGCATCCCACCTTTCTTCTTCAACAATGATCGGTTAGTATCTGTTGAGCCTAAGTTTTTACTTCTTCACATGATGTGTGCTATTTTTAGAAAGTCATTTTATTTTGTTTTGCTTGCTTTTTGAATAAAATACTTAAGATCTAAAATTCTTAGATGAGAGGGTCTTCACACAGCTACATAATTATTCGACTACTCATTGATCTTCACTTATATCTTTTGGAGTAGTTTGTCGTTTGCTCTAGTGCTTCACTTATATCTTTTAGAGCACGGCGGTGGTTTTATTTTGAAGAAATTGATGAACTCTCATGTTTCACTTATATTATTTTGAGAGTCTCTAAACAGCATGGTAATTTGCTTAGGTTATGAATTTAGTCCTAACATGATGGGCATCCAAGAGGGATATAATAAAAACTTTCATATAAAGTGCATTGAATACTATGAGAAGTTTGATTCCTTATGATTGTTTTGAGATATAAAGATGGTGATATCAGAGTCATGCTAGTGACTAATTGTGGATTGTAGAAATACTTGTGTTAAAGTTTGTGATTCCCGTAGCATGCACGTATGGTGAACCGTTATGTGATGAAGTCGGAGCATGATTTATTTATTCATTGTCTTCCTTATGAGTGGCGGTCGGGGACGAGCGATGGTCTTTTCCTACCAATCTATCCCCCTAGGAGCATGCGCGTAGTACTTTGTTTCGATGACTAATAGATTTTTGCAATAAGTATGTGAGTTCTTTATGACTAATGTTGAGTTCATGGATTATACGCACTCTCACCCTTCCACCGTTGCTAGCCTCTCTAGTACCGCGCAACTTTCGCCGGTACCATACACCCACCATATACCTTCCTCAAAACAGCCACCATACCTACCTATTATGGCATTTCCATAACCATTCTGAGGTATATTGCCATGCAACTTTCCACCGTTCCGTCTATTATGACACGCTTCATCATTGTCATATTGCTTTGCATGATCATGTAGTTGACATCGTATTTGTGGCAAAGCCACCGTTCATAATTCTTTCATACATGTCACTCTTGATTCATTGCACATCCCGGTACACCGCCGGAGGCATTCATATAGAGTCATATTTTGTTCTAAGAATCGAGTTGTAATTCTTGAGTTGTAAGTAAATAAAAGTGTGATGATCATCATTATTAGAGCATTGTCCCAGTGAGGAAAGGATGATGGAGACTATGATTCCCCCACAAATCGGGATGAGACTCCGGACGAAAAATAAAATAAAAAAAGGCCAAAAAAAAGAGAGAGAGAGCCCAAAAAAATGAATGAGAGAAAAAGAGAGAAGGGGCAATGCTACTATCCTTTTACCACACTTGTGCTTCAAAGTAGCACCATGATCTTCATGATAGAGAATCTCCTATGTTGTCACTTTCGTATACTAGTGGGAATTTTTCATTATAGAACTTGGCTTGTATATTCCAACGATGGGCTTCCTCAAATTGCCCTAGGTCTTCGTGAACAAGCGAGTTGGATGCACACCCACTTAGTTTCTTTTTGAGCTTTCATAAACTTATAGCTCTAGTGCATCCGTTGCATGGCAATCCCTACTCACTCACATTGATATCAATTGATGGGCATCTCCATAGCCCGTTGATACGCCTAGTTGATGTGAGACTATCTCCTTCTTTTTGTCTTCTCCGCAACCTTCCATATTCTATTCCACCTATAGTGCTATGTCCATGGCTCACGCTCATGTATTGCGTGAAAGTTGAAAAGGTTTGAGAACATCAAAAGTATGAAACAATTGCTTGGCTTGTCATCAGGGTTGTGCATGATTTGAATATTTTGTGTGATGAAGATGGAGCATAGCCAGACTATATGATTTTGTAGGGATAACTTTCTTTGGCCATGTTATTTTGAGAAGACATGATTGCCTTATTAGTATGCTTGAAGTATTATTGTTTTTATGTCAATATTAAACTTTTGTTTTGAATCTTATGGATCTGAATATTCTTGCCACAATAAAGAAGATTACATGGATAAATATGTTAGGTAGCATTCCACATCAAAAAATCTATTTTTATCATGTACCTACTCGAGGACGAGCAGGAATTAAGCTTGGGGATGCTTGATACGTCTCGAACGTATCTATAATTTTTTATTGTTCCATGCTATTATATTATCTATCTTGGATGTTTTATATGCATTTATATGCTATTTTATATGATTTTTGGGACTAACCTATTAACCTAGAGCCCAGTGCCAGTTTCTGTTTTTTTTTCTTGTTTTTGAGTTTCGCAGAAAAGGAATATCAAACGGAGTCCAAATGAGCTGAAAATTTACGGTGATTTTTTATGGACCAGAAGAAGCCCCCGAAGCAAAAGAGTTGGGCCAGAAGAGCCACGAGGCCTCCACAAGGGTAGAGGGCACGCCCTACCCCCCTGGGGCGCCCTCCGGTCTTGTGGGCTCCTCGTGGACCCCCCTAACTTGTTCTCGACGCCAAAAATTCCTATAAATATAGAAACCCCTGAAAAGAAACCTAGATCGGGAGTTCCGCCGCCGCAAGCCTCTGTAGCCATGAAAAACCAATCGGGAGCCCGTTCCGGCACCCTGCCGGAGGGGGAATCCATCACCGGTGGCCATCTTCATCATCCCGGCAGTCTCCATGACGAGGAGGGAGTAGTTCACCCTCGGGGCTGAGGGTATGTACCAGTAGCTATGTGTTTGATCTCTCTCTCTCTCTCTCTCGTGTTCTTGATTTGGCACGATCTTGATATACCGCGAGCTTTGCTATTATAGTTGGATCTTATGATGTTTCTCCCCCTCTATCTTCTTGTAATGAATTGAGTTTTCCCTTTGAAGTTATCTTATCGGATTGAGTCTTTAAGGATTTGAGAACACTTGATGTATGTCTTGCATGTGTTTATCTGTGGTGACAATGGGATATTCACGTGATCCACTTGATGTATGTTTTGGTGATCAACTTGCGGGTTATGTGACCTTGTGAACTTATGCATAGGGGTTGGCACACGTTTTTGTCTTGACTCTCCGATAGAAACTTTGGGGCACTCTTTGAAGTTCTTTGTGTTGGTTTGAATAGATGAATCTGAGATTGTGTGATGCATATCGTATAATCAAACCCGCGGATACTTGTGGTGACATTGGAGTATCTAGGTGACATTAGGGTTTTGGTTGATGTGTGTCTTAAGGTGTTATTTTAGTACGAACTCTAGGGCTGTTTGTGACACTTATAGGAATAGCCCAATAGATCGATCAGAAAGAATAACTTTGAGGTGGTTTCATACCCTACAATAATCTCTTCGTTTATTCTCTGCTATTAGTGACTTTGGAGTGACTCTTTGTTGCACGTTGAGGGATTATTATATGATCTAATTATGTTATCATTGTTGAGAGAACTTGCACTAGTGAAAGTATGAACCCTAGGCCTTGTTTCGAAGCATTGCAATACCGTTTTCGCTCACTTTTGTTACTAGTTACCTTGCTGTTTTTATATTTTCAGATTACAAAAACCTATATCTACCATCCATATTACACTTGTATCACCATCTCTTCGCCGAACTAGTGCACCTATACAATTTACCATTGTATTGGGTGTGTTGGGGACACAAGAGACTCTTTGTTATTTGGTTGCAGGGTTGTTTGAGAGAGACCATCTTCATCCTACGCCTCCCACGGATTGATAAACCTTAGGTCATCCACTTGAGGGAAATTTGCTACTGTCCTACAAAACTCTGCGCTTGGAGGCCCAACACAAGTCTACAAGAAGAAGGTTGCGTAGTAGACATCACAACCCAAATTCATCTCGCGGTGAAAAGCCTTACAGCGAACTATGTTATCGCATGTAGTCCGAAGGCGAAGAGGCGATCAATGCCATGGATGAAACCATGCCCAGGATATATGAAACTGAACATGGACGCTGGATTTGATCAAGACAACTTAAATGGGTCGGTTGGTGCAATTATCCGCGATCACACTGGAAAGTTTGTTGCCGCTGCAAACAAAAGATTGAGTTCTTGTTATGATGCTTTCACAACTAAAGCAATAGCAGTTAGATTCGGACTGAACTTGGCACGTATGGTGGGTTGCAACAAGATTGAAGTGGCCTCGGATAATGAAGGGGTTATCAATGATCTTAATGAAGGTGGCTCGAATTCAGTAGCAAGTGCCATTATCGATGACTGTTTCTTCATGAAGTTAGATTTTAACCATGTCTTGTTTGAGCATTGTAATAGAGATTGTAATCAGGCTGCTCATGAACTAGCTAAATTAGCTAAGTACTCTACTCCTAGTGTCTGGATGGATTTACCACTAGATGAGCTGATCTCCTTTCTTGTAAGTGATACGATCATTTTGATGGAATAAAGGAAGAGATTATTATAAAAAAAAACCTAAATATTTTATTTGTACATGAAAGAAATGAACATCAAATGCTTTTTTTCAATGGAAAACTCTGCATGTGTCATGAGGAAGTAAGTTTTCTAGTAGTATGCTTTTGGTAAATGATCTCGATTTGGCGCTCGCGCCAGTCTCCTCTCAGTTGTCCCTACACGCTTCCCTTTCTCTCCCTCTCCACACACATGCCACCTACTGTGCCCCTATTTTTTTCTCATCCCCATCCGTGTCGCATTATTCTTCTCCCAGCACCACCCAATCTTCTTTCCCCTGGTGAGTAAATAGGCAATTTTCCGATTAACCTAATCCACGAGTAAATCACTAGCATGACATTGACACAAATAATCGCATACTGATATTCAATCATGCAAGAACATACTACGCTAATTGCAGACAACGTATAACGCTAGCTTTGCTAAAACAGAAAACAGTAGGAGCGGGATAAACGAGTTATACCATCCAGTAGGCCAGGCAGAAGCCGCGGCGGCGGTGGCAGTAGCGGCGTCCTCGGCGGCCTTCTTGTCAGCCTCAAGCTTCTCGACGACGAGACGGTCGACGTCGGACTGAGACATGGTGGCGATGAAGACAATGCAGACGTAGAGGAAGTAGACGAACGAAGGCGAGCAGTCGCGTAGTCGCTTCCCAAAAACCTATTCGCCCCTCTCCCGTACAGGATCCGGAGAGGCGGGGGTTCGGAGACCTGCTCTCCCGTCGACCGTGTACGCGGCGGACGGGATGGAGTCACCGGCGGCAGCAGCAACAAAGGAACGACGGTGGGCGTGCGCTTGGAGCAGATGTGATCTGTTCGTGGCGGCTAGGGTTAGGAGACACCACACACTTATATAGGTGCAACCGCATGGAGAGACGTGGGCTTGACCCACGTCCGAGTCCGTGACAGCCCACGATCTGACGTCTCAGATCGTGGCCCAGCTGTCAGAAAACTCTTCGTTACTGTCGGTGTACTAGAATAGGGGTACCCTAGTACCCCGTACTTGTGCACGGGCAGTAGTAGCATCCCGCGGCCAGGCTTGCGGGAGGACGGCCAGAGAGAAGCTCAAGATTATTAAGCCATTCAAGGACAAAGTATACAAAGCAAGAGTTAAGGCCCCGGCAAGAGGAGCTTGCCGGGAGGGACAGCTGAGGCCCAGCCTGGGCATTGCTGAAGCAGAGTACTTGCCGCGGCAAGGTACTTGCCCCGGCAAGTCATTGGCTGCGGCAAGGTATTGGCTGTGGCAAGATAGCGGCTGCGGCAAGGTACTTGCCCCGGCAAGTTACCTTGCACGGCAAACTATGGGTTGCGCCAAGCTGTCAGGTGCGGCAAGGTCTTGCCGCGGCAAGCGTTACTGTACCACTGTGCTACTGTGCTGCTCCGGTGCCTCTGCCAGCGTGGCGCTCTGGGTCCTTCCAAGCGTGCGTGGCAGGGCACTGTGTAGACGGCGGTGCACTGTAGATAGCGGTGCAGCAGCAGGTGGGATAGGCTTTTCCCACGTCCACGACGTCCGGGTACATGTATCTGGACAGCAAAGGCATGGGCATTTAATGCCCTTGTCCCCTGCCGTCAGTGGTAGGTAGGACATGTCATCCTGGTAATAGTGGCCTTACTGTAGCAACTTTCCACCTCTACCTTTACTGTTTGCCACCTGTTGGAGACCCCTTTGTGCGTATAAAAGGAGGCCCATAGGCAACGTGAAAGGGGAGGAACTGAAAAAGGGAGAACTCCAGTATTGTACGCAGCTACTCGGTACTGTAGCGCTCCTGGAGCTCGAACAATCATACAGATAATAACCAATAAGCAGGAGTAGGGTTTTACGCATCCGTGCGGCCCGAACCTGGGTAAATCTCTCTCGTGCACTGTCGTGTTCTTCGCTAGATTTGCTCTTCGCGCGACCGTCTCTCCCTGCCGAACGTAAAGGGGTCCTTCCCTGGGTCCCATAGGTGATCGCGGATTCGTCCCCGACATCTTTGGCGCGCCAGGTAGGGGATCTGATAGTTGTGTGAACCTAATCTAGCGATTTGCGCGCTAGTTTTTGGGCCATTCTCCGTCTTATGGCTCCAAAAAAGAAGACTTCAGCCATCGGTGCGTCCACGTCCAACCCGCCTGCTCCCGTGCAGGAGGGTGCCGACGTGATTGCGGCTGCTGGGGGGACTGGAGAGCGAGAGCTCCTATTACCTCCACCTGTCCAAAACCGGGCCAGCAACGCCAATCTTGGCGCTGCTGGGTCTGGGAACGCAGCGCTGCTCGCTGCTGCTGGCCCTGCAAGCTCCAGAAACGGTGCTGCGCGTTCTGGAACGCCTGCGCCGGTTCAGACGCCGCGGCCTTCGCAAGAAGCCCGTGACAGGCAGCGTCCTGACACCCCAGGTGCCAGGCGCTCCCTGGATAATGAACTTGCGCATCAATCTCGAGATGCGCGGGGTCACCATACGCAACAACACGTTGGCGGGGTCGAGGCGCGGTCGCCTGGGCGTGGAGATGCTCCTTCTAACACCGTTAGGAGTAAGAGCATCCCACAGTCCTCACGCCACTCGATACCTCCCTCACCAGCAGAAGCGTTGGCGCGTGCGCAGCTGCTCCTGAACTTCCCTCCACCAGCAGATAAGCTTGACGAGTGGAGGGCAACCATTCAGAGCCTTCTCAGCTTCGCTGATGCCGACCCAGTGCGCGCGGCCGACAAGAGAACTGGTGACGATGCTGTCACCAACAAGAACGGCGAGGGGGCAACAACCGTACACTCCCCACCCAGACGGCCTCGGTCGCCGACACGTCGAAACGACGCCCGTGGCGATGATTCCACGGCGTCGTCTGACCCGCGAGCTCGTCGTGACCAGCGCCTCGTTCTTCAGGAACGCAGAGGAGAAGACGCTCGTACCACTATCGAGCGAAGGAGAGAAGCGCATCATCAGTCTGACAGACGCGCAGGGCCCACTGTTGACATGCATGCGCCAGGGGATCCTGGCGACTTGCCGTACGCGGTAAGCTGTCCAGCGTTCACCCGTGAGCTGCGGCAGGTCCAGTGGCCCAATCGCAAGGCTTTCAAGCCTGACGTGCCGGAGAAGTATGATGGCAAGACACACCCGTCAGAGTTCCTCAGCATTTACACCATTGCGGTGCAAGCTGCCGGGGGACGAGACGACAAGATTCTTGCTAACTACTTCCCGCTCGTGTTAAAGCGCAACATCGTCTCATGGCTCATGCACTTGCCGGAGAACTCCATTTCTTCATGGGCGGACCTGTGCCATCAGTTTGTTGGTGCCTTTACTGGCGGTCATCAACCTCATGGCCAGGAGAGTGATCTTCATCTCATCCCCCAGAAGGAAGGAGAGCCCCTGCGCAAATACATTCAAAGGTTCAGCCGCGTACAGTACAACATCCCAGATGTTCACCCCGCTGCGGTTATTAGCGCGTTCCATCAGAACGTGCGTAACCGCAAGATGCGGGAGGAAATGGCGATGACCAAGGTCAGAGACATTGGCCAGTTATATGCTCTCGCCGACAAGTGTGCGCGCGCTGAAGAGGGAAGGAAACTTCCCGGTGAAGGTGTTGGCGCAGGGGGGAGCTCTGACAGCGAAGGTACCGCCCCGGCAAAGAAGGGCCGGCGGCGGAACAACAGGAAGAAAAAGGGCAAAGCTGTGCTTGCCGTCGAGCAGTCCAGCGGCAACGGCAGCGCCGACAAGGCCAAAGTCGAGGGCTCCGGCAAGGAGATTGCTGCATGCGCCAACTGTCAGGCCTTGGCGGCTGCCGACAAGCAAGACGGCTCCGACAAGCAATATTGCAAGATCCACCGCACCAAGGGGCACGATCTCCAGAACTGTCGACGAGTCGAGCAGCTTGTCGAACAGCAAAAAGTTGAGTATGAGAGGCGCGACAAGGAGAAGGCCCCAGAAGGTGCTGGCGGGTCCGGCAAGAAGAGCACTGCCCGAGGAGGGCGTCGCGGCAAGGCCAAGCAGCAGCAGAGAGACAGGCCTCCTCGTGGCCGCGACAAAGATGATGATAATGATGATCTAGATGATGAAGAATCCAGTGAACACGAATTTCAGAAAGCCGCAGAAGTCTTGTGTGTTGACGGTGGTGCTTCGTTGCATTTTTCTCACCGCCAACTTAAACAGTGGGCGCGAGAGATCAATGCGGCGGAACCATCTGTTGACGCCAGAAAGCTTCTGAAGTGGTCCGACACGCCTATCGTCTTTGACATTGAGGACCACCCTGACCGCACAACGGCGGTCGGGTGCTTGCCGATGTTGGTTTCACCAACGATCCGCAACCTCAAGGTCACGAAGATGTTAGTTGACGGTGGGGCCGGCTTGAATCTGATTTCGCCCGCTGTGCTCCGGAAACTTCAAATCTCTGACGGCGAGCTTGAGGAAACTGGTACTTTCCAAGGAGTCAATCCAGGAAGGAGCAAGCCAAAAGGGAAGATCACGCTGCCAGTGACATTTGGCGGTGAGCTGAACTACCGGACCGAGAAGGTCACCTTTGATGTTGCCGATATTCCATTGCCTTATAATGGGATACTTGGCCGTCCAGCGCTCGCCAAGTTCATGGCAGCCTCTCATTATGCCTACAACGTGTTGAAGATGCCAGGTCTAGTAGGTGTTATCACAGTTCCCTGCGACAAGAAGGATGCGCTTATTTGCGCCGACAAGATCTACCGGGAAGCAGCTGCCGCAACTGCCGCCAAGGCACTTGCCGCTGAAGCTCTCGGGCGGGAGAACAAGAGGAAGTCCGGCAAGAGCTCCTGTGCCCACTCCGGCAAGCGCACCTCTTCGGAGTGCTGCGCTGCCGTCGAGGACGCACCAGAGAGCTCCACCAGCAAGTGTAAGAAGAACAAAGCCGCTCCGCCGGCGACAAAGAAGGTGCCCGCCAAGGAGGATGGCACTGGTGGTTCCTTCACCATCAGTGCCACACTTGACAACAAATAGGAAAAAGCGCTCGTTGCTTTCCTGCGGGCGAATGTCGACGTATTTGCATGGCAACCGTCCGACATCCCCGGTGTTCCCAGGAAAGTAATTGAGCACCACCTTGCCGTTTGTCCCCACGCGAGGCCCGTCAAACAGAAAGCCAGAAAGCAAGCTGTGGAGCGGCAAGAGTTTATTGCGGAAGAAATCAAGAAGTTGGAAGCAGCAGGCCTCGTTAGAGGAGTGCTCCATCCTACGTGGTTGGCCAATCCGGTTGTCGTGCGCAAAGCGAATGGAAAATGGAGGCTTTGTATTGATTTCACTGATGTCAATAAAGCTTGTCCCAAAGACCCATTTCCTTTGCCCCGCATAGACCAGATTGTTGACTCCACGGCAGGATGTGATTTGCTTTCATTTCTTGACGCATATTCAGGGTATCATCAAATCTTCATGGCTGAGGAAGATGAGGAAAAGACCGCATTTATCACACCCTGTGGCACATACTGTTTTGTACGTATGCCATTTGGTTTGAAAAATGCTGGTTCGACATTTGCAAGAGCCGTCCAGATTGCTTTTGAGCCTCAGCTGCACAGAAATGTGGAAGCCTATATGGATGATATAGTGGTCAAAAGCAAAGACAGGGCTACTTTGGTTCAAGATCTAGAAGAAACTTTTGTAAATCTGCGCAAGATCAACCTGAAGCTCAACCCCGAGAAGTGCGTGTTTGGAGTTCCCTCCGGCAAGCTTCTCGGGTTCTTTGTGTCTCAACGTGGAATTGAAGCCAATCCTGACAAGATCAAAGCCATTGAGCAAATTGAAGCACCGAAGCGCATCAAGGATGTACGATGACTTGCCGGCTGTGTTGCTGCCCTCAGTAGGTTTATCTCCAAGTCAGCTGAGCGCGCCCTGCCATTTTTCAAAATCTTAAAAAAGGCAGGTCCATTGAAATGGACTCCGGAGGCGGAGGCGGCGCTGCAAGACTTGAAGAGATACCTCTCCTCTCCTCCAATACTTGTCGCGCCTAAACCACAAGAGAAGTTGTTGTTGTATCTAGCGGCAACCAATCAAGTGGTTAGTGCTGCGCTGGTAGCGGAGAGAGAGGTGGACGAGGAGGCAGTAACTGCGGCAAGCACGACCAGCGACAAGCTGGGGGCAACAAGTTTTGCTGCCAACAAGGATTCGTCTGCGCAGTCAGGCGAAGTGATACAAAAGAAGAAAATGGTGCAGCGCCCGGTCTACTTTGTGAGCTCTCTTCTGCAGGGAGCTAGGTCAAGGTATTCTGGTGCGCAGAAGCTGCTTTTCGGCCTTCTCATGGCCTCGAGAAAGCTGCGCCATTACTTTCAAGCACATGAAGTTACCGTCATCACTCGCTTCCCGCTGAAAAGGATTTTGCAAAATCCAGAAGCGACGGGCAGGATTGTCGAGTGGGCGTTGGAGTTGTCGAGCTTTGGCTTCAAGTTTGAGAGTACATCAACCATACAGAGCCGAGTTTTGGCAGAGTTTGTCGCAGAATGGACACCAACGCCAGACGAAGAAATCCCAGAGATGACTCTCCCCGGCAAGGAGACAAGCAAAGAGTGGCTTATGTACTTTGATGGTGCCTTTTCGCTGCAAGGCGCCGGTGCTGGCGTACTGCTTGTCACACCCACCGGAGAGCACCTCAAGTACGTGGTCCAAATGCACTTTCCCAAGGAACAGGCGACGAACAATACTGCAGAATATGAGGGGTTGCTTGCCGGTCTCAGGATCGCGGCAGACCTTGGGATCAAGAAGCTTATTGTCAGGGGAGATTCGCAGCTTGTCGTCAGGCAAGTGAACAAGAACTACCAATGCCCATTGATGGAAGCTTATGTAGATGAGGTGAGGAAGTTGGAAGAACGCTTTGACGGCCTACAAATGGAGCACGTCCCACGTGCTGAGAATGACATTGCCGATGGTTTGTCAAAGCGCGCCGCACTCAAATTGCCTGTGGAGCCAGGCACTTTTGTGCTCCAACTAACTCAGCCATCCGTGACGCCATCAGTAGAGCAAGGCAGGAAGAGGAAGTCGGCTTCTGGCGACTACTTCCCGGCAGAGCTCCCCGAAGCCGCCGGCAAGAAGGCTGCCAAAGCCAGCGCCAAAGATGCAGAGGGGCAACTTGCTCCGACAAGGCCTCACGCTCTTGTCGTTGAAGCGGGTGCTCCTAGGCTAGAGGCAAAGGGGCAACTTGCTCCGACAAGACTTCGGGTCCTTGTCGTTGAAGCAGGTGCTCCTGATCGAAGCGCTGAGGAGCAAGATGCTCCGACGAGGCCTTGGGCTTCCGTCGTTGAAGCAACTGCTCCCGACAAGCTTGTTGAAGGACAGCACGCTCCAGCAGGGCCCCAGGCTCTTGTCGTTGAGGCGGCTGTTCCCGCCAAGCTCGTCGGGGAACGGCCGGCTCTGGTAGAGCGACAAGCTCTTGCCGTAGGGCCTGATGTTCCCGCAGCAGAAGAAATGCCTTTAGTCCTCGTTGTCGAGCCACAGGCTCCAGCGTGGGCGCAGCAGATCGTCCGTTTCCTTCAGACAGGAGAACTTCCCGAAGAGCAGGAAGAAGCGGAGAAAGTAGCCCGACGGTCCAATATGTATCAATTTGTCGATGACATGCTGTGCAGAAAAAGACCAAACGGTGTGAAATTGAAGTGTATTCCCCGGGAAGAAGGACAGGAGCTATTGGCGGAGATTCATGGAGGCATATGTGGTCACCACATAGGGTCAAGAGCCCTTGTTGGAAAGGCTTTCCGGCAAGGTTTCTTTTGGCCCACCGCCCTCCAGGATGCAACTGCACTAGTAACCAAGTGTGAAGCGTGCCAGTTTCATTCCAAGCAGATTCATCAGCCAGCTCAAGCTCTCCAGACAATCCCTCTCTCCTGGCCATTTTCGGCCTGGGGGCTCGACATCCTCGGCCCCTTTCCCCGTGCCACCGGGGGCTTCGAGTACTTGTATGTGGCCATCGACAAGTTTACGAAGTGGCCAGAAGTGGAAGCAGTGAGGAAGGTGACAGCACAATCAGCCATCAAGTTCTTCAAGGGAATTGTTTGTCGCTTTGGTGTTCCTAACAGGATCATCACCGACAACGGTACCCAGTTCACGAGCCACGCCTTCATGCAGTATGTCGAAGACCTTGGCACCAAGGTCTGTTTCGCTTCTGTTGCTCACCCCCGAAGCAACGGTCAAGCTGAAAGGGCAAATGCTGAAGTGCTGCGTGGGCTCAAGACGAGAACTTTCGACAGGCTGCGCAAGTGCGGCAAAAACTGGATCGAGGAGCTGCCAGTGGTTCTTTGGTCGATCAGGACGACGCCAAATCGAGCTACTGGCCAGACGCCTTTTGCTCTAGTTTATGGAGCAGAGGCAGTTCTCCCCACGGAACTCGTATACGGGTCACCTCGAGTGCTCGCTTACGATGAGCTTGAGCAAGAGCAACTGCGGCAAGATGACGCTGTGCTCCTCGAGGAGGATCGTCTTCAGGCTGCTGTGAGAGCTGCTCGCTACCAGCAAGCTTTGCGTCGCTACCATAGCCGCAAAGTTAATGCCAGAAGTCTCGAGGAAGGCGACCTTGTTCTTCGGCGCGTTCAGTCGGCCAAGAATTCAAACAAGTTGACGCCGAAGTGGGAAGGCCCTTATCGGGTGAAACGAGTCACCAGGCCCGGCGCTGTCCGCCTGGAGACCGGGGATGGCATTCCAGTGATCAATTCCTGGAACATTGAGCATCTCCGTAAGTTTTTTCCATAAGGCGCGGTTGCCGGGCCCTTCCCCGGCAACCACCTTTTGTACAAGTCTTGCCGCTGTTGCATGTAATCCTGTGTACAAAGCCAGGCGCAGACCCTGTGCATACATAAAGCTTTTGTATTTCGCAGTTTTTGACGATTTCATGTTTACTTTTATTTTGCATGATTATCTGACATACTGTGCAGTACAGCCTCCCCGGTAAGCATTAACGAGCCGCCAAGCTCCTATATCTTTATTTTCTCTTCTTTCTTTTTCTCAAAAAGACAGAAGCTTCCCTCGCGCACAAGTTTGCCGGGGGGGATGGGATAATAATATGGACCAGGCGTCGTTCAAAGAAACTTTGCCTTGCCGGGTAGAAGGCAGCGGCAAGCAGTGACAAGACCTTGCCGCGGAGAGATCAGCGACAAAGCTAAGTGCCAAAGTTTGAATAACCAAATTCCTTTTTATTTTCAAGGTTATTTTCCTTGAACGATACTACTCTTTGTATGGAAAACCTGTGCGCGACGGAACCTAAGCGTAATCGGTCGCGCCCTTACCTTGTTTCGAGTCCGCTCAACAACCTAAGTGGCCGCACTGAGCGCGACAAGGTTGCTTGCCGGCAGCGGCACCGCCAGCAGGCTGCTGGAGTCCCGCACCCAGCGCTCGCGGCGATGGTGCGCGCACCGGCAAGTTTCCTATAAGCGTAGGGCAAGTACACATAAAGAAAGAAATTGCTCAAGGGAGATGACATGCATTAACTTCAAAATATTGCATGTTATATTACAAGATAAGTTGCCGCGGCTTAAACAGATTGTTCTTTAACATGTCTAGCGGCGGCAAGGAGGGAGAAGAATGGGCTCTCTAATTGCGGTGCTCGCCTTCGACTCTCTGGATTTGGTCCACCCTCTCCACGATGGGCGCGACAAGGGCCTCTAGTGGCGCGGGGTCGTATCCCTTCGGCAAGCTTTTGAAGATGTTGCTGAAGTCGACGCCCGGGTTTCTGTATGCTATCTTCACCAACAACCTCCGGAGAACTCCTCGGCAAAGCCTGCGTGACTCGTCGGCCAGTTGAGCCTTGTGATTGACTTGGAGCTGTTGGAGTGCTTCTACTACTCCGTCGAAGAACTCGGCTAGCTTGACGCTAGTTTGCGTGTTCTTGTCGGTGGAGTACCCGAAGTCCGGCACCTTCAGGGCAGTCAGCTCCTTGTCGATGTCCTCGGCTGCGCTGGCAAGCCTGTCTGTGAAGATCCCCACGTTATCCCTGAACTTCTTGTGGGTTGCAATAGCGTCTTGAAGCAGACCCTTTTCCTTCTGGAGCTCTGCCATTAGAAGCCCTTCGCGCTTTCTGGTGGTGTCGAGCGTCTCCTTCAGCGTGGTCAGTTTCAGCTTCAGGTCTGCTCTGGAGTCATTGGCGGCGGCAAGCAGATTGTTCTTCTTGGCTATGGTAACTTGCATCTCCACCAAAGTGTGGGTCACCTTTGCCCTCTCACTTTCAAGCGTTGAGAGCTTGTCACCGTTTGCCTTGAGGGCGGCCTCTAGTCTAGCCACTTTCTCCTCCGTTTCCTTCCTGTTCACTTCTGCAGCAGCGACAGCGTTGGTGGCCTCCACCAACTTGCTGGCGTACTCTTGGGCCAAGGCTTCGATTTCCTTCTGGTGTTTTTGTGCCTGCCCCTGGGTCCGCTCTGCGACAAGTCTTGCCACCTCCTCGTCTTTCTGTTGGAGGGTTTCGGCAAGTTTCCTCTTGCGCTCGGCAAGTTCTTCTTCGTGGGCATCAAGGTCCACTTTTCGCTGGTTCAGATCACCGGCCCGAGCAGACAACTCCTTGGCGGTCTCCTCCTGTTTTTGTTCAATGTCTTGCTTCATCAGGAGGAGGGCCTGCCGTTCTTCGGCCAGCTGTGCCCGCTTGACCTCTAACGCATTAAGAGATCGCGCGCGGACATCCGCCAAGATCTCCGCGCGCCTCAACATGTCAGCTTCGGCCTTCTCGATGAGCACCTCCCTGGAAGCTAGCTTCTCCCGTCGGGCGCGATGAAGATTCAGCAGCTTTTGGAGCAGTTGCTCCTCTTCAGACGTGCTGCTGCTGCTGGCGCCTGGCGCATCCACAAGCTGGAGCCTGGCAGCGGCAAGGATCTCCTCGTCCACAACATCCTCCTCGGTTGACGCTCTGGAGCCCACCGTCCAGGGGAGGCTGACGTAGACGTTCTCGCCGACCCGGATGTATTTGCTTGGCGGAGGCGAGTTGGGCGCTGCCGCCTCGTCAGTGGTTGAGGGACCCGTGGTCGGAGTAGCGCCTGGCGCTCCTGTGGCCTCAGGGCCGTCAGTACGACCACCGGCTCCCTCGCCGGCCTCCTCAGCAGCCTTCTGGGCGGCCTCAGCTTCAGCAGCCTTGGCGGCTTCATCGGTGGGCGCCTTGGCGGTATTATCCTCGGCGGCCTTGCCGGCCTCTTCGGCAGCCCTGGCAGCTTCTTCGTCGGCAAGCTTGTCGGCTGCCAGCTTGTCGGCCTTGGCAGCGGCGGCCTTGGCGGCCTCGTCGTCGACGGCCCCTGCGGTGTTCTCCTCGGTAGAAGAGTCAATGTTCATTGGCTCCACCGAGGAGGGCTCTGCCAACCCGAGAAGTAAAGCAAAAAGAGCTTCAGGAAGAAATTCAAGAAGCCAAAAGAAAGAAAGCAGAAAGAGTTTTGCGGCAAGTGGGTTTACCCGTGTTGAGCTCAGGAGCGGTGGGCTCCCCTCCCCCGTCAACGTTTGTCATTGGGGTGGGGTCGCCAGCGCTGGTGCTTGGCGCTTCGGCGCTTGCCGGCTCCTCTTCGTGGCTCGGCTCGCTAGTGGGAGCCCTTACCGGAGATCTTCTCCTTGGCGGTGTGGTCGAGGGGGGTGGTACTTCTGGAGCACCTTCAGATGGCTCCACTTGCTGCTCCTCTCCTACACGCCCAAAGATGTCAGTAACAAAATGCTTGTTCCTCAGCGACCGCCAGCGAAAGGTAGTTGAAATACTTACGCTGGGGGCTGCGCTGGGGGCTGCAACGAGGGCTGGGCTCCGAGCTGGTCGGGACGGTCTCAGACGCTCTCTCGGTGGTTGCCGTGGGCTCATCTTCGACGACCACCACGGTCTTGCTCGCCGAGACCTTAGCTCTCTTCCTTGTCCTCTCCGCCAAAGTTTCCTCCCTGCGGAAGCAAGGCCGGAGCGCGACAAGTGAGGACAGAAACAGAACCTTACAAAGATTGAGGGTCGCGGCAAGGGAACTTACTCTTCCTCGTCGTCCTCTTCGCTGAGAGTGGAAAAATCAAAGTCCGCCTCCGTGTGAGGAGGGGGAGCTGGGCTCCTTGGCCGCTTGGCGGGGGTAGTAGCAACGGTCTTTGATGACCCTGCTCCAGTTGCCGGGGCCGCGTGAGACACTCCCGCAGCACCAGCCCTTGCCGCGGTCGAGCGCGTCGAACGGCGCTCCGGCGGTTGTTGAACTTCTTGCCGCTCAACCACTTTGCCAAGCCTGCGAAGGCGTTTCCTCCTCAGAGGGGCTGGGGACTCTGACTGCGGTGGGCTTTCGGTGCCCTCCTCGGAAGAGGAGCCCTCATCCTCCAAGCTGCCTGACTCGTCGGCAGGCTGGCTTGGCCCGACATCCTTGCCGGGTGCGGCGAGCTCGCCCTTCCCGGCAAGCATCCCCTGCTCGGCAAGGCTCTCCTTTTGTGCCTCGTCGAGCTCCGCCAAAGTATAACCAAAATCGCCAGCTTCCCTGGCGAGCCTGTCCTCCTCCACTCTTCGAGCAATGAATTCTATTTCTTGCTCAGTGGTGTTGCGGACAAGCCACTCTTCCACCCGGACCTGCTTTTCGACCATGGAGTCAAAGAATCGCCGCACGTCTTCTTCGAGCGGCACGTCCCAAGTTGCTTCAACGCTGTGCGCATTGCAGAGCGGCATCATAGCGATGATTGCACTCAATGCGGAGTTGTTGCAAAGGGGCACGATGTGCTTCGGCAGCGTGAACGCCTTGTCGCGCTTTTCTGGATCTGTCTCTTGCTTGAACAGTTCTCGCATGAAAAAGTCGTGCTGCAGAACTGTGAAGTTGTTGATCAGTCCAGGGCGCAGCCGCATGATATCGACTGGGTTCTTCCAATCAGAGGCCGGCCTTCCTCTCTGCTGCAGAGGAGCAATGCGGCGGCGGAGGAAGTCTGCGCCAACCATCCCTATGGTGAGCCCGGCCTCCCTGAGCCGTATGATCCTGGCAGCGGCAATCTCCAGCTTTTTGTCCTGGGGATCCAGATCGCTCCAGTCTGTGCCACGCGCTGCTGGGGTCTTGCGAAGCTCACAGTATGGTGGCGGCTCGTCGTCAATGATCCAACACCATTCAGACCGGATTTCTCCCCATCTTGGGCGGAGATCCCCCTTCAGATAATGCTCCTTGGCGCCCAATCTTGAAACGAACGAGACGCCAACAGTGAGAGGCTCCCCCTTTTCAGCACGGGGAGTGAAGTAATGCCTGAACAGCGCGGTGTTGGGTGCGACGCCGACGAAGTTCTCGCACAGATGCGCAAATATTGCCATGGTGGATACGGCATTCGGTGTGAGATCCAGCAGACGGAGATTGAAGGTGTACATGACGTCGCTAAAGAAATCCGAGTACGGTGGGCAGAGCCCGCACCAAAAGTAGCAAGCGAAGAAGGGGTACTTGCTCACTTCGCTCTCGTCGGTGGCTGGGCGAACGCGGGTAGCCGGATGCGCCTTGGTCCTCGCGGCCCACATGCCTTGGAACTTGGCCTTCAGATCCGCCCCCGTGAGCGTCGGAGCGAAGAGCGCGTACTTCTGCCTCTTCATCTGCGCCTGGGTCTCCGTCCTTGAGGACTTCCCCGTCTTCCCCTTTTCTCCTTTGGGAGGCATGGCGAAGGCGGAGCTGAGGACCGAGGGAGATGCGGACGCGCGCGGTGGTGGAGGATTGGGAAACCGCCTTTGTTTTAGAGCGGAGGAAGAAGAAGGCGGAGATTTGAAGATCGAGAATGGTGAGAGGGGTGTGCGAGTGCTTCTGCAGGTCCCTCCTTTTATGGGGAAAGATGCGGAACCATCCGCCCCTTCGTCATTCGAGATAACTGCGCACGCTTCCCACGCTCCGCATTCAACGCGCGACGCGTGGGAGAGCGTGCAATTAAACAGCATAGAGACGTTTCGGCTTATCCCAGCCACGCGTGCCCATGCACTGTTTGGGCCTGGCCCAACAACGCCCGGCACCGTGTGTGGCCCAGGCCCGGGGGCTCCTGTCGGTGTACTAGAATAGGGGTACCCTAGTACCCCGTACTTGTGCACGGGCAGTAGTAGCATCCCGCGGCCAGGCTTGCGGGAGGACAGCCAGAGAGAAGCTCAAGATTATTAAGCCATTCAAGAACAAAGTATACAAAGCAAGAGTTAAGGCCCCGGCAAGAGGAGCTTGCCGGGAGGGACAGCTGAGGCCCAGCCTGGGCATTGCTGAAGCAGAGTACTTGCCGCGGCAAGGTACTTGCCCCGGCAAGTCATTGGCTGCGGCAAGGTATTGGCTGCGGCAAGGTACTTGCCCCGGCAAGTTACCTTGCACGGCAAACTATGGGTTGCGCCAAGCTGTCAGGTGCGGCAAGGTCTTGCCGCGGCAAGCGTTACTGTACCACTGTGCTACTGTGCTGCTCCGGTGCCTCTGCCAGCGTGGCGCTCTGGGTCCTTCCAAGCGTGCGTGGCAGGGCACTGTGTAGACGGCGGTGCACTGTAGATAGCGGTGCAGCAGCAGGTGGGATAGGCTTTTCCCACGTCCACGACGTCCGGGTACATGTATCTGGACAGCAAAGGCATGGGCATTTAATGCCCTTGTCCCCTGCCGTCAGTGGTAGGTAGGACATGTCATCCTGGTAATAGTGGCCTTACTGTAGCAACTTTCCACCTCTACCTTTACTGTTTGCCACCTGTTGGAGACCCCTTTGTGCGTATAAAAGGAGGCCCATAGGCAACGTGAAAGGGGAGGAACTGAAAAAGGGAGAACTCCAGTATTGTACGCAGCTACTCGGTACTGTAGCGCTCCTGGAGCTAGAACAATCATACAGATAATAACCAATAAGCAGGAGTAGGGTTTTACGCATCCGTGCGGCCCGAACCTGGGTAAATCTCTCTCGTGCACTGTCGTGTTCTTCGCTAGATTTGCTCTTCGCGCGACCGTCTCTCCCTGCCGAACGTAAAGGGGTCCTTCCCTGGGTCCCATAGGTGATCGCGGATTCGTCCCCGACAGTTACTGACTAGCAAAAATAAGCGCGTAGGTGTGAGCCCGGCTTGGCTCATTCCCGCAACCCGCGGCACGTCGTGACGAGGCGTGGCGAGGCGGGCGGCAGAGGAGGAGTGCGCGAGGGCCTCTTCTCTTCTCAAGCTTCAATAGCATGTAGAAGAGAAACCCTTATAAGGAGGTCCAACTCCTCTCCAACTTTCAGGGTGGGACTAAACTTCCCACTACACCTAGTGCCAACTAAACCCACATGGGCCCTTAGAGATTTTCAGAAATTGCTAGATGGGCCTAAAGCCCACCTCATATTTCAGCATCCCCAACACATGAATCCTCCACGGCCACGCAGATCCTGTCGCCGATGGTCACCCCACCTCCAGCGCAGGACCCCATCCCAACCACATCCTCCTGACCTGGCCTGCATTTTTTTTTCTCCATCTCTTTTCTGCCCGCGAGCCGGAGTTGTCATGGGGGTAAGGTATTTGGCGTTGCTTCAAAGGGGCTCGATGACTACTACGAGCCATGAGGCGTGCAATGATGACAATGCCGCGTCGACAACCGGGGGGGGGGGAGACGAATGGTGTGAGCAATGACGCGGGGGGTGTAGTGATGGGCATGTGGTACGCGTTGCAATGAATGACGTGTGATGCTTTCAACCAGGATGTTAGGACCGCGCCTCGGCAATGTTGTGACCGGCTGGCGGCAAAGATGGGACCGGCACCCCAAGATGCTATGACGGGAAGATGGGGAAGCTGGGACCAGCACTCTGCGATGCCGATGCTACGACAGGTAGATGGGATGTTGAGACCGTGCCCCGACGATGCTGGGACCCTGCACCCACGACACTATGCCCAGCAGATGGATATGCTGGGATCCCGCACCCCTTGATCCTACGATAGACAGGCGGGGATGGTGGGATCGCCACATGCGACACCTCAAAGCCAACCGCAAACCCTCTAACCACCGAACCATGCCTCAAGCCAACTCCAATTTGTCCACGGGGTCCCACGACCCGCCACGTCCATACATGCGCTGCCCTGTGGCCGAAGCTGCCACCACCAAGTCCGAGGCCGCCACCCGGGAAACTGCAACCCACCGCCACCACACGCCAGATTTGGGCCGAGCCCAAGTCCATCATAACTATGAACCACCGCCCGGGCCGCGCCGTAGCCACCACGAAGCATAGGACCACCTAGCGCATCGGGCGGAGCAGTTACTAGGCGCTGCCGCACGTGGCCACGCTAAGCCGCCACATCGCCGCTCGTTCTAGCCTCCTAAACATTTGCCAGAGCAACACTCCGAGGGCAGTCCCACGAGCCAAGGTCGGCCACCACGGCGAACAGCTCCACTGAGAGGGCCGCGCCCAAAGCAACGCTTGCGCGAGAAACAAATCCAGTAACCGTCAACCGCCAGTGGGCTTTGTCCGACGACGTGTGTCGGCTGCGGCGATAATTAGGGTTTTCGCTCGAGACCGATGCGGGGTCTTCTTTTGTTCCTCAATTTTGTCGATTGTTCAATCACACTATTGTGGTTTAATGAGATTTTTGTATGTGTAGACGCAATAGTGCAATACCAAGGCTCAGTTCCCCGCAAAAAAAAAAGGCTCAGCTTGGAGCAAGATGTGTAAATTCCAAAATAAAATAAGCAAGCATGCGTTAGCTCCCACGCAAGCGTGTAGTCGGCGTAAAACACTTACTCCCTCCGTTCATAAATGTAAGTCTTTGTAGAGATGCTACTATAAACCACATACGGATGTATATAGATGCATTTTAAGTTTAGATTCATTCATTTTGCTCCGTATGTAGTCCACCTAGTCGGATCTCTACAAAGACTTATATTTAGGAACGGAGGGAGTATCATACTTGGCAGCGAAGGTACAAGGGTAGTTTAGGAAGAAAACACGCGGATGACGGGGCAGGTGGACCGGTCGCTTCAAAAGTTTTTTCAAACAGATTCGTGGGATGGTGATGTGGGTCTCCGACGCGCATATCTCGTCCACGGTTATGAGTTGTTTTCCTTTTAATTTTTTTTGAGACATTTGTTTTCCTTTTAATAATTTAATAACAACGGTTCCGGGTTTTTATTCGTGGGATAAAAAAACTCAGCCCATCTATCCAGCCCGGCCCACACATCCAATGATGAAGCCCATATCCTTCTGGATGTTTCGTGAAGGTTTTTTTTTTTCCTAAGCCAAGATCGCCGGTACGCCCGCTTGCCGCCCTCGCGCCGCCTCATCCTCCCCCAGTGCGATCCGACCCTTCTAGAAGCGCGGCGCGCGCGTCCCGTGCATCGGCGGCGTCGGACATGGCGCTGGCGTTCGACGATTTCGGACGGCCCTTCATCATCCTGAGGGAGCAGGAGAGCAAGTCCCGCCTGCGGGGGCTCGACGCGCACAAGGCCAACGTCGCCGCCGGCAAGGCCGTCGCGCGCAGCCTCCGCACCTCCCTCGGCCCCAAGGGCATGGACAAGATTCTCCAGTCCCCCGACGGCGACGTCACCATCAGTAACTGCTCCACCGCACTCTCTCACTCCCCTCCCCGCTCTGCTTCCCGATCTTAGCCCAACTTAAGGTTCTTTAGTCGTTTGCTAGCATGTGATCTGGCCCTTGCATTCGTTTCTTCGAGGACTAGGGATTTTGGGTGTGTGCCTTGCAGTATCTGTCCGGAGTTCTAGAATTTGCGTGTGTGTGCTAGCCTAACTTAAGGTCTGTTTGTTAGTTCCGTTGGAATTTACTTCGATTTTATTCCCAAAAGAAGGGAAGTCCGGGTTTCTGAATAATTACCTCCCTTATGTTTCTTTAGCAAATGACGGAGCGACGATCCTGGAGCAAATGGATGTTGACAATCAGATTGCAAAGCTGATGGTGGAGCTTTCCCGTAGTCAAGACTATGAAATTGGGGATGGTACTACTGGGGTGGTGGTCCTCGCAGGGTCGCTCCTGGAGCAAGCTGAGAAACTGCTAGAGCGTGGTATTCACCCGATAAGAATTGCCGAAGGATATGAAATGGCTTCCAAGATAGCTTTTGATCACCTTGAACATATCTCCACTAGGTTTGAGTTCACTGCTGCAAATATAGAGCCCTTGGTGCAGACCTGCATGACAACTCTGTCCTCAAAGATGTAAGTCAAAGATATTCACTCTTAACTTCTCAGTTATGCAACCAATGTTTTGATCTGCCAGGAAGCAGGGTAGATTCAATTTATATTTCTCTCCGTTTGTCTAATTGGACCCGTCATTTTTAAACTGCAGTGTTAACCGTTGTAAGCGGATGCTTGCTGAGATTGCTGTCAGGGCAGTCCTTGCTGTTGCTGATTTGGAAAGGAAGGATGTAAACTTGGACTTGATTAAAGTAGAAGGTAAAGTTGGTGGGAAGCTAGAGGACACTGAGCTAATATACGGAATCGCTATTGACAAAGATATGAGCCACCCACAAATGCCAAAGAGAATCGAGGATGCTAATATTGCCATCCTTACCTGCCCATTTGAGCCCCCAAAGCCCAAGACAAAGCATAAGGTTGACATTGACACTGTAGAAAAATTCCAGACGATGCGTGGACAAGAGCAGAAATACTTTGATGAAATGGTTCAGAAATGCAAGGTAAAAGCCTACAAAATTTCAAAATATTTTATAGTAGGGCAAAGTCATGATTTTGCACAAAGTTTATTTACTTTGCATCATATCATGTTTGATTTCTAAATATAAGTACTTAAAGATTTGTTTGTATACACTTGCAGGATGTTGGT
The DNA here is from genome assembly GCA_011799875.1 of Thinopyrum elongatum. Classification (NCBI taxonomy): domain Eukaryota; kingdom Viridiplantae; phylum Streptophyta; class Magnoliopsida; order Poales; family Poaceae; genus Thinopyrum; species Thinopyrum elongatum. The sequence goes on along the minus strand of CM022297.1, from coordinate 326,209,103 downwards.
GCAACCTTAGTTATCTGTCAATGGGGTTTTGATGATGAAGCCAATCATTTGCTTATGCAAAGAAATCTGCCTGCTGTCAGATGGGTTGGTGGTGTTGAATTGGAATTGATTGCCATAGCTACAGGTCGATATGAGTACCTCTCCTTGTGAACCTGAATGTCTTATAGATAAACTATCTAACATTTGAAAACTGACTGCAGGGGGACGCATTGTTCCAAGATTCCAAGAGTTGACTCCTAATAAGCTTGGGCAGGTACAACTGGTTTTGTGCTCTTTTTTGTACACAAGGAATACTTTTTTCTGATAATGTACACAAGTAATACTCCCTCCGTTCCTAAATATAAGTCTTTTTAGAGATTCCACCACAAACTACATATGGATGTATGTAGACATATTTTAGAGTGTAGATTCACTCATTTTGCTCCGTATGTAGTCCATAGTGGAATCTCTAAAAAGAATTATATTTAGGAACGAAGGGAATATTAAATATGCATGGACTGGTGCAGGCTGTATAGTCAGGTGTCTAATTGTAGAACCCCAAGTATGTGAAATCTTAAGTAGCTGAGACTACAGAGCATATGCAGAGACTAGCTATTAATTTGTAGGAGTTTTTGTCTGTATACGTAGTTACGTACTTTGTATTATTTCTTAATAGTATAAGTGTATCAAACAATTGAAGAAGTTAAAACAGATAAGAATACTCCCTCCGATCTGAATTAATTGACTTAGCCTCTATACAATGTCCAGTAATTGTTAAGATGTTTGCTGACTTTATTTAATTGGCCGCATGTGGGTTTGTGAGGGTGACTTGATTGACCTCAGGACAATAAACTAAAAATCGAATGCTCAACAATGTTATTCTAGCAATGAGGATGTTTGCGTGTTTCTTGGTAGTTGAGTAGGGTTGCCATTTCTCTCTGGTGTAATCAATGCATTCCTTCAGCACCTAGCAATGAGGATGTTTGCCATCAAGAGACCATGCAAAAGTAACATATTCTTGAAAGTAATCGTAATATAATTAATTATGCTATGTTTTAATGACTTGCGTTGTTTAAAACTGCACTATACTACTTGTATCTCACATGGTTTGCTTATCTGCATACTTTGCTTAAACAGGCTGGATTGGTTAGAGAGAAGTCATTTGGAACAACAAAGGATCGAATGCTTTGCATTGAGAGATGTGCAAATTCCAGAGCTGTAACTATCTTCATCCGTGGCGGTATGTTCCAATGGATAATATCTCTTCCTTCATGTTTGCATGTGCATATCTCCACATCCTTTATTAGGTCATGTGTGCTTGTACCTTCAACCAATCAGTGATCAATCTGTCCATATAGTTGAGATACTTTTGTGTTGCACACAGTGCAAACAATTTTACCAGTGTTGGCAGTATCCAGATACGTGACAGTTTCACTGTTCTGCACCCAATTGTCGAATCTAGTATACTTGCATAATTTGAGTTATTAATGTTGCATACATGCAAATTGTGCACTGAAATATACGAGAAATTTCTTTGTAACATTCACTTCCCCATTCTATGGATACATTTTTTTTATGATACTATTGGTTTTTAATTAGGCCATAATTTGTGAGTGCTTGGTCCTATGACCCATCGTTGTGTTGGTAACATTATCAGATCATAGTTTGAGAGTACCTTGTCATACATAACCAGTTGGATTTGTAGAATGAGTACAAAATATTCATACCGTTCATATCATCATGATTGTATGATGCACCATCGAGTTGTGTATTGCTTTTTTCTTGAAGAATCGTAGGGTTCTAAGACCTCATACTGCTAGTGTAGCAACCCAACCAACTATGCTAAGTAGAAAATGATTGATTGTCACTGCTAGTATTGATTTTCAATATTTGCACTAGCTAAAAGATAAATTGCGTTTGGAGTTTCCATGATAAAGCCAGCAGCTACCATGCAGGCAACAAAATGATGATTGAGGAGGCCAAGCGAAGTATTCACGACGCTCTCTGTGTGGCTAGAAATCTGATCCGCAATAACTATATTGTTTATGGTGGCGGCTCAGCTGAGATATCTTGCTCAGTTGCTGTCGAAGCTGCCGCAGATCGATATGCTGGAGCCGAGCAGGTAACTGCTGAGTTTCAACAGCTAAGTTGCAACAAGATGCAATATCGTTTCATCGTGTTCTTTGTACTTGCAGTATGCAATCAGGTCGTTTGCTGATGCGCTGGATGGGATTCCACTAGCCTTGGCTGAAAACAGTGGTTTGCCACCTATTGATACGTTGACTGCGGTAAAATCTCAGCAAATTCAGGTATTATGGTTCTGTTGCCTTACGCCCCAGTCTGCTCTTCTAATAGGTAGCAATATTTGTTCTTGACGATTCAATGTAACGTCACTTGTCCTTGTACTTTGAGTCGGATGAGTCTGTGCGCAAATCCAAGTGTTTTTGTGCTTGTGATACAGTGTGTGCTTGCACAATCCTACCAATTTTACTGCTTGATGGTGTCAATGCAGCATATTTTATGCTGTGATTAGAAGCTGATTTGGGTGTCTCGTTTCGCATTTGAGTAACATGCATGTGATTCTGACCCTTTACCAACTCTGCAGGAGAACAATCCCTACTGTGGCATCGACTGCAAAGACGTCGGGACCAATGATATGAGAGAACAGAACGTCTTTGAAACCCTGATTGGCAAGCAACAACAGATATTATTGGCGACGCAGGTTGTGAAGATGATTCTCAAGATCGACGACGTTATCACGCCGTCAGAGTTCTGAGGACTGATGATGTTGCAAGCATGGGCAACTCTGCTGGATAAGAAGTCATCATTGTACCATGCAGCATTGCTGAAGCAGTTGGATTGGCCACTTGCTTGTACCTTAAGCCTGTATTTTGCTTGTGACGCTTGCTGAAGACCTTGGTTTCTGCGTTCTCACATTTTATTACATGAATAATGAACAATCTCTCCTTTTTCTGTATTTTCCGATGCTTAGTGCTTTAGTCTGAGTGCCTTCTACCATTATTTATTTATTCATCAGTGTACCAATTGCATTTAATCTGTTCTGCTACAGGGGAAGTATGCAGAAATATGAAAATACACGATAATAGGCTGGTCACTTGGTGGGGTTCACTTGGCCTAGCCGCTCAGGTGTACTCGTGCAGTAAGCCCTCCATTTAAAAGGCCATGAAAAGTTTTTCCCTACAATATTCGCAGAATATACATTTAGAATTGTGGTAGTTGGTCTAATGAACTGAATGTTTATGTAAACTAGACAATACTTCTTGTGTTGCTGTGCAAACTGGTTGTAATATATTTCAATAAAAGGCTGTATACATATGAGTTACTGTGTTTCAAAGTAATAATATGAGAATTGAAATTGAATATAACATATTATTACTTTAATAGGAGTAAAATGTTTCAGAGTAATAACATGTATGCAGCCTTTCATTACTTTGAACACAATAACTCGTATGTTTAACTCATACGTATACAGCCTCTCATATGAGTTATTGTGTTTATGTACAATTCTCAAGGGGATTATGATTTAGTATATTTGTTGTATAGTTGTAAAATGTTATTAAACATAACTGGTATAATAGAATGAAAAACTTTTTATCATGCATGGCTACATGTTAGACTTTTTGAATTCTGAGGTGCACGTATGGCCCTTGGGACTTATTTGGTTGTTGGGGAGGGAAAACCCAGGGTAGTAAAGCCCTAGGAGAGATTTTCATGTGCTCATGAGGTCCTCTCTCGCAATGGGGAGATATCACTGGTGCCATGTGGGCAACATGGGGACCAAATTATATTAGAGATATCATGAAATCAAATCGAGTAGATGTAAGGAAGCAGAGGGCGGAAGAGGGGGGGGGGAGAGAGCAGGCGAGGTAGGAGTGGGGAGAAGCAAGGGAGGGGGGGGGCGGGGGGGGCACGTGAAGGACCAGTGGGGGGAGAGGTGGGTCGTCCGGCATCGAAGTTGGGGGAGGGGGAGAAAGGAGATCGTGATGCAAGGCTGCTCGCGTACAATCGATTTTGAGCCGGAGGGAGAATTGATGCTACATCATCACTACTCACAGGAGGAAGACGGCGGAGGAGGTAAGGGGGATCATGAGTCATGAGACGAAGGAAGTCATGTTCGCACGAGCGATAGGGCATGTTTAGTTGCCTGTAACTATTTTGGTATCTTTGCATCTGTGGCTCGGTAGAGCCTCACAGAGATAATACGAACTCGAAACCATGTTCTGCACTTCGTTTGGCTGCATGCCTTGCATCATGAGGTTCGTTTGATACATGAGTTTGGTCGGCTGCGCTTAGGTTAATGGCTGTGAAGATGTGAAAACATGGCTTTTGGTTGCTCATGGTCTAATGTTGGGGTCACCCTTCTCACTAGTGGCGCCCTTACCACACATTTACACTACATACACAGTGTCAAATAAACATCGTGCAATACGAAATTAACATCATATTACTCCTACCCACTAAACAAGTGGCAGTTCATCCTAGCCCAAATGGCAGTACAAATTAACAGTCATATGACTCTGTGGGGGAAATATTCATCAATGTCAATAAAAGGGGAAGTTCACCTTCTTCGCCTTCTTCTACCCCTGTATAGTAGTCAGTATCATCTATTACGCCAATAAAATCTTGTCATGGTGTCGATGCCCGCACATGCCGGAGACGAGATGGAGATGGAGATGAAGGGGGCAAGCAGCTCATGGAGGGGAGGAGCACGTCTCGGTGCCGGAGATCTAAGCTGTTGTTGCCTTCTACTGTAGATCTCAGTCGCCATCTCTGGTGGCAAGATTGAGGCACTATTGGTCCTCCCGCTAGAGGTGGGTGAGTAAAAAGGGGTGGGATGTCGGATTTCATGCCATCCTGGGCATGCAGATTTGGGTCTCCCGCCTCATGACTGTTCTCGGTAAAAAAAATAGGCCCAACTGTGTTGCGTCCCACTCACCGCAACTTTCCTGCCCACCCCCACCGTCGTGCTGCAACCCCCGCCGCCAGCCATCCCGTTCTTGATGACAAGTAACATGAAAATCCCCACCCCCGTTGCACCCTGGCCACCCTCGCCGACGCCGGTGACCCACCGCCAACCGCAAATTTGACACAACAAGGACCAAAGCGGCGGCGGCAAGGCAAGAACCTCATTGAGCCCGCCTCGTCGCTGGCGGCGGTCGCCGTTCGCTTCGTCGGCACCACCATACCGTCCTTGTCCTAGTTGTCCAACAAACCGGACCGTCGGCCAAGGCGGTAGACAACATGACGACTGCCACAAATTTTTTAAGAAGGGTGTGGTTGCTAGGAAGCTCCCCCCTCGGTGTCCGGCAGCACAGGCGACTACTTTTGTGCCTGCTGGAGCCTCACCACCACCCCCTCCACCTCCGGTGACTGATGTCTATTACACAACTTTTCTTCTTGTAGACTCTGTAGGGCCTCCAAGCACAGAGTTTTGTAGGATAGCAGCAAATTTCCCTCAAGTGGATGACCTAAGATTTATCAATCCGTGGGAGGTGTAGGATGAAGATGGTCTCTCTCAAACAATCCTGCAATCAAAATACAAAGAGTCTCTTGTGTCCCCAACACACAAAATACAGTTGTCAATTGTATAGGTGCACTAGTTCGGCGAAGAGATGGTGATACAAGTGTCATATAGATAGTAGATATTGGTTTTTGTAATATGAAATAATAAAAACAACAAGATAACAAGTAGCAAACAATAAGCAAAACAATATATCAATGCTTAGAAACAAGACCTAGGGTTCATACTTTCACTAGTGCAATCTCTCAACAGTGCTAACATAATTAAATCATATAACAATCCCTCAACTTGCGATAAAGAATCACTCCAAAGTTCTTATCAATAGCAATGGACATAATATGAATTTTTGTAGGTAGCGAACCACCTCAAAGTTATCTTTCCGATCAAACTATCGAGCAATCCCTATAAGTGTCACAAACAACCCTAGAGTTCATACTACAATAACACCATATGATACGCATCAATCAACTCTAATTTCACCTAGATACTCCAATGTCACCAAAAGTATCCGCGAGTCAATTATTCGATATGCATCAAACTTTCAGATTCATAATATTCAATCCAACACAAAGAACTTCAAAGATTACCCCAAAGCTCCTATTAGAGAAAGTAGGATGAAAACGTGTATCAACCTATGTGCCTAGATTACCCCAATGTCACCTCTGGAATCCTCAAGTTGATTACCAAAACATATATCAAGTGACTCAATAGAATGCCCATTATCACCACGGGTATCCGCATGCAAGACATACATCAAGCAATCTCAAATCCAATATTCAATCCTATAATAATGAAACCTCAAAGGGCAAGACTCAATTCATCACAATAA